>CM032456.1:192326034-192393534 GCA_019049505.1 Pachyrhynchus sulphureomaculatus
TTAAGTTTGATTAGCTCATAATCATGTCAAAAAACACACCTTCTAGGTTAAGTTTAGATTAGGAACACTATTGTAAATAGGTAGGTTAAGTTAGAACAAGTATATTTTCTCACCATGTTAGAACAACGTTCATTTAATAGAAGTAAGAGGCTATGTATTTCTTGTAAGTGCATAAAGAAAATGTAAAAAATGAAACTTTCCAAATGTAATAAGAGATAGTATACAGTTTGAAGGTTTCCATAGGTTTACCTTAAAGTTATTAATTAATAATAACTGATTAGACAGGACTAACACAACTGCAATTGCTTGTTAAGCGCGGATAATACGAGGGCTAATTTGTAAGTTTCTACAAAAACAATGAAAGAAAAAAAAATGTTTTGGTACAAATCGTTTTATTGTTTGTTTTATTGTTTCTCAAACATTTCTTCTTTCTTCTTCTTCTTTAACATTAATACACTTTTGCATGCGTTCGAATCAATTCTCGAAACATTTTTTCCACTCTGAAGTTGACCACTCAAAAACATGGTTTTGGAAGGATCCAATAGCTTCTTGAGGTGATGAAAATCGCGGTCTACGTATTTTTTTGACATTCGGGAACAAAAAGAAGTGGTTAGGCGATAAATCAAGTGAATACGGGCAATGAGACATAATTTGATGTTTTCTCCGTCAAAATATCAATTATTTGATGTGCTGTGTGAGAGCGGGCATTGTCATTTATGACGAATGATGCGACGTTTGCGGTTGTTTTTCCTGATTTCATCGATGACTTCTGGCAAAAAAATTGTTGTATACCCTTCCGCATTACTTGTTCTTCGATCCTCTAAAGCAATAATCACAACATGGTATAACCAAGCGATGATTCGGTTCATCTTGGAACACCCAAACAGTTGATTGTTGCTTAGTTTCCGGCTCGTACGAATATATCCAAATTTCGTCTCCTGTTACAATGTTATATACGGATTTTGCATGTCCTTGGTCGAATTTTTTGAACATTTCCTTACACCAATTGACACGAGCCTGCTTTCGAGTTTCGGTTAAATTAGGCGGAATCCATCTTTTTCACAGCTGAGTGTTCATGCAAAATCGAATCTACTGCAGTCTTCGATATGCCTAAGGAAGCCTCTATCTTACAGGAAGTCACATGCCGATCCTCTTCAATCATGTTGCGCACAACATCGATGTTTTCTGGAACAACAACCGATTTTGGTCGACCTTCACGAAATTTGTCGCTAACGGAAGCACGACCATGATGAAATTCTGCAAACCAATTGTAAACAATCTTTTCTGATGGTGATTCATTACCAAAAGTTTAACGAAGCGATTCGAGGCATTGTTGTTGAGTTTGGCCTTTAATAAAATCGTAAAGAATCATCCAACGAAAACCTTCACGTCAAATTTCCATTTGTTCACAAAACTGTTTTTTTTTTCAAACTACTCGGCCAATTTCTGAGCTGCCACTGTTTTAACAATAACAAATATCAAATTTTACAACAAGGGGAATGTAACGTCTCAATAGCGCCATTAAAAGAAAAATTTTTGTGTTTTCCTCTATCAAACTGTTAAAAAAAAGTATTTTCTCAATAACAAGAATAATAAACACTCTTAAATTGGAATTAAGTTAATACTTTATAGTAGGTACATAACACCAATATTTAATATATGTATCCATATGTTCAACTCTCCTATTTCCTGCAGTCCTAATAAGAATTGTGGACTTAGCACCTTTTTGAACAAACTTGTGCAATTAAAGGCGACAAATAATAAAGAAAAAGGACACCTTCGTTTCCCTTGAGGCAGTTTGTCTTTTTAGTGTTCCGTACGGAACAGTTATCAGATGACTTCGGTGTCTGTTCGTCTGTCTGTCTGTCCGTCTGTCTGTCACACCCTATTTTCTCCGAAACTATTTATCACAGAAAGTTGAAATTTGGTAATAATATAGGAATTGATGGCCTCATCAGAGCCATGTAGTTTTGAAAGTTAAATTTTGACTTAAGGGGTTAACCCCGATAGAGACTAGATGTGACTTGGGTAAGTTCATAATTACGTTTTGGAATGTACATATATATATATATATATATATATATATATATATATATAAATATATATAATATATATATATATATATATATATATATATATATATATATATATATATATATATATATATATATATATATATATATATATATATATATATATATATTATATATATATATATGTATATGTATATATATAATATACTTGAGGCAATTTATGAGGACACAATCTGGCCAGATTAAAGCTTATGATATGTAGTTTTCCATTTTTTAGTGGCATATTAAGAAATTGCACTGATTTGAGCTCAATACGGGCCCTAAATCTTAAAGGGGATTTCAAATTTCAGAAAAACTAAAGTAAAAATGTAATTTCCTAATATAACTAAAAAGTTTTCTCTGATAATCTTATTCTACCACAAAAAACCTACAGCTTTTGTAGGAAAAGTTTTTTTTTTTATTGTAGTGTATTTGCCTTATTTTGGATATTCAACAATTTTTTACTGGAAAACTAAAACTTTTAGAGAAATTATGTGAGAGATAGACAATCCTTGTTTGTATCTGTAGAATCACCATCAGAATTTTTGAAGCACTTTTTAACAGATTCTTACTTTTTGCGATTTTTTCGTCTTAAAACATTGCATTAGTAAAAATAAATGCTTCAAAAATTCTGAAAAAATTCATGATGATTCTAGGAATAAAAGCAAGTCGTTTTTTTTGTCTCTTATATAATTTCTCTAAAAGTTTTAGTTTTCGAGTGAAAAATTGTTGAACATCCAAAATGTGACAAATACTGTGATACGTATCTCCGAAAATTGAGGCCTTAAAACAAACTTTTCCTGCAAAAGTTATAGATTTTTTTGGGGTAGAATAGAAAAATTATCAGAAAAAACTTTTGGTTATATCAGGAAATTACATTTCAATTTTAGTTTTTCTGAATTTTTTTGAAATGCATTTTCAGATTTGGGTCGGTATTGAGCTCAAATCAGCACAATTTCTTAATATATCATTCGAAATTCAAAACTGCATAAGGGGCCTTTACACACTTGCCAAGTCTTGACAAACGTCTACAAACACAAGCGTGTGTACGGCTTGTTTGGCTTGGCTTGCGTGAGCTTGGAGGAGCTTGTCACCGTTCCGGTCAAGTGTCGGTTTTTATTAACAGATCAAAGGATGTTTGTGACGAGCGCTTGCGACGCATTTACACGTTGGTGCGCGTTTAGTTTCGCGTTAGTTAGTTCGTTTATTTATTCTTATCATCCAACATCTCCTTCTAGGTCGGGCTTTTGTTTTTGTTTTACTTTGCTTGTATTTCAAATAAAAGAATGATAAACCGAACGCAATAGCAGCCACGAATTCGCTGTCCGCCATGCTTGACTGTTCGGAGCACAATGAGCATTCACAAGCATGTAAACGACTTCCAAATGCAAGTCTCATTTGTGACAAGGCTTGGGGCTTGTCGAGGCTTGCCAAGACTTGGCAAGTGTGTAAACCTACCAATAAACTTTAATCTGGACCTGAATCTGTCCTCATAAATTGTGTCAATTTATGGACCAATAGGGGGGTCCGGTTGACGGCGTTGGACATTTTTTAAAACCCTACGTTGAAAAGTAAAATATGTAAAATTTTCTCTAAAATAATTTTAAAATGTCAATAAGAAATTCGTTTATACACAAAAAAGGGACTTCAATATATATATATATATATATATATATATATATATATATATATATATATATATATATATATATATATATATATATATATATATACACTCCTGGACAAAATTAACGCAACAATATATTAAATCATACAAATCTCTATAATGAATTAATTTTAATAATTTTTTATGAACATTGGTTACACTAAAAGTTAGAAAAAACTTATTCGGATACTTTAAAAGTGAATTACCTACCAAATTTCTCTATAAGAATCGAATTAAAATTATTCTTAAGACCTAATAACAAAATCGTTGAAATTATGTAATAATGAAAAAATAAACTGGGACACTAGAAGCAAAATTAATGGTGTAACTGGGACACTAGTAGCGTGTGTTGCCTCCTCTACTTCGGATGACAGCGTTTATGCGCCTAGGCATGCGTCTAATTAAATTTTGGATAAAATCTTGAGGAATTTGCTCCCATTCTGTGATAACTGCATTTTCAAGTTCCCTCAGGTTTCTAGGTGCAGGTATATGACGTGTCACATTTTTCTTAAGGTGATCCCATACATGTTCTATCGGATTCAGATCCGGGCTTTTTGGTGGCCATTGCATAATCGGTATATCAACTTGATTAAGTTAATCGAGTACCTCCCTAGCCACGTGAGGTCGAGCGTTATCTTGCATAAACTGGAAATTGGGCCTCACAAAATGACCGAAATGTTCTATTACAATATTCTCAAGGTAGTAGTCAGCATTCATGGATCTCGTACGGATAGGAACTAACTCTGTGCGAGCATCAAAGCGGAACATAACAGAGCCACCGCCGAATGGAATCCTTGCAGAGATATTGCAAGGAGCAAACCTCTCTCCTGGTCTTCGCCATACTCGCTCACGACCATCTGGATGTTTTAGACTAACCCTAGTTTCATCTGTGAAGGAAACTTGTTTCCAATCATCCACAGACCAGTTTTCGTGATTTCGTGCAAAACGTAACCTGGCAACTCTGTTCTCTCTAGTAAGCAAGGGCGCAGTGGCTGCTCTCCTACTGTTTAATCCAGCTTCATTTAACCGTCTTCTAACTGTTTTAGAAGAAATTGTGACATTGCGAACAGCTTCGAGTTCGTTTTTTATTATAGAACTAGTGACAGTCCTGTTTCTTAAGCATATTGTCTTATAAAAACGTTCATCTAGGTCGCTAGTGCATCGTTTTCGTCCTTGCCCTAGCCTTCTAGAATAAGTTCCTACTTCATTCAAGCGTCTTACCATACGACTTATTGTGGAACGATGTTTGCCTAACAAATTGGCAACATAACTCTGACAATATCCCTCGTCCAATAAATCTGAGGCTCGCACTACCTCGTGTTCAGTTAAATTCCTTGTTCGATTCATTTTTCTAATTCTTCAGGGTCAAAAATAAAACAGTCTACCACAAAAACGTATTACTTTGAAAAAGGGAACAATTTATAAGCTTACTTTTAAAGAAAATCTATCGCATTATTACAGAAAATTGTTTATCTTCTAAAAAAATTCTTTTAAAACTGTAAATCTAAACGAATTGTTTTGATTTCTATCATGAACAACGAAACAAAATATGCATAGCTTACTATTCAAATATTCGATAAACTTTAAAACTGACATAAGAAAAAGATAAATTAATTTTCAGATTGTTGCGTTAATTTTGTCCAGGAGTTTATATATACATATATATATATATATATATATATATATATATATATATATATATATATATATATATATATATATATATATATATATATATGTATATATATATATATGTATATATATATATATATATATATATATATATATATATATATATATATATATATATATATACATATATATATATATATATATATATATATATATATATATATATATATATATATATATATATGTATATATATATATATATATATATATATATATATATATATATATATATATATATGTATATATACATATATATAAATATATATAAATATATATAAATATATATATATATATATATATATATATATATATATATATATATATATATATAATAAAAAATATCAATAAGAAATATGTCTATACACAAAAAGGAGACTTCAATATTAAATATTTCCTTTCTTTCACAGAAAAATCAATACTAAGTCAACTTTGTATATATTAAGGTTTGTAACGTAGAAAATAATTTATTGCCAAAGTTCAATAAAATCTGAAGTATCAACAAGTTAATTTAATTAACATAAATGAATTTTAAATTCAAATATTACTAGAATGTAATAATACATATAAGAAATGTTATTTATTATTCGAGAAGACGTCATTATGATATTTAAGAGTAGTTTTCTGATTCACACCTTGCTTAACAAAATAGTTATATGAATATAACGAGAATAACCTCCTCAAATTCCTATTACCCTAACAAGTTGGAAGGCAAATTTTTGAATACAACCGTACAACACATATATGAGCTCATTTTATCAACACACATGTCAGCTCGTAATATGTGTACCGCTCTTTATCTGTAATTTTCAGTTTATTCATACATACGTATATATAATTTTATTAATTTGCTATCCTCAAAACCTCCTTAACGTAGCGTGAAGGGAGGTATAAAGTGTTTCAATGAAATCCGTTGTAATACTCTCTTACTTCTGAGATCCTGTTACGAATGGTGGACTTGTGAGGTTTTGGTGTCGTGTATACATCGGTTGAGCTTTGCGTAGCCCACACTTGTTCGCGGTGCGGGCCAGACTAAGATCGATAAGGAAAATTAAATGAAGAAAAGGACATGGGGGAATGAAACCAAAACGTTTACTGTAGTGATTTTGTCGCTCTAAATCTGCACGAACTTTTACTTACGCATTTCTTATGGGTGAAGTTGTCGATTCATAGTATTTAATAAAAAGATAACTCTTTGGTTATTGTTTCCATTTTACATTAAATCATTTGTGGTTCAAGCGAGGCGCTGCCTTGTCCCCCAATTAAAGTGAATATCTTGATTTCATTTCTCTGTGGCAAAAATTAACCAAAATTATCTTAATTTTTTTTAATACAAAAAAGTTACTTCCAAAGTAAACAAATTCAGTTTTTAGATCAAATCGCAGCAGAAAATGTAAAGAACCCATTGAATGGAAAATAATAACCGGTCCAGTGCAAGTTGCATTTGCGCAATTAGTGTTCAGTACGTTGATTGCTTTTAACATAAAATTTTTTATTATGGACGCATAAAAGTATCAATGATTTGACAAACACATCCCAAATGAGTTTTGAACAAAGTTTGTTTCCGATCTTTATTTAAAACCGATGACCTTGAAATTTTCCTTTTTTTTGATATACCAGATAAATTATTGAAGGTAATGCACTCGGGATAATTTTAGCTCAATTTACACCCTGCGGAGGTAAGGGGAGGATACCGATTTTTCGCAATTTTTTAAAAATAATACGAAGAAAAGTGTGCGCTAGTATTACATTATATATATTTTTGACCTCGTTTTTCACAAGCTTTCATTTGACACCCCAAAACTAATCCTTTAAGTCAAAATTTAACGTTCAAAACTACACTGTTCTGAGGGGGTCATCAATCACTATATTAATACCAAATTTCAACTTTCTATGTCAAATAGTTTCTGAGAAAATCTGGTGTGACAGACAGACGGACAAACAGACAGATACCGTAGTGATCTTATAAGTGTTCCATATAGAACACTAAAAATACCTACATAAAGCTATTATAGTAACAGTTCCTCTTATTTTTGAAAAAATAATAATAATTACTGGTTCGTTGGGTATGGTTTTTTCACTACAATAACAATAGTAATAATATTAATAATAATCCCTCAGGGGCTAGGGGAATCCCAGAATTTACCTAGTACGGGCATTGACGATCCCGAGGTACCTCAGTTATGTTGTGCTGTGTGCTGATATCTTCTCAAAACAAGGAAGAACAATAATAACTTTTAAAGACACACCAGCAATAAAAAAAAAACATAAAAAAACACACCAACTATTTACCTTCTACTAACAGGCAACCCAATGCCGGGACACTTTGAGCTTCTGACACCACAGAACACTGAAAACACCTCAAACAACGGTCGAAGACTTCGAGGGAAATGACAGCCCGACCAGAACTATAAAGACGAAGACCTGGCAAAAGAAAATGGGCCTGCCAAAAGTGTTGTGCTGGCGAGTAAGCCGACACCCACCAGGGCGGGAAAATCAAAGCAACGCATGAGTTGCACTACAGAAATCAACGAACACGTTATGCGTTGCTATAACAAAATCACAAAACCTGACAAAGAAAAAATTACTCGCCGCCTGGACCCACCGAAATCAATCCCAAACAGAATCGACACAGAGGCGGGACAAACACAACCACCAGAGCCAAACCAAGTCACGTAAAAAGGCTATGGAAACAAGAAAAAGTCATCATTGTCCCCTTCAGCCACAGACCTTACACCAACAACATTCACACCACACTTAGTATAATTAGGACTCAACACAAACATACACAAAAACATTCAAAAGCCAGTGATTTTGAAAACATGTAACATTGTCAGGTCATTTCTTAATACACAATGGTAAAAGCATTTGTGCTGACTTGGCTTAAGCCCGTCAGTCAAACAAGGAACCACATTGACCAAATGTGAGAAAGAAGAACAAAAGTACCAAATAATAATAATTTTTTGGCATTTACAATAAATAAAAATTATAATGTATTAGAACGCAATAAATAATACAAAAATTCTTTCGGTAGTTGTGATCAGAAAGTAAGTCAGATATGAATAAAATTAAAATATATGGGATCGAACTAGAATATAATTTGATAATTTTACGTTTATTTTTACGAAGTAGTTTAACTCTCTATTTGGGCTCTGATCGGTTTGTTTACGTCAAATTTGACATTGTAGTTATTTTTTGGGGGTATTTCTTTTATTTAATTTTTAAATTTAAAAATACGTTTTAAAAATATATATTTTGATCTTTGATTATGTAGGAATTAACTTTTTACTAAACATAATTCAGTTTATGCATTCCTAATAGAATGAAATTAAATAGCACATTATTGACGTCATGGTTACTTAATTCGTATCATAATTCTTCACTAAGTTTTATACCCAATTTGGTTATCTAGAATATACGAGTCAAACAAAATCTTTATTTAAAATAAGAATTTTGGATGGTTTTTGATTATATATTATCCGAAGCAGTTAGCCAGTAAATATAAAAAGATTGTTATTTATTCATGTTAAAAGAAAGTTTTATTGATCATAAAATTAAGTGAAGTGGGTAAATATATCCGTAAAAAGGTTTTTTTTTTTTTTTTATGGTCCGCAATTTTAAATTTTTTGAAAATGCGTTTTTAATTGATCACCATCAGAATGATCATTCTTTATATTGTGTTTCGTGTTTGAATTCAGAAGGATTTATAATCATTTCCGACCATTGTCATCAGTTTAATAAGAACATGTGAATATTTCATACTACTATACGTAATTTTTCTTATTAATGTTTATTTAAACTTTAACTCAAAAGGTCCAATAATTTTTTAGTTATGTTCGGAGCGGATGAAATATAAAAGAGAATGATTATGAGCTATTAAAAACTTTGGCCTTGGCGGCCTTGATTCGCTGGAACATCGAAGAACGGTTGGAGACTTGAGTCTGTTCTACAAGTATTTTCATGGAAAGTGTTCGAAGGATGTAGCCCGCTTAATTCCTCCCAAAGCGGTGACACGTCGCGCTGGTGCTTGACATCCCTATGTGGTTCAGCTTGTTACTCCGCATATAACGCTTTTCAAGCAGTCTTTTATATGGAGAACATCATCCCTTTAGAATAATTTGCCCAGCGCTGTGTTTCCCACCAAGTACAATATACAGCGATTCAAGAACAGCGTAAATCGCTTTTTCCGCACACATGCCGCTCCTGCGCGCTTTAGGGACTTCCCTGCAGCACGTGTGCTCGACCCATAAAAAATAAACTTTGTCTAGTGGTATGATACGAAAACTTAAACACTTAAAAAATTACAATAACAGACATGTTGTAATATTTCAAAATTACCTTTATACTATTTCAGTAACACTACACAAACTAAATGTCTTCAGCAACTCTACTTCTTACACCAAGACACCAATATGCACCAATCAATAAGATCACAAGTACCAAGTTAGCCGAGATCAGTGCCTGACCCAGTAAACTCTGAATAAGAACCGCGAAATACTTCGCAAGCTGCGCTACATTCACGTGCAATTAATTCAGGTCCTTTTTGGTTCGCGGTACCGGTACCAAATGACGTGAACCATGGCATGGTTCTATTATATTTACCTTTCTTGAACGGCAAGTCAACGTTGCCAATTACTGCGAAGAAGAAGATGTTGATGAAGAAGAAGAATTGGAATGGAACGTTATTTATATTAATATGGGTGTTGAAGAGTAAATATTAGGGTAAATTAATGCTGAATTATCCTGGAGAAGGATAGAGCAAACTATTTTGTTGTTTTGGTGTCACTAAGATGAGTATAATAAAGTATTTACTAGATTATATTACTCATTTTTGGAATAAACTGTCAACTCTTTTCTATTATTTTCTTAAAGGTGAAACTTTCCCTGATAATAAATTTGTTCGCCAAACATTGACAACATTGCATTTGGTCATACTCCAACTGTTTCAGATTATACAAGAATCATGTATCAAAACAAAGTCGAAGTGCTGTTATGCAATGAAGAAATGCCGGCTTGACTGTTGTGCTGTGGTGAAAAGCTTTCTAGCGAGGTCGTGCCAACTTGAAGGACTTGTTTTTGCTAATTCAAAGAATATTATTTCTACGCATTATAGTATATTTCAGCAGATTATTCATATAATATGTAGGCTGAAAATTTATTGGTTTAGCTACTTAAAACACTTTTTTTTTGCAAAATTCGACTTTATTCATCAATATACTCTCCTTCAAGAGCGATGTAAGCAGTCCAACGCTTTTCTAACATTTCTATACCTTTCTTGCAGAAGAATTTGTTTTTGCCTTCAAAATAGGCCTCAGTTTCGGCGATAACTTCTTCTTTGGAGCCAAATCTCTTTCCCGCGAGCATTTTTTTGAGGTCTGCGAATAGATAATAGTTGCTGGGGGCCAAATCTGGAAAATACGGTGGATGAGGAAACAATTCAAACTTCAATTCATGCAATTTTGTCATCTTAACCATTGACTTGTGACACGGTGTGTTCATTTGGGATCGTTTCTTTGCGTTACCAATAAGTTTATATAATATTCGCTATTGACGGTTTTTCCCTTCTCGGCATAGTCGATGAAAATCATTCCATGCGCATCCCAAAATACAGAGGCCAAAACTTTCCCAGCCGACTGTTGTGCCTTTGGTTGCTTCGGACGGGCACCGGTTGCTGTCCACTCAGCTGACTGCCGATTTCATTCCAGTGTGTAGTAGTGGATTCATGTTTCATCTATTGTCTTATATCGCAAGAAAAAATCCTTTTAATGCACTTAAGTAGGTCCAAACAGCGCTGTGAGCAAACGCAGTGCCAATTTCGAACAGAGCTTTCTCATGCCCAAATGTTCATGCAAAATATGGCCAACACGTTTTTTTTGATATCTTTAGGGTGTCGCTTTCTCACGCAATTTTACTTTACCGTCATCCAAAACAATTTTGTGGATTTTTTTGATGTTTTCCGGTGTAACCACCTGATTTGGGCGTTCAGACCGTTCAGCATCATTGTATTTGTACGGCCGCATTTAAAATTCAGCATACCAGTAAATGATAAGTGATTTTTTCCAGGGACAGAGTCCCCATAACAATTAACAAGCCATTGTTTTTGCTTGAACGGTATTTTTTCCCATCAAAAAACAGAGTTTAATCAACACACGAAATTCGATTTTTCTCATTCTTTTAAAAATATCCAAAGTAGCGTCACTAAAATCACTGTAACTTGTAAACTAATCGTCGAAATGTTATAAAATTTTAACACGTATCGTTTGAAAGTTGGTTCTTCCCAAAAATTATACGGATTTTTTGAAAAAGGCGACATATATGTGTCAGACCAAAAACTTTTCAGCCTACGTGTTATTATTTATGATTTACGAAAAATAGTTCATGGTATCTTGGAGCCGAATCAAGTAAAAATATAGGGTGGTTCCAAAATTTTAATAGATTTTGATTCTAGCAGATATTAGGAACATTTGAAACCATTATAGAACAAAAACCGCTTGGCGGTTTTTCTTTAAAGCAAAAAAAATCTTTTAATATTTTTACTAATTTTAAAATTCTGCTGAGGATATTTTATATGATTTTCGTATTAAAACAAACCAGATTTTTTTTTCCCACCTTATATTCAAAAAATTATTATGTCTGATATAAACTTCTACAAAAAAAAAAATAAATATTGTATAACCCATAGGCAACCTAATTTGAAAATATTATAAGAAAAATCGCAAAAATATCACCATAAATTTGTCGATACAGTTTTTAAATTCGATTACGTTTGGGGGTTAAATAATGTTAAGAATTTTTTTTAGAGAAGTTTAAATTAGACATTAAACTTTGAAATAAAAACCAGGAAAAAATTTCCTCTTTTTTATGAAAATTAATCTACAATAAAACTACCAAACAAAAAGTAAGCAAAAGAAGTTTACATCAGGCATAATAATTTTGAATATAAGCCGGGAAAAACAATTTCGAATTTATTTTAATACGAAACTCATAAGGTAGCCTCAGCGGAAATTGTTCATTTTTTTTTAAATTAGTAAAGATATTTAAAAAAATATTTTTTTTTGCTTCAAAAAAAAGCGCCAAGCGGATTTGTTTTCTATAATGGCTTGAAATGTTCCTAATATCTGCTAGAATCAAAATTTTGGAACCACTCCATATTTTTATTTGTTTGGGCTCCAGGACACCATGAGTTGTTTGATTTAAGGTTTGAAAGACTATTTCGAACGGTTGCAAGACAAGAAATGATACAAAAAAGCTCATGCTAAACTAAGTTAATAAAAACTATTTTATGGTTACATAATTAATTCTAAAGTTTCGGTAGTAGTCAAATGGCTTGGAAATCTGTATCTGGATTGTTAATTTTTTCTGGTACAATCTCTATGGTTTTATTATTTCTCTATTGTGAGAATTCGTTTTAAATTTAAATTGAAGGATATGAATTCTGTCTAGGATGGGTATACCCATTTGTTATTGAGCTAAACCATCATTTTCCAACACTATCAAAAGGAGAGCACAGAGGAGATGTTTATAACAACCAGTATTTGACAGGAGTAATTATCTGTTTTATTGGTATTACTAACTCTAATTAATATGAACATCTTTCTTGCGCTTTTGTATTTACAGAGTTCTCTGTATTTTTCTTAGTTACAAACGCACATTACTGTAGATTTCTAATAAATCCGTACGATGCGTGAATTATGTAGAAGATTTCTAATTTTAACCTGGGGTTGAGGTTTCTCTTTGTTTATGTTACTCTGCTTTATTTTAATTCTATTAAACTGCGAATTAGATTCATCTGATATAACCTAAATACAAAATTATTAGAAAATCTCGATACGCAGCATTAGGGACTTATTATGGTTCTCTGCCTCCCAGTTAATTATCTTTAGGATCTTATCGTTGCAAAGATATGTTGGCAAATGGATTTTAATGTATTTAAGACATTTATTTACTTTATTCTCGTATGTCTGTCAATACTATATCATTTAGTCTCATTTCAATTTAATAACCAAACGCGTCTTGATTATTAAGGTTATTTCTACATGGTACTAAATTAAGTTTAAACTTGAACCATACTTAAAAGAAACTAACTTTTACAATTAGTGTAAATCTAGTCAGAAATTCTTCTACTTTCAAAGACCGTAACATTCTTTCGTCAAAACAAAACATTACATAAAAAGCACGATTACATAAAATAGCAATTCGTATCAGACGGAGGAGAAAATATTTATGCTTATGTCTGCCCAATGGCACAGATATTACGTATTTTCAGATTGTTATTAATCCAATTTTAATGAGACGATCATAAATTATATTTACTACCGAAACAAACAATCACACTACCTAAAAAATATCTTACATAATTCTAAATATAGCATAAAAACAACAACACTGACTTAGCAAAATTCCTTTTGGCAGTACTTTGAGCGCTAAACAGTAGCGTAGATATAATTAGGTAAGAAAAAAAAATTGTCATTAAAATAGGTAGATAGAGACGTTAATTACTCGTAAAATAATCGTACACATCTAAGTGTCAGTAAAAACAATTAAACATGAATGCATCAGGATCGTCAAATTTCTATATCTATCTATATATATATATATATATATATATATATATATATATATATATATATATATATATATATATATATATAATTCAACTTCTGTCTGCACATGTAAAGGGTGTTCCAAAATTCACGCAAGAAGTAATTTTGATAGAAAACACAAGTTTTTGAATTAAAAATTGTAATTTTTTTATTGATTCATATAGTATACAGTATAGGGTTATGTATGGAATAATATATCAGGTAAATGGCCTCCACGGCTTTGCTGGCACAAACGTACTCTTTTGTCGAAATTTTCCATGACCGTTTTGTATAAATGTGGCTGAATTTCGTTGATACAGCGCTTAATTTCCTCCTTCAAGTCGTGGGGGGTCGTGGGCTTGTTGACATAAACCTTAGGCTTTAAAAAATCCCAAAGAATAAAGTCTAACGGCCTTAAATCGCATGATCTGGGCGGCCAGTTCTGATCACCAAAACGGGATATTACACGACCAGGAAATGACTCATGCAGTAATTGAATTGTTTCTCGGGCTGTATGGCATGTGGCACTGTCTTGTTGAAACATGTAGTCCACATTCATATCTTGCAATTTAGGCACAAAAAACTGTATTATCATATCAATCAATTTTGTCGATTAATGAGGCCATCAAGATGAAAATGAGCCTCATCGCTGAAGATGATTTTCTTCGAAAAATCGGTATCCACTTGTTCCATAATCCATTCAACGAACTCTCTTCGTTGTGCGTGGTCAGTAGGCTTCAGTTCTTGAGTCAATCGAACTTTGTAAGCATGAAAATGTGAGTGAGAATACGCTGTAGAGAGCTTCTCGAAATATCCAATTCTTGACCACGGTGCAGAATTGATGTTCCTGGAGTCTCAGGAACACTCTCACAAACTGCTTCAATGTTCTGTGTCGAACGACTTGTTGAAGGACGGCCAGAGCGTTTAAGATCACTAATTGATCCAGTCTCCCTGAATTTTTTAATTAATCTCTTCACAGTTGATAAGGTTAAATCACTATTCCGACCATATTTTGTACGGAAATTCCGAACTGTAGCTGCCAAACTTTCATTATTTTTAAAATATTGCTCAACAATGAAAACACGTTGTTCTTTCGTGTAGCGCTCCATTTTTAATAACCCTGAACTATCAGCTGTCACGCTGTGTTTTTTGTTTTGTTGGCAACACTTTTTTACCACGGACTGCAATTTGATGTACAATAAATGCTTTTCTTCATTAACGAATTTATTTTTGACTACAAATATTTTAAAATTAAATGTTTTTATGGAACATTTGTTACGTCCCTGAATGTTACAAACACCTTCACCTTAAGTTGCAGTACCTACCAAATATGTTTTGATAGGCATAAGAAAGTACTTCCTTGGCGCCTTCCAGTTTTGTAACATAATAATTTGGTATGAAGCAGGGTATTACTAGCTAGTGTTATGAGATGTTATATTAATTTAGAGACTAATATTATATAATTAATTTCAGGATTAAGATATGTATTACGAAGTCTTAAAACGCTGTTGTAGTTTTCAATTAACTAAATCTATTTTAAAGGTGATGACTTAAATTATTTAAAGAATTAGTTCGGTTTAATGAACTGTTATGTTTTATGCACAACTTATCAAAACATGAGTTGCATATTCGTGAGATCCAACTTACACTTTCCACTAGGTTTGCTTAAAATAATCTACCTCTCTAAATTAACTAATGAATTCAAAAACAACAAAATTCCAGTCATTATTAAACTTGTGGTATTGTGATGACAAAATGTGAAAAAATCAATATCTTGGAACTAATATAGGGTGTTTTTTTATAGAGGTATAGAACTTTGAAACGGAATAAAACAAAGATGAATTTTTTAAATTGACATGAAATTTACTTTATTCGAAAGATAATCTTCTGGCATTATAATTTAAATATGATTTCTGGCATATAACCGCCACGGCGGGCTCGGACGTAGTTTAATCTGGAGGTCCAATTTTCGATGACTTTTTCCAACATTTGTGGCCGTATATCAGCAATAACGCGGCGAATGTTGTCCTCCAAGTGGTCAATCGTTTCGGGCTTATCGGCGTAGACTAGCGACTTCACATATCCCCACAGAAAATAGTCTAGCGGCGTTAAATCGCACGATCTTGGAGGCCAATTCACGGGTCCGAAACGTGAATCTATGCGGTTACCAAGCGTTTCCTTCAATAAATCAATTGTGGCATGAGCTGTGTGACATGTTGCGCCGTCTTGTTGAAACCACAGCTCCTGCACATCATGGTTGTTTAATTGATGAACGAAAAAGTCAGTAATCATGGCTCTATAGCGGTCACCATTGACTGTAACGTTCTGACCAGCATCGTTTTTAAAGAAGTACGGACCAATGATTCCACCAGCCCATAAAGCACACCAAACAGTCAGTTTTTCTGGATGTAACGGTGTCTCAACATACACTTGAGGATTATCATCACTCCAAATACGGCAGTTTTGTTTATTGACGTATCCATTCAAACAAAAGTGAGCTTCATCGCTAAACAAAATTCGCTTATGAAAATCGGGATCAAGGGCAATCTTGTTTTGGGCCCATTCACCGAATCTACGCCTTGCTAGGTGATCGTGTGACTTCAATTGTTGCACGAGTTGGATTTTGTAAGCACGCAAACCAAGATCTTTCCGCAAAATCTTCCATAAAGTGGATGGACACATATCCAATTCCTGTGCACGATGGCGGATAGACTGATTCGGGTCTTCCTCTACGCTACGGTTCACAGCAGCAATGACTTCTTCTGTACGCACTGTACGACGTCTCTGTGGATGCGTATTATCATTTAGAGTAAACGTGGTGCGAAAACGTTCCATAGTTAATCGAATTAATTGCTCTGATGGACGATTATGTTGTCCGTAAAATGGACGTAGTGCGCGATACGTATTTCGAACAGAACCATGATTTTCAAAATAAATTTGCACAATTTGGAAGCGTGGTTCAGGCGTCAGTCTATTCATGTTCAAATGCCAAACCAAACTTAACATAAATCACTTGACAGCTGACAAAATGGCCGCCAGTTAAAAAGTGTTGCCAACTTAAAGTTTTATACCTCTATAAAAAACACCCTTACAACTCAAGCAGGCTGAAATCACAGTAAACATACTACAGTAGCGAAACTGAGCCCCAATTTGGTGACGAGATTTTGACGGCGCGTGCGTCGACGGGTCCTTATTCAAAATGGCCGCTCAGTGTTTACATCTGATCTCGGAATGTGTCTTTGGATCGTTTCTTGATGTAACTGCAGAAGGAAAAGAGAGTTTGTAGAAAAAGAGAATTAAAAACGTTTGTAAGTGAAGAGAATCGAAAAGGTTGAGAAACAATTTATATAATCATGGGGAAAGGAGGTTATTGTTGTGCCGTTGAGAATTGCAATATTCCATATAATTATTTTCACAAATTATTTGCTCGAGTCACATTTTTTTATGCTCTAAAATTTGCAAATAAGAAATTTCTAACTCAATCAGGGCGCGCTAAGACTATTATTCTAAATCATAACTAAATTTAAGTATGCTTTATTTACATCACATGTAATCATCAACAGTATTATCCGTCAAAGTTTAAGTTGCTGCATTAATGATTTTTTTTTTGCAGTTCCTCTGTTTTTAGTTGAAACTATGATTTCATAGAAATCATGGTATGCGATTAAAGTTGTTGGAGTTGTTGATTATTTTAATAAATCTCTATTGCTTGCTTTCACAAGACAACTTTTCACTATCTTAAATGCATTTTTGAAAAAATACATATGCATGAAACAATATTATCATTATTAATGTACATTTTGTTTAGGCATATTTGCTCAAGAGACGGCCTTCCAGGGAACCTTGATTAATTTAATAAAACGTTCGTATTGGTAGAGTGTTTTGGTCATTAAAGCTTGAAATTTATTTCTAAACTTAGTTCGGCTGGTTATTTAAAAATCCTGACGTGATTGCTCAATTCTGACCTCGGATTTAGTTTCAGCGCCCGAAAATACATATAGGTATAGCGATCTCTTCGGTAGTGAAAAACTTTTTTTGTGTGCCTGTGTAATTTTTTTATGATTAATAAATAATCCTCCAAATTCTGGTTTTTAAAAAGATTTATTTTTGTGTAAACTAGTATTCAGTTATTTAAAACTATTTATATTTGATAAATTATAAATAAAACATATTATTTTTTTCTAAAAAGTGTATTCTCAAGAGGTTTCTAGTTTTCAATAACTTCATCTGAATTAATTGTTTGACACACCTTTTCTAATAATAAACCTGATAAATTTAACACTGTTTAATTGCAAGTACAATTAATACTCTGAAAGTAACTTTTTTTTTCTATTTTTCTCTATAAATTACATTGCTCCTTTTTCATGCCAATCTTTCAAAAATTTCTGTGAATATATTGTAAGGAATACAAAACCTATAACAACATATTTATTATTTTCAAATTTTAGACAGTATATTTTATTTTCTTATAAGCTGGGTTTGAAAGTTTAAATATTAAGTGTCATGTTGAGATCACAAAACCACTGGGGAATGCGATTATTGAAATAACTGATATAAATGGATTATTGAATCAAATATGCTATTAAAATAAGACAAAAAATTTTAATGTGATTCCAAAGAAATTTTTGTAATATGTCAGACGTGTGTCGGAGGGCAAAATATTCTGAAAATAAGTTTGTTAAATGGACAGTACACCTAATCGAAGTCAATTTTGATGGTAATTATGGTTACTATTAAAATTTTGAAGATTTAGTTACCTGTTATTAATATTCCTCCTATAAAGAACTTATTTCTATTGTGTATACCTATACTATAAATTAAATATAGTTATTTTTCTTTTAAACTGTAATTGACAATACTCTGTATATATGAGTCAATCGTTTCTCCTAATGAAGCTAATATGGTTAGCGAAACGCGCGTCGAGTGCAAAAATAAAGTGTTTGGTGTAGTGGTGATATATACTGAGTAGTGTCATTGTGCCAAAGATTCCACATTCCCAATATAGTTGTAATCGACAAGTCAGCTTGGTCATAACTAAGTACCGTATGTAACTATAATTAGGAAATTACTGTATTGACTCTTTGATCTAAATATTAATTCATTGTAAATAAAAGCAAGTGTTAATTACATTATCAAAAAGCAATACAGAAAACAGAACACAGAAAGGTATAGAACCTCTAAGAATCATTCACATAGAAAATAGAGGTCTATACATATACGTTCATAATTCATTAATAATATTATATTAACCTTTCTCGAAGTTACACAATATAGTTTTGTAGTTTAAGGAAAAATAAGTACCAAAAAAGTAGATACAGTGTTTTTTAATTAACGAGAGATCTATCACACCAAACAACACAACACTGCTTAGAAAAAAATGCTCTTATTTTAGAAGATGTTGACATCTTAGTAATGACAATTAAGATTAAATTAATTTAGTCCTTAAAAAACATCTTTAATCACAAATTTACTTGAAAAATGATGTAAATAAAACTTTAACCTCAAACAGTGATGTTTAACTTTGATAGACTTTTGAATTTTTGGATAAGGTTATTAAAAACTGAAGTTGAATATGAAGAATTCCATCAAATACCTTCCTATCAAGTTTTTCACCTGTATTCAGTTCTTTTCTAACAAAGTGCTCCATTCTTTTTGTTTTTTTTTTATATTACTCATGCTGCGTTAACTTTTATATTACTCATGCTGTATTAAATAATAAATCAAAAATTTTCAAACATTTCTATATCTATGATTTTGAATGATAAAACTTTGCACAACTTTATTTGTATTTCAAATCTCGCGCTGGTCCACTTTTAACATGGCGGATTACCACGTGACCTTCTGAAAACGAACCCGATTTTCCTATGCGATTATACTTGAGTTTCGCTACTGTATAGTATGTTTACTGTGCTGAAATACTTTCGCGTGTTATAGCATTTTAAAATTTATTACCTTTTAATGCAAATAAAGATGCTATTTTCCTGTAGTATTTTATTTAACAGGTTACGTACACCTGGGCACTGCAAAAAGTATGTATATTCAAAAAAAATATATTTTGAAGGATATTAAGTAAATAATACAAGAATGGCGATTATTTATTTTTATTGTATTTTAAGTTACAAGAATTTTTTTTAATATCTTTTTAATGTTAACATTATTTTTTATTAGGTTAAATCAGTGATTCCCAAAGTGGTTCAGGTGGACCCTCAGGGGTCCACAGGAGACTCGACGGGAGTCTACGTTGGCGTGAAAAAAAAAGGGGGGTTCACAAGTTGTAAGTGGGGGTCCACGAAAATTTATCTGGTTTCGATAGTAAAGAACAAAAATGTTGGCTTGGCTTTACCTATCAATGTAAGCAGATAATACACTATTCAAAAAAATTAAGGGAGCAAAAAAAATTCCAAATTTTTCGGTAAATTTTGACTGGCTGTATTTCGGTGAAAAATGGTCGTATTGAGACTTTAAAAAAAAAGCATTTTGAAGCTTTAAGATTCTAATTTTCATATTTTTTGGCTAACATTTTTTAGGAGCTACGGTTCTCATGCAATCCTAACAGATAGCACGAAAAAATAATATTGCAAATATTTTGCTTTTTTTTGAGTCCACGGGCTTGAAAAAAATTTTAGAGTTAGGCCGGCATATGGATCAGATAG
The DNA here is from genome assembly GCA_019049505.1 of Pachyrhynchus sulphureomaculatus. NCBI lineage: Eukaryota > Metazoa > Arthropoda > Insecta > Coleoptera > Curculionidae > Pachyrhynchus > Pachyrhynchus sulphureomaculatus. Next base: position 192,346,697 of record CM032456.1, read on the forward strand.
CCTGTTTATTTAGCATTAATTTCCTTGTTTTAAAACCTCCCTTAATTTTTTTTGAAGGTCAGCGACTGTTACTTGCATATTCGATATTCAGTACAACGCGCGTCGAGACTTGCAAAGCGCCGCCCGCCCGCCCGCAACGTAACCTGTTCAGACGTGCAAAGGGACGAAATACGACTTGTGCTGTGCTTGCAATCTTGCATGAACTTGTTTGATTCTTCACCAATATAAATACGAATGCCAAGGACAAACGTTACTCATTTGTTTCCGGAATTTTGAAAAGAAAAGTGTGAGTGAATCGATGTCAGTGTTTGCCAGTACCTGCCTATTTGTTATTCATACTTTTATGTTATATTGTAATAATATTATATTTGTTATGTTTGCGTGTAGTAGGTACGTAATAAAAATTAAATAATGAACAGGGCCATTATTCGATACTTCTATAAAAGAACAGAAAGCCGAGAAAGATTGAACTTTTAGTACTTTGTATTATAAAATTATTTATTTACCCGACTGTGGTGATTCACTAAAGGAGAGACATATGATTGACCTGCATGTTTGTACATATTTCAGTGCCCTCGTAGTTGCTAATGCTAAATGACTAAAAATATTTTCATAAATTGTACGTGTCTTTATGTACCACTCGTAACGTACATCAAAGTAATAAATAAATCATTAAAATCGCGGAGTTTCGATGTCAAAATATTCTTTAAGAGTATTTTCTCTCGAATTTACAGAAATGTATCAAAATATAATTAATCAAAAAATATTTTATATTACATTAGAATAGGTTCAGCCGTTTCGTGAAAACCTCTATATGGGTCTTAGCAGTTTATTGCTTTTAATAATTAAAATCAGTTTTGTCGTCGGCATTTTGGTTTTTTTTCATTGCAATAATTAATTGATACTATTTTATTCTGTTAAAATAGCCATATCCTGTTAAAGTCGCCTTATGATTACTAAAACAAACATTTTTTTTCTTTACAGGTAGGTAACTCATACGAAACATGGCTGAATCTAAGAAGAAATGTCGACAATACAGTGTTGATTATTTGCAATTTTGTGTTCTTCCATCAAAAACGATTGCCCATATGCCTTTTATGCAACAAAGTTTTGAGCAATGACTCTATGAAACCATCGAAGCTCGAAGATCATCTAAGAAGGTGTCATCCTGATAAAATACGTAAAGATTTAAAATATTTTCAAACATTGAAGGAAAAATATGAAAAGAGACCCATGTTCGCTTCAACGTCTCAAAGTAACGATGATGGCTTGCGGGTATCTTACAATATCTCATTGCTTATAGCGAAATCTGGAAAACCGCACACCATTGGAGAACAGTTAATTTTACCCGCTGTTGAAGAGGTTTTAAAAACTGTCCTGCACAAACCTCCATTTGACTTACTCAAAAGAATTCCTTTGAGTAACAACACTGTACAAAGACATATTGATGAAATGAGCTCTGATATTGAAAGCTTCGTGTGTAATTATCTGCAAACAACTCATTTTTCTATTCAACTGGACGAGTCAACTTTACCTGATAATGAAGCATTATTATTGGCATATGTTCGATTTGTTATGGACGAAGAAATCCATGAAGAGCTGCTATTCGCGAAAACTTTGGAGACGGACACTAAAGGCGAATCAATATTTAATGTCCTGAGTGATTTTTTTAAGGAAAAATCGATTCCATTTACAAACATTATTTCAGTGGCAGCAGATGGAGCTCCTGCCATCTTCGGGCGATATCGTGAGTTTATAAGCCATCTTAAAAGAATTTTACCAGGAGTAACTGCAATTCACTGTGTCATCCACCGACAACACCTGGTAGTGAAAAATTTGAGTGATAGATTGCACCAATCGCTTCAATTTGTGATTCAAGCAGTTAACAAAATAAGAAGCAATGCGTCGAATATCCGTTTATTTGCACAATTGTGCGACGAAAATGATGAAGACTTCCAACGATTGCTTACGCTGGTTGTCGAAAGATGCATGTTTAACAAGATTTTACTCACTTTTTGAATCAGTTTTAGAGTTTCTGAAAGTAAAGATCCAGATTTAAAAGAAAACCTGATCAAATTGAAAGCAGACATCGCGTATTTGACAGATTTGTTCAAAAAAATTTAATGACATTAACTTGCAGTTACAAGGGGACAGCCTAAATTGAATAAAAACAAAGGGTGTAATTTCGGTTTTTGTTGGAAAATTGAAATTTATGAAGCAAAATATTAGTCGGCGCGAATTCTCCCAGTTTCCAAACTTGTCACAGGCAGAATGTCTTGATGAGGATATTCAGACATACGTTCAACATTTAAATGCCCTGCATGATGACTTCAAAAATAGATTTGAAGATATTCTGACGATGGAAATACCACCATAGATCATAAATCCATTTGATGAAACGGAAGTGGTGAATGTGGTATTACAAGAGGAGCTACTCGAGCTTAGCACCAATGAGGAGCTGAAGGTGAAATTTAAAAAAGGCTATCAAAATTTTGGCTGCAGGCCGAAATACCCGAAAAATATCCTGGGCTGTGGGAAATTGCGAGAAAACTTTTGGTAGCATTTCCCTCGTCATACCTTGTCGAAAAAAGTTTTAGTGTCGTTACAAACCTATTAACAAAAAAAAGGAGTAGATTGAACATCACAGAACGGGGAGATTTGCGGTTATTCCTTACAAAACTGAAGCCAAATATTGATAATTTGCTGACAATCCATCAAGTACATCCCTCCCATTAAAATTATGACTATTTTTTTTTAATTGTTGATTTGCATTGTTGAAGTTACGGTACGTTATTAATGTTTAATTTTAATTCTATTAAGTAAAAAGTAATTAAGATTTAAAAAAAAGTTAAAAAATATTCGAAATTGACTGAGTAATATTGCAGACAGTGTCTGAAAACATAGTTTCGAGAAAAACACATTTAAAGTAAAAGTAGATAAAAAGTGAACTTATGGCTAGTATCCCATTCCAGCTTCGTACTGTATGCCTTCTTCCTCTTGCGTCTTGGTGTTATTTATAGTGTTCTGAGAATAAGAATTCGCAAAAAAAATTAAAAACTCGAGGTGTATGTAACCCTTTAAAGTTTGTAACAAAACATTTCATTATACATGTTCGATACATCTTTTTCATGTATTAAATTTGATTTCAGGGTTATTAACTATAAATGGTCAACTTTTCTAACTTGCTTGTTTAATGAGAACAGAGATTGTATTATTTTTAAAGCATTTTTAAAACAAAAGCTATGGCATATGTCGTTTGTAACATGACAGAAACTTTATATTTCTTAAGTAAATCACAATTTATTTTATTTTTTAATTTTATGGGATTTTTAATTCTAGAAATGCCAATATAAATTTTGATGGTATTACTGTGTAAAATAAGGAAGAAAAATCGGTTTTTCTAACTTTGCAGATGTTGGCTATGCACATTTGACAATTACGCAAATTGACAATGGCATTTATTGATGTTCAGAAAACTTTGAGGAAGTCAAAGAAGAATCCCTAGCTCAAATACATTTCCAAAAATATGTAACCACATCTTAACTGAAACAACACTCAAAGGGGAAAAGAGACTGCACAAAGAAAAGAAAACTTCGAAAATGAAGGATTCGAAATTTTTGTGCATGTTCAAAGTATTTATATTAATAAAAACCAATATGGTCTAATTTTTAGAGTTTAGAAAATACAGAAGGTTTTATCTCAGATGCCGTTGAAGATTTTGACAAAACATATTACAGGATTTAAAATACTTCATAGCAACATGGTTCACTCTTGTTAAGTTTTACTAGCAGGAGATAATGCAACGTGAAATAAGATGCACAACTATTTCACCAAATTGTTCGGACGGATGAGTCAGTTTTCTCAAAAGCTAAAGTTTTTAATAAAAGAAAAGTTCACAATAATCTGGCAGCCGAATTTATGAATTTGAACATTTAAAAGATTGCAGTGACCACCTAACTAGCCCACATTTAACTGTGTTGAATATATTTCTATGGGGCTATTTAAAAGATGAATTGAGAGATGAAAGAAAATTAACAGTAAAAATTACACAGGACGGCCTAAATTTAAGTTGTCACTCGATTTACTTGAATTAAAGCTCTGATAACCTAAATTTTGAAGAGTGTAGGTGATACACAGGATCCATGTTTTAAATCTTTATTTACTGAAAACTCACATGACATTCCGTTGCACAATTTTATTTTTGATGTTGACCCGTCATACGTATTACGAGAGTTGTATGATAAGTACCTGCCTTGACAAGAAAAAAACATTTTTATGTGTAAAATTGATTTTATTTTTCAACATAGTCTCCTTTTAGCTCAATATACTTAGTCGAATGTGTTTCTATCTTTTGTATCCCATCTAAAAAAATACGATTTCTCCAACCCTTCAAAATAGGCGTTTGTTTCAACAATCACCTTAACGTTTGAGTCAAATTTTTTTCCGCCGAGCGATTTCTTCGTATTCGAAAATAGGAAATAATCGCTGGGGGCTAAATCTGGCGAATATGGTAGAGGCGGAAGCAATTCGTGTCCGAATTTATGAAATTTTGCCATGGCGATGACACAAGTGGGCACGTATGCATTGTCTTGATGCAAAAGAATTTTTTTCTTCGCCAAATGCGGACGTTTTTCTTTTACAAAGTGGTTGAAATTATCCTATAAGTTGACGTAATACTCTCCATTAATCGTTTTGTCCTTTTCAAAGTAATCGACTTGGATTATGCCGCGTACATCCCATAACACTGTTGCCATAACTTTGTTGGCCGATAAAGTCGCCTTGGCCTTCTTTGGCGTCGGTTCGCAACGGAAAAACCACTGTTTGGACTGTTTTTTGTTTTCTGGTGTATTGTGATGTATCTTTGTTTCGTTAACACTTATGAATCGACACCAAAAATTATTCCGATTGAACCTTAACATCATCAAACATTCTTTTGAAGTTGACACACGTGCGTGTTTATTGTCAGTTGTGAGCAATCGCAGCACCCATTTTGCGGAAAGCTTCCTCATATCGAAAGGAGTTGTTAAAATGTTCTGCACCCATTCAGTTGAGTTGCCCACAGTCTCAGTAATCTCACGCACTTTCACACTTATTGAAATCAGAGAGGTTTAACCTGTAACTATTATACAATGGATGGGAAATTTAAGAAGCAAATAAGAACAGAAAACGAGACTGCCGAATCTCAATGGATTAATACGAAAAATGAATTAATAGCGGTACAGGAGGAGAAATGGGTCAATGGGAGAATAGAAAAAAACAGGAATGGATGATAGAAGAAATACTAAATATGATGTATCGACGAAAGACGATTGCAGAAAACAAAAGATGTCTCAAAGTACAACGAACTAAACAGTATAATATATCGAAAATGTAGAGAAGCTCAGGAAATCTGGTTAAGCGAAAAATGCCGAGAAATAGAGTAACTGCAAGAGAAATATGACACATTCAACCTACATAAGAAGGTGGGGGAATTGGGAGGAAAACACAAGAAACAATTCTGGGAAATGGAAGTAATGAAATTATTCTGAATATTAAGGACAAATTAAAGACATGGGAGCAATACATAGAACAACTTTTAAATGGACATAGATCAGACAACTTATAGTTAAAGAGGGAGAATGAGATAAGGGCAGAAATAATAAGAAAATACTCATTCATGCTATAAAACTACAGAAGGATGGAAAAGCCGTTGGTCCAGATGAGATAAAGCGAGAAATCTTCCAAATATTTACTTATGAAAGTCCATTTATTAATCAACTAATAATCTTATTTAACAAGATCTATGAAACTGGACAAATCCTTCTTGACTGTCTAAAGTTGACTTTCATTCCAATTCCTAAAAAGTCATAATCAGTGAAAAGTGACGATTATCACTTAATAAGTAGAATGTCTCACGTTCTCAAGATATTCCTGAGAATTATCCATACCAGAATATATAGAAAATGTGAAGCAGAAATAGATAACACATAATTCGGATTCCGAAAAGGCATAGATACACCGGAAGCTTTACTCTCATAAATGTACTGGTCCAGCATTGTAAAGATATGAATGTAGATGTATGTGCATGTTTAATAGATTACATTAAAGCTTTCGAGTGTGTGATGCACGAGAAATTAATAAAAATTCTAGAAACATATCTGTTGACAAATGAGATCTAAATATTATCAAAAATCTGTACTGAAATCTATCAGTGGAAGTTAAAATTGGAAAGGTTCGAAAGCATAAAAATAACCCAAGGTGTAAGACAGGGATGAATTCTCTCACCACTTTTGTTCAATCTTTATTCTGATGCCGTGTTTAATGAGGCCATATATGAATCTATTGAAGGAAGGACAGTTAATGGGAGTACACTGAACAACATACAGTATGCTGATGATACTGTTCTATTAGCAAATAATATCAAAGATCTCAAGCAACTGATCAATCGAGTCGTAACAGCCAGCGAAAGATTTGAATTAACTATGAATATAAGAAAACTAAGTGGATGGTAATAACAAAGAAAAATCTACCACCAGAATCAGGGACAACACCATATTTGGGAACCAATATAAATTACAAGCGGGACCCAAGAAAGGAAATATATTCCCGAGTTGAACAGGCCCGAGTAACATATATGAATATGAATAAATTTTTACATCGCACAAGTCTCCGTCGCGAACCCCGAATGTGAATGGTGAGAGCGTATGTATTCTCGGTGATATTGTATGGATATGAGGCTGGATTCTTGACCTTGACTCAGAAAAACTACTGGAATCTTTTGAAATAAATTTATAGGCACATTCTTCGCATCTCCTAGGTACAGAAAATAAAAACACAGTGGAAAGAATGAACAAAATGAAGGAATTACTAATAACCATAAAAATCAGAAAAACTCAATACTTCGGACATATAATGATGTGCCCAAAGTACGAATTGCTATGTCTAATTATTGAAGGCAAAATAAAGGGCAAACCATCGATCGGAAGACGACAGAATTCTTGGCTGAAAAACATGAGAAGGTGGTTTGGATGTGCTTCGAGTGATATTTTTCGAGCAGCAGTTTCTAAAATTCGTTTAACTATATGAACCATCTATACCTTCGTGAGGAGACGGCCTCATAAGAGGAAGATTATACTATATAATGAGGTGAACTAATCATGATTATACATTTATGTCTTAAGATATTTACATGTCGATAACCTAAGGTAGTAAGCCTAGATAATGGATTCTGCATAAATGTGGTGAGATAGAACTTAAGGCATTAGAATTTATGGTATTTCATGAATATAAACTTAAAATTAAACGTCAGATTAACTTAAAGCTAATCCTGTGATAGGGGGTCGGAAGGTCTTAAGTAGTGACGTCTGGCGTTGGATGGAGGTACATGGGCGTTTCTGACTGTGGGCTTGGGGTGGTGTGGCTTTATCTAGGAATTTGAGCTGAACGTTGCTCATGAGTGTTATGGACGAATCATCGGGCTTTGTTGATAATTGGGAGGGCCCTGTTTTGAACGGACTGGAGGGTAGATCTGTAAGTGCGTGACATCTGACACCATGTTAGACTGGAATAGGTGAGGCTAGCTCTGGTAATAATTTTGTAAATTATCAACTTGTTGCCTGTTGACACTTTATTGCACTTGTTTAGAAGAGGCTATAGTTTGCGAGGTGCGTAGCTTTGATGGTGAAGGTGGTGACTTGGTCCTTCCATACTAGCGTCTTGTCGTAGTGGAGGCCCGAGTTTGTTGGTCCTTTGGAGTCTGGTGTCTTGAAGGGTGAGGCCGGCATGGTGCTGGAAGATAATGGTTTAGGTCTTCGTTGGATTGATTGTATTCTCCAGTGTTCGTACCAAAAGACTAACATGTTGAGATGGCATTGAAAGTGGATGATAATGATCCTGGTGGATTTGATGGTAGCCGGACTGGCCGCATCATCGATATACGTGAGCAGGAAGGTCTGGTCCGACTTGAGATTGTCGGTGGTGAAGATGTTGAATAAGTGGGAGGAGAGGACAGAGCCTTGGAGAACCTCAGCTCGTATGTGCTTGACGTAGGCGTTGGTCTGATTGATTTAAGCTTGGAATGTATGATCGGATAAGAAGGAGAGGGCCAGATTGTGATGTTTGTGGGATAGCTATGACGGATGAACTTGAGGATAAGATCTTTGTACCAAACTCGGTCGAAGGTCTTGAAAATGTAATGAAAGGCAGCTCTAACCTGGTGGTTGCGATTGAAGCTGTTGACGATGTGTTGAGAGAGAGCTGCGGTATGATACACGGTGCCGTAGGTGGGTCGAAACTCAAACTGTTCATTTGAGATGGCCCTGAGCACTGAGGTTTTGAATAATTAAGATAATTGCTAGAATAACTTTCTTGGCTACTTTGCCTAGGCAATTGACCAATAGTTGCTAGTCTCCTGAGAAGGAGTGCCATTACGTATTTCTAAAATATGAGAATATTTCTATTTATATACATTTATTTATACTTAGGTTTTTCTAGGTAATAAAAGTGATTTTTAAAATAAAATTAATAATTGCAAGGCCTGATTGACCATTAAGTAGGGACTTGCGTTTTTCAATTTATTTATTTATTGAGATTCCAGCCTTTGACGCCTTTATTTTCGAAATGAATTATTTAGGAAGTTCTGATTTTCTTATTAAATAACGGTGAGTGTCCCTTCAGAAAAATTTCTTCTTTTTGGTCCTATATATGTTTTTAGATAATCTGTACAGTTTAATTTATAAACTGTTGACTTATGAGAGTGGATTGATAAGTCTGATAAATTTTTATGAAGTAGCGGAAAAGAAATTTTGTTAATAAGCCTGACTGTTGGTAAGCGTGATTTTTGAAACGGTTGTGTCCCCAATTTTAAACAAATGCAAGGAGCAGTTGTTTATCGGCCGGTATTGTAAGTGATCGGTGTTACCCATTTCGTAGAAATGGACAAAGCCGAGTATCGTCCGGTTATAAAACATTTTTATTTAAAAAAAATAGATTGCGGTCCAGATAAAAACTGAACTGAAGGAAGTTCATGGAAACTCTACACCAGCACTCAAGACCATTAATCACTGGATAAATGAATTTAAATGTGGCCGTAGGAGCACTGCAGATGCTGCACATTCAGGACGTCCGATTGAGGTTTCTTCCAAAGGAATGGTGAAAAAAATTCATGCTACTGTGATGGCAGATCGTCACATTAATCTTCGTGAGATTGCTGAGATGGTAAGCATTTTCGATGAACGAATGCATAATATCTTGTATGACATTCTAAAAAAGTGCAAGTCGAACTTGCGCGACTGAGTTTTCAACAAAGTTTGTTTCCGATTTTTGTGGAAAACTGATGACTTTGAAATTTTTGGTTTTTATGTACCAGATAGATTATTAAAGGTAATGCACTCGTGATAATTTTCGTTCAATCTACACCCTGTGGAGAGCATTCCAGAATTTTTTCAAAATTTTTTGGTCACTACTTTTCGAGATAAGGAAATTGGGGGGATTTTTGTAAATTTTTTAAAATTACTACAAACAAAAGTATGCGCAAGTATTACATTATATATATTTTTGAACTCATGTTTTCACAAGCTTTCATTTAATACCCCACTCGATGACCTGGTAAATTTTTTTTTCACTTCCGATTTCAGCCCCTAAAACTAACCCTTTAGCCATCAGATTAGTTCCAAAGTTTAACTTTCTATGTCAAATAGTTTTGAAGAAAATCGGGTGTGACAGACGGACAGACAAACGGATAGATATACAGACAGTATGGAACACTAAAAATAAAAAAAAAACTGAGAGCGCGATGGCTCTCGCGTTTGATAACTCTAGACCAAAAACGCGCGAGGAAAGACATTTCAAAATCCTGTTTGAAAAAGCTGTAGCATAATCTGAAGGACCTTTGGCGTAGTTTTATGATTGTAGGCGAAAGAGAGATCCACAATGGAGATAAAAACGGCAGTCAATATAACGGGTTCGTGAAAGTGCACTGGAAAAACGAAAACAGTTTTATCGACAGGAAAAATAACGGCAATTATTTGTTGAGACTCACAAAGTTTCATCATCACTGACTATTTGGAAATGAGTAAAATAGAGTCGTGCTATTATTACGCAACGTTATTGGACCGCGTAGTGATTTGAAGCAGAAGCGACTAAGAATTTCTCTTTATCAGGACAATGCACCTGCTCATACATCAGCCGTTGCATAGCAGAAGCGCACGAGCTGGGCTTCGAAATAGTTTCCCATCCACCCTATTCCTCACATTTGAGCCCAAGTGACTTTTTTTGTTACCTAACCTCGAAAAATAAATTTTCGTCGAATGAAGGAGTTATCTCTGCTGTAATCGAGTATTATGCATAGTTCAAAACATTTTTTTTCCTAAGGGAATATAAAAAAAATGGAATCTCGCTGGACCAAATGGATTAAGCTTCAAGGAGATTATGTTGAACAATAAATTTCAAGCGTAATCGTAAAACCATTATGTGAGCTTGTACTTAGTAGCAGATAAATTAAATAATTATTTTTCATTTGTAAGAATTGCCTTCATTATCTCACCTGCAAAAACAACTTGCATAACCTTTTGGTATTCGTCCTCTTAAATGACCTACATTTTTTTATGTACAAGTATGTAGGTTCGTTCTTTATATTCACTTATTTCCTGGGTTATTCACTTTAAATGAAAGGTAACATATTCACATAATCTATAATTATAAAAAGATATAAGATCGCATGATATTCTTTCATTTGAATTTAGTAAATGTACACAGAGAAAAAGTTTTTATACGAATGAGTAATCAGAATAATGGTTTCTTTTACTACGTATAATAACGTAACTACTTCTCTCGCTAAAGGGAAAAATTCATGAAAAAATCACCAGAGATTTTTGCATTTATTTAAGTTCCTGGGTTCCTAGATCCCGAAAAATATAGTGACCTATTTCCATGTCACTATCTGTGTACAGTCTGTCAAGTAGGAACGTGACCACTCCCTTTCTTGAAAAAAATGTGTTTCGAGAACATTATTTGGCATCAATGTATTCTTTGATGTATTAACAACGGCGCAATTACCTTAGTATGTTATCCAATCGCCTCCGGCATCAATAATTGCCTGGTATCTTCGAAGCATGGTGTCGACGAGATTTTCTGCATGCTCTGCAAATTTTTGGAATCTCGCGAGACAACTGAGTCAAAGTCCTCAGAGTCTTTCCTCTGAGCTTTCTCTTTACAAGGGACCAAACGTTTGGATGGGAACGAAGAAAGACTGCCTCGAACCGATGCGCGAATAAGCGGCTCATTTTGGATTTTACGTGATTTCGACATCGTTCGAAGCGTGGAAAGACCCCAAAAAAGTTGGTCGGATGATATAAAAGAGAGGGCTGGAAGGAAATGGTACCAGATAGCTTAGGACAAAAATAGAAGACAGACTATGGGAGAGGCCTATATCTAAGAATGGAAAGAGGAGAAATGTTCCCTGTTCATCTTAGAAAATTGATGTCAGAGAATCCAACTTATAGTACACGAATTACCTGGAACTGTTGGCAACTTTAATCATATGTTTTTTGAATGTTACCAATATAGTAATAATCTATACCCAAAATTAATAAAGAACTACTATACGTGCACATCAGGATCATGAAACTTTCTACATGTACTCACCACAATTTTCAAACTCAAAGAATCGTCAAGCCTTATTTACACGAAAACATTATTAATCTTTGAATTCTGGACATAACTATTGTTTTGTTTGTTAAAAATCCTCATGAAATCTCAAATTTATATGTGACTCCAGGCCTACTTGTTTGTTTTAAAATGCTTTGATTGGCCCAGAGCGAGAAAAGTGTAAATCTATCTACACTAGGTGTGGCTAGAATATAACCAGACTGATTTTATTACACTGATAATACTGATGGAGCGCAATTGGTAATGGTGGGGCGTTGAGTTTGGCTACCCGCTCTACCTATTTCGCTATTTTGCTGCTACAGAAATATTAAGTTTGCAGCAAAAAATGTATGATAATAATTGCTTATCACGAACTCAAATTTTCGAGTGGCTAAAATGATTCAAAGATGGCAGAGAAGACATCACAGACGATACTCGCATTGGGCGTCCATGAACGGCAAAAACAGCCGACACCATTGAAAAAGTCGGTAAGATTATTAGAAAAAATTGACGTCTGAGTATTGGAACTGTCAGTGAGTTAATAAATATGGATAAAGAAAGTGTTTGGCATATTTTAAATGACAGTTTTAATATGGGCAAAGTGTATCAGAAGTTGTTACCGAAAATCCTTTCTGTCGGTCAAAAGCAAGCTCGAATGACCGTTTGCTTTGCCCTACTCTGAAACACTGACCCTAACTTTTAAGAAAAGGTAATAACACGTGCTAAATCGTGGTTTTTCACATACGACCTTGAAATCAAGCGCCAATTCATGCACTGGAAAATCTCACATTCACCGAAGCATAAGAAAGCGAGGATGACCAAATCAAAATTTAATTGTGTGTTTTAACATCCGGGGGATTGTTTATAGTAATTGGGTGACTGAAGATCAAACTGTAAGTCAAGTTTACTATAAACAAACTTTGACCATCCTGAACGTGTGAGAAGACCTGAAAAATCTTGAATCCTCCACCAAGACCACATTAACGCACAATGCTCTTCCAATTAAGAAGTTTTTGGCGAAACATGGAATCCTCGTGTTAGAGCCCATCTACCCTACGCACCTGACCGTCTCACCCGTTTTGATGACGTCATGATGAACTTGTCAGCAGACGACCTGCAGCACTGCTTCCAACAATGGAAGCATATGGAGGTGTAGGGATCGAGAGGAGTGTATGTTGTAGGGGATTAGGATTTAAATAAAAAGTTTTGTAAGTTCGGTCCGGTTATTTTCTGACTACATCTCGTATTCCTGTAAAGGAAGGTCATTTTTAGTGTTCCGTATGGAACACTTATAAGATCACTTCGGTGTTTGACTGTCTGTCTGTCTGTCTGTCTGTCTGTCTGTCAGATGAAATTTGGTAATAATATAGGAATTGATGGCCTTATCAGAGCCATGTAGTTTTGAGAATTAAATTTTGACTTAAGGGGTTAGTTTTGGGGGGTGAAGTCGGAAGTGAAAAAAAAATTTTTTTACTAGGTCATCGAGGGTGGTGTCAAATGAAAGCTTGTGAAAACACGAGTAAAAAATATTTATATAATATTATACTTGCGCGCACTTTTCTTTGTATTATTTTTAAAAATTCGCGAAAAATCGCTGTCCCGGGCCTTATCTCGAAAAGTACTTATCAAAAAATTTCGAAAAAATTCTGGAATATTCTCCACGGGGTGTAGATTGAACAAAAATTATCACGAGTGCATTACCTTTAATAATTTATATGGTATATAAAAAAAAACAAAAATTTCAAGGTCATCAGATTTCAGTAAAGATTGGAAACAAACTTTATTGAAAACTCATTTGGGGTGTGTTTTGTGAAGTCACTGATCATTTTATACCACCGTAATATAAATTTTGACTTAAGGGTTTCGTTTTGAGGGGTGAAATCGGAAGTGAAAAAAAATTTTTTTTTTTACTAGGTCATCGAGTGTGGTGTCAAATGAAAGCTTGTGAAAATACGAGTAAAAAATATATATATATAATGTAATACTTGCGCACACTTTTCTTCGTATTACTTTTAAAAATCCCTGTCCCTACCTTATCTCGAAATGTACTGATCAAAAAATTTTGAAAAAAATTCTGGAATATTCTCCACGGGGTATAGATTGAAAGAAAATTATCTCGAGTGCATTACCTTTAATAATTTATTTGGTATATTAAAAAAAAAATTCAAGGTCACCAGTTTCCAGTAAAGATTGGAAACAAACTTTGTTAAAAACTCATTTGGGGTGTGTTTTGTGAAGTCACAGATCATTTTATACCACCCTAACAAAAATTTTTATTTTAAAAACAATCAACGTACGGAACACTAATTGTGCAAGTTCAACTTGCACTTGACCGGTTTTTCTTTTCTGTATCCTTTTGCAACAAATCGTAAGGGAATAATTTTTGATACACGTACGATACAGCCAACGGGGAACACTGAGGCGACTAGGAGTTCTTGAAGGGCACATTAAATAATTCATTTACTCTTAGAAGCCTTTGTGGCACCATTAATGAGAACAGGTGCAAGCGATTCAGAATTTTGTATGAAATTATTTAACACTTTGTGTAAAAAAAGTACGTCAAAATTTATTCCTCGATCACACTAAAGAAATATCCTTATTATGAAGTCACATTACTTACTGAACAAAGGAATTAAATAAGCAGATGATTGGCTAAACTTTCTTATAAGCTTCACATTCACAGATACAATAGTCCAACATTTTAGAAGCAGAGTTAACAACATAAACAATGTGTAAATTGAAAATTAGATTGGATTCAAATATCAGGTAAGTCAATAAGTTTTGACAGCGACTCATGTGGAGCATCACTTGAACCAAATATTGAGGTTATTTGAAGCTTCGTCTATCATATGAGAACACCCTAAATTTCAAGTCGATCTGCCAAGTCATTCATTATTTATCAGCCGGTTAAAATAGGTGTGTCTGAGTGTTTTTTAAAAATTGAAGAAATCAAATAATGTACAGACATAAAATTCTTTGTTTTAGCAGGTTTATCGGCAACTGAAATTCGTGCAAAGTTAGTAAAAGTGTTAAAGAAGTCTGCTTCTTCATTTCCAACTATTCATAGATGGAATCTAGAGTTTAAACGTGGTCGTACAAGCGTCAATAATGATCCACGTTCAAGACGTCCAAAAACTGCAACAACTGAAGAAACTGTTGTGCAAGTACAAGCTATAGTAATGGAAGGTCGTCGATTAACCATGGATTATTTAGCTGAGGCTATAGGCATCTCAGATGGATCAGTCCATGAGATCTTAACCAGTGTTTTGAGTATGAGAAAGATATTCGCATTTACTAACAACGGAACAACATTTGGCTCGTTTCACAAAGAATAAAACTGATTTTGTGTGTCGATTTGTAACTATGGATGAGACTTGGGTTTACCAGTATGATTCTGAACTGCGACAATAAACCGCACAGTAGACTGAGCCTGGTTGTTTCTAAAGCAGCCAAAGTGGTCAAAGTCGCCCAAAAAAATTATGGCATCTGTTTCCTGGGATGCAAGAGGAATTTTGTTAATTAATTACCTTCAAATTGGTAAAACAATCACAGATGGGTACTATTGCAACCGTTTGGACCAGCTGATTGAGAAAATTCATGAGGCCCGACTTGTAGACAATGCACCTGCTCACACGGCAAAACTGGTCGGTTTAAAGTACGAATTGTTGGAACATCCACCCTATTCTCTAGATCTGGCTCGGTCTGACTTCCATCTGTTCCCAAACCTTGACAGATTTGTACGTAGGAAGTGTTTTTCAACAAATGATGAGGTGATAGCACCCGTAGGTGGGTATTCTGAAGGTCTTCCGGAAAACGACTTCAGAGAAGAGGTAAATGGATTGGAAAATCGCTGGAAGACTCATTAATTGATCTTGTTTCATTTCCACTTTCAAAACTTATTGGCTGACCTAGTAAGTTTCTTTTTATTGAAGTGACTAATTTTAACGTTCTATTTTTAATTTGTTATGTTTTTGTTATTTAATTCTCAAATTCCTGTGAATATAATAAAGGTGCACTTAGTCAGATTAAGAGATAAGCCATTCTTATCGGTCAACTAACACAGGCCATCCTGGTCTATTTGTAGCTTGTTGCAATCCCTATGGCTGGTGACGCGGATTAAGATAAACATATAAGGGGTTAATGAAGTAGGGGAGGTATTATGCGCCCTTTTCAAAATTCTGGAAATCGAGGAATCTAAAAATTGTGTCATTTTGCTTATTATTTTCAATTATTGAATTATCTTTTAATTACATCAGCAAAGTCACCACCCCACCGATGAGAGCGTGAAAAACGGAAGAAATTGCTATAACTTATAAACCTTCAAGAAGAGAAGAACGAAACAATTTTATAACGGTGAAGTGATATTAAACCCAAATAGATCTCATGGTCTAACATGTAGCTTCTTCTGCCTCTTGCGCTGATACATCTACAATTCGTTCAAGTCATGTGTCTTGACCATAAATGACACAATAATACATGAAGTAATGCGAAGGCTACCTTTTAAGCTGTTACAGAAACATTAAAAGAAAAAAAAAATTGTATAAATCGTTTTATTGTTTTTCAAAATATTCGCCTTTAAGATTTATACGCTTTTGCATTCGTTCGAACCAATTCTCGAAACATTTTTTCCACTCTGAGGTTGGTACATCAAAAACATGGTTTTGGAAGGATTCAACAGCTTCCTCAGGTGATGAAAATCGCTGTCCACTCATTTTCTTTCTGACATTTGGAAATCAAAAGAAGTCGTTAGACGCAAAATCAGGTGATATTTTTCTCCATCAAATAACACAAGTCTGCAAGAAAAATATTCTTTTCAGCTGCATGGTATGTTTTTGGTAAATATTAGGTTCTCTAGTCTGTTGAATCCAAAAATGATCTCCATTTCTATCCATCACGTACAGTTTTTTTTTGCAAAATACAAGGTGTTTGCATAAAAAAAGTATAACACAAATGAAAAAAAACCACCATTTTATTACAATGAATTAAACCATGTTTCTTATAATTAAACAAATACTTTCTTCATGGAATGTACTTAACATTCCGTGTTCATTCTTTTTGCCTATGAGACCTTTCCTTCTTCCCTTTGATAGTTCTCCGAATACGCTTCCGTTTTCCATTTTTTGTTTCCCGCTTGAGCATCCAATAGTAAGCAGCTAGCATATTGACGCCCCATCTTCCTTGGTAGCGTCTCTCGATATCACGGACATCCTGGTGAAATCTTTCACCCTGCTCTTCACTGAAGGCTCCCAAGTTTTTCGGAAAATATTAGACAAGCGAGTGTAAGAAATGAACTTTTAAGCTCATCTTGCATCCTTGAGCTTTATACGCAGCCAACATGCGTTGTACAATGGTTTTGTAGTGAGGGTCTTTAGTATGACCCAAAAACTTGTGCGCTACGTCTTTGAAAGGGTCCCACGCTACTTTTTCTTTTTCTCTCATTGTTTCTGAAAAGAGGGGATCGGATAATAATTTTCGTATGTCGGGGCCAGTAAAAACTCTCTCTTTTAACTTGACTTCAGACAGTTTTGGGAACTTGGAACACAGATATCTGAAACATTCCCCATATTTTGGCAGTGATTTAACAAACTGCTTCATAAGCCCCAATTTAATATGAAGAGGTGGTAATAAAACCTTTTCAGGAGGAACCAAGGTCGTATTAATGACATTATTTTCGCCGGAGGTTAAGGCGTCTCGAAGTGGCCAGTCAGTTTTTGTCCAATGAAAATCTCTGGCTCAACTGTCCCACAAGCAAAGGAAGCAGGGATATTTTGTATAACCTGCCTGCTGGCCCAACATCATGGTTAATATTTTGAAGTCTCCACAAACCATCCAGCGATGTTCTTGATATTTTATTTTCTCAAGAATCATTGTCAAATCGTTATAGTTTTCCTCCAAATTCACCGAGTGTCCCTCAGGAAGTGATCCAAATGTATTCCCATTATGCAGCAGGACTGCTTTGAGGCTTGTTTTTGACGAATCAAGGTATACGCGCCACTCAAATGAATCAAATTCTATTTCAAAATACTTCATTAGCCCTTGAACGTCACTACAAAAAACGAGATTTCCTACTTTGGAGAAAAATTTAGTGAATTCTCTCTCTCGATACCTGTGCCAAGAAAATGAGGTTCCGGGTGACAGCAAGTTTTTATTTTTTAGTCTTGACCCCAGTAATTCGGCAGCATCTTTAGAAAGGCCTAAATCTCTAACCAGGTCATTGAGCTCGCTCTGAGAAAGAAGTTGGGATCCTTCATCAACAAAAAAATCTGAACTAAATTCGTCCTAGGGAGGTAATGTGTTTCCGTCATCAGAATCACTCGGGATATCATCCAAACTGGAAGGTGGGTGTGGAACTGGTATTTCAGAGCTATGAGGCACTGGATAAATAACTGAATTAAGATTTGGGTAAGATATTTTCTTTTTATTTTTTGTATTGAAACCTTTCACATCTACCGAACAGAAATAGCAGTCGGTAGTGTGGTTTTGCTGTTCACGGCACATCATAGGAATGCCAAGACTAAATTAGTGTTTCTTACCCTTAAACCACAAACGAAGATCTTCTTCGCACCTTCTGCACAGCTTATGAGGAGCCTAGGCTTTGTCTTGATCCTCAAGTTTCAACTTAAAGTAAGCAATCACTTATGTTGACTTTTAACAGCGTATTCACCACAAATAAAAAAAAAGTTGTCAGGAGTAATACCACAACCTCTTGAAACCATAATACATAACTAAAAACACGAGCACAGTAACATTTCAATGGAAAATGTAAACTGAGTGTGGCTTATACAACTAAGGTTTTGAACGGCAACATCTTGCCGAGCTGTTTTCTAAATAAAACTACAAACAC
This sequence comes from Pachyrhynchus sulphureomaculatus, assembly GCA_019049505.1. Taxonomy (NCBI): domain Eukaryota; kingdom Metazoa; phylum Arthropoda; class Insecta; order Coleoptera; family Curculionidae; genus Pachyrhynchus; species Pachyrhynchus sulphureomaculatus. The sequence goes on from CM032456.1 coordinate 192,365,166, forward strand.
GAGTTTTCAAGAAAAGCTGACGAGATGGAGTTTATCGATTACTTTTCCCGGTTTTAGTGAGTAAAAATCTATAAGAAACAGTATAAAAATCCTGTGCAGTTTTTTGGCTGCAGAACTGTGTAATCAATTATTTTACGTGTTGCGTGAGAACTGGCCGTGTCATTATGAAGAATGATGCGAAGTTTTCGGTTGTTTTTCCTGATTTTATCGATGACTTCTGGCAAACAAATTGTTGTATACTATTCAACATTAACTGTTCTTCAATCCTCTAAAGCAGTGGTTGCAACATGTCCAGTATAACCAAAAAAAACAAGCGAACCACTTTTGTTGGATTCGGTTCATCTTGGAACACCCGAACAGTTGATGGTTGCTTAGTTTCAGGCTCGAACGAACATATCCAAGTTTCGTCTCCTGTTAAGATGTTGTATACGGATTTTGCATGTCCTCGGTCGAATTTTTTGAGCATTTCCTTACACCAATTTACACGAGCCTGTTTTTGAGTTTCGGTCAAATTATGCGGAATCCATTGAGAACAGGTCTTTCTCACAGCTAAATGTTCCTGTAAAATCGAATGTACTGCAGTCTTCGATAAGCCGAAGGATGCCTCTATCTCACGGTAAGTCACATGCCAATTCTTTTCAATTATGTTGCGCACAGCATCGGCATTTTGGTCGACCTTCACGAAATTCATCGCTGACGGAAGCACGACTATGATGAAATTCTGCAAACCACTTGTGAAACAGTGTTTTCTGATAGTGATTCATTACCAAAAGTTGAACGAAGCGATTCGAGACGTTGTTGTTGAGTTAGGCCTTTATTAAAATCGTGAAAAATCATCCAACGAAAACCTTTACTTCAAATTTCCATTTGTTCACAAAACTGTTTTTTAAAACCTTCACTGTAAACAAACTACTCGGCCAATTTCTGAGCTGCCACTGTTTTAACAATAAGAAATGTCAAATTTTACAACAATGGTAATGTCACATCTCAATAGCCCCATCTAGTAATAGTTATAAAAACTTATAAAGCGGTCCTCGTACATCATTTGACAAAATGTCCCAATTGCTTCACGGAAGATAGGTAACCAACTCAAAATGGCATCTATACGGGTTCATACTGGCCTGTGTGATAATGAACATACCTTACACCGCTCATTTGGAAAGAAACTAGTTCGCATGTTTTTGTGTCATTTTACACAGATTTTTTCTTTGTGTAAAAGTTAATTTGTTAATGAGAAATTCTTTAAAAATAGCGAGAGTGCGAATTTCGTAATAAACATATTTTTTTATCCTATTGAGTAGTGCAACAAATCTATTGTATTGTTTTCTTTTATTAATTACAAAATATATCAGAACAATGAGAGTAACAATGGTTTGATGTTACGTAAAGGTTATTAAAATGAAGTAGGATAATACTATGTTTGGTTTATAACTGTTTCATAAGACAGTTCATAGACACCTTGGCGTTGAGACGATTTTTACATAGTTTTGCTTTTATCTCATGAGTACATCACAAACATCAAAGTCTCACCACATTGAGAGCAGTTACTGTTATAACATTGAGATAAAAAACAATTATAAAATGACAAATCATATTTACACACAAGTAAATATTTTCACATTTTTTTAAATTTAATCTTTTCTCCTGAAACAATCATCTTATTTTTCCCCATAACTTGTTTAATCAACTGTTTTTTTTTTCATGATGAATGATGAAACTACGAGAGCCGCCTTATAAGATGTGACATTATGATTGTTGTAAAATTTGACATTTGTTGTTAAAACAGTGGCAAGTTTTTCGTTGGATAATTTTTTACGATTTTGTAAAGTCCTAACTCAACAACAACGCCTCGAATTGTTTTGTTTAACTTTTGGTATCATCACCATCAGGAAAGACTGTTTACAATTGGTTTGCAGAATTTCCTCATGGTTGTGCTTCTGTCGGCGATGAATTTCGTGAAGGTCGACCAAAATCGGTTGTTGTTCTAAAGAACATCGATGCTGTGCGCAGCATGATTGAAGAGGATCGGCATGTGACTAACCATGAGGTAGAGTCATCCTTAAGCATATCGAAGACAGCAGTATATTTGATTTTGCAACTTCAATATATTCATATGTGCCGGAAACTAAACAACAATCAACTTGGGTGCTCCAAGGTGAACTGAATCCAGCAAAAGTGGTTCGTTCGCGAGGCACTGCCAAGAAAATGATAGCTTGTCTCTTTCGTGATACTAGACATGTTGCAACCATTGTTACAATAATTTGTTTGCTAGAAATCATCGATGAAATCAGGAAAAACGTCGCATCATTCTTCATCATGACAATGCCGGCCCTCAGAGAACACGTCAAACAAATGATTATTTGACGGAGAAAACCATTGAATGAAAGCCTCATTGCCCATATTCACCTGATTTATCGCCCAGTGACTTCTTCTTGTTCCCGAATGTCACAAATGCGTGGACAGCGATTTTCATCACCTCATGAAGCTGTTGAATCCACACATGCAAAAGTTTATAAATCTTAAAGGTGAATATTTTGAGAAACAATAAAACAATTTGTACCAATTTTTTTTTTCCTTTCATTGTTTTTGTAAAAACTTAGTAGGTAGCCCTCCTATTTTAGCTCCAATTAGTCCAGTCCTATGCAATAACTCATAGAAACGGGGGATATAAATAACTTTAGCTAGCAAGTTACTAGAACTTGAAGAACTAGAAGAATGAGTTGATGAGATTATATCTGGATGAAACGAGGATTTAGTTTAGTATTCAGCGTAGCCAGTTTGATTGGTTTACGGATTCACTGGATCACTGAGGAGTCTCAGACAACTAGAAGTTCATGCTTATCCATAAGATCAGAAACACTGATGACGCCTATGGCGAAATATATCAGGCTATTGTTGGCCCGAAATCATATGTCACAACTTAAAAAGAAACGGAAATGATCAAACAGGAGAGGCACATCGAACGACAAAATAGCAAATGAATTATACCATTATTACGAAAAATAATCAATTTGTTTCAGTTTTTCAGGAGATTACAAATAACATTATATTGAAGATCAGGAAGGAACTTGTTTCGTGAATAGTCATACGGCGAAATCTATTACACCAACAAAATAAATATTTTTCAATTAAAGAACTCGTAATTGTAGATTTCAGTATGCTCTTTTCGACTTGTCATCCTTAATAATTATACTTTGTATGAGCAAGTAAATAAAAATTTCTGAAAACCATCTCTTTTTAGCCGCCACTTCCTTGATGCTCTCAAAGTAATTTTTAAAAAATTAAATTTCTTGTTACGCATTACTGAATTGGAATTCTTTTAACATTTAAATAGAAAACCTAGAAATTAAACTGTTAGTATTTTCTACGTTACAATTTTTAACAAAATAAAATTTTAATGGATATTTTGATGCGTACAATGCACTTCGGTTACTTCTAAATAACTTCCTAGATTTGGAACATCATTGTTGCACGATACACATTTAACGGAATAATAGTAATTTCATAGCTAAAACCGTGATTACTTATGCAAAATAAGGAAATCATTTTAACTTTGTTTTGAAATAAACAGATATACAGGCGCGATGCAAATAACCCATAACAAATTTTTACTTTTCCTCAGGTTCCGGGGTCGCATAGGATGATTTCGATGGCATTTTTTGTGCAGAAAACGAATCCTTTTACGGAACTACTCTGTCATGTCTGACTTTGGCGATTTTCATAATTGAACTTACTAGACACTAAAACTGAAAATATGTAATTGTCGCAGCATGCAGTGTGGGATTCATGAGTTTCTTCTTAAGATTGTCTGTTTCGCCCAGATAATGTAAAAATTAAAGAATTAGCATGGACGAGTGCGCATCCTAATTTTAATAGCATGTCCAGTAGGGTGGTCACAAGCTATAGAAGGGAAAAAAATATTTTCATCGTAATGCCAGCGAAACCCCCTAAAATTAGCGATTTGTGTAAAAAATAAGATTTGTACAATTTTAGCTCAATTAGAAAACGTTAAGCGGTGCCTCATCGAGGTTAAAGTGTAAAATTCAATTTCTTGCAAAAAAATCGTGCTTTTTCCCTCAGAAAATGAAAACTATTCGTCATAGAAACCTGACACTTGTCTCATTTCATAGGAAATCTTGTTGCCTTAAAGTTTTACTCCAACCACTTTTTTGTTAAAACTTTTATATTTGAAGATATTCATCATCCAAGACCGGATATGATTCGAATCCTCAAATTCGACCTTCGACCTGTTCAGAAAACGAAAGTGAAAAATGGCAACAAAGATACCTAACTTAAATACTTTTGACCATTTTTTGTTTCCTTTGCATTATAAACAATTATACAAATACATTATTATACAATATATAATAAGAATTGTTATTTGTTTTATCTTTATAAATAATTTTACGAATTACGAGGTAGTGGGTACCTATCTGATATTTAGGTTTAGTTTTGTGTTTGTTAACCAAAAAAACCTATTGCTAGGGACCCTTTTATCAGAGACTTTTACCTGGAGTATCATAAACCACACCCCTTCTTTTTTGTTCCTTGTCTGAGATGCCCGGGGAGAAATCAGAGAGTTTTACTTTACGTTTGCGTTTCAAGCAATGAACATTTCAACAACGTTCGTTTAGTGACTTTTCTGTGATGCCATGCTTGTTCGGGTTCGAGTTCAAGGCAGAAAGAAATGGTGTATTTAATCGGCCACATGTTTCATCACATCAATGGCAGTAAATTACCATCTAATTGTCAAGTTTCACGCAGTTTATTTTATAATATACGGCTAGTGAAAATAAACAGCAGAGAAGCTGCAAGACTTACAATACAGGAAGTTTTAATTTTTTGGGAGAAAGCTACCACCAGACACCTGCAAGATTGTGTTGGAAAATTAGAAAAAGTGTACGAAGAGTGGAGAAAACTGCAAAAAAACGCTAAAAGATCTAAAAGCACAGGGCGAAACAAAAAAGACACTTTCAAGTCACATTTGACATTTGTTTATTTATAGTCAATATTTATATAAAAGCGTGGGGATTAACGTCCTCAAGCCCACTTTGGCCCCCAATTGCTAAAATCTTTTGTGAAATACAGACAAATTGATAAAGAAATTGCAGACAAGGCACTGTCTAAAATGACAAATCATCTGTAGTATCTCGATTCGGAGTTAGTCGCATTTTAATTTTTTGATGAAACTTTAGAAAAAAACAAGCATGGCCACAAAATCTCTAAAATTAATTTCCGTTGAAGAAAAAAGTTACGATGACAGGGATGTAAAAGCAAGGCTCAATCTCGAACAAATGGATGATTTATTGGACAAAAAATTGATTATTTTGTTTCTCATCAAACTCTAAATTTTTTCAAGAGATTTGAAATTGATACAAACTTCTTAAATACTGATCCCGATGAATGATGTGGCAATTCACACTATTTAAAGGCTAACAAAAAATAAATAGTTTTAAGGTTTTCAGTGACACAGCTGAAAGAGGCGTAAAATTAATTCAAGCCTTCAATTCCTTTGTGACGAAAAGATGAAGAACAACGGCAGTTCCTGTTACAAGTTGTATTTGAATGTAGGAAAATTTTTCCTGACTCTTCAAAGGTCACCTTATCTAAGCCAATACCACCTTGATCTGATAATAAATTGTAAATGTAAATAATAACTTCTTTCCTTTATATTACTTCCTTTTTTATAACTAAGCTTTAAATAATAAAATGCATTAAACATCATTTCTTCTCATTTTTATACCTTTTTGCTTTTCTTTTCTCCTAAATCCTCCATTTTCAATTTGGATTTTGCTCTATTTACTTTTGAAAATAGTTTTAACTAAACCCTTTTTTATATACTTATTGAAAAAATAAATAAAGTAAAATCTAGAGAGATGTAATTGAATCTTGTTTTTATACATTTTCATAAAAAATCAATTTTCATAAAAAGTCAAAACTTCAACCTTGATGAGGCACAGGTTAACGTTATCCAATTGATCTGAAACTTTACCAATCTTATTTCTTAGTCAATTGACAACTTTTAGGAGGGTCCTTCCAAAAAAATTCGAACATTTTAAAATGTTCGAATTTCTTTGGAAAAACAAAATACAGCATACATACATACACACAGATGTATTATATGTACGTTCTTTCCAAATGCATATTATCTATGTGGTTAAATTTACTTTAATTTTATTTTTTATGAATTGAAACTACAATTAATTAAAATAATACAAAATGCACATTAGCTGTTTTACTTTTTGTATGTTTTCTTTTAAATGAGCATCCGTCTTTAGCGACCAACTTTTGATTCCCTGACGGTGGTCGCTATTGGAAGGTTTTGCTGTATTGTATGTTTTTCCAGTTTTTGTGATTTATACAGAGTTTTTTGTTTCGCGAAACTTATTTCATATTTGTATGTACGAATCTTCCAGTTCAAACTTAAATTTCATTAATAAAAATTAATGTTTTGTGTTTCGATTGCACGCAGATATGTCTTATTCAGTTCCAAATTGCAAATTTGACAAGCAAGTATATAAGTTTTCAAATCAACGAACAAAATACACTGTACCATTGATTTGATACAAGCAAACACTGCCGCTTGTAATTGACCAGTTGCAGTACAGTCAGTGCTCGGTAAAAGTCAAAAAAACTCATTAAAACGGCGCTAAAACCGATTAGGGTGAACGGAACATATTGTTGTTTTCTTTTTATTATTCACCTCCCAGCCTGAGTAGGGATTTTACCCTTTTTGTATATCTTACAGGATATTGGCGAGGATGTTGTAATACCCATTAATGTTATCTAAGTGCCGAAACATACATTCTTGTATTTCACAGCACCTCTTAGACAACGCGGTAGTGCTGCCACGGACGTTATTGCATTTTTGGAAACCACTACTACTTCCTATGGATTGTTAGTTGTGTTGTTTTGCCTGTACTTTCGCTGGATCGCCGCGGTCATCGCCCACGTAGGACACAGAATGAGGGACTAATAGAAAAAAAAATCTTCTCAACTTTTTGGTAAATTTAGGTTAACAGACACTTTAAATAATCATGGGGCATGTTATTATTTCAAAGATGAATAAAAAAATAAGTTTTAAAACCTTCAGGCATAGAAATTAAAATTAAATCTTAGATTATGTTTTTAGATTTGGCGCTTTTTAACAAATTGAAAATGGCAGAAATTCCGGTGTTCCTCATTTTTACCCTTCACGCAAAGGGAGGAGTATTTTCTACCTCGATTTTCTGGCTTCTCTCTCCAGTTTGCATATAGTGGATCGTCTCATTTTATTTTAAAATATAATGGCAAAACATACCCTCAAAACCGTGTTTTTTGAAATTGCAAAGTCAAAAATCTTTAAAATTCGGCATAATAGAGCAATTGGGGAAACTGATTTGTTTTTCGAACAGAACAACAGAAAAAATATTATCGAAATCACCCTATATAACCCAGGAGTCAAGAACTCGATAATGAAAAATATAACAAAAAAGTCTATTAAAAATGTTCTTATTTTTAAAAATAACCTTAAAATTATATGATATTCATGGTTGGGCAAAAAATGATTTGTTGCTTTTTTTAAGGTTACGTTATTACAGATAATTTCATGGACGAGTTGAGCGGGTGTTTTTTAGTGTGTTGTCATCCATGTTATTGAATTTAGTCGAAATATTTAACATAAAAATCAAACTGACACAAATATTTAATATTAGCGAATACTAGGAAATGCTGTTTTTGTGTTCTTATGTAACAAGACGAAACCTAAAATATGTATAATTAGAATTCTTCAAGCTACGAAAAATAAAAACAAATGTAAGTAATTATAAGCCTTGTGGTCGTGCTACAGTTTTTTTTTTTTAAACTTTTGTTGACTGAAATACTTGTAAAAAGTCTATTTTTATAGATTTGTTTTGATTTCACACTATAAATTATAAAATGAAAAGCCAGGAATGATTACACAGTGGCTTTTCTGTGGCTTGCACTCGTAAGCTAGTGTTTATCTTGTTTATTGGAAACAAATTCAACCAATTTCTTCACAAATCTTCTCCTACCGACGACGAAATTAACAGGGACGCAGAGCTACTTTCGAGAGTTGCCTTTATTTGGGTCCCTTGGCCTTTTTTTTTTCTTTTTTCTTTTTATTTATCTTTATTCTTGTATATTCTCCAACCAATTGAGTGACAAAATGGCAAATAAATTGTGTCGTTATAATGGAAAATAATCGGTCTGTTTCAATTTTCCAGGTGATCATAAATAAAGTTACATTGGAGACCAGGAAAGAACTTGTGTTATAAAGCATCGTTCAGCGACATCTATTACACTAAATAACTATTTTCCGATGAAAAAACTTGTAATTGTAGTTTCCAATATTTATACTTTGTATTAGCAAATAAATAAAATTTCTCAAGAATCATCTCTTTTTAGCAGCCATTTCCTTCTTCCCTTTAAGGAAATATTTTAAAAATTACCTAACATTGCTTGTTACGCATTATTGAATTGGAAATCTTTTAATATTTAAATACCAAATCTAGAAACTAAACTGTTAGTATTTTCTACGTTACAATCACTTTAACAACATAAAATTTTAATGGATATTTTGATGCGTATGCACTTCGGTTACTTCTAAATAACTTCCTGGATTTGGAACATCATTGTTACACGATACAGATTTAACAGAATAATACGAGGGCTACCTTTTAAGTTTTTACAAAAACAATGAAAGAAACAAAATGATTTTTGGAACAAATCGTTTTATAGTTTCTCAAAATATTTGCCTTTAAGATTTATATACTTTTGCATGCGTTCGAAACATTTTTTCCACTTTGAAGTTTCTACCTCAAAAACACGGTTTTGGAAGGATTCAACAGCTTCTTGAGGTGATAAAAATCGTTGTCCACGCATTTTTTTTTTTGACATTCGAGGACAAAAAGAAGCGTTAGGTGATAAATCAGGTGAACATGGGCAATGAGACATTAACTCGATGTTCATCTTCTTCAAATAATCAATTATTTGACGTACTTTGTGAGAGCTGGCATTCTCATGATGAAGAATGATGCGACGTTTTCGATTGTTTTTCCTGATTTCATCGATGACTTCTCGCAGACAAATTGTTGTATAGCATTCAGCATTAACTGTTCTTCGATCCTATAAAGCAATGGTTGCAACTTGTCCATTATAACCAAAGAAACAACCGATCATTTTCTTGGAAGTGCTTCGCGAACGAACCAGTTGATTATTGGTTAGTCTCCGGCCTGTACGAATATATCTTTCGTTGTTACGAAGTTGTACACGGATTTTGCAGGTCCTCGATTGAATTTTTTCAGCATTTCACACCAATTGGAACGAACTTGTTTTTGAGTTTCAGCCAAATTATACGGAATCCATCGGAAACAGATCTTTTTTACAGCTAAATGTTCATGTAAAATCGAATGTTCTGCATCCTCTCTCAAGGTAAGTCACATGCCGATCTTCTTCAATCATGTTGCACACAGCATCGACCTTTTTTTGGAACAACTGATTTTCGTCGACCTTCCAAAGGTAAACAGTCTTTTTTGATAGTGATTCATTGCCAAAAATTGAACGAAGCAATTCGAGGCATTGTTGTTGATTTAGGCTTTTACTAAAATCGTAAAAAATGATTCAACGAAAACCTTCACATGAAATTTCCATTTGTTTACAAAACTGTTTTTTTTAAACGCTTACTATAAACAAACTTCTCGACCAATTTCTGAGCTGCCCCTGTTTTAACGGTAACAAATGGCAAATTTTACAACAATGGTAATGTTACATCTTAATAGCGCCATCTAGTGGTTGTTTGTAAAAACTTAAAAGGCGGCCCTCGTAATAATTTCATACAATAATCATGATTACTTATGCAAAATAAAGAAATCATTTTACCTTTTTGAAATAAGCAGAGAGAGCATCCTTGTACTTTCCCCAACTAATGATAAGGATGGTTTCTATGATGACTAACATCGTAATTGAAATGGTGAGACTCTCGGTGACCAGGTGGATTCCAGAAGTTGTCTGGGAAACGTGTGGTGTTCTTGCTTGTTTTTGTAGTAGTTCAGGTTAGTTTGGGTCTAGTTCTATTTAATTTAATATTATTGTTTTTTTCTTCGGTAGTGTTGGTTTCCAGATCTGCAATCTTGATTAGCAGGAGGTAGCTCGAAAAAGTTGCGTTGCACAATTTCTTTTTTGTTTCAAAATCGTGTAGTTGTAGTATTGATTTCACTGTTAAAAAGCATATTTATTAGACTTGGTATTTCCAGAATAAATACGGCATATTTTTGATATTTTTATTTCTTGATGGCTAGGTATGTCTAATATATATTAATGATTGAATAATAATACCTGACGTCGATTATTAATTTAAATGTTGTGTGTGCGTGAACGAACTATTATTTTATTCTATTCGGTATTTATTTCGGCAGTTAGATTGTATAACCGATTCGTCTCGATGTCTCAAAATTTTATTATTCTTCTTAATAATAATCATCATAGTTTTGTAATTGGTTTTCGTCACAATTTTGGTCTTATTTTGTAAGTTTATATTCATCGTGATTTTGCTTTCGTCCAGGGAATCATGATTTTGAATGATTCAAAGAAATTATCGAATAATTTAATATAATAGTGATTTATCAATTCGTTTCTGTTATTGGTTGCACCAGTTCTATCTGCTTGCCCATCGGTCATCTCGTTGTCACCGGCTTTTTGGTGTTCCGTACGGAACACTTATAAGACCACTTCGGTGTCTGCCTGTCACACTCGATTTTCTCCGAAATTATTTGACGTAGAAAGTTGAAATTTGGCATTAATATAGAAATTAATGGTCTCATGAGAGCCGTGTAATTTTGAAAGTTAAATTTTAAGAGGTTAGTTTTGGGGGTGAAATCGTAAAAAGACGAGTTAAATATATATAATGCAATATTTGCGCACACTTTCTTTATATTATTTTTTTAAAAATGCGAAAAACTGCTGCCTCTCTCTCATTTCGAAAAGTACTGATAAAAAAATTTTGAAAAAATTCTTGAATATTCTTCACAGGGTGTAGATTGAACGACAATATTTTATCTGGTATATAAGAAAAAGAGAAATTTTATGTCATCAGATTTCAGTAAAGATCGGAAAAAAACATTGTTGAAAACTCATTCGGGTTGTGTTTTGTGAAGTCATTGATCATTTTATACCTCCGTAACAAAAATTTTTATTTTAAAAGCAATCAACCAACGGAAAACTAATTGGGCAAGTCGGACTTGCACTTGGCCTGTTTTTTGTTATTTATCTACATAATACAATTCTTAAGACATATAATTTTTATCATTTGGTTTAAAATAATAGTTGTTAATTATATACTTTATATGTATTTCTGTCATATGGGATAGCTTCACCAGGACGAGTAGACTCGTTAGCACTTGATTTTTATGTTTATTTGATAATATCTCTTAATTTCTTTGGATTTTACATTTATCGAGCTTCTGTGACAATGTTGGATTTGATTTCTTATTTAAAAATTCTGATTTTGAAAGTTTTAATTTTGAAAAAGCGCTTTCACCAATCAATTTTGATCTTGCATGTAGCTACCTAAAGTAATTTTGGTTTTGAAATACCTATTTATTATAATTTGAAAATTTCTGGGTGTAATAAAACCATATATTATTGATTTAAATTTTATTTAGAAATTATTTTTGATCCATTTGTACTGGTATTGGTAAAATTTTAATATAGAGCCTTCCAAAAAATTTTGATAAATCGAAAATTTTCGTCTTCCATGATTTGAGTCATTGCAGTTTCTGAGTAACTAGGATTTTTAATCTTATTATAGTTTGTTAAGACCCAGGTAGATTGGGAATAGACGTTCTTAGGAACATTTGTTCGAAGTATCTTAGATAAATTAGCAGGTGTTTTTTGAGGGCATAATATTAAATGAATCTTATTCTAATTACTCGAAATTTTTCTTATCGGTCAAATATATATAAAGTCATATTGTTTTTTTTTTCAATTTTGTAATTCTTATCCACATCCTACCAAAATTTAAGCCCTATTAATTAACTCCATTCCCATGAGGAGACAGTCATTTATGGATTAATATATTTATTAATGTATTAGTGTCATCATAAGGTTGTATGGCATCGATTTTAGTAACGTATAATTGACATTGTTATGTTGTTGTTCAGCTTGTATTTGTTATTTAATTTTTTAAATTTTATTTGGATTTAAATTACTATTGATACTGAAAAGGGATTTACCAATATCTCTTCTTTAACAATTTTTATTTCTCACAGATTTTCATGGTACGTATGTACTCCACTTGTTTTTATTCTATATATATACATATACATATATATATATATATATATATATATATATATATATATATATATATATATATATAAATATATATATATATATATATATATATATATATATATATATATATATATATATATATATATATATATATATATATATACGAGGCTGGTTTGAAAAGTCCGTGCAAAGTCCGAGAGATGGCACCACCGGCGCGTATCGAGGTCATGTTTAGTTAGTAGCATCTCTTGAATGAACGCACACCAAGTTTCAGCCATATTGGTCTATTTCTTTGTGTTTGGCATTCGTGTGAATCAAGGAAGTCGAGTGATTTTCAAGAAATGGACGAAAAAGAATTTCGTGTGGTGATTAAACATTACTTTATGAAAGGCAAAACGCCTCAGGAGACTAAAGAGAAGCTTGATAAATATTATGGTGACTCTGCACCTTCGATTAGAACAGTTTATAAGTGGTTTCAAAATTTTCGGACTGGCCATATGGGCACAAGTGACGCTGAACGTTCTGGACGGCCTGTGGAGGTTACGACTCCAGAAATCATTGATCAAATCCATGATATGGTGATGGATGACAGAAGAGTTAAGGTGCGTGAGATTGCTAGTGCTCTGGGCATCTCGACTGAACGGGTACATAATATTTTGCATAAACATTTGGACATGAGAAAGCTATCCGCAAGATGGGTGCCACGATTGCTCACTCTCGACCAAAAACGGAATCGTGTGAAGTGTTGCAAGGATGGTTTGCAGCTGTTCCAGAAGAATCCGGAGGACTTTAAGCGTCGTTTCGTCACTGTGGATGAAACATGGATACATTACTATACTCCTGAGACCAAATAACAATCTAAACAATAGGTTACCAAGGGGGAATCTGCACCAAAAATTGCGAAGACCGTTCCTTCGGCCGGAAAGGTTATGGCGACTGTCTTTTGGGATTCGCAAGGGATAATCCTCATCGACTATCTGGAAAAGGGTTTAAAACTATTACAGGTGAATATTATTCATCATTATTGGACCGTTTGAAAACCGAGCTGCAAGAAAAACGCCCGCGATTGGCCCACAAGAAAGTCCTTTTCCATCACGACAACGCACCAGCACACACCTCAGCAGTTGTGGTCGCAAAATTAATGGAAATAGGATGCCAACTCGTTTCACATCCCTCCTATTCTCCAGACTTGGCTCCCTCGGACTACTATTTGTTCCCCAACTTGAAGAAATGGCTGGCCGAAACAAAGATTTTATTCAAACGAGGAGGTGATTGCAGACACTAATGGAAGGGATCAACAAACTAGAACATCGTTGGACGAAGTGTATAAGCCTAAAAGGAGACTATGTCGAAAAATAAAAAAGGTTTACCCCAAACACATAAGTAGTTTTTTATTTTTGCACGGACTTTTCAAACCAGCCTCGTATATATATGTATATAGAGTGCCATTCATAAAGTTTGCACCATATGGGAAAAATTTTTATTATAAAAGTTTTTGAAAATTTAACTTCGAAATGTGTGTGCATGTTTTATGTTTAGGATTACACCCAAATAAGGTCATGACGTCATAAGCCTTGCCTGTCAAATTTGACATTTAAATTTTAAAACAGGAAAAAAAAAGATTTTTTAACAAAATATCAGAAAAAAGTTATAAAGAAAAAAAGATTGTATTTTAGTTTTACGTCTATATGCCAATTTTCAAAAAAATTTGACAAAATTTACTTTTTTCAATGAGGGCCCCCCGAAAATGATATTCGTTTTTATGCTGTAAAATTAGGCTGAAAATTTTTTTTTTCAAAAAGTTGTAATTTAACAATGCAATATAGGTGCAAAACTGCTTAATATTTATGACACGTCAATTTTTAAGGATTTCTATTATAAAAAATTAATGTTCTTAAGTTTCTACGCTTCTTCCTTCTTTTTCAATAAACATAATAGTTCTGTTATAAATTTCATGACGAACCTTCGCATAGAACTCCAGCTTGATTTCATTTACATACTGGCGGATAGTTTCTTCTAAGTGTGTGATATTTTCAAAAGGTCTCTGAACATAAACTAAATTTTTTAAATACCCCCACAAAAAAAGTCACAGGGCGTAATATCGAGTGACAGCGGCGGCCAAGGTACTTCATAGGAAAACTATCAATCCGCTTCCCAGAAAAGTTTTCGTCCAGTCAATTTCTAATTTCCAAGGTGCTGTGACTAGGTGCTCCATCCTGTTGGAAGTATAATTTCATTCTTTCCTCTAAACTAAAATCGTCTAGTTCATTGGAAAGTTCGTTGTTTAGAAACTACCTCCAAGATTTTCTCTAAAAAAAACGGGTCAATAATTCTGTTATTAAAAATACCGCACCTAACGTCAGTTTTAAAGGAATATTGAGCTCTTATATCTTTATAAAATTTGGATTACTATCCGCCCACCATCTACAATTTTGCGACAAGACAATACCATTAGAATTAAAAGAACATTCATCACTGAACAAAATATATTTTGTAAATGACGGGTCTTCTTTAGTTTTACTTTGCTGGCAGAAAAAAAAATACATGCGCCTATCATAATCTTGTTCTTTGAGAGTGTGGATAAACTTTGGTTTATAAGGTTTAAACCTATTTTTCTTAAGTACTCTTTGAACTGAATTATAAGATAAACCTACATTGGGCGATATTTTGGCAATTGAAGTTCTTGATGTTTCAATCACACTCTGCTTAACTGCAAACTCAGCATCTTCATTAGTAACCCAATCTTCATGTTGACGTTTAAAATTATTCTTCACACATCCAGTATTTTTAAAATTGGTAGGAATTCTTCCTACTGTTGTATGCATTATAACTTTGTCCGGATGTCGATGGTTAACAATGACGGCAGCTTCTCTTTGAGTTTTGTAGTTATCACCCAAGATCAAAACTATTTCTATTTTATCTTGCTTAGTCAATTTAATTGGTATTTTTACTAAAGGAGAAAATTTAGAAAACTGTTATTATTGCATTAATAACTAAAGTCAGTTTTTTTTTGTGTGACAAAGGAACAAAATACGAAATCCATGGCAACTGCGACAAAGATACGTGAAAGCCTATCATATAATTTTGTTTGACTTAATAGCAAAACATGAATGTATTTTCTTTTCACCAATATTGCGTTGCAATACGTTGTAACAATGTTTAAAAATCTTGTTTTTGACCTTGTGAAAATATGTTAAAAAGACCGGTCAAGTGCAAGTTGAACTTGCACCATTAGTGTTCCGTACGTTGATTGTTTTTAAAATAAAATTTTTTGTTAGGGTGGTACTAAATGATCAGTGACTTCACAAAACACACCCCAAATGAGTTTTCAACAAAGTTTGTTTCTAATCTTTACTGAAAACTGGTGACCTTGAAATTTTGTTTTTTTTTTGTATACCAAATAAATTATTAAAGGTAATGCACTCGTGATAATTTTCGTTCAATCTATACCCCGTGGAGAATATTCCAGAATTTTTTCAAAATTTTTTGATCAGTACTTTTCGAGATAAGGTAGGGGACAGCGATTTTTTAAAAGTAATACGAAGAAAAGTGTGCGCAAGTATTACATTTTATATATATATATATATATATATATATATATATATATATATATATATATATATATATATATATATATATATATTTTACTCGTGTTTTCACAAACTTTCATTTGACACCACACTCGATGACCTAGTAAAAAAAATTTTTTTTCACTTCCGATTTCACCCCTCAAAACGAACCCTTTAAGTTAAAATTTATGTTACGGTGGTATAAAATGATTAGTGACTTCACAAAACACACCCCAAATGAGTTTTCAACAAAGTTTCTTTCCAATCTTTACTGAAATCTGATGACCTTGAAATTTTTGTTTTTTTATATACCATATAAATTATTAAAGGTAATGCACTCGTGATAATTTTCGTTCAATCTACACCCCGTGGAGAATATTTCAGAATTTTTTCGAAATTTTTTGATAAGTACTTTTCGAGATAAGGCCCGGGACAGCGATTTTTCGCGAATTTTTAAAAATAATACAAAGTAAAGTGCTCGGAAGTATAATATTATATATATATATTTTACTCGTGTTTTCACAAGCTTTCATTTGACACCACACTCGATGACCTAGTAAAAAAATTTTTTTTTCACTTCCGACTTCACCCCCAAAACTAACCCTTAAGTCAAAATTTAATTCTCAAAACTACATGGCTCTGATGAGGCCGTCAATTCCTATATTATTACCAAATTTCAGCTTCCTATGTCAAATAGTTTCGGAGAAAATCGGGTGTGACAGACAGACAGAGAGACAGACAGACAGACAGACAGACACCGAAGTGATCTTATAAGTGTTCCGTACGGAACACTAAAAACATGTATATGAAATTAAAAAAGAGCTTCTCGCGAATGTTTGCCATAGAATTTATAAAAGAATTATTTTATGCATTGAAGAAGGAATTAAGAAACTTTAAAAACTAGAAATTTGCTCAAATTTATTACATAACATTAATATTTATTATATTAATCCTTAGAAGTTGAGCTGTCATAAAAATTATGCAGCTTTGCACCATTACATTATTAAACTACGACTTTTTAACAGAGCTCGTTTTTCAGCTTAATTTTAAGGCCTAATTATTTTTTTTTTTCTTAACATTTAGTGAAACATCAACTAATAAATAAGTACATAAGATAATTTATGTGGAAAAACAGTTAATTGTCATTTTAGGGGAAAATAATTGAAAAAAGTCAGTTTCATCAAGTCTTTTCGAACATTGGTACATAAATGAAAAACTGCATTACAATCATTTTTTCTTTATAACTTTTTTCGATAATTTTTAAAAAATTAGATTTTTTCACACTTTAAAATTTGAATGTCAAATTTGACAGGCAAGGCATGTGACGTCACGACCTAGTTTGGGTGTAATCCTAAACATAAAACATGCATTAACACATTTCGTAGTTAAATTTTCAAAAACGCTTAAAATAAAAATTAGTAACAGCAGCACATTCGGAGTGTATGTAGATCTTCTATCATGTATATATATATATATATGTATATATATATATATATATATATATATATATATATATATATATATATATGCATGTTTCATCATTGACTCTTCTTCTAAGAAGACTAATGTAAGTGCATTAACAGTCCGGAACCCAGAGATAGAATAGGGCAAAACGTAACAATAGACACATATAAGGAGTGGAGCGAGTCAAGTATGTAGAAGCTAAAATTACAACTGATAATAACATCACAGAGGAAATAAAGAACATAATTCAATCCGCAAATTGATATCTCTTCTTATTGCTCAACTTCCTGAAGTAGGAAATCATATCTAGAACTTAAGACTATTAGTCAGTTATGAGTGCGAGATATGGACGACAAAATACAACGAATGACACTGACACAATGACAAAATACAAAGAAGAAAAATATTAAGAAAAACTTTCGGACCCTATTATGATCCCAATACCAGCCAATATCGGTTTATGACTAACGCCGAGATCTACCAGCTATATGGCTACGGTGATTATTTCATTTTATTACTTATAAAAATATAAACATGCTATTACGATGATCCTTGTTGATATTGAATGCATGAAAATTTATATTAGTCTAAAGAGAAAATTTCGTCACGCTTGTAAGGTTAAGACGTGCCTATTATGTTATAAAATCGAAATTGAAGAATATTCCGTTGCTTCAAATACACACTCATAACCTTGGAAAATTTCCCGTTTAGCGTACTTGTTATGCACAACTATTTGTCATTAATTAAATAGATTTCCCTTATTTGGAATTGACACTTGTCTGTTTAAGTATCGTAAATGTAATTCTAAAATAATGTATTTACTGGTATTACACATATTACGTGCTTTATGTCATGTAGATCTGTGGCGTAGTAAAGGGGTGCCAGAGGAAGCATAAGGTTAGAAACGAAAGTTTTTTGCAGGTAGAGGTTCTTTTTTGTGGAAAATTTTTTCTCTCTTATCATTGATTTTCAAACTAGGTGTAAGATTTTAGAGCTCCACTATAGCAAGTATTTTCTTTTATGAAAAATTTCCCCTTTCCTCGTTCATCGATTTTTAGTATCATGTGTTGACATGGGTCTAAGCTTTTAGAATTATAGTGCGTTTAATAAACCCCTCTACACGTCTCTTATGTACACTTTTTTTTGCTCCCTACAGGGTTGGCTTTAGAAAGTCCATTTTTTAAGCTGACCTTTTAACATATTTTTGGCACCATATACAAATGAAGTTCCTAAGTTACTCTTACTACTATAACTGATTACACTCGCAAACTAGCTGTTACTTGGCATTGTTGGGTATCGTGACGAATTGAATAGCATGAAGAGACCTAACCCTTTTTGGATTAACTCGATTAATCACCTCCTAATAATTATCGTGGATTATGTATTTAAGTCATCTAGTTCCACTATAATATTCGCTCCTTTGCTCCCAAACTAACGCCCAACAAATTGAGCGACGATGCTAGGGGAATGGAGTGCCCCGACATAACTATGTCGGGTTCAGCAACGTTAACTTTTTTAGAAAAAAACTGCCGCTTGGGTTTTTGTAGCGTTAAATTCCACTTGGTTACTGTCACCCCAAGATAGAATTTCTTCCAGGTCTTTGTTGAGTTGAACGACCTCCTGCTGTCTGCGGACATTCGCCTGAGCAGCCGATGTCCGAGCGTCCAAGGTAAATGAAGAGACAAGCGTACTGTCATCTGCAAAGCTATAGATTGAATTCCCGGTCTTTTCCAGCAGATCGTTAATGTAAATGAGAAAGAGAGTAGGAGTCAGTATGGAACCATGGGGCACACCAACGTTGATAGTGAGGGTGTTAGAAAGAAATCCGTCGACCGTGTGTGTTACAGGTGTCGTGTTATTAAATATTATTTATTATTAATCATCACTGACTAAAAGATATTCTATTGATTTTATAATAACGAAATTTTTTTTTATTGTGTAATACTATTGAATTTTAAAAAATGTTGGTAATAAATATTTTAATGGGATCAGTGTCGAATTTATTATTAATTTAATTGAAACATATGTTACTAAATGCAATTATTCGCGTTTATTAACTAATTATAATAACGTAGTACCCTGAAATTTTAATTTTTATAATATTTTTTCCTAACATATTTTAGGAAGATGAATCTGAATTGACAGCCCGTTTTTTTCGCCCACGCCTCCAATTTTAGAAAATGGCAACATATTTTCGGAAACGTTACTATTATCTGATTTGTAACACCACGTTTTCAGACGCTTTTCTCACTATGAAGGCAACATGATTATAACAGGACATGTTTGATCCCGAATGAATGCCTAGCGAGTTGGTTGACGATACTATTTGAATAAAGTGGTCCGATACAGTTCTAATAAAACTTTGGATTATATTTGTAGTTTTCGCCTACAGGCCAGTGCCAGTTACGCTTACAGAGAAACAGGAGACATACTATACAACATTGTATTTTGAGTTGTAGATTCAATTCGAATTATAATGTCAAACTTTTATTTTTTCACCATCTATTAAATGAACTCTAGAATTATAGCTTAAAACAAAAAGAAGAAAGAAGAGATAAATGAGAAAAAAAGGATAAAAGGGAAAAAGAAGAAAAAATAAAAAATAAATAAATAAAAGGAAAAAAAAAATAAAGAAAAAAGGGAAAACCCTTAAACAAATAAGATATATTTGTGTACAATGAGGGAATAGTCTATTTTTTTATTTTTTATTAGAAAAGACAGAAAGGCTAGCCACACATACACACACATTTGTAGTTTTAGCTTGCTACAAAAACATAAATTCGTTCTAAATTAATTCAAAAACAAATAGGAAAGTCACATTCTACAGGTTAGATGTAACTCATTATTTTTGTGCATATTTTCCTTCAGAATTACTATAAAAAAAAATTGAATTGTTCTCATTTTATAATATGCTACTTTATTATTTACTGAGTTGATTAGTAAACTCGGCTACCTACTTTTACATCAGCAAATTAAAATTTAGACTAATTTTTTACTAATTCTTTGATATCAGCAAATACATTTTTACTATATGGGGAATTGATACCACAATAAAGTAACAATAATTATGATATAATTACAGTCAGAATAATCTTATTATGTAATTTTTTCCAGTTTAAATCACAGTAATAGTTGTTTTAAAAGTAGAAAGCGTCAGTGTTTGTTTCTTGTAATAAATTTATTTATATATCTGTTTATATATGATTATATATATATATATATATATATATATATATATATATATATATATATATATATATATATATATACATATATATAAGAAAAATCCTTAGATTTCAACATATTGAAACTTTTACGAATTTCGTGAAAATCTACACGATAGATCAGTTTATCGAGTGCCACAACTACAAATTTCCGTATTCTAAGAATTATTGTAAGGTAATCTTGAGAAGGCCTGCTATTGATCACAGTTCAAAATAAATCTAATTGTGCTAAGCCTGTGGAAAAATAAATCATTTTTGCAAGTATAATGAGTAAAAACATTTTAATTAGTTAACTTTGGCTCTTCATATTTTAAAAAAAATATACCAAGCTAACTGGGCCAGGTATTCAAAAAAAAATAATTTTGTGTAGTTTCTAAAATGGTATTACATTTACTATGTTTTAATTTAGAAAAAGAAATTCATAAAATGTCAATATCTCGAAATCTAATGATCATATTTACATATTCTGGTAAGTTATGAGCTGGCCTATTAACCCTCGAAGGGACTACGTTGGTTTCTGGGACACCTGTATATATATATATATATATATATATATATATATATATATATATATATATATATATATATATATATATAGATATATATATATATATATATATATATATATATATATATATATATATGTATATTTATATATCTCTATATATATATATATATATATATATATATATATATATATATATATATCTATATATATATATATATATATATATATATATATATATATATATATATATATGTATATATATATATATATATATATATATATATATATATATATATATATATATATATAAATTAGCCCTAAAGCAGCCTAAATCTCCACCAGTACACTGAACTTTATTTCGAACTAGCTAGTCACTACTCTCTCACATAGTATACCATATAACACGTATGCTGAATAGTTTTTGTTCTGACAGATAGATGTCGCCCTTTTCAAAAAATCCATTATCAGGTATTAACCTTAAAACGATACGTGTCAAAATTTCATGACATTTTGACGATTAGTTTACAACTTACAGTGGTTTTAGTGACGCTATTTTTGATATTTGAATGAATATGAAAAAATCGAATTTCGAGTGTTGATTAAACACTGTTTTCTGATGGGAAAAAATACCGTTCAAGCAAAGCAGTGGCTTGATAAGTGTTACGGGAACTCTGCCCCTGGAAAATCGCTCATCATTTTCTGGTATGCTGAATTTAAATGCGGTCGTACAGATATAAATGATGCTGACCGCTCTGGTCGCCCAAATGAAGTGGTTATACCAGAAAACATAAAAAGAATCCACAAAATTGTTTGGACGACCGTAAAGTGACGTTGTGTGAGATAGCTGAACGTGTTGGTCATATTTTGCATGAAAATTTGGGCATGAGAAAGCTCTGTTCGAAATGGGTACACACCGGAATCAAATCGGCAATCAGCTGAGTGGACAGCAGCCTGTGAAAGCCGCCCGAACTGACCAAAGACACAACAGTCGGCAGGTTTTGGCATCTGTATTTTGGGAGATTTGACTCCAATGAAGATGTTATCGCCGAAACTGGGGCCTATTTTGAAGGCAAAGACAAATCCTTCTAGAAAGGTAATAGAATTGTTAGAAAAGCGTTGGATTGATTGTATCTCTGTTGAAGGAGACTACATTGATGAATAATGTCGAATTTTGAAAAAATAATATATATATATATATATATATATATATATATATATATATATATATATATATATATATATATATATATTTATATACGTATAAAATAAACACTGAATTTAGCTTTTTCCCACTAAAAAATGACTTAATCCAACCATTACCATTCGGTATTTCAACATAGGTATTACCATATATAGTATTATATAGTAATCCATTAATAAACAAGAAAATTAGGCAACTTCAAGAACTCTAAAACAACGTTTAAGACGATAGAGATGTAGCGACCTCTCGAACCCCCCGCCCACTCTCCACTAGCACTCTGTACATTTTACTATAAATAATGATACTCTTTTGTCTTAGCTAAAGACCAAGCAAAATTCTCATATTACTATTAAAAATTAAAGTATTTAACCGCATCCACTCGCTCTGTCTCCTCCTTTCTCTAAAGCTACATCGCTCAAAAACCATAGTTTCCTTTTCTACTTCAAATAATATATAGTACCAAATTTAAAATCGTTTCGTTTGAAAGTTATTCCTACCGCGCCAACTGACAGAGAGACTGACACAAATGAGATATTATGTTTTTTGTGGGACCCTGAAACGTGAAGGATTGTAAATATCTCTGAGCGTGTTTTTTTTACAAATACGATATTTTCCTTTGGCAAATAAAGGAAAAGCATACTATGTTTGTTCTTAATGCTTTCAGCAAAAGTAAGGTATAAGCAAAATATTATTCAATAATAAAAATAAAAAAATGTGTTACATAAAAGTTTTATCCTAAGTCACATGTAATTAGAAAGTATTTGCTTTGATGAACATGCTAAATGAAAAGAATGTTATACCGTTTATTTCGGATTACAATTTATTTGCATCATGTCCATATTTTTATGCATTTTAAGGAAGTTGTAATAACCTATTCAACATATGTTGAGGCAATAAAACTTCCTTAATAAGGTTTCATTTAGATAGAGATAAAACAGTAGAAGTAAGATGTTTTTATGTTTCAATTATCTATATACCGCTATAAAGGGTGATTCATTTAGAGGTACTTTTTTTTTAAAGAAAAAAAAATGAATAAAAACAATTTTATTTTATAATCTTTATTATCATATAAAAGAACCATTCTTTACAATTATTTCTTAAAGATAATTTCTTTCAAATGTTGTCCGCGACTACGGTTAACAACGTCCATTCTGAAGTTCCAATTTTCAATGACGCGTGTGAGTATTTCGAGTGGTATTTGGCCAATGACTCGAGTAATATTAGCCTCCAATGCCTCAATTGTAGCTGGCTTATCCATGTAGACTTTGGAGTTTACATAGCCCCAAAGGAAAAAGTCAAGAGGTGTGATGTCACATGATATAGCCGGCCAATTCACTGGTCCAAAGCGTGAAATGATCTGTTCGCCGAATTGCTCTCGCAGTAAAGCCATGGTTTCACGGGCTGTATGGCAAGTGGCGCCATCTTGTTGGAACTAAATTTCATCGAGACCACGGGCTTCAATTTCTGGCATCAAATAGTCTGTTATCATGGCGCGATAACGGTCACCATTCACAGTAACATTCCGGCCGGCCTCTGTTTTGAAGAAATATGGACCGATTATTCCACCGGCCCATAGACCACACCAAACAGTTGTTTTTTCTGGATTTAATGGCAGCTCTTGAACCTCTTCAGGTTGTTCATCACCCCAAATACGGGCATTTTGTTTATTTACGAACCCATTAGCCAAAAATGGGCCTCATCGGTGAACAAAATTTTTCTCGAAAACAGTGGATCTTCTGCAAGCTTGTCAAGAGCCCAACGACTAAAACGGAAACGGTTCGGAAGGTCGATCGGCTTCAGTTGTAGCACTAGTTGAATTTTGTATGCTTTTAAAGAAAGATCCTTATGTAAAATACGCCAAGTTGTTGAATATGACATGCCAAGCTGTTGAGAACGGCGACGAATCGACACTTCACGGTCTTCGCGTACACTCTCCGCTACCGCCCCTATATTTTCTTCACTACGTGCTGGATGTGGTCTATTCGGTTGAGCATTATCCAATAATGAAAATTGGGTCTCAAACTTATTGATGGTAGAGCGAATTGTGCGTTCGGTAGGCCGATTATGTGGACCATAAGTTGCTCTAAGCGCCCGATACACATTCCTCGTAGAACGCCCATTTTCGTAATAAAGTTGAACAATTTGTAGACGCTGTGCCGGGCTAAGTCTTTCCATTATGAATTGTCAAACACTACTGAACAGGAATGCCACTTCAGTTGACACGACGCATGCGCAATCTGCAATTAAATCCCCATCACAAAAAGTACCTCTAAATGAATCACCCTTTATAAAAGGCAACGTCTCTCTGTCTGTCTGTTTGTCTGGCCGTTAGTGCGCTTATCACTGGAGAACCACTTGTCTGATTTACTTACGTTTTTTTTTTTTAAAACATACATATGTTCTCTGGCCAGGTTATAGGCTATATTTTATTACGATAGGTAGCATAAGGAATGAGCAGTGACGATAATAGTGAATGAAGTGGGAAAAAAGTTTGCCGCTAGCTCGTTCCCTTGCAATACACAGCTTAAGCCATTAAATATGGAACAATATTATGTAGCAGAGAATATCTATAATCTATAATATATATAAAATGCAGTATCTCTCTGTCTGTCTGCCTGTCCATTAGTGCGTTTATCACGCGAGAACCATTTATCCGATTTACGTGTCTTTTTTAAATTCATACATATATTCTTTGGCCAGGTTATATAATAATAATAATCTATACCTATAATATATATATAAAATAGAACGTCTCTCTGTCTGTCTATCAGTCCGTTAGTGCGCTTATCCCTCGAGAACCACCTATCCGGTTTACGTGATATTTTAAATTCATACATATGTTCTCTGACCAGGTTATAGATATATAATTTTTTACATCTATAATATATATAAAATACATTCTATCTCTGTCTGTTTGTCTGTCTGTCTATCTATCTGTCCGTTAGTACGCTTATCACTCGAGAACCACT
Source organism: Pachyrhynchus sulphureomaculatus (assembly GCA_019049505.1). NCBI lineage: Eukaryota > Metazoa > Arthropoda > Insecta > Coleoptera > Curculionidae > Pachyrhynchus > Pachyrhynchus sulphureomaculatus. The sequence goes on from CM032456.1 coordinate 192,390,392, forward strand.
TATCCGATTTACGTGTTTTTTTTTTTAATTCATACATATGTTCTCTGGCCAGGTTATATAATAATAATAATAATAATCTATATAATATATATAAAACACAACGTCTCTCTGTCTGCCGGTCTGGCTATTAGTGCGCTTAGCACTCAAGAACCACTTATCCGATTTACATTTTTTTTTATAAAATACAAAGGGAATAAACAGAGACAAAATGCTAATATATAGGAAAAAACATGGAAGTTTAGCAGTAAGCTTGGCAGAAAGACTGAATAGATAGGCGGAATACTTTAAAGAAATATTAAATGGAGATAACATGAGGAGTTGAATGAGAAGTAGGAAGCAAAATTAACTGAAGGGCAGGAGGGAAAAAATAAAAGAAATACTCAGAACCCGAAAAAAAAAGGCCCCGGGTGGAAATTGTATAACAGTAGACATGATAAAAGCTGGACGAGGAGATCTGGAAAATGAAATTTGCCGGTTGGTGCAAGAAATATGGGAAACAGAAAAGATGCCAGTGAGCTGGAGAGAGTTGCTCATTTGTCCAATATACAAAAAAGGAGAAAAAAACTATATGTACTAATTATATACCATAGCCTTACTGGATGTCGTGTACAAGATATTAGTGGTGACTATCAAAAACAGACTAGAAGAGAAAGCCGAGTCTATTCTGGGAGAGTACCAGTGTGGATTAAGGAAAAATAGTTCGGTTACAGACCAGATATTTTCGATTAAGCAAATCAAACATAATACCTCAGAACAAAATTTGGCACTACACTTGGTCTTTGTGGATTTCAGAGAAGCATATGACTCTGTAAATAGAGACTCTACAAGATAATGGAAGAACTAAAAATTCCAAGTAAATTAATCCGCACGATGAGAATGACTCTGAATGACACAGAAAATAGAGTGTTGGTTAAGGGGAAAGCATCAGACAAGTTTAAGGTGAAGAGAAGATTAAGACAGGGGGATCCAGTGTCGACATGTCTATTTAATTTGGTACTAGAGAAGATTATCCGGGAGTCAGAAATAAAAACAAATGGAACGATATACCAACAAACTTGCCAATGCTTGGCCTATGCGGATGATGTAGCAGTGATTGCAAGAGCAAAAGAGAACCTCAGAAAAGCCATAAGTAGGACAGAAGAAAGAGGAAGGATGAGAGGACTAAAGATAAATGAGGAAAAAACAAAATACACGGAAATTACAAAGAAGAAGGATAATAAAAACAACAAAAGTTTAGATATAATAAACAACTTAGGGAAAAGATATACGTTTGAAAAAGTAGACAAATTTAATTATCTGGGAGTAACAATAACAAAGAGTGGACAAGAAAGGACGCAGATACAAGAAAAAATAGCGAAAGGACAGATATGTTTGGGGGGCAATGAATCCAATATTGAAATCGAAGAATGTATCAAGAAAAGCAAAAGAAAACATATATGCGACAGTTGTCAGACCCACGGTGACATATGGATGCGAAACGTGGAAACTGAATGCAAGAGAAAGGGAGACGTTGGAGGTGTGGGAAAGGAAAGCTTTGAGAAGAATCTATGAAGGAAGGAAAGAAGAGGGACTGTGAAGAAGAAGAACAAACTACGAATAAGATGGTTGGGACACGTGGCAAGGATGAAGGAAGAAAGACAGGCAAAGCAAGCCCTAATAAGAGGAGTGGTTAAAAGAAGAGGCAAGGGTAGACCTCTATCTATATGGATTCAGGCAGTAAAGCAAGATCTGGAGTTGATGGGAATCCCGCACTGGGAAAAACTAACAGGAGACAAAAAGAAGTGGAGACAAGTATGCAACCAAGCAATGGGCCTCTAAGGCCCCTCGAGCTATATAATAATATAAATATAATGAATAAGCAGTGACGATAAAGGTAAATCAAGTCCACGAGAGCGGAGCCGCGGGCACGGCTAGTTATTTATAAAATGAGCTGAAAATACGATTAAAAACTATGACAGAATTTCTACGAGTTTCTCTTACAACCAACGTTGTTTGTCATTCGGTATGTAAGGTAGAGTGACAAACACTGCACTTTTGGCTAATGCAATAAAACTCCGTCAACAGGTTTCTAGTTCTAACCGAAACAATTTTGATCGATAAGCCCACAAAAAATTAATTTTTTCAAAATTTTCAAAATCGGTAGCATTTCATCAACAGAGGAGTCTATTTCGTATGTTTTGAGGGTAAGGAATCGAATAAAACCATTATCAGCTCAATCTGGGCTACTAAAACCTATAAATCTGATATGTTGAATTATAATTACCCAGTTGGGATGTAAGACAGAATACCACCCCCTGTACGTTCTACCTGTCGTAGAAGGCGACTAAAAGAACAAACCAGATGCTAGATGCCCAGATGCAACCAGGTATCGCCCGATTTGAAACCACCGCATCGGCTTAGGCTGTATGAAGTGGCTTAACGTTTCTTGGCTGTGCCGACATTTCCGGACTTCACTGTGGGAAAAGAATAGCATGATGAAGCTCCCAGGTTCCAAAAATTACGGTAAAATAGCAGCCCATTAGGCTCTCCGGGTGAGAGCTAGTTTCGGGGGGTTCATGTGAGAAAATCGCAATTTTAAAATAGATTTTTGTAATATGCTAGGTTCAAAACTGGAATATAAGTTCAGTGTACCACCACCTGAAATCAAATAACCCTCATATACTCGCGCTCTGCGACCAGCACAGTAAACTTTTTTTATTTTGGGTACGATTTCTATTTCCGGTTTAGGTGTTACTTTGAAATCTATCTTTTTGTTGAAAATGATCTCTCTTGCTACCGAGGAGAAAATCTGGAGCCCCAAACCCTTGATGTTTGTGGTTCGAAATAACGACTCAACAAAACATGATGTTTATCTGCTGCTTCTCTTGACTACCAAGTGATGCTAACTTTAGAACATTTTGCGCTTCTCTTGCAGACACCATCGATCATTTACAGATTAATTATTCAAGTACCGAAATTGCTTTCCTGGGCGACTTTAATGTCCACAACATCAATTTGGTTAAATATTCCAAGTATTTTACTTTCTATGAGGCACCTGTTTAATAGAGCTTGAAGAGATTGTATTATCGATGCCCCTCCATATTTTATCATTTCTATAGTTATTTCATCATCCCCTGGTTTTTTGTTATTGTGCATATATTGTA
>CM032456.1:192396034-192667639 GCA_019049505.1 Pachyrhynchus sulphureomaculatus
GGATAAAACAAACCACATTTGGATGTTTTGTGTCCGTTTATAACGAACTTGCCACTTCCTGTGCTCGATGTCGGGCGACTGGATCTAGGGAATTCACCAAAACTCGCTGGGAACCCCTATTCTACTAGTTTCCGCCGCGTCGCTAGTTCGAGCAGTATTACGAGTATTTTCAATTTACTTGTTGCGTTATGCGGTTCTAATGCATATTTGATCAAAGGAGCAAAGTGAATGTTTTATTTTAAATGAGTACACACAAACGTAAAGCGTTTAAAACACGATATTATAAGAAAAATAAAAAATGAAGTTAAACAAAGTGATGTTTGTAAACAGTTGAATTTAACTAAATCTACGATTTCTACCATATGGAAGAAGAGGCAAGAAATCTTATCAATCTATCATAACAGAAACTTTGGTTGTAAAAAAGTAAGAAAATCTACACATCACCAAGTCGATAAAGGACATCTTAAACGGTTTAGTCAAAAACGACATCAACATGTTTTTATTACCGGTTATACTTTACAAAAGAAAGCTAGTGAATTGGGAAGGAAAATAGAAAACACCCAGTTTAACTGTTCTAGAAGCTGGATTGAACGATTTAAAAAGCGACATAATATTAGGGGGGATAAGATAGTAGGAGAAAAAGCAGGTGTGGATATGACTGTTGTTGATTAATGGTTGGTCAATGTATGGCCGGAAATTCAAGAAAGTTATAAATATATATTTTTAATGCGGATGAGACGGGTTTGTCTTACAAGCTGACGTCTGATAAGACACTAAAGTTTGTCGAAGAGAATTGTGCTGGTGGAAAATTATCAAAAGTAAGGATTACTGTGTTAGTAACTGCAAATATGTCCGGAACAGAGAAAAAAAATTGTTGGTGATAGAAAAGTCTGCCAATCCCAGGTGTTTTAAAAACAAACATTTACCAGTAAAGTACAAATCAAACAGTAAAGCCTGGATGATATTAGAAATTTTTAAAAACGAACTGGGTCAAAGAATTAAAATTCATAAACAGAAAAATATTACTTTTGATTGATAACTGTCCAACGCACCCTGAAGTTGATCTACAGCAAATAAAATTGGTTTTTATGCCTCCAAACACAAGTGCAAAACTCCAGCCTATGGATACATTCTTTAAAATGTCATTATAGAAAGATTTTACTTACAAAAATGTTAGAGACGATCGATAAAAGTAACATTTTTTCTGTAACTCTCTTGGACACTATTAACTTTATCCGTGTGGCTTGGCAAAGAGTCAGTAGACCACATTGCAAACTGTTTTAATCATGGCGGATTTTTAAGGAAGGAATGTAGATATGACTCAGATGGTGAGCTACCGTTGACTCAGTTGATTGAAAAACATCGAGAATATCCTACTGATTGTCTAGAATTTATTTACGATGCTGACATTCAACAAAGTACAGTGGAAATTGAGATTAAAAAGATGTTTAATAATTTTGAAGAATATGTATGTGCTGATAATGAATTCATGACGAGAGACATATTAACTGATGATCAAATTGTGAAATCAGTGATTTCTGGAAAGATTTTTTAAGCGATAATGACGACGAAGACAAGCTTGGGGAAGGAGATAATATTTATTTTCCATCCATTTCAGAAATGACTAAGAAAATTACAGAAACTCGCAATTTTTTGGAATCTCGTGAAGTTTCTGAACATATATGGAGTAGTTTTTGTGACTTTGACAATTATATAAACACTTACTTTTTGAGGTAAAATTGTACAAACGAAAATTACTGATTTTATTGTATAAATTACGTATTTTAATGTTTTCGTTTATACTCATATATGTATGTACTAATATACATAGTAATAACTTTAGTGCGACTTGTTTTATTTTCCTTTGAACGTTTTCTTTTAATTTAATGATTATTATTATTCATTTTTCTAAGCATTAGCGCCTAATCTAAATAAAAAAGTATTGAAAAATGATATTAGATTTTGTTTTTCTGTTTGTAACGAACTTCGGATATAGCGAACCATTTTTAGTGATTTTTTTGGAGTTCGTTATAAACGGACTTCACTGTATATCGAAAATCGATATATCAGAAAATAATTTAAAGGCAGACTTGGATAGAAGAGTCTCTTTAGCTTGGTCTGCGTTCGGAAGGTTGCAATCTACATTTACATTGGACATCCCAAATACAATAAAAGCCAGACTATTCGGTCAATATGTACTGCCAGTATTAACATATGGCACTGAAACGTGGACTTTAAATAAAAGTATAATAGATAAACTCCAGGTAACCCAAAGAGCAATAGAGAGGAGAATGCTAAATATTAGACTCCAAGATTGTATTCCTAACATCGAGATACGAAGAAGATCAACAGTGACAAATGTAATACAGCGAATATGTATATTAAGGTGGAATTGGCCGGGGCATATCGCAAGGCTGAATGATAACAGATGGACACTCCGTATAGTTGAATGGAGGGCTAGAGAACACAAAAGATACAGCAATAGACCACAGACAAGATGGACGGACGACATAAAAAGATTAGGACACGATTGGATGCAAAAAGTAAATAACAAAGCTCATTGGAGAGGCTTACATCCGACTATATATATATATATATATATATATATATATATATATATATATATATATATATATATATATATATATATATATATATATATAATGAGATTAGGAAAGAATTAGTTAACTTCAATCATCACTAATGAATAATCCTTGTGCTTAAACCTTGATTGACATTATTAATTAAAAAATTAATGCTGCACGGACTACTATTAAATTAGTCACACCTATATATTTTTAAATTCAATGCAAAATCTATCATTAAAGAAGTTACTGAACTAAATTTCAGTATGCATTTCCATTCTTCTTTCATGTTTAACCTAGTTTGCTAGTAGAATGTAGATATATACATTAATAGTGCCCAATTTTACTTTTAAAAATATAGAACATATACGAGGTCTGCAAAATAAAAAGCAACTGTAGTAAGTCTCTATATTACCCTTATTTTCATATTTTTATTCATTTTTCAAGCCTCTACCATCAATCTTAAACATTATATATATATATATATATATATATATATATATATATATATATATATATATATATATATATATATATAATATATATAGACACACATATATATATATATATATATATATATATATATATATATATACATATATATATATATATATATATATATATATATATATATATATATATATATATATATATATATATATATATATATATGGTGGACTGTAATACATTAAAATGCCAAAATCTTATTTGGCATTTTCAAGTGCTTCCGCTGCTGCCACTCGATATTATAATTTTGCTGCTGCTGCCGCTCGAAGCTGCAGTTAGCTTCTAGCGGCAGCAGCAGCAAGATCAGAGTATCGAGTGGCAACACCAGCGGGAGCACTTGAAAATGCCAAATGAGATTTGGCGAAAATATATATTATAAAATTTATTTCTTTTTTAATTTAATATTTCAATTGTGGCTAGATTTTTAGTATTAGTAAAGCATTTGACCTATCATGCATGGTTGATTTATTAAATTATTCAGAACGGATATGCCCAATGTACTCATCCAGACCATTATTTCTTTTTAAAAAATAGAAAATTTATAGTTTCAATAGAAGACACAGTCTCCAATGATAAAGAAATATAGTCGAATTTTTCAGTTTATTCACTGCAGATATCCCAAAATTTTTTCAAAATAGTTTACAACAAAATAATTTATACTTTTTTGTAGACGAAACTGCAATAACTGCAGCTTCAAGACAACTAAGACTGGATGTTAGGAAGCTGCAGTAAAGCATAAATAAATACGAGCTGTGGATGAGAGATTGGAATATTAAATTAAACCCGATAAAACCAAAACCATTTATTTCAGCAAAGCGATACGCCGATTGCCTTTTTTGCCCAAAAGGAGCATCGGAGATTAAATATTTGGCACTCTGTTTTGACAAACGTCTTAAATGGAATGATGGTACGATGGTGCGAGCTCGTACCTCAATTTCCCAAATTTTATAATTGCAAGGCAGATGTGTATACTATCATGGTGAAAATGCACTTTTTTCTTTGCAAGATATGGATATTTCCTCTTTATTTCAACCTCTAAACGATCAAGCAGAGATGTGTAGAATGCTCCTGTAATAATTTTGACCTTTTCGAGGTTCTATTAAAATAAGGCCTCTTTAAACTCAGAAAATAATCCCTATGGTTTTCCTGCTGACGTTGCTTTACCTTACAGTCACTAAAGATACTCAAGGCTTAGCGAGAATTTTGGTGATGTTTTTGGCGTAGTGACATCAGATAGCTTTTCGATATGTTCTTCGTCCTCTGTTCGAAAGTATCCAAGCAGTCCTAATCAAAGGTGCAGATTCGGCATAATGTTTGTCTTTAGTTACTGAATCGTATTCCTTTTTAAAAAATAATTTAAATGCGACAAGAAATTCCTTTCTCTCCAAGTTAACCAAATGACTCAACTTGGGAGACTGAAAAGCATTCTACTTGCAAAGTTATGATCGTAGGAAGATGAAATTTGCTCAGTTGACTAATAAAATATCTGGCGACACTAGAAGGCAGTGGTATTGTTAGGCGGCGCCATCTCTTGGATTTTGCACAGATTAACCGATCTCCGCTACCATGTGTATTACAAAAAATGCGGCGAATCTGGCGAATATGATGAATGCGAAAACAATTCGTATCCTAACTCATGGAATTTTGCCATGTTGATGACATAAGTGTGCACGCGTGCATTGTCTTGATGAAAGAAAATTTTTTTCTTCGGCAAATGCCACAGCATGGTTAAAACGATCCAATAAGGACATAATACTCTCCATTAATCGTTTTGCTAGCGTGCATCCCAAAACACTGTGGCCATAACTTTGTTGGCCGATTAAGTCACCTTGACTTTCTTTGGCGGCTGTTCGCCACGGAAAACCCACTGTTTGGACTGTTTTTTGGTGTGCTGGGATAAATCCATATTTCGTCAACAGTTATGAATCAACTCGAATATCATTCCAATTGCGCTTTAACATGTCTAAACATTTTTTTTTGAAGTTGACACACGTGCTTGTGTATTGTCAATTGGGAGCAATCGCGGCACCTATTTTGCGGAAAGCTCTCTCATATCCAAATGAGTTGCTAAAATGCCCTGCACCCATCCAATTGAAACACCCACAGTCTCAACAATCTCAAACACCTTTACTGTCCAATCATTTATCACTACATCGTGGATTTTTTCAATCATTTTTAATGTGGTGACCTCATTTGGACGATCTGGTCGTTCTTCATCAAAAATTCTTGTACTGCCGCGTTTGAATTCAGCTGTCCAATATTTTATGGAAAATAACGAAGGTGCAGAGTCCTCATAAACTTCGCTGAGTTCCGTTTTCATCTCATCATTCGTTTTCTTTTTCAAAAACAAATATTTTATCACTGCCCAGTATTCAATTTTTTCCATTGTTGTAGAATTACGAAAATTTTTCTATTTAAATGGCTGCCACTCACAAACTAAATCACGCAGCGACTTGAAAATTTGATTGTTGTGAAAGGATATATTTACGAAAAATATAATTTTTTAAATCGTAGTAGCACCATCTCTGGCCGACGCCAGGTACTTATCATACAATCCTCGTACTTGACATACTTATCTTGAAAGTAATATCACCTATTTATTAACTGCCTACTACAGTTTTGATAGTTTGAAGGTTTTATACTTTAAATACGATATTAGTATTTACAATACATAAAAATAACTTATTTTTTTATACCTGTAATACTAATAATTTTTTTTGAACCCGTTGTCAGCTTCTAGAGGGTTATAGAACAGTCAATATACAGATCCAGTTTCTGCAGTTTGATACCGCCATAATTCTGTAACACCATTGATTTAGATATACCTTGATTCTTCAGCTGCATAAAAACTGTGCCTCGTTTTCATGTGACGCCATCTATTATATAGATGTAGTAAAGATATTTAATGAATAGTTTACAGACTTGGTTAGCTCGTAATTTTAATTACAATAAGACTAAAAAATTAATTCTACTTTTCTTGAGCAAAGCACACGTGCCGCAGGGAGATCCCTAAAGCACTACAGGAGCGATGCATGGGTGGAAAAAGGAATTCACGTTTGTCTTGAATCGCTGTAAATTATACTCGGTGGGAAACACATTCCTGGGCAAATCATTTCAAAGGGATGAGGTTGTCCATATAAAAGATTGCTTAAAAAGGGTTGTACGAGGAGTGGCAAGCTGAACTTCATACGGACGTGAAGCAATAGCGCGACGTGTATTTCTAGCAAGCACCGCTTTGGAAGGAATTACGGGACTACATCTATCGAACACTTTCCGGGAAAATACTTGCAGAATAGACTCAAGTCACCAACCGTTCTTCGATGTTCTAAGGAATCAAGGTTGCTGGTCGGTTCTAGATTTCCAGTCTTACGCACAGCTCTCTTCTGAATAGAATGCAACCAATGCAGTGTATGTTTAAGAGCAGAACCCTTAATATGGGAGCAGTATTCCTTAGTTGGTCGAACTTGAAACTTTGTACAGAATTAACAGCTTTTTAGTCCGAAATAATATTCCCAGTTTTTTAGAAGCTCTCTTTGCTATGCTTGCAACATGTTCATACCAAGACATATTTACTCCAAAATTAACGCCCAGTAAATTGAGTGGCCATGCTAGAGAAATGGAGTACCCCGAGATAACTATGTCGGGTTCAGCAACGTTAACTTTTTTTAGAAAAAGAGTTTTTGTAGCGTTAAATTACTTTTGGCTTTGTTCAGAATTTACATGAAGGTTCTCAAAAAATTTTTCATAAATTCAGTTAGTTCCGCGCTTTGTTCAGAATTTACATGAAAATTCTCAAGAAATTTTTAACTCTTGAAAAACTCAGCTAAATCCCCCGAAAAGCTCTTCAGACAGCGTATCATAAAACGTATTTTAATGAAGTTAGACACCAAAAAAGCTTCTGGCGCTGACCGAATACCTGCCATAGTTCTCAAAAACTGTGCAAGGGAACTAACACCAGTTTTCTGTAGACTTTTCAACCTATCCTATAGAAAGGGAATATTTCCTTCCTGGTGGAAATGTGCCACAGTTCAGTCGATACCTAAAAAAAGGCAAGAAGACCTTGCCAAACAACTACCGACCAGTCGCACTGCTTTCAATAATATCGAAAGTCATGGAAAAGGCTGTCAATCACCATCTTCTAAAATACCTTGAAGGATTCAACATTATTAGCGATCACCAATATGGCTTTCGTAAACATAGATCAACAGGAAATCTTCTGACTTATGTAACACATGTTTGGAACAACGCAATTGAACACTTTGGAGAATCTCGAGCGGTTGCTCTTGACATATCCAAGGCATTCGACCGTGTTTGGCACGATGGACTGTTGGCTAAGCTATCCTCTTATGGTATGTCTGAAAAGTTCTGTTTGTGGCTCTCATGTTTCCTCAGAGAGCGTTCTTTACGAGTCGCAGTCGACGGATTTATTTCTAATACCTTTACTGTTAACGCCGGTGTGCCACAAGGATCCATACTGTCTCCTACTCTCTTTCTCATTTACATTAACGATCTGCTGGAAAAGACCGGGAATCCAATCTACAGCTTTGCAGATGACAGTACGCTTATCTCTTCATTCATTTTGAACGCTCGGACATCGACTGCTCAGGCGAATATCCGCAGACAGCAGGAAGTCATTCAACTTAACAAAGACATGGAAGAAATTTTATCTTGGGGTGACAGTAATCAAGTGGAATTTAACGCTACAAAAACCCAGGCGGCAGTTTTTTCTAAAAAAGTTAACGTTGCTGAACCCGACATAATTATGTCGGGGAACTCCATTCCTCTAGCATCGTCACTCAATTTGTTGGGCGTTAATTTGGGAGTAAATATGTCCTGGCATGAATATGTTGCAGGCATAGCAAGGAGAGCTTCTCAAAAGTTGGGAATATTATTTCAAACCAGAAATCTTTACACTCCACAACAACTGTTAGTTCCGCGCTTTATTCAGAATTTACATGAAAATTCTCAAGAAATTTTTAACTCTTGAAAAACTCAGCTAAATCCCCCGAAAAAGCTATCCTCAACGTGCCAAAATTTGCCACGACATGCCAAAAAATTGCTCCCCCCGGCATGCTATAATCTTGATTCTTGAGAAACTCAGCTAAAACCCCAGAAAAGCTACCCTCGACGTACCAAAATTTGCCCCCTGCATGCCAAAAAATTGCTTTGTCTTTGTTAACGACTTCCTGCTGTCTGCGGATATTTGCATGAGTAGCCGATGTACGAGCGTTCAAAGTAAATGAAGAAGTCAGGTACTGTCACCTGCAAAGCTGTTGACTGGATTCCTGGTCTTTTCCAGCAGATCGTTAATATAAATGAGAAACAAAGAAGGAGATAGTATGGAGTCTTGGGGCATACCGACGTTGATAGTGAAGGCGTTACAAAGAAATTCGTCTATGGCCACTCTTAAAGAACGCTCTCTGAGGAAACACGACAGCTATAAACGGAACTTTTCAGTTATATCATAAGAGCGTAGCTTAGCCAAAAATCCATTGTGCCAAACACGGTCAAATGCCTAGGATATATCAAATGCAACCTCTGGAGATTCTCCAAAGTATTCAGTTGCTTTATTCCAAACACTTATGTGTTACTTAAGTTAGAAGATCTCCTGTTGATCTTTGCTTACGAAAACCATACTGATGACAGCTAATAGTATTCAATCCCTCAAGATATTTTAGAAGATGCTGATCGATGCCTTTTCCATGACTTTTGATATTCTTGAAAACAGTGCTACTAGTCGGTAGTCGTTTGGCAAGCTCTTCTTCCCTTTTTTGGGTATCGGCTGAACTATTGCGCATTTCCAGCAGAAGGAAATATTCCCATTCTGTACTTAAATTGGTACAGTAGGAATAAATGGAACTGTAGGTAATATTTCTTTGGTAACACTAAATAACGAGATTAGGAAAGCGTAAGTTAATTTTGATGGCCAGTAATCAATAACTGTCGTGTGTAAACCTTGAATAAAATTATAGGTTAAAAAATTAATGCTTAACGTGCTACTATTAAATTGCTATGCATAAGCTTGAATTAAACAGGTTGCTTCATTTAATTTCAGTATGCAATTCGATTATTTTTTTGCCTACTTTCGTACTGAATTGTAGGTGCTTATATCAATATTGCTCAATCCTTTTTTTAATTGGTGATTGGAAAAGTCACACACTAAATAAACACCGTAAGAAAAATACGTATTAACGATTTCATTAGCATTAGCTAATTACAAAGAAATAATGTATCGTATAACGTATTTTAGTGAAGCTAGACACCAAAAAAGCTTCTGGCGTTGACGGAATACCTGCCATAGTTCTCAAAAACTGTGCGAGGGAACTAAGACCGTAGACTTTTTAACCTATCCTACAGAAAGGGAATATTTCCTTCCTGCTGGAAATGTGCCACAGTTCAGCCGATAACTAAAAAAGGCAAGAAGACATTGCCAAATAACTACCGATAATCGCACTGCTTTCAATAATATCGAAAGTCATGGAAAAGGCTATCAATCAGCATCTTTTAAAATATTTTGAAGGATTCAACATTATTAGTGATCACCAATATGACTTTCGTAAACAGGAATCCACAGGAGATCTTCTGACTTATGTAACACATGTTTGAAACAACGCAATTGAACACTTTGGAGAATCTCGAGCGGTTGCTCTTGACATATCCAATGCATTCGACCGTGTTTGGCACGATGGACTGTTGGCTAAGCTACGCTCTTATGGTATGTCTGAAAAGTTCTGTTTGTGGCTCTCATGTTTTCTCAGAGAGCGTTCTTTACGAGTGGCAGTCGACGGATTTCTTTCTAACATATTCACTATCAACGCCGGTGTGCCCCAAGGCTCCATACTATCTCCTACTCTCTTTCTCATTTACATTAACGATCTGCTGGAAAAGACCGGGAATCCAATATACAGCTTTGCAGATGACAGTAGGCTTATCTCTTCATTCACTTTGAACTCTCAGACATCGGCTACTCAGACGAATATACGCAGACAGCAGGAAATCATTCAACTTAACAAAGACCTGGAAGAAACCCTATCTTGGGGTGACAGTAACTAAGTGGAACTTAATGCTACAAAGACCCAGGCGGCAGTTTTTTCTTAAAAAGTTAACGCTGCTGAACCCGACATAGTTATGGCGGGGCACTCCATTCCTCTAACATCGTCACACATTCTTGGGGGTTAATTTGGGAGCAAATATGTCTTGGCATGAACATGTCCCAGGCATAGCAAGAAGAGCTTCTCAAAAGGGGGGGATATTATTTCGAACCAGAAAGCTTTACACTCCGCAACAACTGTTAATTCTTTACAAAGCTCAAAATTGACAAACCATGGAATACTGCTCCCATGTTTGGGACTCCGCTCCCAAACATACACTGCATTCGTTGGATTTTATTCAGAGAAGAGCTGTTCGTCTGATTGGAGACCTGGAACTGACCGGGCGGTCTTGGTTCGCTGGAACATCGAAGAACGGTTGGTGACTTGAGCCTATTCTACAAGTATTTTCATGGAAAGTGTTCGAAGGATATAGTCCGTTTAATTCCTCCCAGAGCGGTGCATGTTAAAAATACACGTCTCGCTAATACTTCACATCCGTATGAGGTTCAGCTTGTTACTCCTCATACAACGCTTTTCAAGCAGTCTTTTATATGGAGAATATCATCCCTTTGGAATAATTTGCCCAGGACTGTGGTTTCCACAGCGTTTCAAGAACAACATGAATCGCTTTTTTTCCCCACATATGCCGCTTCTGTAGCGCTTTAGGGACTTCCCTGCAGCATGTGTGCTAGACCATAAAAAAAATGTATGTTACATAGAGTGTACCCCGCACTCTTTGCGAACATCTAAAGTTGACGACTGATAAGCTGGAATGTTCTATTCTGGTAGCAGTTCTTTTCCAAAAAATTCTTTGAATAAGTACTTTTGAAATGACAAGTATTCAAATATGTTACACTCCTCTGGCTCTGTAGTGCAGTAAAGAAAGCATTTTAAGTCGCACAGTCTACATATGGCAATATTACTATTTTATCCTCTCTGAGGTATCATCAGGATTATCATTCTGAGTTTTCTACCTCGAAAAACTTGTGCTCTTTTGTTTATAAACAAGTTAAGTTTTTAAAACGTGTTTTTTGAGCTTAAAATGTGAATAACTCTGGTCGAATCGAGACAAAAAAAAACAGAACTTTTCATAATAAAATTTCCAATAAATCTTTGTTGGTTTTAAGTCGCTGAAGTGCATACATAACTTAAAAAATTGAAAAAATAAGACTAAGGTTTTTTTTTCCTTTTTTTGTACAGCTCGATTAAGTAAACCGATCGGCTTGAAACATTCAGAAAATATGCCTTTTGTTCTAGCAAATATACCCCTGACATTTTGGTTCAAAAATATTGAACACAGTGGGCATAATTAAATTTGTTATTTAAAATTTTAACTGCCGCCATTTGGTCTAAAATGGATCTTTTTTTTTTCAAAATTTAGCAAAAATCAAAAGTCAAAAACGCCAGCTTTCCGATGCTATTAAAAAAATGTTTTGGTGTGATTTTAACCGTCTTTTTTTTACATTTTGTTTACTAATAAAATAACAACAAATTCGTTTTTTCGGTCATTTTGAAAAAAAAACCTGAAAACTTTTTATCATATTTGGTAGAGAATCGTGAGACCTTTATTTATTTTCATTAACATGAAAATGACCGAAAATTTGTTGATATTTGATTAATAAACAAATGTAAAAAAAAAAGAACGGTTAAAATGACTTCAAAGTTTTTTTTTAATTGGATCGAAAAGCTGGCGTCGACATCTAAATTTTGAAAAAAAGGGATTCATTTTGAACCAAATGGCATAAAACGGCGGGCAATTCAAATTTTAAATAACAAATTCAATTGTGCCCACTGGGTTCGATATTTTTATACCAAAATTTCAAGGTACTTTTACTATATCAAAAGGCATATATTCTGAAAGTTTCAAGCTGATCGGTTCACTTAGTCGACCTGTACAATAAAACGAACAAAAAAAACAGTTTTTAGCCAATTTTTTCAATTTTGTAAGTTATGTATGCACTTGAGTAACTTAAAACTAACGAGGAATTGTTGGAGATTTTATTACAAAGAGTTTGTTTTTTTTTGTCATGATCGGACTTATATAACCAGAGTTATTTACATTTTAAACTCAACTTCGTTTTGTAAACTTAAATTATTTATAAACAAAAGTGTGGTCCAAAACTCAGGACAATACTCCTGGTAATACCCCGGAGAGGATAAAATCATAATATTGCTGTATCTAAAATATGCCCATTATCTTGACCTTTTTTAATACACTAATGTGTCTATCTAAACTTGCTCTAAGCGCCTAAGTGCAGCTGGCTAAGCGTTATAGAAATTTATTAGAATTCACTAAGAGGTGAGATATGAGGAGTCAAAGTTTCAATGTTAATTATGCATAAGTATATTTAAGTCACATGACCAATTTAGAGAAATGAGAAATCTCAATAAGTTGAGTCTAATGATACCAAAATAACATAAATATATAATAAAAGACTGTTTTTAGTCAATTTCCACTGGTTTTTTTAAATTGCGATGACGCGTTTCGCTGTCGATGCATCTACATTTTACACTGTCAAGTTAGGTTCAATGTTCACAATTTTATATAATTTCTTAATTATAATATTACACCTAATTTAAATTACATTGATAGTATTGGAAAACCCACACAGATTTGGAATTAGGAGAATAAATTCAATAATGGGTGAATTGCTTAAATCTACCTGGTCATTGCGTAAAGTACCTGTAGTCCTTAATCGATTTATTTGCGTTGTCTCTAAAAGGTTTAGTTTTAAACCTTTTTGTTGGGTGTGTAAAATTTTGAAATTCTTGTTAAATGTGTGATTTTCTGTTAAAAGATGATTAGCATACGTTGAATTAGATTTTCTATGGATGAAACTTTTTTGGTGTTCTGTAATTCTTTGTATAAATGTACGTCCAGTTTGTCCAATGTATGTTTTAGGACATGACCCACATGTTAATTGATAAACCCCTGATTTATTGTCTTGATTTGTGGTTTGTAGTTTTTAAGATATTTCCCTATAGTATTGTTAGTCTTGTAAGCTATGTTGATATTTTTTTGATTTAAAAATTTCCCCAGTTTTTCCGTTGGTTTGCCGAAATAGGTTAAGCATTTAAATGTGGTATTTCTGTCCTTAAAACGTGGGTCTATTTCTGAGATTGCCTTGTTTCGAAGTTTTTTCCTAATGATATTATTGATTAAAGTAACCGAATAACCGTTGTTAACCGCTACTTGTTTTATGTAGTTTAATTCTTTAGTAAAATTTTCCTCTGATAAGGGGATTTTAGTTAGTCTATGTATAAAACTATGATAAGCTGCGAGTTTATGATGGTTAGGGTGGTGAGAACTGTTATGAATTGTGGTATCTGTATGACAAGGTTTGTGATATATTGCAAATTCATGTTTTTTCATGGTTTTACTGATTGTTAAATCTAGGAAATTGATTTTCCCTTCGACTACTTCTTGCATTGTAAAACTGATATTTCTATGTAAAGAATATACTGAAAAAAGTGTGTTAATTGTCTGTCCGTACCTGTAAAGCATACAATTATATCGTCTACGTATCGATACCAGTATAGACAATTATTATTGTTATTATGGTTGTTAAATATCATTGTTTCAATACTGTCCATGAAAATTTCGGCAAGTAATGGACTTAATGGACTCCCCATAATTAACCCTTCCTTACTATTGTAGAATGTATTGTTAAATGAAAAATAATTTTGTCTTAGGCAAGTTCTTAATAAATTAATTATGTCCATTTTTTATAACTTTATTTACTTTGTTTTTTGTTAATATGAATATATGAATTTTTCAACTTTATTCACTCATAAAACTACACAAAGTTGACCACCCAATCACACCAGTTGTTTCCTATATGTCTGCTCCAGCATATAAGACGTCATCTTTTTATTTGATTTAATCAAATATCATACCAAATTTGAACCTAAATATAGTATCAAAAACTCATACGAACTCGTGAATAAAGGTAAGAATATGACAATACTAGATAATTCTAAATTAGTCTCTTTCGATGTCAAAAACTTATTTCCAAGTGTTTCCCCCAGACGAAACAATAATTTTAATAGAGAACCTATTAACAAAAAACAATGCAAATAAATCGATTAAGTACTACAGGTACTTTACTCAATGACCAGGTAGATTTAAGCAATTCACCATTATTGAATTTATTCTCCTACTTCCAAATCTGTGTGGGTTTTCCAATACTATCAATGTAATTTAAATTAGGTGTAATATTATAATTAAGAAATTATATAAAAGTGTGAACGTTAAACCTAACTTGACAGTGTAAAATGTAGATCTGAAGAAGCTGCATCGACAGCGAAAACGCGTCATCGCAATTTAAATAAACCAGTGGAAATTGACTAAAAACAGTCTTTTATTATATATTTATGTTATTTTGGTATCATTAGACTCAGCTTATTGAGATTTTTCATTTCTCTAAATTGGTCATGTGACTTAAATATACTTATGCATAATTAACATTGAAACTTTGACTCCCCATATCTCACCTCTTAGTGAATTCTAATAAATTTCTATAACACTTAGGCGCTTAGAGCAAGTTAGATAGACACATTAGTGTATTAAAAAACCACAACAAACAAAACAAGTGCAAGTTGAACTTGCGCAATTAGTGTTCCGTACGTAGATTGTTTTTAACAAAAAAATTTTTATTACAGATGTATAAAATGATCAGTGACTTCACAAAACACACCCCAAACGAGTTTTCAACAAAGGTTGTTTCCAATCTTTACTGAAATCTGATGACCTTGAAATTTTTTGTTTTTTTTAAATACCAGAAAAATTATTAAAGGTAATGCACTCGTGATAATTTTCGTTCAATCTACATCCTGTGGAGAATATTCCGGAATTTTTTCAAAATTTTTTGATAAGTACTTTTCGAGATAAGGCCGGGGACAGCGATTTTTTAAAAATAATACAAAGAAAAGTGCGCGCAAGGATTACATTATATATACATTTTTTACTCGTATTTTCACAAGCTTTTATTTGACACCACACTCGATGACCTAGTAAAAAAATTTTTTTTTCACTTCCGATTTCACCCCTCAAAACTAACCCCTTAAGTCAAAATTTAACTCTCCAAACCACATGGCTCTGATGAGGCCATCAATTCCTATATTATTACCAAATTTCAACTTTCTATGTCAAATAGTTTCGGAGAAAATCGGGTGTGACAGACAGACAGACAGACAGAGAGACAGACAGACAGACAGACAGACAGACAGACAGACATACACCGAAGTGTTCCGTACGGAACACTAAAAAGGTCAAAATAATGGACATATTTTAGATACAGCAATATTATGATTTTATCCTCTCCGGGGTATCACCAGGAGTATTGTCTTGAGTTTTGGACCACACTTTTGTTTATAAATAATTTAAGTTTATAAAACGAAGTTGAGTTTAAAAATGTGAATAACTCTGGTTATATAAGTCCGATCAAGACAAAAAAAAAACAAACTCTTTGTAATAAAATTTCCAACAACTCCTCGTTAGTTTTAAGTTGCTCAAGTGCATAACCTACAAAATTGAAAAAATTTGCTAAAAACTGTTTTTTTTTTTCTCTTTATTGTACAGGTCGACTAAGTGAACCGATCAGCTTGAAACTTTTAGAATATATGCCTGTCTTTTATTATATATTAATAATAAATTTCCATCAAGTAGAAGCTACAACCATCCAAAATTCAAAATAACATACTTTCATTCACTACGAGGAGACACATATGTGTTAAGGTTTCAACGTTAAATATGTAAGAAATACATATGGGACTTACTTCAGGTTAGTTTAGGTTTTTATTATGTTTTATCATATTCAATCCGGACTATCATATCAGGATTATGTTAATTCATGCTAATTCAGATTGGTTTAGATTAGGTTATGTTACGTCTTGGTTTTACTTAATCCTGTCCGAACTTTGTATCCTCTTGTTTAGCCCCGAAGGAAGCATGTAATTTTTATGGAATTTGACAAGTGCGGGAGCATTTATCCAGACCACTGACGTGAATTATTTATTAATAAGTACTTTCCAACATACTTAACAATAAAACTTTCACCCTCATATTTTGTCACCTGGTGAATGGACGTATCTAATTTTGGTGTCATTTAACTCAGCTTATCATTTGTTCAAATTGGTCAATTGGCCGAAAGTGAACTTTAGCCGATAATTTGTTGATTCCACAAAATCTTCCAGAAGAGGAATTGAGTATTCGACAAGATTGGCCTAGCCTTTTGCTTATTTATAATCCTTAAAAAAAGTAAACGTACATATTTTTACATAAAAAATGCTACAATACCTCCCCACTTATTTCAAGTTCTTATGCTTTCATTTACAAATATTTTAATTTTATAATTCTTTTAATGTCCGCATTTTAATCGGTTACATCAGCTTTATAATGAGTCGTAAATGTTTTGATTAATGTTCAGATTGTACTACACCACACCCATTTTTGAATACATTTTGTGTAATATTGTACTATATTATGTTCTAATACCGGTTTTTTTTTATGATCAAAGAAAGTAAAAACGCTTTAACTTGACCCTGATATCAGGCCATTTCTTTGAGATATTTTTTTACATTTCCTTTTACTTTCTTTTTACTTCTCCTAACTACAAGGTTAATTCAAATTTTCACTTTCTTTAAATGGGCTAAAGAAAACATACACTGCAATCACCTATGCACTATTCTGCAAGCAGTTGACAAATAAAACTCTTTTCTAATGTCATGTCTTAATTAGCACTGATTTCTTGTATATTTTCTACACTTTTTTTACAAAAATCATTTATTGAAAGAAAAAAAAATTAATTCAAATATTTGGTTTTGTCATAAATGTTTAAATGAAATCACTTCAGTGACCATAGCTAGAAGCCGATATATTACAGAGAAAAAATTCTAATATACCAGGGGCCCAATAGAAAAGTTAATATACAGTCGACACTCTATATAGTGAAAGACCAAAATGACCGAAATTTCACTATAGAGAGTTTTTCACTATATAAAGAAAAAATCCGTATATATTGCTATGTATGTAAGATATTCTAAGTCTTGAAAAAATTGCACTATAAAGAGTTTTTCACTATATAGAGTTTCACTATAAACAGTGTCGACTGTATATAGTAAAATATCTGGCCAAATGCAAGTCGGACTTGAGCATTTAGTGTTCCGTACGTTGATTGCTTTTGAAATAAAATTTTTTGTTACGGAGGTATAAAATGAACAATGACTTCACAAAATACACCCCAAATGAGTTTTTTAAAATTCTTTTTCGATCTTTACTGAAAACTGACGACCTTGACTTTTTTCTTTTTTATATAGCAGATAAATTATTACAGGTAATACAGTCGTGATAATTTTCGTTCAATCTACAACCTGTAGAGAATATTCTAGAAAACTAACCCCTTAAGTCAAAATTTAACTTTTAAAACCACACGGATCTGATGAAGGCATCAATTCCTATATTAATACCAAATTTTAACTTTCTGTGTCAAATAGTTTCGGAGAAAATCGGATGTGACAGATGGACAGACAGACACCAAAGTGATTTTATAAGTGTTTCGTACGGAACACTAAAAAGTAAGTTATTTTTATGTATTGTAAATAGTAATATCATGTTTAAAGTATAAAACCTTCAAACTATCAAAATTGTAGTAGGTAATTAATAAATTTCCCCGTGGGGGAGCGGGATAGAATATCTCCCCCGGTATGTTCTACCTGTCGTAGGAGGCGACTTAAAAAACAATCTAGATGGTAGATGCCCAGATCCCACCAGCATCGCCCGGTGTGATACCATCGCATCGGCATAGGCTGCGTGAAGTTGCTTAACGTTTCGTGGCTGTGCCGATGTCCCGGACTGTGGGACCAAATAGCATGATGAGGCACCTGGATACAAAATATTCCGGAGGTAAAATAGCCCCCCGTTCCGATCTCCGGGTGGGGGCTGGTTCAGGTGCGTTGACATGCAGAGATCAGAATTTTAAAATGGATTTTTGCAACATACGAGGTTTAAACTCGAACATAAATTCAGTGCACCAACACCTGCAATCAAATAAACCTCATGTACTCGCTCTCTGTGAAACCAAGGTCAGTTCATCGACCAGCACAGTTAACTATCTTTATCCTGGGTACGACTTCTATTCCCGATTTAGGCGTAACTTTGGAATCTGTCTTTTTGTCAGAAGCGACCTCTCTTGCCAACGAGAAGAGGCTCTGGAGCCCCGAAACTTTGATGTTATGTGGTTAAAAATAACGACTCAACCAACCACAAGGTTCATCTGTATCCTGTATCGACCACCAAGCGATACTAACTTTAGAGCACTTTTCGCTTCTCTTGCAGACACCATCGATCATTTACAAATTAACTATCCAAATGCCGAAATTTGCCATCCTGGGCGACTTTAATGTCCACAACAGCAACTGGCTTAAATATTTCAATACTACCGATGAACAAGGTCGTGAAGCTGAATCATTTTCAATCAGTTGTGGCTTAACTCAGCTTATTGACGAACCAACACGGATCCCTGATCAAGACGGGGAGTTCGCCAGTCTTCTTGATCTGTTTTTAACCACCAATCCGGAGATTTACACGGTCAGCGTAAATCCGCCATTAGGTTCTTCCGACCATAAACTATTATCGACATCGAGTATCCTACCAATCAGTGACAGAGATGCGCCTAAACCGCGCAAGATTTGGCACTACAAATCTGCTAAATGGGAAGATCTCATGGAATATTTTCGAATTTTCCCTTGGTTAGACGTTTGTTTTCGATCCGATGACCCATCTGACTGCGCCAAGGAGGTTTCCGATGTTATTTTGGCCGGTGTGGAGGCTTACATCCCTTTTTCGAAGAAATGCCCTTCCAACGGCAAGCCTTGGTTTGACCGAAAATGCAAAGAAGCTGTTGCTTCTAAACATCTTGCATACCGACATTGGCGTGAAAATCCTAACACCATAAATCGTAATACCTTTGTTCGTGCCAGGAACAGATGCAAAGAAATTATCGACGAAACCAAGGAGGCACACAATCAATGGATTAGAAACAAACTTCTCGCTTGTCCCAACAATTCCAAGTCCTTTCGGTCAGTCGCTAAGGCAGTTAGTCAAAATTTCACCAAATCCACCATACCACCACTCACACGGCCAGATAATTCTATTGCAAAGACACCTGTTGAGAAAGCGAACTTGTTGGCTGAACTCTTTGCTTCACATTCTACTGTCGATTTCCAAGGAAAAACACCACCTAATATTCCCATAGTGCAGTCAAGGATGCCCGATATTGTCTTCAGGCAGCGTATCATAAAACGTATTTTGATGAAGCTAGACACCAAAAAGGCTTCTGGCGCTGACGGAATACTTGCCATAGTTCTCAAAAACTGTGCGAGGGAACTAACACCAGTTTTCTGTAGACTTTTCAACCTATCCTACAGAAAGGAAATATTTCCTTCCTGCTGGAAATGTGCCACAGTTCAGCCAATACCTAAAAAAGGCAAGAAGACCTTGCCAAATAACTACCGACCAATCGCACTGCTTTCAATAATATCGAAAGTCACGAAAAAGGCTATCAATCAGCATCTTCTAAAATATCTTGAAGGATTCAACATTATTAGCGATCACCAATATGGCTTTCGTAAAAATAGATCAACAGGAGATCTCCTGACTTATGTAACACATGTTTGGAACAACGCAATTGAACACTTTGGAGAATCTCGAGCGGTTGCTCTTGACATATCCAAGGCATTCGACCGTGTTTGGCACGATGGACGGTTGGCTAAGCTACGTTCTTATGGTATGTCTGAAAAGTTCTGTTTGTGGCTCTCATGTTTCCTCAGAGAGCGTTCTTTGCGAGTGGCAGTCGACGGATTTCTTTCTAACACCTTCACTATCAACGCCGGTGTACCCCCAAGGTTCCATACTGTCTCCTACTCTCTTTCTCATTTATATTAACGATCTGCTGGAAAAGACCGAGAATCCAATCTACAGCTTTGCAGATGATAGTACACTTATCTCTTCATTCACTTTGAACGCCTGGACATCGGCTACTCAGACGAATATCCGCAGACAGCAGGAAGTCATTCAACTTAACAAAGACCTGGAGGAAATTCTATCTTGGGGTGACAGTAACCAAGTGGAATTTAACGCTACAAAACCCAGGCGGCAGTTTTTTTCTAAAAAAGTTAACGTTGCTGAACCCGACATAGTTATGTCGGGGCACTCCATTCCCCTAACATCGTCACTCAAATTGTTGGGCGTAAATTTGGGAGCAAATATGTCCTGGCATGAACATGTTGCAGGCATAGCAAGGAGAGCTTCTCAGAAGTTGGGAATATTATTTCGAACCAGAAAGCTTTACACTTCACAACAACTGTTAATTCTTTACAAAGCTCAAATTCGACCAACTATGGAATACTGCTCCCATGTTTGGGGCTCCGCTCCCAAACATACATTGCATTTGTTGGATTCTATTCAGAGAAGAGCTGTTCGTCTGATTGGAGACCCGGAACTGACAGATGGCCTTGATTCGCTGGAACATCGAAGAACGGTTGGCGACTTGAGCCTATTATACAAGTATTTTCATGGAAAGTGTTCGAAGGATGTGGCCCGCTTAATTCCTCCCAGAGCGGTGCATGTTAGAAGTACACGTCACGCTAATACTTCACATCCGTATGAGGTTCAGCTTGTTACTCCTCGTACAACGCTTTTCAAGCAGTCATTTATATGGAGAACATCATCCCTTTGGAATAATTTGCCCAGGACTGTGTTTCCCACCGAGTACAATTTACAGCGATTTTAAGAATAACGTGTATCGCTTTCTCCGCACACGTGTCGCTTCTGTAGCGCTTTAGGGACTTCCCTGTAGCACGTGTGCTAGACCCATAAAAAAAAAAAATAGGTGATATTACTTTCAAGATAAGTATGTCAAGTACAAGGATTGTTGTACACGGCTTTGATGAGGCCATTAATTCCTATATTAATACCAAATTTTAACTTTCTATGTCAAATAGTTTCGGAGAAAATCGGGTGTGACAGACAGACTGACAGTCACACCGAAGTATTATATTCCATACAGCACACTAAAAATAATCAAAAAATCTTCATTGTGTATCAAGTATGGTCTTTAGAAAAATATTTCTTAAGAATAATTGAAAAATAATGAAAAAATAACCTCTTCTCCTCAGCCCGAACCTCCTAGTAGAAGTGTGGTAACCACCTTCCGCTGGTCTCAGTCGTCAGCAATATGAACTGCATCACGCACTCCATCTCCGATCAGCTGTCGCATGTGGTCCTTCCAGCGACGTGGAGTCCTACGTCTGAGTCACCGTCCGTTTACTTTTCCTTCTATGCCTAGCAGTACCATATCGTTATTCCGCCTAACTACATGGCCAAAATGGAATGGAAAAAAACAACACAATTCTTCAATTCCTCGACTCAATGAATACTGAAAAGGATTGTAATACGACCTATACGAAGCGCAATCCGTCAAACTCCTCTCCCAATCTTTTTTATATGTTTGAGTCTAAATAATTGTTAATAATGAAAAATTTTCAAATTTCTCGACTATAATAAGTACGTAAGAGGTCATATATCACGATATTTACATAGCATTATCTCTGACTTCCCGAGGCACTCTTTACCCTTTCATATGTTTAACTACAAATACAAGAATAATAAAAGAATAACACCACTTTTAGATTCCTTGGCTACGAGAACTCGGAAAAGGATGTATAACCCCTCCAATTGCTTCATTAACCATAAATGATAGAAAATAATAACACTATTTGGTTGATTTTTTTAGCCCTCACCTGCAACATTTCAGAGATTTTCCTGCATTATAAAAAATAATGCGTATAAAAATTATTGTTTTGCTTTTGTAATGGTTTTATATCTAGGCTGTTCTAGATTTAGGCTGTTAATATCGCCATTTTGTTGTTCGATTACGTCACTGAAGTTTATTGCCAGACTAAGTTGTTCCACTGGGCCTTCCACAGCCTTCAGCAGAAAGGTTCCCACTCCTCTCTGTTCGTGCCCGCAGTCTATCTCCAGGATGGATGGAGTGGGAAACAATCAACTAAATTTGCAAGGGCCGGGATTACGCTCTGTGCCACTATCTTGCCCATTCTGGACATTGCCTTCGAGCCATAAACCAAATAAAATCAACAATTGTGGTGGCCCGTGGCTCGGTGGCGTAGTACTTGATTGCGGTGCAAAAGATCTCGAGTTCCAATCCCGGCAGATCAGTATACCATACCATTAATTTATTTAAGTATATTTGGCCTGGCCACGTACAGGGTGACTCAACGATAGAGTAACGTTCATTATCTCATTTGTTTCGGGAATGATGAAAAAATTTTAAATACAATAGTTTTAGGGAATGTTAAGGTGCATAGTTTAAAATTATTTTTGAGTATATAGGGTACTTCAAAAAAGTATGGCCGATATACCATATGTTTTTTTAAATAGAACATCCTATTTTCTAATTTATTTTTAAATTCTACGTAATATTTTATAACTTTTTTTTATTAATAATATTATATGCCTAAACCTAGTAGTTTTTCTAATATTTCAATTTTTTAAAAAAAATACTAGTTTTCAGTTCAGTAAAAATTTACCAGTAGCGCCATTGTTTCTGCAAGTGGAATACTCATAATTGGTACAAGCATTCTATAGAGATGGAAGAAAAGATGCTACAGGGTATTCAAAATAAATTTATACATTTCGACTATTTAATACTGAAAAATCTCAAATTTTTTAAGTAGCACATCCCGTATATTATTGTTTTTTCTGATAGATTTTAGAAAACCCTCCAACTTTTATTAAGTATGTCATATACCTATTTCTAATAGTTTTCGATTTATTTCGAATTTTTCAATTTTTACCCTTGTTTTTAAATACACTTAACGCTATAACATCATAGTTACTAAGACAAAAGAAAAATATAGGCATTGTCAAATTTTGACATGTCTATTAAGCAAGTAAAAATAGTTTGATTTGTTGTAATAAGTGACGTATAAAGGTAATAGTAATGAGTATACGAAACGGAAAGTGGTAAACTAGAATGCTACTAATGAGGAAAAAGAAATGGAGATTTTACTTCATGTTGAAGATAATCCCCAGGTCAGCAGCCATCAACTAGCTGACTTATCTGACACATTCCAATATACGGCTAATGGCACCATGAGAAAAGACAAGTATCATCCCTTTCATATGGAACTACACCAAAAACTTCAAGACCGTGATTTTGAACGACGAGTAAACTTTTGTACCACCATGAATGGAGCAATAGAGGCCGATGCAAATTTTTTATCTAAAATAATGTTTTCTGATGAAGCTATTTTTCGCAGTTATGGAGTAGCTAACAGCCATAACATGCATTATTATTCAACCGTTAATCCATTTTGAGTCCGGGGAATTTAAAACCAAAACCATTGGTCGCCTAATGTATGGTGTGGAATATTAAATTTTCGAATTATTGGTCCACATTTTTTCCATGAACCGCTTAACGGACCTAGACATCTAAATTTTTTGCAGAACGAATTACCCCAGCTTCTTGAAGAAGTTGAGAACTTTGAAGGGGTACAAAAGTGGATTCAACAAGACGGAGCTCCTGCTCATTATCACCGGGAAGTTCGGGAATTTTTAAATAATCGTTACCCACAAAAATGGATCGGTAGGGATGGATTCATTCAGTGACTCCCTCGATCATGTGACTTAACACCTTTAGACTTCTTTATGTGGGGCTACATTGAAGATCTTGTTTATGTGAGTCCCCCTACAACACCAGTAGATATGGAAAATAGGATACGAGATGCGTGCAGGACAATAACGCCCTTTATGCTAAGGAAAGTGAAGCAAATATAGTAAAACTACTAAACATATGTAATCAAGTAGACAGGCATATTTTTGAACATTTATTACGTCATAATATTAATCATTACATAAGTTAAACTATATTAAAATTATTATTAACTATTTGTTTATGTTTTTAGAGTAAGAATTGAAAAATTCAAAATAAATCGAAAACTATTAGAAGGTATATGACATACTTAATAAGAGTTGGAGAGTTTTGTAAAATCTATCAGAAAAAATAATAATATACAGGGTGTGCCATTTAAAAAATTTGAGATTTTTCAATTTAAAATAATCGATATGCATAAATTTATTTTGAACACCCTGTAGCATCTAACTCAAATTTCTTTACATATATCTTCTTTTCATCTCTATAGAACGCTTGTACCAATTATGTGTATCCCACCTTCAGAAACAATGGCGCTACTGACAATTTTTTACAAAACTAAAAAACTAGTATTTTTTTAAAAAAATTGATATATTAGAAAAACTACTAGGTTTAGGTATGTAACATTATTAATAAAAAAGTTATAAAATTTTACGCAGAATTTAAAAATAAATTCGAAAATAGGATGTTCCATTTAAAGAAACATGTTATATCGGCCACACTTTTTTGAAGTACCCTGTATATTCAAAAATAATTTTAACCTGGCACCTTAACATTCCCTAAAACTATTGTATTTAACATTTTTTCGTCATTCCCGAAACAAATGAGAAAATGTATTTACTCTATCGTTGACTCACCCTGTACATAGGTGGTATTTGTTTGCAGAAATGCAATAACGTCCGTGGCAGCACTACCGCGTTGTCTAAAAGGTGCTGTGAAATACAAAAATGTATGTTTCGGCACTTGGATAACGTTGACAAGTATTACGACATCCTCGCCGATATCCTCAGGATATGACAAAAGGTCAAATCCCTACTCAGCGAGGAAGTGAACAATAAAAAAAATCAACCTATTTTTGAAACATTTTGTATTATGCTAACATATTTTTCGAAAACTCTTGCTAAACCACTTAACATTGCTTTGATAACTGGAAATTTTTATACAAGTTTAGTAA
This sequence comes from Pachyrhynchus sulphureomaculatus, assembly GCA_019049505.1. Classification (NCBI taxonomy): domain Eukaryota; kingdom Metazoa; phylum Arthropoda; class Insecta; order Coleoptera; family Curculionidae; genus Pachyrhynchus; species Pachyrhynchus sulphureomaculatus. Next base: position 192,421,122 of record CM032456.1, read on the forward strand.
AAATAAATTGTTTTTATATTAACAGACAACCATGTAAAGATATAAAATAGTAATTTTCATGTTTCGCCGCGGCAGTTGATATATGTATTCCTATTCACAAATAGGTATTTATTACTAACAGCAGGAAGAGAAAATGCAAAATTGTCTTCAAATCGGCATTTAAGTAATGGTAAAAGGAACTTTTAGAAGGCATTTGATACCATTCTATTTTATTATTATTGAATGTTATAGAGATTCAAATTACCTATAACTACATATGCAAATAAAAATTAACAAAACGGATGTTTCTGTAAATTTTATGCGGCTTTCAGCTTAATGACAATAATTTAAGTTGGAGTATGATACAAGTAATTTAAATAATGACCCCGTTGAGGGAAAATTTATCAAAGATATGCATTCGAAATATAAGTTTTGTTGAATATCTCAAGAATATGCGGAGATGTAAATGGATAAATCTAAACGTTAAGAAATAAAATACGGTCTTGACCGTGCTATATAGGCGAATATTTGTAAGTAAAGGTTAAAGCCTAGACCTTAGAGGTTAGCAAAGTTCAATGTTTGAAATCAGTGTCAGTAATCAGTGTCAAGTTTCCAAAGTTAACAAAAATTCAATAAAGTTTTTATTTTCAGTTCTCAGTAAAGTGAAAATGAATACTGTCAGAAAATAGATAGAAATTCAGGAATTAAAATAAACAAAATTTATTAAGTGGTCTTAAAAGAATTTTTATAATACTTTACGTAACTTGACATTTTTTGTTTTTAAGCAAATTTCTAAGACTTAATTGTTAATATTAATAGTTTAATAAGAGAAAACGTTTAGTTCGCATTAGCGATAAATCCGTGGTGATAAAATGGCTTGCTTTTTCACCGATTACTGTCTATAGTGTGTTTTTCAGTTAAATTATAATATCATAAACATTTTTAAAATCAAATTATTTGAAAGCAATTTTTTTATGGGCATAGCACACGTACTGCAGGGAAATTCCTAAAGCGCCTCAGGAGCGACGCGTATGCGAAAAAAGCGATTCAGGTTGCTCTTGAATCAGACCGAATTGCACTCGGTGAGAAACATAATCCTGGGCAAAACCATTCCAAAGGGACTCAAGTCGCCAACCGTTCTTCGATGTTGCTGATAAATTTGGGATCCCCAATCAGACGAATCCAACAAATGCAGGGTATGCTTGGGAGTAGAGCCCCAAACATGGGAGCTGTATTCCAGCGTTAGTCGAATTTGAGTTTTGTACAGAATGACCAGTTGTTGTAGAGTCTAAAGCTTTCTATTACCAGCTTTTGAAAAGCCCTCTTTGCGATGCATGCAACATGTTTATGCCAACACATGTTTGCTTTCAAATTAACGTCCAGCAAATTGAGTACCGATGCTAGAGGAATGGAGTGTCCCGATATAACTATGTCCGCTCAGAAACGTTAAGTTTTTTAGAAAAAAACTGCAGCCTAAGTTTTTGTAGCCTTAAATTATACTTGGTTACTGTCATCCTAAGACAGAATTTCTTCCAGGTCTTTGTTAAGTTGAACGACTTCCTGATGTATGCGGATATGTGCATGAGTAGCCGATGTTCGAGCGTTCAAAGTGAATGAAGGGAATCCGTTTGCAAAGCTGTAGATTGAATTCTTGGTGCTTTACAGCAGATCGTTACTGTAAATAAGGAAGAGAGTAGGAGATAGTATGGAGCCTTGGGGAACAATAGTATTGACAGTAAATGTATTGGAAAGAAATCAGTCGATTGCTACTCATAAAGAACGCTCTGAGGAAACATGCTAGCCATAAATAAAACTTTTCAGGCATGCCGTAAGAGCGTAGCTTAACCAACAGTCCGTCATGATGCCTTGAATATATCAAGTGCAACAGCTAAAGATTCTCCAAAATACTCAATTGTGTTGTTCCAAACATGCGTTACATAAGTTAGAACATCTCCTATTGATCTTTGCTTACGAAAGTTATATTGATATTCGCTAATAACATTCAACACTTCAAGATATTTTAGAAGATGCTGATTGATAGCCTTTTCCATAACTTTCGATATTATCAAAAGCAGTGTGGCTGGTCGGTAGTTGTTTGGCAAGATCTTCTTGCCTTTTTTTGGTTTCGGCTGAACTGTAGCGAATTTCCAGCAAGAAGGAAATATTCTCTTTCTGTAGAATAGCCAAAAGTTCGACGGAGAACTAACATCTAATATTATTATAACAATGATGAATTAAAATATTGCTGAGCTTTAAATGATCAGACAAACTAAATTTTGCCTTTTAACTTCGGCAAGATTTAATCAGTAATAGAAGAATGATAAAAAATTATGGAATTGGCGAGGAGGGTATACTACAGTATTTACTCATATATTTTGAAAAAATAATGTTTCTCTTTCTGTGTCTTTCTGTAGAATAGCTAAAAATTCGACAGAAGACTGCCGCTAGTTGGCTCGTGCATTTTTTGGGTACTATATCAGGTTAGTTCTGGGGCCTAACTTCATTAAAATATATTTTATGATACGTTATCTGAGGACAGTTTCGGGTATCCTTGACTAAACTATGGGAATAATTGGTAATGCTTTTCCTTGGAAATCGACAGTAGAATGTGAAGCAAAGAATTCAGCCAAGTTGACTTTCTCAGCAGGTGTTGTTGCAATACTGTTTTCTGAGCGTATGAGTGGTGATATAGTCCATTAAGTGAGATTTTGACTAATGGCCTTAACAACTGACCAAAAATAACTGGAATGGTGGGGGCCGATAAGAAGCTGGATTTTAATTCTTTGATGGGTTTCGTCGAAAATTTCTTTGCATTTGTTCCGGATACGAACAAAGATATTATGATTTATGGCGTTAGACTTTTTTACATCATTGTCGGTGGGCAAGATGTTAAGAAGCAACAGTTTATTTGTATTTTTGGACGTAAGCTTCCATAGCAGCCGAAATGTCATCGGAGACCTCCTTAGCGCAGTCAGATGGGTCGTCCGATCTAAAACAAACTTCCAATGAAGGAAAAGGTCGAAAATATTCGATGAGTGCTTCCCATTTAGCAGATTTGTAGTGCCAAATCTTGCGGAATTTAGGTCCTTCTGTGTCATTAATAGGTAGAATACTCGATTTTGAAAGCAGGTTACAGTCTGAAGAACCTAACAGCAGATTTACAGTGACAGTGTAAATCTCTGGATTAGTGGTTAAAAAGAGGTCAAGAAAACCGGCGAACTCTCCATCTCGATCAGGGATCCGTGTTAGTTTCATCGATAAGCTGAGTAAAGCTACAACTGATTATGAATGATTCATCTTCACGCCCTTGTTCGTCGGTCGTATTGAAATACTTAAGCCAGTTAATTGATCATAACATTAAAGTCATCCAGGATGGCAATTTCGGCACTTAAATAATTAATCTACAAATGATCGATGGTGTGTGCAAGAGAACCGAAAAGTCTTCTAAAGTTAATATCACTTGGTGGTCGATAGAAGCAGCAGATAAACCATGTGGTGTGATGAGGCGTTATTTTTAACTACATAACATCAAAGTTTCGGAGCTCCCGAACCTCTCTTATGTTACAAGAATGATTTTTGAAATTGCTGTCTCCGTATGTGGACGCACCTGACAATTCGAAAGGAGAGCTATTTTCCCTCCGAATTTTTTTAATCCTGGGAGCTTCATGTTTTTTCCGACAGTCCGGGGATATCGGCACAGCCACGAAAAGTTAAGTAACTTCACGCAACCTAAGCCAATGCGATAGTATCACACCGGGCGATGCTTGGTGGGATCAGGGCATCTACCTACGGGGGTTGATATTCTGACCCCCACTCCCACGTGTGGAGGTATTTGGTACAACAGTAGTTTTGACTTAATGATATTAAATGCCAAAAATATTTTTTCTTATTTAGCAACATAATATTATTATGGACTTTAACTTACACTTTGAATTATTGAATTGAATATTATAAGGGCTTTAAAAGAAATGTTACATTGGCTAATTTAGTCACTTCTTTTCAATTTAATGTACCATCAATTGTATACAATTTTCCATTAAAAAAATTAAATTTGTTTGGAAGTCTTTGGAAATCTAGAGCAGATCCTGCTTCTCGTGTATGAGAGTTCTGCAAAGATAATAAATCTACTATAATCACTGGGGTTAAATAATAGGTGTAGAACTCTAAAGAAACTATTAAAACTTTAAATGAACCTCCATCAAGTAGCGATAAAAATAAAAAAGTCTTTCATGCGCTTCAACGAATATAGGGTCAGCATAACCAGCCAAGTGAACGACAAATATATCATATTGTTCATATTTTTCGTACCAACTATTCCCTTCACGATGACCAGAGTACTAGAGGGACAGGGCTCAAGGAGAAGCAAACGTCGCTGTTCTCGGACAAAGTGTTGTTAGTAATTGGAATTTGCTTACTCACGCCGTTCTTAGATAATTGCATTTTTCTGCGGCAACAATTTAGTAAGGTTTCAGTAGAGACTGAAGTTTATATCCATGCAAAACTCAACTTGTTCTTGTGAAGCCACAAAACCATCAATTTAGTCATCAGTTCGTTTATTGAGCTTTGGAACAATTGATCGTCAGGTTATCGAAAAATTTTGTTCAGTAACGAAAACTTGATTGAATATCAAACAAAATTTTGGAATTTGCTGCGTCAGTCCATTAAATCCAATATATCAGAATGAGATAGAAGAACAAATTATACTGAACAAAATGTATTGCAGAAACATAATTAATGGATATTTGTTTGCAAATTTGCTAAAACTGATCTGAACGAGATTTGATTTCAACAGTACGACGCAACATGCCATACATCAAGAAAAACTGAATTACTAAAAACCTCGATTATTTCGATAAATAAACCTATAGATTTTCCTCCAAAATCTTGTGATATGAGGCCATTAGATTATTATCTGTGGAGATATCTACAAGGCGAGTCAACGATAGAATAAAGTTCGTTACAATAGTTTTCGGGAATATTAAGGTGCATAGTTTAAAATTTTTTTGTAATTATACAGGATACTTTAAAAAAGTTTGGCCGTTATAACATATGTTTTTTTAAATGGAAAATCCTATTTTCTAGTTTATTTTTAAATTCTGCGTAATGTTTTATAACTTTTTTTTTAATAATGTTATATACCTAAACCTAGTAGTTTTTCTAATATTTCAATTTTTTTTTAAAAAATAGTTTTCAGTTTTGTAAAAAAATTGCCAGTAGCGTCATTGTTTCTGAAGGTTGAATACTCATAATTGGTACGAGCATTCTATTGAGATGAAAAAAAAGATACATGTAAGGAAATTTGAGTTAGATGCTACAGGGTGATCAAAATAAATTTATACATTTCGACTATTTTAAATTGAAAAATCTCAAATTTTTAAATGGTACACCCTGCATATTATTATTTTTTCTTATAGATTTTATAAAACCCACCAACTTTACTTACTTTTAGTATGTCATATACCTATGTCTAATAGTTTTCGATTTATTTTGAAGTTTTCAATTTTACCCTTGTTTTTAATACACTTTCGCTATTGTGAAAATATAAACAAATAGTTAATAATAATTTTAATATAGTTTAACTTATCTAATGATTAATTATTATGACTTAATAAATGTCTACTTGAATACACATGTTTAGTTGTTTTACTATGTTTTCCTTCACTTTCCTTAGCATAAAGAGCGTTATTCTCCTGCACGCATCCCGTATCCTATTTTCCATATCTACCGGTGGTGCAGGGGGGATTCACATAAACACGATCTTTAATGTAGTCCCACAAAAAAAAAGTCTAGAGGTGTTAAGTCATATGATCGAAGGGGCCACTGAATGAATCCATCCCTACCGATCCATTTTTGTGGGTAACAATCGTTTAAAAATTCCCGGTGGTAATGAGCAGGAGCTTCGTCTTGTTGAATCCACATTTCTTCCCTTTCAAAGTTATCAACTTTTTCAAGAAGCTGGGGTAATTCGTTTTGCAAAAAATTTAGATATCTAGGCCCGTTAAGCGGTTCGCGGAAAAAATATGGACCAATAATTCGAAAATTGAATATTCCACACCATTAGGCGACCAATGGTTTTGGTTTTGAACTTCCCGGGCCCAAAATGGATTAACTGTTGAATAATAATGCATGTTATGGCTGTTAACTGCTCCATTACTGCGAAAAGTAGCTTCATCAGAAAACATTATTTTGGATATAAAAAATTTGGATGGGCCTCTATTGCTCTATTCATGGTGGTACAAAAGTTTACTCGTCGTTCAAAATTACGGTCTTTCTTGGTGTAGTTCCATATGAAAGGGATGAAAGGGATGAAAGGGATGATACTTGTATTTTCTCGTGGTGCGATTAGCCGTAGATTGGGATGTGTCAGTTAAGTCAGCTAATTAACGGCTGCTGACCTCATTGGTAGCATTCTGGTTTACTACTTTCCGTTTCGTATACTCAACGCTACCCACTGCCATCAAACCGTTCCATTAAGCACTGAAAAGATTTTCTAAATGGTATACGTCTATTAGGGTACTTCGCTCCGTAAAGCCTTACTGTCAAAAGACAATTTTTTCCCGTCTCGCCCAGTATATAAACCATATCAGTTATTCATTTTTAGGAAAATCCATAACTATTAACTTACTACAACAAATTAAACTATTTTTACTTGCTTAATAGACATGTCGAAATTTGACAATGCCTACATTTTTGTTTTGTCTTGGCAACTATGATGTTATAACGTAAGTGTATTAAAAAAAAAACAAGGGTAAAATTGAAAAATTCAAAATAAATCGAAAACTATTAGAAATAGGTATATGATATACTTAATAAAAGTTTGAGGGTTTTGTAAAATCTATCAAAAATAATAATATACAGGGTGTGCCATTTAAAAAATTTGAGATTTTTCAATTTAAAATAGTCGAAATTCATAAATTTATTTTGAACACCCTGTAGCATCTATCTCAAATTTTTTTACACATATCTTTTTTTTCATCTCTATAGAACGCTCGTACCAATTATGAGTATTCCACCTTCAGAAACAATGCCGCTACTGGTAATTTTTTACAAAACTAAAAACTAGTATTTTTTTTAAAAAATTGAAATATTAGAAAAACTACTAGGTTTAGGTATATAACAATATTTTTATTAATATTGTTTAGTTATAAAATTTTACGCAGAATTTAAAAATAAATTAGAAAATAGGATGTTCCATTTAAAAAAACATATGTTATATCGGCCACACTTTTTTGAAGTACCCTGTATACTCAAAAATAATTTTAAACTGTGCGACTTAATATTCCCTAAAGTATTATATTTAACATTTTTTCGTCATTTCCGAAACAAATGAGATAATGAACTTTACTCTATCGTTAACTCACCCTGTACAATCTGTCATCTCAAGCATTCAAAACAAACATTATTATCTCTCTTACCGATATATAGCGCGATATAGGTGCAAAAATAACTCGAAATTGAGGGAATGCAACATATCAAACAAAGTTGCAGAGGTCAGTGGAATATATTTTCTAAATAATACCATCGATTTTACATTAATATTTAAGAATAAATTCATTGGAAGTACTGATGGTTGTTGTAACATTTAAAGCAGTAACATGACATTTAAAAAAAAACCTTTTATTTATCTTCTTGCCCCAGTGAACAGTCTCAAAGAATTAATCAATCTTCTGCTATTATTAAAATGAAACGCAAATTCTCATAATTCATAACGACTAAAATAACGAATAAATTTACAATTTGAAAAGGAAAGTTAAATGAACCCACAATTACATCAAAATTTGAGACATGATATAAAGTAACAAAATGTGTGATTAGTCAATAATAAATATTTTTGCAAAGTAAAAGTTATCTTGATATTTGTCTTTAAACATTGATTCTACTATCACTTAATTTGCTTGAAGGTGTGTTGGATTTATTTATTTTTGGTTTATATTATTCTTTTTGGACACTAGAAGTCACGCTTTGTTAGTTTAAATAATTACCAAAATTTTGTGTCGTGTATATTAGATTGTGTCTAGTACAGGGGTCGGCAACCTATGGCACGCGTGCCATCTCTGCCACGTCAAGCAATTTTGAATGGCACGCGTACCTATTCAAAGTTTACACATTAATTCTGTAATCTGTGACATGTTTTGAAATTAAGTAAATAATCGAAGACAGTATTACTTTAACGATACAAACAAAAACGATATATTATATAGGTCACTAGGTATTACTACCAAAAACTACAAAATATATGTTTTGTAATTTATAATTTTACTGAATGCATTGGTTTGGCTTTAATTTCGGCAAGTATTAAAGACGGCAAGCCTCAAAATATAAGGCTAGGCAAAAACACAAATAAACGTCCTCAATTCAGATCAAAAGAGCCGCTATAAGGCGTTTTTTTGTTTGACTTGACTTCAATCGTTCCGACGCGCGCCGCAACTCTTTTTATATTGCCGAACTTTAGTTTTTGTTAGATTTAACTTCTAGGAGCCCTTTGATTGCAATGGGCGCGTTGTAGATAATAATTTTTGTTCTAAGAAATTTAATAAACGTAATTATTAGAATTTTCTGGAAACATTATTTTTCTATATATAGCAAGCGGCTACACGTTTGGATCATCTAGTATAGAAGTAACATCCGTTCCAGTCAATAGTCGTCGAAAAGTTTAAAAATTAAAATTACGTTGCGTTATGGCCGCGAAGAAACAGAAAGTAGACGTTCGATCATTTCAAACTTCATGGACAACAGATTACGGTTTTGTACAGCAAAACGATCGGGCGATTTGTATCCTATGTCGGGAAAGCGTAGTTTTTCCGGACATCTAGTGTTCAACGACATTTCCAGATAAAACATGAATCGTCATTTAAAGATAACGCTGATAAAAGGGAGGCAATACAAAGAGCAAGTAAACAACACGAGGAACAGTCAACATTCTTTACCAAGTTTTCCAAGAAAAAAATCAGGTAACTGAATGCAGTTTCAAAATTGCACAATCGTTAGCACAAAAGGGTAGAACGTTCACTGACCGAGAACTGATGAAGCAAACGTTTTTGAGTACTGGCTGGCGAGATTTTATTCGACGACTTGCCCAATAAGGATACAATATTGGCCAGGATTAGGGATATACCGGTATCAGCGCGAACCATCGAGAGACGAATTACCGAAATGACACAAAATGTCCAAAAACAGCAGAGAGACGCTATCAAACGGAGTTTTGTATTTAGTGTAGCATTGGATGAAAGTGTCGATATTAATGACATTGCCCGTCTGTCAATCGTTACGCGATACTTCGATGATGGCAGTGTGTATGAAGAGCTGATTTGTCTACTCCCATTGCAGGGAACTACAAGAGGAGAGGATATATTTTCAGAATTTGTTAAACATTTTCAAAATCAGAACATTGATTTAAATAAAATTTTTTGCGTAACGATAGATGGCGCTCTTGCTATGATTGAGAGACATAAAGGATTTGTTTCCCTTCTTATTGAACGCATGGGTCGATCAGTTTTGAATTTTCATTGTATAATTCACCAAGAGAGTTTGTGCGCTAAAAATCTCCGCTGGAAGTTTAAAATCCGCGATGGATAGGGTGGTTAAAATAGTTTAACTACATTGTCGGTCGTTCTTCACTGATCCATAGACAATTTAAGGCGTTTCTGCAGGAATTAGAAACTGCATATTCAGATATACCATTGCACAATAATGTGCGCTGGCTCAGCCGTGGTAAAGTGCTCTCTAGATTTGTGCAATGTCTTGGCGAAATTAAATCGTTCTTGTTGGAAAAAAAATCAAGTGGATGCTTATCCTGAACTAGAAGATACGAACTGGATCTGTATGTTAATGTTTCTTACTGATATTACAAACCATCTCAGTGAACTCAACTTAATGTTACAAGGTTCAGGCAAAACAGTTCTGGATTTATACGAATCCTGGAAATCATTCAAATTAAAAATAGATTTATTTATCAGCAATAGTACTACAAACACGTATAAATATTTTCCAAATTTAAAAACTTATATATCCAGTGTCGACGATGGTGCACTAATAGACAAAATTCCTAAATATATGACTAATTTAAAAGAGGAGTTTATCGAGAGGGGTCAAGATTTTGATAAACATGGTCCTATGTTCGCTTTTTTTAATCAAACCAGATTTAATGGATTTTTCCAGCAGTTGCTTTGACATATCTCTTTTCTCATGGATGGACATTAATGATTTTGATCTTCAATACATTGAATTTAAAAGCTCCGAGTTATGGAACACGAAATTTGTAGAATTAAGAAGGGTATTAGAAGGTGACTGCCAGAACCATTCAAACGAGATACTCAGTTGTTGGATGAGTTTACCAGAGAAATTTATTTGCCTTAAGAAAGTAGCGTTTGCCATGCTTACAGCTTTCGGATCATCCTATATCTGTGAACAACTTTTTTCCCATATGACAGTGATTTTAAACCCGTACCAAAGCAGGCTGACAACAGACAACTCGGAAGCATGTGTGACACTGAAAATAACCAGACATGAACCGGATATAAGAAAACTCTCTAAAGAACTTCAAGCACAGGGTTCACACTAGGTCCTAGGACTAGTATAATAAAATTATTTGTTAAATGTTAAATTTTTTTTGTAATTAAACCTTCTAAAAGCAATATTTTAAGTTAATTCAAGTTAATTTTTGGTAATTTTAGTTGTAGTAAGTACCTATGTCGGCACGCAAAATGTTGTATGGATGAAAACTGGCACCCCTTAGTTAAAAGGTTGCCGACCCCTGGTCTAGTATCTAAAGTGAATCAAAGTTCTGGCATTTTATATGGCATTTTTAATTATATGGAATGAACGTTCAAATATCTAATATTATTATGACAATGATGAATTCAAACATTGCTGAACCTTAAATAGAACTGATCAGACGAACTACCTTTTGCCTTTGAATTTCAGCAATATTTAAACAGTAATAGAAAAATAATAAAAAGTTATGGATTTGGCGAGGGCACAATATAATGTTTACTCATATATTCTCAAAAAACAATGTATTTATCAACTGATTTAAATAATGTGATTTAACTTACTTTAATTATTAAAGGAAATATTGACTTTTTAAAATTAATTTGACATTGACAATATTTTTTCTACAGCTGTATTTATATGATATATTTTTTTTTATTCAAACTATTACCTAATATTTAAAGGTTAATAACACATTATTCAACAATCGCACAACCGAATCAAAAAATTGCATTTAAAAGGAAAATTGCCTTCAAATTTCCGATTTACGACTGTTGTTTCTCCTCTTATTGACACACGTTTTGACCCAAATGTTTTTTGATCAAATAAATTGATTTTAGACAATTCGATCGAACTAAATACAAATGAGAACAGTGATTCTGCCGCGTGGGCTTTAGGAGTCGATTTTGAGTAATTTTGGCCTTCTGATTACGGAAAATGTCAAATCTGCCGAATTGACGCTAGTTTTTGAGATTGAGGCAACCCTCTTATAATGATAATTTATGAAAATAAAAATATTGACTATATTTGGAAACATTTATTTTCCAACGCTAACAACAGCTTTATAAATCATATATGCAATAAAATTAATCATATAAACAAAAACGCATAAAAATAAATTTAAAAAAACTTGCGTGAAGAACTCATATTTTTTCTAAAATAAAAATACCCCAGAACATGCTCGACAAAGAAACATACACATATCTAGGCTTCCAACAAAGCACCAAACTCAACCACACTCACATCAAAACAGAGATCAGAACCGAATTCAAAAACAGACTCACGAACCTTTTACAAACAAAACTCAACTCCAAGAATCTCACTAAAGCCATCAATACGTTCGCTATACCTATACTCACATATTCATTTGGTATCATCAAATGGTCACACACAGACATAGAAAACATTCACATCCTTATACGTTCCCAATTCACCAAATACAGAAAATTACACCCCAACGCATACAAAGAAAGACTTACCATCGAGAGAAAGGCAGGAGGAAGAGGAATCATAGAAATCAGATGACTACACGCAAAACAAATACAAGCACTTAGGAACTTCTTTCACACCAAGCAAATCAGCCTCCACACAGCAACAGTGAAAGCAGACAAAAACTACACACCTCTCGACTTATTCCGGGCAGACTACCCAGCAAACATACACAGTCACACTCAATTATAACAGGAAAAGATGAACACGTGGTCAAAGAAAACACTCCACGGAAAAACACAGATACCACATAGAACAAGACAACGTAAATAAAAAACAATCATACACCTGGTTACAGGATGGGCAGCTATTCCCTGAAATAGAAGGCTTCTTACTTTCCATCCAGGATAAAGTCATATTAACCAGAAACTACCAAAAGTATATCATCAAAGACTCAACTATTACAGAAGACAGATGCAGGAAATGCCACCTGTAGAAAGAAACTATCGAACACATAACAAGCGGATGTAAAATATTAGCCGGAACGGAATACACAGCCAGACATGACTTAGCGGCAAAGGTAGTTCACTCTAGCCACAACATATAAACTCATATAAAACACAGATCCCTACTACAAATACACACCAAGATCCATACTTGAAAATAAAGATTACAAGCTCTACTGGGACATCAGTATCCATACAGTCTCCGCCAATAGACTCGATTTTACTTTTCAAAGCAAAAAAGGAAAGGTCACCTATCTAATTGACATAGCTGGTTCCAATGACACAAACATCCAAACAAAATACACAAAAAGGCTATGGAAACAAGAAAAAGTCATCATTGTCCCCCTCATTATATCAACCACAGGCCTTACACCAATAACATTCACACCACACTTAGTACGATTAGGACTCGACACAAACATACACAGAAACATTCAGAAGTCAGTGATTTTGAAAACATGTAACATTGTCAGGTCATTCCTTAATACAAAATGGTAATAGCGTTTGTGCTGACTTGGCTTGGACCCGTCAGCCAAACATGGAACCACATTGACTAAATGTGAAAAAGAAGAACTTTTTTGTATGGTATAACGTCTACTGGGTTCAAGCAAAATTTCCGATAATTTAATTAATTTCCCTTTTAAATACACTTTATCTATCAATTTTAATCAATTTAAAAAGTTTTTGGATTCTAGGTTGAAACTTATTTTCCAGTTATTTCATTTCGAAATCCAGAAAGGTTTACAAAATTGTGAATTAAAATTTTTAATTTCAAATTTCCAAAAATAAGAATTTTATTAAATATAAAGCTTCTCTAATGCGGGATTCGAAGATAGTTCGAATTAATTCAGGTTAGTTGAGTTATCCGGCAATAATTTTTGTGTCTCAATAATCGTTAGCAGTAAGTTCAAATTTTAGTATTTTTGAAACATTTCGACAAATAACCAGAATTAAAATTAATATTTTTATAATTTAAATGTTTTTTATAACACAGAGTTAAAACAAGGGAGAACAGTACAGGAAATATACCAACCCCAGGAGAGAGGTTGGTATAGACAAGGAGATAGTCCCAGTCTGTTTTTATTCAATATTTTAATGGATGACATAATAGAAGTCTACGTCTTCTGGAATAGGATACAGAATGAGTAACAACAGAATTAGTCTGGTTTGTTACGCAGACGATGCATTTCTGATCACCGAAAGTAAGAACAATTTACTTTTTAAATTTTATCATGCTTGTCGGCAGCTTTAAGACCACCACACTTAATCCTTTACCCCAATAGGAGTATCAGTGACAGTATTGCGTTGCTGCCTCAACAGTCATTCTCCAGGCATCTCGATTCTGCACAATCTGACTTGACTCGTGCATACCTATACCAAGGAGAGATCTTACTTGGTCGGACCATCTTATCGGAGACCGTCGCCTTGATCTTCTACCTTCTGCCTTCCCCGTTACTATAAGCTTTTCCATGGCATCCACTTTCCTCATAATGTAAACAAAATACTTCAGATGCTGTCTATTAATTCTATTCGAAAGTCGATCATTTATACTAAGCTCTTCAAGAATAGATACATTAGTACGAGGTTCGTTCTATAATACTCTGAGGATTCTTCGATATGCCCACATCTCCAACATATCGATTTGTCTTTTGTCAGCAATGTGTAAGTTGCTGTGGGGAATATAACGCTGGATAGCAATCTTAACTTTATGTTTATTGTGACAGCTGGATCTTTCCAGACCTTAGTGAGCTTGATCGTCGAGTTTCTAGCCAGAGCCAAACGTCTTCTTACTTCCGCTTCACAGCCACCATTGTTACTTATGAGTATGAGGGATCCCAAATAGTTGAAATGGTCTACAACAGTGAAACCAGAAATTTTATTTATGTGAGACAAATCTTTACTTTGGTTTTCGCTCTGTTAATTGTCAATCCATAGTTTTTTTGCTAATGATTTCCAGGAGCTCCATAATTGATTTTAGGTCTTGTATTGAAGTTGCAAGTATAACAGTATTTTCTTCATATTTAAGGTTACTTAGCTTTCTTCCACCGATTGTCACACCCCCACTCCAACCATCCAATCTGGCAATCTACTTGTCAAGATTTCGCACAACTTGGGAATTAACAGATCATCCAGTCTATAAAATGTATAAAAAGAAAAAGAAGAAATATATTATTTACTACAAATGACAACTATGTTTTTTTTAAAATGAATTCACATTATACGATTATAAGAAGGATGTAAATAACGCAGAAATCACGAAAATAATAGTAATATAAAGATCAGGCAAAAGTAAAAGTGATTAATATGTCGCGTGCAACAAAAACAAAACAGTTAATAATAAATATTTAAAGTAATTAGGAATGTGACGATGCGTAAAAAAATTAAAAAACAACATAGGAAGTAATATAAACATAATAATTATAATGAAGTAATCCAATAAATTAATGGCAATGACGACTAAAATTCGAGGAAGCAAGGAAGTAGGTGAAAGTTCAGTTTCGCGGCGATTTTGTTACACCAGTGGAATTTAATTAAATTAAAATAATATGCGTATAGTTTATACTTTTCTACATGTGATATTACATTGAGTTTCGGAAGGAAATATAAGTGTCGTAATAAGATATTATTTTCTCAATTAATGGGAAATCTTAATTACTCTGCCGACAATTTAGAGTGAGAACTCACAGTATTATATATTATCATGAGCAAATGCAATGAAGAACGGTGATCGAAGACCAATAATACCGTCTAGAACAACCTGATACAAGATAATACCGACATAATAAATCAGACTGTGTGTCACAAGGAATTGGTATTACTGCTAACGTTTAAGACGGTATATTATTGTGACTAAAAGATTATTGATCTAAAAGATTATAATTTAGTTCTTTCTATAATTCTGTGAAACAAAGCTCAGCCGATCCAAGTACGAATTTTGAAGAGGAACAGGCACCAGGGAAGCAATTTTGGGGTTGACTCTGATGGCTGAAAGATATCTAGAAATGCAAAAAAAGCTGTACACGTGTTTCCTTGACTACAGAAAGGCATTCGACCGCATCAAACATGACAAACTAATTTGTATTTTGCTGGGGCTGGATGGACGAGATATTATAATTATTCGCAATATATATTGGAACCATAAAGGATGCGTATGCACGAAGAATGGCAATACAAATTATACCAACATAAAAAGAGGAGTCCGACAAGGATGCCTTTTATCTCCACTCCTTTGTAACGTGTATGCGGAATATATAATTAAGTCATCGTTGCAAGAATGCTCAAAAGGCGCCAAAATCAATGGAAGTCTAGTCAACAACCTAAGATACGCAGATAACACCGTGGTTCTGACTGACTCAAGGCACTGAATCAAGTTCCCGATTATGATTAGAAATAAACCCCACGAAAACCAAAACTCTTATTTTTGGCCGAGGCGAAAATGTGCAGAACAATGCTCAAACAGCCATCGACGATGATATCGTCCAAAGCGTCTATGGTTTCATATACCTAGGTAGAGAAGTTAACACTCGGTTAGATCATTCAAAAGAGATTAGGAGGCGCATTGAGATAGCCAGAGCCGACTTCATCAACTTGCAAAAGTTCTTGTGTCACCCGAAGTTATACATCCACACAAGATTACGAAAATTAAAGTGCTACATCTGGCCTGTACTACTCTACGGATGCGAAGCCTGAACCCTTAAACAGGAAAACATGAAAAAGCCCAGGCGTTCGAAATGTGGTTATACAGATGAATGCTAGGAATCAGCTGGACTAGCAGAACCACCAATGTGGAAGTGCTAAGCAAAATGAATGGTCCACAATGGTTAGTCCAGATAATTAGGATCAGGAAAACACCCTAGCTGGGACACATAATGCGCTACACAGAATATGAACAACTCCAACTCATACTGGAAGGAAAAATAGACGGAAGACGAGGTTTGGATAAAAAGAAGAAATCATAGCTAAGAAACATCAGAGACTGGAAGAACACTGACGGGAACATCCTGATATATATAGCACAGAATAGAGATGAATTTGCCATTGTGATTTTTTTTGAAATATTAGCCTAAATGATTTTACTTTGTTTTTCCCGTGAACGAATATTTATATATATTAATTTTTTTTTTATTACTTGAGAATATCTTAACCAGATGGCGATTTATATAG
Source organism: Pachyrhynchus sulphureomaculatus (assembly GCA_019049505.1). Lineage (NCBI taxonomy): Eukaryota > Metazoa > Arthropoda > Insecta > Coleoptera > Curculionidae > Pachyrhynchus > Pachyrhynchus sulphureomaculatus. The sequence goes on from CM032456.1 coordinate 192,437,690, forward strand.
TAGTCTATCCTAAATTCTGAACTATGTAACAATAATGTCATATTAAAATATACATTTATTAATTAGAAAACGTGTAAAATGCATAAATTCCAAATAAAAAAACCGACCAAGTGCAAGTCGGACTTGTGCAATTAGTGTTCCGTACATTGATTGCTTTTAAAATAAAAAAAAGTTGTTATCCTAAATGAGTTTTCAAAAAAATTTGTTTCCGATCTTTGTTGAAATCTGATGAGCTTGAGTTTTTTTTATATACCCGATAAATTATCAAAAGTAATGCACTTGTGATAATTTTCCTTCAATATAGACAGTGTGGAAAATATTCCATACCTTTTTCAAAATTTTTTAGTCAGTATTTTTTGAGTTAAGGGTGGCAGGGCAGCGATTTTTGGCAATTTTTTAAAAATAATGCAAAAAAGTGTGTGCAATTATTACATCATATATATTTTTGAAATAGTGTTTTTACAAGCTTTCATTTGACATCCCACTCGATGACCTAGTAAAAAAATTTTTTTTCACTTTCGATTTCACCCCCCAAAAAGAACCCAAAATTTAACTTTCAAAACTACGCGGTTCTGATGGGGCTATCAATTCCTATATTAGTGCCAGATTTGAACTTTCTATGTCAAATAGTGTCGGAGAAAATCGGGTGTGACAGACGGATAGACAATCAGACGGGTAGACACCGAAGTGATCTTATAAGTGTCCCGTACGGAATAGTAAAAATTGTCAAAAATCGCGGTCTCCAAACCCTATTTTTTGATCTTTCTATTGTAATGCAAACATATCCTTGTTGGCAAAAAAAAATCACAACATCTTAAGACTAAAACAAGTATCTTTAGGTGATTGTATAGGTCTTTGGCCGTCATTTTTGAACTCACTCACCTAAATGATGGTTTGGTTAACGTTCGGTCTTTTTTTTTGATGTGACATAAAATTATATACAACTACATCAACGAAAGGTGCAGGAAAATTGTAGAATAAGAGGATTTTACAAAGGATTGTATTAGCAATGTCGTCAGAGGATATATGGTTATTTAAATGGTTGTAAATATTATAAAAGAGAAAAAGTATTTAATAAAATAACAAAAGTCGTGATTTTGTATTAGAAAGAGCAATCACATAAATGAAGGAAGAAGTATGCGAAAGTTCATCTTGCCACGAATTTATTGTACAGGTGATATTTAATTTAATTTAAAATATTTGTAGTTAATATACATATCATATTTAGTTTTGGAAGGAAATAGTATCGTTACAAGATAACAACATATTTTTAATAGGACTGAGTGAAAAATATTACCTACAAGGTTTTAAAGCATCGTAGCATCCTAAAAATAAGGTTACAGGCGCGTACCTTTGGACGACATAGAGAAAGGATTTTTAATTTATCATCGTCCTCCAATAGACGAATAAACTAATATAGACAAAAATATAGAGATATATGGCTTTCGTAAACATAGATCAACAGGAGATCTTCTAGCTTATGGAACACATGTTTGGAACAATGCAATTAAATACTGTGGAGAATCTCAAGCGACCCTCTTGGTACATCCAAGGAATTCGACCGTGCTAACTAAGCTACACTCTTCTGGTATGTCTAAAAAGTTCTGTTTATGGCTCTCAAGTTTCCTCAAAGAACGTTCTTTACGAGTGGCAATCGAGGGGTTTCTTTCTAACACCTTCAGTATCAATGGCGGTGTGCCCCAGGACTCCATACTTTCTCCTACTCTCTTTCTCATTTACATTAACGATCTACTGGAAAAGACCAGGAATTCAATCTATAGCTTTACAGATGACAATACGCTTATCTCATCATTCACTTTGAACACTTGAACATCGGCTACTCATGCAAATATCCGCAGACAGCAGGAGGTCGTTCAACTTAACAAAGACCTGGTAGAAGTTCTATCTTAGAGTGACAGTAACCAAGTAGAATTTACCGCTACAAAAACACAGGCGGCAGTTTTTTTAAAAAAGTTAACGTTGCTGAACCCGACATTGTTATGTCGGAGCACGCCATTCCTCTAGCATCGTCACGCAATTTGCTGAGGGTTAATTTGGGAGAAAATATGTCTTGGCATGAACATGTTGCAATCATAGCAAAGAGAGCTTCTCAAAAGCTGGGAATATTATTTCGAACAAGAAAGCTTTACACTCCACAACAACTGTTAATTCTACTCGACCAACGATGGAATAATGCTCCCATGTTTGGGGCCCTGTTGTCAAACATGCACTGCATTTGTTGGATTCTATTCAGAAGAGAGCTGTTGGCCTGATCGGAGACCCGGAACTAGCCAGCAACCTTCATTCGTTGGAACATCGAAGAGCGGTTGGCGACTTGAGTCTATTCTACAAGTATTTTTATGGAAAGTGCTCGAAGCCCGCTTAATTCCTCCCAGAACGGTGCATGCTAGTGCATGCTAGTACTAATACTTCACATCCGTATGAGGTTTAACTTGTTACTCCTCGTACAACCCTTTTCAAGCAGTCTTTTTTATGGAGAACCTCATCCCTTTGGAATAATTTGCCCAGGGCTGTGTTTCCGACCGAGTACAATTTACAGCGATTCAATACCAACGTGAATCGCTTTTTCTGCACACGTGTCGCTCCTGTAGTGCTTTAGGGATTTCTCTGCAGCACGTGGGCTAGGCCCATAAAAAATACTTGAAACTACAATGGCTGTTACTCAAATAAAAATTCCAAGAAAGTTAAATATTGTATTAACGAACTTTCTAACAAAGTTGCTCTCATTAAATTCTACCTATAAATGGGTTAGCTTCTCCTTTGTGCAAGGATGACTTATTTTACCTGGTTATGCATTTTTCAACACTAATTTTATCCGAAAAGTTCAAAAATCTCCGAAAAGTTGTTCACTGTCGGATGTCGTGTTGATGATCGTGTGGATACAAAGTTTGCTGAAATGTCAACGTTGTCGTTCCCTGTCATTTCACAATTATTTTTAAGTATTGATATATGAGAAACAGTTCTGCCTATTTAAGAGTTATTAGACTCGGTGGCTGGTGGATCTGACGTGTGAACCTCCCTGAACACGAAAATGACTAGAGTCCTGCTACTGGACTAGATAAAATAGCCACTTTTTACCTGTAGAAATGTAGAAACCTGGTATTAGGTTTCTACAGTGATAGCAATTACTAAGATGGTACTTTTCAGTAAGTGAAACCTGAAGTTTGCCGGATATAAGAACAGCATCTCACTTAGTGCATTTTTTTTTTTCAACTGACCATGAATTAATTCTAAACACGTTACAAGAAACTTGTTTGTAACTAAGACCATACTAAAATAATCTAAAAAATTTATTACGCTGTCAGTTAAAATTGAAGGAAGTCTATAAGAATGGAAAGTTCATTTTACGACGATTTTATTGTAGCGCTAAACATTTAATTAAATTAAGCTAGTATTACTGGTTATTATAATTTTATATACATTTCAATTAATTCGTTCAATTCATTAAAGTTTTGCTTACTCTTGGAAGGAACTGAATTAAATCGAGATAATGATATTTAGTTACGAGTTATTTCTATCTATACGTTTTAACTAAGTTGACAATAGATTTTGACACGGTAGGATTCACTATAAAACCGCTTGCCTCAACCGAGGATAATTATACTTAGGAATTTAAAATCTATTATATTAATTTTTTCCAAAATTGCAAATTAAAAAAGTTTGTAAGGAAAGGCATACAAATAATTATATAAGGATCTAAGTAACAGAGCAAGGCTATGCGTAGCACCACCACCGCATATTTATAGAGATATACATAAAATGTGAGGCTATCAATAGCGCCTGTCGGAAAAGGGTAAATGGGGAATGGAAAAAACGAACCTGTACATTTTGAGCACAGAAGTAATGGATCTAATCGATAACAAGCTTTTGGATATGTAATCTGACTCTACGGCAACGTCATATAATTTCGAAAAACCATATAAAACTGGATACGATACGAGTTTATGAAGTTGGAGACTTCGACAAAAGTAACGGGTCCGGCTTATTACACAGATGGATCAAAAACTTCGAGCGGCATAGGCGTTGGCACATATGCAGGAAAGCTCACGTGGAGCTTTAGCATTCCAATAGTGACAAGTACTTCCCTGCAGAAATTCACACAGTACAAATATTCAGGACAACATTAGACGGGACTAGAAATATATATTCTCTCAGAGAGTCAAGCTATTGTAAAGGCTTTAGATGCTTATCAAGCTAACTTCAAGATCACAATGGAGCGTCACCGTGACCTGTTAGAACTATCCTTCAACAGATTCGGGGATAAAAGGTAGTGAAAAAGGGGATGAATTATTAAGATTTGGAGCTACAAAACCATATAGAAGTTATGAATCAACGTTTAGTATACCAAAATAGGTGGTAAAAATGACAAGTAACAAATGGTCATATCAGCAACATCTAGATCATCGATTCGCAAGATCTGGCCAAAGACATGTGAGGGCCGTAATTGGCCGCCCCTCAAACCTGAACTAACAACTGACGTCCCTTTTTAACAAGGGTCCAGACCAAACTAGTGATGAGACTGATTACCGGCTACCGTCACCTGAGGAAACAATTACAGAAAATGGATATCGACAATGGTCCCACAACGTGCAGACTACATGGTGAATCCGAGCTCTATTCACATTCTATATGAATGTGACTATAATAAAATAACCGGTCAAGTGCAAGTTAAACTTGCACAATTAGTGTTCCGTACGTTGATTGCTTTTAAAATAAAAAATTTTGTTACGGTGGTATAAAATGATCAGTGACTTCACAAAACACACCCCAAATGAGTTTTCAACGAAGTTTATTTCCAATCTTTACTGAAATCTGATGACCTTGAAATTTCTGTTTTTTTTTATATACCAGATAAATTATTACAGGTAAAGCACTCGTGATAATTTTCGTTCAATCTACACCCCGTGGAGAATATTCCAGAATTTTTTCAAAATTTTTTGATAAGTACTTTTCGAGATAAGGCGGGCGAACAGCGATTTTTCGCGATTTTTTAAAAATAATACAAAGAAAAGTGCGCGCAAGTATTACATTATATATATATTTTTTACTTGTGTTTTCACAAGCTTTCATTTGACACCATACTCGATTACCTAGTAAAAAATTTTTTTTTCACTTCCGATTTCACTCCGCAAAACTAACCCCTTAAGTCAAAATTTAACTTTCAAAACTACATGGCTCTGATGAGGCCATCAATTCCTATATTACTACCAAATTTCAACTTTCTTTGACAAATAGTTTCGGAGAAAATCGGGTGTGACAGACGTACAGACAGACGGACAGACACCAAAGTGATCTTATAAGTGTTCCGTACGGAACACTAAAAAAAATGTATACAGGTAAAATACTATATTAGGAAAAATATAAGAAGTATTTTCAAAAGAAAACTGTTATGTGGTGTTTTAGGACTAACAGTTCATTTAAATTGGTTAGAATAAGGTAATTTTTAAACATTATTCATCATAGCTATAAATTTTAAAAAAAGTCTTTTCGTGTCTATATGTTGAATATTTCGAATATCCACGCTTTATACTTACGTACTTTGCCTGACGTAGAGAGGAAAATTTGTTTCCATAATTCTGTGAACGCATACATTATTCTGTCAGTCGAAAAAATCTTCTCATCGCCACCAACCACCAACCAATATTTTAGATTCTAGAATTTGCAAAAATGTTAGGATAAAGCACAAAACTATATCATCATAACTGACGTGACTTAAAAATATTGTTTCATGCATCCTCTTTCTTAAATCTCTGTTTGTCTCTATAAAACTTTCCAATATAGGTGTTACTTCTTCTTCTTTTAGTGGTAGGCTCGTTCTGAAAGGTAGTGGCAATTATCAAGAACGTTCTGCTGATCTAAAAAGTTGATCGGATGTGTATCTCCCAAGTTTTTCAGCCACGAATAGCGTCTCTACGCTTCTTGTACTCAGTTAAAGCAAATGATACTTTGTTCCTCTCACAATATGTCCCAGATATTATAGCCTCCATTTTTTTATGGTAATCAGATTTTCTTTTTCTTAATTTGCTCTATTTATTACCTCTATATTTCTTACTCTGTCTACGCACGATACCCTCAATATTTTTCTGTACACCCACAGTATTGTGTTTTTTCAATGTCCACACTTCTGTTTTATAGAGTGGCACAGAGAAGATGTAACCTGACCTTCGCGTGAGTCCTAAAACTCAAGTCCTGATCAGTAATAAGACCAATATTTTTCACAGTCTTCTTGGGTTAAACGGGAACTTCATCTAGACTAATCTTCAAATTCAGTCCCATTAGTATATTCAAAAATTTGACTGCGCCTAACTTCTATAGATTCAGTCTAAGGCCGTATGTAATGGAATATGAGTGAATATTTTTAAAAGTAGTGTTTAAACAATCAGCTTTACATGACACAGACTTGTGTATCATAAATAAAAAATAACAGCTCTACTATGACGAGGCTAGTAAGTAGCAAGTAAATAAGTCTTTATCTAGATACCCTGGTAAAAATAATGACTTTCAACAAATTTTGGAAATTTTTTTGTTCTCATTAGATGGCATGTCATTTGTTATAAAATTATTTACGCAATTGATACTAATAGAGAAATAAATTTATCGTTTATACAACAACATATAAAAAACATAAATAAACAAGGACCATGACTTTCAGACAGAAAAACTAAAATAATGCAATAAATTATTCTTAATGATCATCGCCATCATGAAAGAAAGGCATTAAGGAAGTAGGTGAAAGTTTACCAGAATTTTACTAAATATACAGGAGTAGTGTTCAATTGTATTAAACCAAATTAAAATTAGATTTTGGATTAAAGAAAATATTGACTAGCTATATAAATTATAGTTCAATTACGTAAAGGAACCACGTCCAACTCAAATATTGATACTGTTTTTCAGGACTTGGTTATTAATAAAATATAATGAAGAATTGTAAAAATAAGCTGAAACTGAGAAGGTTTAGCACTGATGAAAGATTTAAGAAAAGAACTGAAGATACTGTGCATGACCTAATGGTACGAACGACAACGTATTGAATGATTAATAAAATAGATTAATAAAATATAGGTAGATAGAAGTAGAGATAATGAATTAACTGATAGCTCACCTGACTAATTACCCTAATATTTTACTATTCAAGTAAACAATTTAACAAAAATAAACTTTGAAACAAATTAAAGCTTTAGAACTAAGTTTTATAGATTGAAACTTATTCGCTTATTATTGATTAAGATTTTTGAGCAATAATTTTTACGCAAAGCCTTGAGCACATGCTAAAAATAAATAAAGATATAAAAATCTCGACTCGTCAAGAAAAGAACTACCAATAATGATATATTAAAACAAATTACCAGGTGTTCAAGTATGAAATGCGGATTTCAGACAACAGATGGTGCACCAATGCAGTTTGTGCTATAAAGATTTGACACTGCGCCATTTTGTTGTGTCATCAACAAGATGAGACACGCACGAGTGATAAACTGGAAAAGTGTGTGCATAGTGTTGTGTTGTTGTGTTCAATATGTCGAAATTTATACCGAACAAAGAGCATTCGCGGACAGCATTAATTTTTTGTTTTCATTTGAAGAAAACTGCTGTGGAATAATACCGATTACTTCGAGAAGCTTATGGTGAACATGCTCGATCGCAAGATACGTGTGAACGATGGTTTCGGCGTTTCAAAAGTGGTGACTTCGATGTTGCAGATAAGGAACGTGGAAAACTGCCAAAAAATACGAAAATGTGGAATTGCAAACATTGTTGGACGAATATGATTCGCAAACACAAAAACAAATCGCCGAGCAATTGGGCGTTAGTCAATAAGCTGTTTCCAATCGGCTACGAGAGATGGGAAAGATTCAGAAACCGGTAGATGAGTACCACATGAGTTGAACGACAGGCAAATGGAAAAGCGCAAAAACACGTGTGACATTTTGCTCGCTCGGTACAAAAGGAAGTCATTTTTGCATCGTATAGTTACAGGGGATGAAAAGTGGATTTATTTTGAGAATCCCAAGCGCAAAAAATCATGGTTAGGCGCACCATCCACATCAACCGTAAGACCAAATCGCTTTGGCAGAAAAACGATGCTCTGTGTTTGGTGGGACCAGAGGGGCGTGGTCTTTTATGAGCTGTTAAAACCTGGGGAAACGGTTAAGACTAAACGTTACCAACAACAATTGACCGATTTGAACCGTTCGCTGCTTGAAAAAAGGCCAGAATACCGAAAGAGGCAACACAAAGTCATTTTTCTTCATGACAATGCTCCATCACATACGGCAAAACCAGTTTGCGACACGTTGGAAGCACTCAGCTGGAAAGTTCTACCCCATGCAGCTTACTCATCAGACTTGGCTTCTTCTGATTACTACTTGTTTGCATCGATGGGTCACGCACTTGCTGAGCAGCGCTTTGGTTCGTACGAAGATGTGAAAAAATGGCTCGATGGATGGTTCGCAGCAAAAGGGGAAGATTTCTACTGGCGTGGTATTCACAAATTGCCCGAAAGATGGGAAAAATGCATAACAAGCGATGGAGCATACTTTGAATAAAGCACTTTCTATCATTCTTCCAAATTTAACATGTTTTTTTAGAAAAAAAAATCTGCATTTCATACTTGTACACCTGGTAATAACAACGACGCTGAAAGGAAGTAGGTGAAAGTTCAGGTGCGACGATTTTGTATTTAATTAGGCTAAATTGTATTTAATTGCATATAATTATAGTTTTATATACATGTTTTGTTGACTCTGTTGAAGGAAATATTGTTATATTAGGTAATATTATGTGGCAAGCTGAAAAATTTCTTGATTAAGTAATTCCTTAAAAGGAAAGAAGTGTTAGGTACATATAATTGATTTTCCAAACTAGCTTTGACGACTTGTTTACATGCTGCAATAAAAATATCCATAAATGAAAACAACATCAAAAATATTTTATAAAATCCTTAAAAAAATATTTATACGGAATGAAATTTAAAATCCTTTTTGGATATTCATTTAAAAAATTTCTCTTAATTTCTTTGTCAACTATTAGTGATTTGTTTCTACCTCATTAAGTCACAGAGCTTTAGGTATAAGGGGTTATTTAGTGTTTCGTATGGAACATTTATGGGATCACTTCGGTATCCGTCTGTCCGTCTGTTAATTTAACATGGAAAGTTGAAATTTGTTACAAATATAGAAATTTATGGCCCAATCAGAGCCGTGTAGTTTTGTAAGTTAAATTTTGATTTAAGGGGTTAGTTTTGAAGGGTGAAACCAGAAGTGAAAAAAAAATTTCACGGTCATCAAGTGGGATATCAAATGAAAGCTTTTGAAAACACAAGTTTAAAAGTATATATGATGTAATACTCGCAAAAACTTTTGTTTATATTATTTCAAAAAAATATTGCCAAAAATCTCTGTCCCCTCACCCTATCTCTAAGAGGGCTAGTCAGAAAATTTCGAAAAAAATCTAGATTAAGGTGTAGATTGAACAAAAATTATCAAGAGAGCATTACCTTTGATAATTTATCTAGTATATAAAAAACAATTTTTCAAGGTCATCGAGTAGGGTGTCAATGGATGTCAGGATGCCTATAGTACGGTAGTTTGATAGATCTGTTGTATCGGCTTTTTTATAGAGGAGAATGATAATAGCGTTGTTCCACTGCGTTGGTGTTAGACTTAGTAAGACATAGGTTAAATAGTATTGTGAGGACCCTAATGACAGTAGGTCCAGCCAGCTTTATGGCTTCAACCACAACACCATCCTCACTTGGAGACTTATTATTTTTCATATCACTCAAGACTTGTATGATCTCATCTTCTGTTATTTTGGGAATATCCTTTGAACCTTGATTTTGAATATGTGGAATCTCAAACGGTGTGTCGTTATTAGTATTTTTATAAAGCTGTTTATAAAAACCTTCAACAATATTCATAATCTCTTCCCTATCCGTTATCACTTTTCCATCTTCGTTCTTTAGTTTTTGTATAATTTTTGTTCCCATAGATAATTTGGATCTCAAAACTTTTAGACTTTAATTCTCCTGGATTACTTTTTTGTTACTTATTCGGTGTTAAACTTTCTAATATATTTTCTTATTGATGTTGATACTGCTTTGCTGAGAGCTCTATGATCTTGTGTACTGCCGCTTGCCATTTCTCTTCGCTTCTTTAATAATTGCTTTGTCCGTTGACTTAATTTTTCCAATTTTTTTGGGTTGTTTTGAAGAATGGTTATCTGTTGCATCCTTTATTGTCTTAACAAGAGCATTATTCAGGTGTTCTACAGAATTTACGTCCTGCTGCTGCACATTTTGTTCTACTGTCTTTAAGAATTCTGCTGGATTTTCAATCTGCTTCCACTTGCTGTTCTTGATATTCTTCCTTGTAAGTTTTTCTCTTTCTTGTTTTATATTCATTCTTATATTTGACCTGACCAATTGATGGTCGCTTCCAGTTGAAAACTTGTTCAAAGCCTCCACATCCTGAATTATACTTTTCTTATCTGTTAGTATGAAATCAAGCATATTTCTCGTGATTCCATCTGAGCTTATCCACGTGAGTGCATGACCTTTAATAATTTATCTCGTATATATCAAAAAAAAATTCAAGGTCATCAGTTTTCAACAAAGATCGGAAACAAACTTTGTTGAAAACTCATTTGGGGTGTGTTTTGTGAAGTCGTTGATCATTTTATACCTCCGTAACAAAAAAATTTATTTTAAAAGCAATCAACATACGAAACACTAATTGCGCAAGTTCGACTTGCACTTGGCCGCTTATTTTATTTTTATTTGAAGAAAGATTTGATGGACATATTTTAATAGAAGATAGAAAGTTCAGGCTTAGAAACAAAGGAATCTCTGAAATAAAAGTAATTATTGCTACTTTTGCTTTGCAAAATTTAAACAATGCATACGTGAAAGGTATTGTTACGAAGATAAATAATTATTGTACGCTTTCAGTGAAATTGTGTTATCTGTTTGACAACCACAACACTCACTATCTTTTTGTCGAAATTATATTTTACGTTGTCTAATTTGTGTTTTTATTTTATTTAAAATTATTGTTTTAACATATTTTTTGTGACCCACGCTAACGGGAGTATTATATTTGTGAACAAATCACTCTCTGAAATATTTGCCTTTCTTTACGTTCCAATGTCCCTAGACCATGAAATTTCCTTTGATCTATCTGTCGGTGTGCTTAGCGAGATAATTAATTCTGGAATAAAATGAAGTATTAACTTCGTTTTATGCCACAAATTTAAATTTGGGAATTACAGACCCATCAGTCTGTTATCGGTACTACACAACATCCTCACTAGTATCATAATACATAGATTAACGAACAAATTAGACAGTTATAAACCATGTGAACAAGCGGGATTTAGACGGGGATACAGCACTTTGGACCATCGTCAAACAATTAGATTACTAGTGGAAAAAGCAAATAAATATAAGGTCACCTTGTGGATAGCCATGGTTGACTACGAAAAAGTTTTTGTTTCGATAGAGACATGGGCAGTCCTTAACGTCTTAAGTAGCAGCAGAGTCGACGAAAGATACACAACTCTTCTTAAATACGTATATAAAAATGTCATCACAAATAATGCTTGAAGAGAAAACAAATAAAATCAAAATTAAAAGAGGAATTAGTCAAGGCGACTCAATATCCAAAAGCTGTTCACGTTCACTCTAGAAGACATGTGGAAAAATAAAGGAATACTAATGGACGGTGAACGATTAAATCACTAAAGGTTCGCAGATGATGTCACTCTTGTCGCCAACACAAAAGAAGAATTACAAGAAATGCTGATTAAATAACAAGTCTTGAGAAATAGATCTAAAAATAAGCTTCACCAAAACCAAATATTTGAACAACGAAAGTGAAGATAACAGCCAGGACCTATTAATAGAAGATGGAAGAATAGGGAAGCTACAAAGATTCAAACATTTAGGACAAAAAAATCGAAATATCAATCCGAGTGTTCGATCAATATGTACTGCCGCTAATAAGATATGGCACTGAAACGTGGGCTTTAAATAAACTCCAGGTAACCCAAAGAGCAATGAAGAGGAGAATGCCAAATATAAGACTCCAAAATCGTACTCTTAATATCGAGATACGAAGAAAATCAAAAGTGACAGATATAATACAGCGAATATGTACATTAAGGTAGAATTGCGCAGGACATATTGCAAAGATAATTGATAACAGATGGACACCGATCACAAACAAAATGGACGGACGACATACAAAAATTAGCGGGACACAATTGGATACACAAACAACAGAGCTCATTGGAGACCACTTGGGGAAGCTTACATCCAACTATGGATGGCAGTAAAAAAAGCTTTGAAATTGCACAGTTTAGATACAGCAATATTATGATTTTATTCTCTCTGGGGTACCACCAGGAGTATTGTCCTGAGTTTTGGACCTCGAATAACGTGTACTATTTTGTTTACAAACAATTGAAGTTTTCAAAACGCGTTTTTTGAGCTCAAAATGCGAATAACTGAGGTTATAATGTCGGATCAAGACAAAAAAAAAATCAAACTCTTCGTAATGAAATTTCACTTAATGTGTACATAACCTACAAAATTGAAAAAACCAACAAAAAATGTTTTTTTTATTTTATTATGCAGGCCGACTAAGTGAACCGATCGACTTGAAACTTTCAGAAAATATGCCTTTTGTTATAGCAAAGATACCCTGAATTTTTGATTCAAAAATATTAAACCCAATGGGTACAATTGAATTTGTTATTTAAAATTTGAATTGCCTGCCATTTTATGCCATTTGGTCCAAAATGGATTTTTTTTTCAAAATTTAGGCCTGTTTTCCGATGTCATTAAAAAAAAAATTGTGGAGTTATTTCAACTGTTTTTTTACATTTGTTTATTAATCCAATAAAAACAAATGAGTTTTTTCGATCATTTTGAAAAAAAAAATTGAAATTTTTTTATCACATCTGGTAGAGAATCGCGAGACCTTTATTTAAAAAAAAAAAATCATTTTGGTTAACATTTTTTTTTTTCAAAATGTCAATTGTTATTTAATTAGTAAACAAATGTAAAAAAAAAAAACGGTTAAAATGACTCCAAAAGAAATTTTTTTAATGGCATCAGAAAGCTGACGTCGAGATCTAAATTTTAAAAAAAGAAAGATCCATTTTAGACTAAATTGCATAAAATGGCGGGCAATTCAAATTTTAAATAACAACATTTTTGTACCAAAATTTCAGGGTACTTTTGCTATAACAAAAGAAATATTTTCTGAAAGTTTCAAGTCGATCGGTTCACTTAGTCAACCTCTACAATAAAATGAAAAAAAAAAAAAGATAATTTTTGCCGGTTTTTTCAGTTTTGTAGGTTATGTACACACTTGAGCGATTTAAAACCAACAAGGATTTGTTGGAAATTTCATTACGAAGAATTTAATATTTTGTTTGTCTCGATCCGACTGATATAACCGGAGTTATTTATACATTTTAAGCGTTTTGAAAACTTCAGTTGTTTATAATTATAATATAATATAATTATTTATAGAGCACAAGTTTTTCAAGGTCCAAAACTCAGGACAATACTCCTGGTAATACCCCAGAGAGGACAAAATCATAATATTTCTGTATCTAGACTGTGCAAAATCAAATGTTTTTTTAGTGCACTTGTTAAAAACCTGGTGGTTGACAAATTTGACAAAATTTAAATAGTTTTTCCTAGTTTGTAATTAGGAAAATCAATAGATTTTAAGCATGAATATATAAATATTCATTCAGAACAAGGTAGTTCAGGTTATGGTAGGAGGAAGAGATAGAAGAGGCAGCTGTAAATATATAATGTTACATATACTTTTCAGGGTTCTTGAAAATCATGTTATTTTTTTCTTATTTCCAATATTAAGAGAAGGAATAAAAATGTGAAAGCAGGAGTATTTACTTTACAACTTGTATTTGCGAAGAAAGTAGATACTTGTAAAAATATCAAAAATTGTGCAGAATATCTTCTTAATTATTTTTTATTGATTACGTCATATAATTATTTAATAGGACCGCTAGGTATTTAAATACAAAACTTGTCGGTCTACTGGAGCATTGATAATTATGGTTTTGTTTTATTTTAAATGTTATTCAATTTATATTTAAAAAACGATAAAAAAAACCTTGATTGCTTTTGGAATAGTGCTCAATATTCTTAACAATACCATTTAATAGTTTTTTTTATCGTTCAAAACTACTACCGTATAGAACACGGCAATTCTAGTGCTATATTTTTGAATTGTGAGAAAGAACATATGTGGTTTTATCAAGTATACTTACCTAATTTTTTGAGTGTGATTAGTGGGAAATAGAATTAGATTATATTAAGAAAACTTTGGTTCCTTTAAATAAGCCGGAAGAAAGGAGGTTAAAAGGGAGGAAAGGGTCAACAGATACAGAGTTCTACTTCAAAACAACTGGCCAAGTGCAATTACTGTTCCGTACGTTATGTAACTCATGTTTGGAACAACGCAATTGAACACTTTGGAGAATCTCGAGCGGTTGCTCTCGACATATCCAAGGCAATCGAGTGTGTTTAGCACGATGGACTATTGGCTAAGCTACGCTCTTATGGTATGTCTGAAAAGTTCTGTTTGTGGCTCTCATGTTTCCTCAGAGAGCGTTTTTTTTACTAGTGACAGCCGATGGATTTCTCTCTAACACCTTCACTATCAACACCGGTGTGCCTCAAGGCTCCATACTGTCTCCTACTCTCTTTCTCATTTACATTAACGATCTGCTGGAAAAGCTCGGAAACCCAATTTACACGCTTATCTCTTCATACACTTTGAACGCTCGGACATCGGCTACTGAGACGGATATCCGCAGACAGCGGGAAGTCGTTCAACTTAACAAAGACCTGGAAGAAATACTATCTTGGGGCGACAGTAACCAAGTGGAATTTAACGCTACAAAATCCCAGGCGGTAGTTTTTTTCTAAAAAAGTTAACGTTGCTGAACCCGACATAGTTATGGCGAGGCATTTCATTCGTTTAACATCGTCACTCAATTTGTTGGGCGCAAATATGTCCGTCCTGGCATGAACATGTTGCAGGCATAGCAAGGAGAGCTTATCAAAAGTTGGGAATATTATTTCGAACCAGAAAGCTTTACACTCCACAACAACTGTTAATTCTTTACAAAGCTCAAATTCAATCAACTATGGAATACTGCTCCCATATTTGAGGCTCTGCTTCCAAACATACAATGCATTTTTTCGATTCTATTCAGAGAAGAGCTGTTCGTCTGATTGGAGACCCGGAACTGACCGGCGGCCTTAATTCGCTGGAAAATCGTTGGCGACTTGGGCCTATTCTCATGAAAAGTGTTCGAAGGATGTAGCCCGCTTAATTCCTCCCAGAGCGGTACAGGTTAGAAATACACATCGCGCTAATACTTTACATCCGTATGAGGTTTAGCTTGTTACTCCTCGTACAACGCTTTTCAAGCGGTCTTTTATATCTCTTTGGAATAATTTGCCCAGGACTGTTTCTCACCGAGTACAATTTACAGCGATTCAAGAACTACGTGAATCTCTTTTTTTACACACGTGTCGCTCCTGTAGCGCTTTAGGGACTTCCGTGCAGCACGTGTGCTAGACTCATAAAAAAAAACGTTGTTTGTTTTTAAAAAAAATTTTTTTACGGAGGTCTAAAATGATCAATAATTTCACAAAATATACCCCAAATGAGTTTTCAAAAAAGTTTGTTTCCGATCTTTGTTGAAACCTGTTAACCTTGAAATTTTTGGTTTTGTTTATATACCAGATAAAAGGTAATGCACTAGCGATAATTTTTGTTCAATCTACACCCTGTGGAGAATATTCCAGAATTTTTCCAAAATTTTTTAATCAGTACTTTTCCAGATAAGGGGAGGGGCAGCAATTTTTTGCAATTTTTTAAAAATAATGTAAAGAAAAGTGTGCGCAATTATTACATTTTATATATTTTTAAACTTGTGTTTATACAAGCTTTCATTTGACACAACACTTGATGACCTGGTAATTTTTTTTTCACTTCCAATGTAAAACAACTGAAAATGGAGGAAGGCTCATGTTTCAGCAGTCTACCCACCGTTCTCTTATTCGTCAAATCCATCCCGAGAGGCGTTTTGCCGTATCACGGCTCATCAGAGACCAGAATTTTCTGGTAATTAAGCCAGTACTGACGGCCAATAATGGTAAGATATATAGGGGGATTTCTCGAAAAATCGTACTACGGTGAAATGTTGGCTATCTGCTAACCACTCTGTCTGCATGTATGGCTGCAGCGAGTCAGCCTCCGATGGAGTACCAAGTACGCGGTATGCCTTCAGTACTGGCCTAAGTAATAGAAATTTCTGTTTTCTTGTTTGTCGATCCTAGCCCGCTGATGAGCCGTGATATCGTTTCATCCGTTTTCAGTTGTTTTGTCTGTCTGTCTGTCTGTCCGTTAGTGACCTTATCACTGGAGAACCACTTATCCGATTTACGTACTTTTTTTTTTTAAAACATACTTATGTTCTCTGGCCAGGTTATAGGCTATATTTTATTACGATAGGTAGCATAAGGAATGAGCAGTGACAATAATAGTGAGTGAAGTCGGAAAAAAGTTTGCTGCTAGCGCGTTCCCTTGCAATATACAGCCTAAACCATTAAATATGGAACAATATTATGTATCAGAGAATATCTTTAATCTATAATCTATAATATATATAAAATGCAATGTCTCTCTGTCTGTCTGTCTGTCCATTAGTGCGTTTATCACGCGAGAACCACTTATCCAATTTATGTGTCTTTTTTTAAATTCATACATATATTCTTTGGCCAGGTTATATAATAATAATAATAATCTATATCTATAATATATATAACATAAAATGCAGCGTCTCTCTGTCTGTCTGTCTGTCCGTTAGTGCGCTTATCATTGGAGAACCACTTATCTGATTTACGTGCTTTTTTTTAAAACATTCATATGTTCTCTGGCCATGTTATCTATATATAATATATATAAAATGCAACGTCTCTCTGTCTGTCTGTCCGTTAGTGCGTTACGTACTTTTTTTTTAAAACATACATATGTTCTCTGGCCAGGTTATAGGATATATTTTATTGCGTTAGGTAACATAAAGAATAAGCAGTGACGATAATAGTGAATCAAGTCGGAAGAAAAGCTACCGTTAGCGTGTTCTCTTACAATATACTGCCTAAATCATTAAATATGGAACAATATCATATTGCAAAGAATACAATATATATATATAAAATGCAACGTCTCTGTCTGTCTGTCCGTTAGTGCGCTTATCACTTGAGAACCACTTATTCGATTTACGTGTTTTTATAAATTTATACATATGATATGTTCTACATAATTCGATATAAGCCTAGATAATGGGAGATAAGGTAAGATAATGGGAGATAAGTATAAATAATGGGAGATAAGCAGAGATAAGTCTAGGTAATGTAAGTTATGGTGAGATAATGGGAGATAAGGAGAAATAATGGGAGATGAGCAGAGATAAGCCTAGATAATGGAAATTATGTAGAGATAATGGGAGATAAGGAGAAATAATGGGAGATAAGGAAAAATATAGCGAGACAAGTCGAGATAAGCTTAGATAATGGGAGATAAGGTGAGATAATTGGGGATAAGTATAAATAATGGGAGATAAGGAGAAATAATGGGAAATAAGCAGAGATAAGTCTAGGTAATGGGAGTTATAGTGAGATAATGGGAGATAAGGAGAAATAATGGGAGATAAGGAAAAAAATGGGAGATAAGGAGAAATATTGCGAGATAAGTCGAGATAAACCTAGATAATGGGAGATAAGGTGAGATAAGGAGAAATAATGGGAGATGAGCAGAGATAAGCTTAGATAATGGAAATTATGTAGAGATAATGGGAGATAAGGAGAAATAATAGGAGATAAGGGGAAATAAGGGCAGATATTTTATAACGTTAGGTAACATAAGGAATGAGCAGTGGCGATAGTAGTGAATCAAGTCCACGCGAGCAGAGCCGCGGGCACGGCTAGTATATATATATATATATATATATATATATATATATATATATATATATATATATATATATATATATATATATATATGTATATATATATATATATATATATATATATATATATATATATATATATATATATATATGTATATATATATATATATATATATATATATATATATATATATATACATATATATATACATATATATATATATATATATATATATATATATATATATATATATATGTATATATATATATATATATATATATATATATATATATATATATATATATATATATATATATATATATATATATTTAATACATTAAAATTCCGGGTTTCAATACGTTCGTTTAAAAATGAATTTGCACGACGTTTCGCCAAAATCTCATTTGGCATTTTCAAGTGCCCTTACTGCTGTTGCTACTCGATACTGTGATCTTGCTGCTGCTGCCGCTCGAAGCTAACTTGTTGCTAACTCGCCGCTCGAAGCTAACTAACTGAGTTAGCTTCGAGCGGCAGCACTAGCAAAATCACAGTATCGAGTAGCAGCAGCAGCAAGAGCACTTGAAAATGTCAAACAAAATTTTGGAGAAATGTCGTACAAGTTCATCGTGAGACGAATAGATTGAAACGCGGAATTTTAATGTATTACATTATTACATTCCACCATCCGTGAAAACCTCTATTGTAATATATATATATATATATATATATATATATATATATATATATATATATATATGTATATATATATTTACATATTTATATATATATATATATATATATATATATATATATATATATATATATATATATATATATATAAATATATAAATATATATATATATATACATATATATATATATATATATATATATATATATATATATATATATATATATATATATATATATATATATAGCAAAAAGGTTTTTTTTTTTTTTTTTAAATTTATCGGGTTTGCGGTCTGTGACAATTAACACTCGATTGCTGTTAAACTCTCTATATTTCGTTGTACTTCACAACTTCATCAGGAGAAACTATAATTTTTAGAAAAAAAAACAGTGTGTCAGGAAATTTATTTGTAAATAAATAGTTATTTTAAAAACTTACCAACTAAGAGATGGTCACAACATTTATAAAAATAAAAGAACATCGACTACATTAGACACATAACAGAAACAAGAAAATACTTATGCACAGTGACAAATAACAGTTAACAATGAACTAATCTAGGCTATAAATCCGAAATCGGACCAAAAACGAAAAAAAAAAAACGATCATCAAATACAGTGGTTTAGTTATACATAAGGTGGTTCAGCTATTGACTTGTAAAATTTATAAGTTTAAAATATTACAATACATTACACTTAATTTACTGGTATCTGCCCTATAATTAACACAATCCTTATGTCTATTTATGTGACACATTTCAAGAAACAGCCGATCCTTGTAATTATTTACTCTCTCCAAAACTTCCACATTGGCAAAATCGAACTGATGTCCCGTTTTTAAAACATGGTCAACTAAGGCACATGACCTCTTACTTATTCGACAATCGCTTTTGTGTTGTGTAATCCTTTGTTTTATCCACTGCGATGTCTGTCCGATATAACATGAAACACAACCCAAACAGGACAACTTGTAAACTACATTGGTGTTATAAAGTAGAGGGGGTCTCTGTTTGAGTTGGGTAAACAAGGTACGGCTACTGAGACTGTTATATTTAACTATTTTAATGTGTGGAAAATCTTTGAAGATGGAAACCATTGAATCTGTTAATCCGCGCACAAACGGTAACTTTTTATATCTGAGAACATTGTGAGTTTCCTCTGTAGGGCCATCAAAATTGTTAGAATTGTAAATAAGTTTTTTCAAAATGTGTTTTGGATACCCGTTGTTGGAAAAAATTTATATAACTTGGTCAGATTGGATATATATATATATATATATATATATATATATATATATATATATATATATATATATATGTATTTCTTAATATCTCAATAGGAAGAAAAAGGACGTACATAAACTTATTAATTACTTTGATTTTTGCTTAGAGAAATACATAACAATCTACTAAATTTAGGAGTTGAAAATCAAGACTCAACTGCAGATAAAACTGTTTAAGATGTGGCTGTGACAAAACTATTAGACTATATTTTTTAAAACAAAATATTTTATTACAGTTAAAATTATTGTACTATATTCTACTAAGTTCGTTTCAATACATATAAGAAACATTAAAAAATCTTTTGTGAAATGGAATAATTTATTTCATATTTTTCATTGTTAAAATAGGGCATGAAAAGCATTAAATTTGCATTCCCCAGGTCTTTCATTTTCATGGATTTTTTTTCCAGTATGCATTTGTGGGTCTAAATAAATGCAGGTTCCAAATAAAAACTAAAAATTCCACCATTAAGTCCGCTAATTGAAGCCTTTATTTCTAAACGTTTATATGAAACCACAATCAAATTAAATTTGTAAAAAGGGTGATTTCTCTATTTGTTTCAATCATTTCATAGTCAAAAATACCACTTATTTACGGGGATGCATATGCAAAAACAAGAGGGCTTGTTGTAGTAATTGTCCAGGGTTATTAATTATGAACCATTCAGCTGACTCACTTATATGGAAAATAAAGCAAAAGTTGTATCGTTTTTTAAAGCTTTTTTTTTTGGCAGAGTTAAAACAAACAATCACACATCGACTTTTTTAAGATATCACACAAACTTTATTAGTGTTCCGTACGGAACACTTATAATTAGTGTTCCGTACGGAACACACAAAAGATTACTTCGGTGTCTGTCCGTCTATCTGTCACACCCGATTTTCTCCGAGATTATTTGAAATAGAAAGTTGAAATGGCCTGTTCAGAGCCATGTAGTTTTGAAAGTTAAGTTTTAACCTAACGGGTTAGTTTTGGAGGGTGAAATCCGAAGTGAAAAAAACAATTTACCAGGTCATCGAGTGGTGTGTTAAATGAAAGCTTGTAAAAACACGAGTTCATCTATAATATATACAAAATGCAACGTCTCTCTGTCTGTCTGTCTGTCTGTCCGTTAGTGCGCTTATCACTGAAAAACCACTTATCCGATTTACGTACTTTTTTTTTTAAAACATACATATGTTATCTGGCCAGGTTATAGGCTATATTTTATTACGATAGGTAGCATAAGGAATGAGCAGTGACGTAAAATAGTGAATGATGTCGGAAATAAGTTTGCCGCTAGCGCGTGCCTTTGCAATACACAGCCTAGACCATTAAATATGGAACAATATTATGTAGCAAAGAATATCTGTAATCTATAATCTATAATATATATAAAATGCAATGTCTCTCTGTCTGTCTGTCTGTCCATTAGTGCGTTTATCACGCGGGAACCACTTATCCGATTTACCTGTCTTTTTTTAAATTCATACATATATTCTTTGGCCAGGTTATATAATAATAATAATAATAATCTATATCTATAATATATATAAAATGCAATGTTTGTCTGTCTGTCTGTCTGTCCGTTAATGCGCTTATCCCTCGAGAACCACTTATCCGATTTACGTGATTTTTTTAAATTCATACATATGTTCTCTGACCAGGTTATAGGTATATATTTTATTACATCTATAATAAATATAAAATACAACGTATCTCTGTCTGTCTGTCCGTTAGTGCGCTTATCACTGGAGCACTACTTATCCGATTTTCGTACTTTTTTTTTTTAAACATACATATGTTCTCCGGCCAGGTTATAGGCTATATTTTATTACGATAGGTAGCATAAGGAATGAGCAGTGACAATAATAATAAATGAAGTCGGACAAAGTTTGCCGCTAGCGCGTTCTCTTGCAATACACAGTCCAAACCATTAAATATGGAACAATATTATGTAGCAGAGAATATCTATAATATACATAAAATGCAATGTCTCTCTGTCCGTCTGTCTGTCTGTCTGTCTGTCCGTCCGTTAGTGTGCTTGTCACTGGAGAACCACTTATCCGATTTACGTGTTTTTTTTTAAACATACATATGTTCTCTGGCCAGGTAAAATGATATATTTTATTAGGTGACATAAGGAATAAGCAGTGACGATAACAGTGACTCAAGTCGGAGAAAAGTTTGCCGCTAGCAAAGAATACAATATATATAAAATGCAACGTCTCTCTGTCTGTCTGTCTGTCCGTTAGTGCGCTTATCACTCGAGAACCACTTATCCGATTTACGTGTTTTTATAAATTTATACATATGTTCTATATAATTCGATATAAGCCTAGATAATGGGAGATAAGGTGAGATAATGGGAGATAAGGAGAAATAATGGGAACTAAGTCGAGATAAGCCTCGATAATGGGAGATAAGGTGAGATAATGGGAGATAAGTATAAATAATGGGAGATAAGGAGAGATAATGGGAGATAAGGAGAAATAATGGGAGATAAGTCGAGATAAGCCTAGATAATGGGAAATAAGGTGAGATAATGGGAGATAAGGAGAAATAATAGGAGATAAGGAGAAATAATGGAAGATGAGCAGAGATAAGCCTAGATAATGAAAATTATGTAGAGATAATGGAAAATAAGGAGAAATATTGGGAGATAAGGAGACATAATGGGAGATGTTTTATTACGTTGGGTAACATAAGGAATAAGCAGTGACGATAGTAGTGAATCAAGTCCACGCGAGCGGAGCCGCGGGCCCGGCTAGTATATATATATATATATATATATATATATATATATATATATATATATATATATATATATATATATATATAATGTATTTCCAGCGCACACTTTTCATTGCATTATGTTTAAAAAATTGCGAAAAATCGCTGCCCTCCCCTTATCTCGAAAAATATTGATCAAAAAATATTGAAAAAATTCTGGAATATTCTCCACGCAATAATTTATCTGGTATATAAAAAAAAAACAAAAATTTCGAGGTCATCTATAAATGTCGGAAAAAACTTTATTGGAAACTCATTTTGGGTGTGTTTTGTGAAGTCACTGATAATTTTATATCTCCTTAACAAAAGTATATCGAAATATTTCAAAGACAGAAAATATATTTTGTGAAACAATACCAAATGTCGTTTTAACTCTTATTATTACAATGTCTTACCAAGAGCCAACCGTGAAATCGATTTAATGTTTACCCTTACTTTGTCAGCGAAGACTCTAGTTTCTTTCGATAATTAACCATAAGCAGACTAAGATGCTTTACGGAAAAAGCTTTCTAAGCTTACATAAAAGTGGCATAAAATCCTAAAATTAGTTCTAACTCTGGTAAAGATACTAGCTTACTCAAAGCGAAGAGACTTGCTTTATTGCTAACCCTAAAAATAATCGTTTTTAGTGTTCCGTACGGAACACTTATAAGATCACTTCTGTCCGTCTGTCTGTCCGTCTGTCCGTCTGTCTGTCTGTCTATCCGTCTGTCACACCCGATTTTCTCCGAAACTATTTGTCATAGAAAGTTGAAATTTGGTAGTAATATAGGAATTGATGGCCTCATCAGAGCCATGTAGTTTTGAAAGTTAAATTTTGACTTAAGGGGTTAGTTTTCGGGGGTGAAATCGGAAGTGAAAAAAAAAAATTTTTTACTAGGTAATCGAGTGTGATGTCAAATGAAAGCTTGTGAAAACACGAGGAAAAATATATATATAATGTAATACTTGCGCGCACTTTTCTTTGTATTATTTTTAAAATATCGCGAAAAATCGCTGTCCACCCGCCTTATCTCGGAAAGTACTTATCAAAAAATTTTGAAAAAATTCTGGAATATTCTCCACGGGGTGTAGATTGAACGAAAATTATCACGAGTGCATTACCTGTAATAATTTATCTGGTATATAAAAAAACAGAAATTTCAAGGTCATCAATTTTCAGTAAAGATTGGAAATAAACTTTGTTGAAACTTATTTGGGGTGTGTTTTGTGAAGTCACTGGTCATTTTATATCACCGTAACATAAATTTTGACTTAAGGGATTCGTTTTGAGGGGTAAAATCGGAATGAAAAAAAAAATTTTTTACTAGGTCATCGAGTGTGGTATCAAATGAAAGCTTGTGAAAACACGAGTAAAAAATATATATATAATGTAATACTTGCGCACATTTTTCTTCGTATTACTTTTAAAAAATCGTGAAAAATCGCTGTCCCCTACCTTATCTCGAAAAGTACTGATCAAAAAATTTTGAAAAAATCCTGGAATATTCTCCACGGGGTATAGATTGAACGAAAATTATCATTACCTTTAATAATTTATCTGATATAGAAAAAAAAACAAAATTTCAAGGTCACCAGTTTTCAGTAAAGATTGGAAACAAACTTTGTTGAAAACTCATTTGGGGTGTGTTTTGTGAAGTCACTGATCATTTTATATCACCCTAACAAAATTTTTTATTTTCAAATCAATCAACGTACGGAACACTAATTGTGCAAGTTCAACTTGCACTTGACCGGTTATTTTTAAATAGCGTATCCCGCTTATTATTTTTTAGAGTTGCTTGCAGTACAATTCGCAATACATAGTAAGGAATTTGAAAACTTTTGACGAACCATGCATTTACATTTTATTAAAATAAGCACACGTTAACATTTTTTTTTTTTTGATAAATTACAATTGCAAGATGATAAAGGAAAGATTTATCTGCATTTAGCTACTTTCACAATGTAACAATACACACGTGAGGCAAAAGTCGTTTCGTGTACTATTTACACTAGAATTAAAGCGTGACAGCATTTTCACTATGATAATCCTTACTTTCTACGATAACCTAAGGTTAAAAGGATTTTTCTCATAAATGATGCATATACAACACATAATTCTGAAAGATATTGACACCTTATTATAGAATTGTAATTCATTATAAATTGTTGAGTCGTTTTTATCTAAATAACCTAATCACACCAGAAAAATAATTTCTCATTGAATAGGAAAATCGGAACAAAGTAAGATAACTGATCTTTAGCTACTTGTACAACAGTCAAAGATTACTTATTTTTTATTAAATTGAATTTTTTTATTTTTGCTAAAACGTATTGTGTAAAATTTTGCCAAAAATTATCAAATAAAAAATGTTACAATTTTATAAGTTACGCCCCAGTATCACAAAGTGTTTAAATTTTCTTTCTATCATTATTTTCCAATAAAATTTAATTTAAAAGTGAAAAGAATAACAATTGGATACTGGAAGCTAAAAAGAATAGAAATATCTGAAGCGGCTTTTGCTGACGATATTATGCTAGTGGCAGAAAATGAGGGACAATTACAAGGAAACCTCGATATTTGGAATAAAGCATTTAAAGAAGAAGGTATGAAGATTAATATAGATAAAACAACAGTAATGACAATGGAAAACCAGCAAACAAGACAAAGAAATTAATAAAAGAATCGAAAAAACTAACAAATTTTATTATGCAATAAGTAATAAATTCATTAGAAAGAAAGAAGTGACAAAACAAACAAAAATAAAAGTGTTCAAAGCAATTTATAGGACAATCCTAACATATGGATGTGAATCATGGATCCTAACAGACAGGCAGAAAAACAAGATACAAGCCGCCGAAATGAAATACCTGAGAGCAGTACAAGGAGTTACACGGAAGGACAGAATAAGGAATACAGAAATAAGGAGAAGGTTGAGAGTACAAGCAATTATGGAATATATACAACAAAGACAGCTGGGATGGTAGGGACATATACAGAGAATGAAGGATGATAGACAGGTGAAACAAGTGTATGAAGCCCGAATACAGGGAAAACAGAAGCGAAGAAGACCTAGCCAGACCTGGAATAGGAGTACTGGAGGTATACTTAAGGAGAAGGGAAAATCCTGGAAAGAAGCAGTGGCAAAGAATAGAGACAGATGGAAGAAGTTTATACGTGGAGATTGAGAGGGAAAAAAGGAGAATGTATACCTGCACTACACCATATGGACGAAGGGATATACAATTATTTATATATATATATATATATATATATATATATATATATATATATATATATATATATATATATATATATATATATATATATATATATATATATATATATATATATATATATATATATATATTTATATATATATATATATATATATATATATATATATATATATATATATATATATATATATATATGTAAAATTTAATTTCAATTGCCATTTGTAAACACGATAAAAGTATAGTAATAATATGAAAGGAAGTATGATGTCCGTAATACAGTTAGAGTAATTAAAAAACTGATCAAGTGCAAGTTGTACATTAGTACATTACTTTTCCGTACTGATGGCGATACATTAGTTTTCCGTACTGATGGCGATTGCCTTTAAATAAATTTTTTTGTTACGGAGGTATAAAATGATCAGTAACTTCATAAAACACACCCTCAAATGAGTTTTCAATAAAGTTTTTCTGATCTTTACTGATGACCTTGAAATTTTTGTTTTTAAGGTTCCGTACGGAACACTTGTTAGATCACTTCTGTATCCGTCCGTCCGTCCGTTTGTCACACCCGATTTTCTCCGAAACTATTTGACATAGAAAGTTGAAATTTGGTACTAATAAAGGAATTGATGGCCTCATTAGAGCCGTGTAGTTTTGAAAGTTAAATTTTGACTTAAGGGTTAGTTTTGGGGGAGGTGAAAAAAAAATTTTAGTAGGTCATCGAGTAAGGTGCCAAATGAAAGCTTGTAAAAACACGAGTTCAAAAATATATATAATGTAGTACTTGCGCACACTTTTCTTGTTATTATTTAAAAAAAAATTGCGAAAAAATCGCTGTTCCACCCCTTATTTCGAAAAGTACTGATCAAAAAATTTTGAAAAAATTCTGGAATATTCTCCACGGGGGTAGATTGAACAAAAATTATTACGAGTGCATTACCTTTAATAATTTATCTGGTATATATAAAAACAAAAATCTCAAGGTCATCATTTTTCAGTAAAGATCGGAAATAAACTTTATTGAAAACTCATTTTGGGTGTGGTTTGTGGAAGTCATTGATCATTTTGGTACCTTCGTAAGAAAAATTTTTATTTCAAAAGCAATTAACTTACGGAACACTAGTTGCGCAAGTTCAACTTAACCGGTTATTTTTTTATATACCAGATAAATTGCATGCTCGTGACCATTTCCGTTCAATCTACACAATATAGCGAATATTCCAGAATTTTTTCAAAATTGTTTGATCAATACTTTTCGAGATCAAGGGCGGCACCGATTTTTGGCAGTTTTGTTAAAAATAAAGTAAAGAAAAGTGTGCCCAAGTATTACATCATTGATATTTTTGAACTTGTGTTTTCACAAGCTTTCATTTGACACCCCACTCGATGACCTGGTAAATTTTTTTTCACTTCCGACTTCACCCCCCAAAACTAACCCCTTAGGGCAAAACTTAACTTCCAAAACTCTGATTGGGCCATCAGTTCCTATATTTGCACTAAATTTTAACTTTTAATGTCAAACAATTTCAGAGAAAATTGGATGTGACAGACGGACAGACACCGAAGTGATCCCATAAGTGGTACGGAATACTAAAAAGTAATTCAGTTGCGATATTGACAAAATAATTGTGATTTGTTTTCCAAAAACTCCATAAGTAATTGATAGGCGATTCTTTCTATGTAATCGATTTAGTTTTACAGTAACTGAAGTGTATTCACAGTAATTGAAGTGAGCGATAATCGAATTACTTTGATAATGATTAAATAACTATTAGAGTAATCGAAATTATAGAACGATAACTTTTACGAATATTTAACTAAAAAACAACTAAAATAAATCAATATTGAAGGAATTAATTTGGTAAGCTGGCACGCCCTAAAAAAGGTAGTTGGTTGTTGATGGGCAGCCGCTTGGACCATTAAAGGCTGACGGCGACTACTCAGGCCACGAATGGCTGACGATGAAGCCACCATCCCTCCGTATATGTGAAGCGTATACTTGAAGTCGGCCTTCGAGGACTGGGAGCCTACTCTGATAGAAAAAAACTGTCGAAAGTATGTTCTTAGCGCATGGTTGCTTGAACCGGGAGGCGACGAAGAAGATAATGCTCTCTCGAAAGAGGCGCAAGTCTGAAGTCGGGCTGAAAGGCTTGAATACCGTTGCTAACAACCCTTCTTCGCCGCAATGCCACGGAAACGTTCAAAGAGGTATTAAAAAAGCTTTAGCCACACCCGTCGAGGTTCGTGGCTAGCAGGAAGTTAAAAACTGTAATAACGGCAAGCGTTAAACTATAAGTTCCATCAGGTTGACATTATTTTGTCGTTGGAGTTGGCAAAAACGATTTCTTTGGTCTGTTTGCTAAAGTTTAAGCCTTCTTAGCCACACTACTAATATTACTACTAATGTTATCCATCAACGTTCTGTTCCACCTTCTTCTTCTTCTTCTTCAGCCTTTAACTCGTCCACTCCTGGACATAGGCCTTTCCTAATATTTTCCATTTTGCCTTGTCTTGTGCTTTTTGGTGCCAGTCTCTACCAGCTATCCTCTTGATATTATCTATCCATCTCAATTAGGGTCTACCTCTACTTCGTTTTGTCTCTCTAGGTCACCACTGTATGATTTTCAGTGGCTATCTTTCCTCTTGCTGTCTTGCGACATGGCCACTCCATTGTCACTTCAGTTCAGCAATCCTCTCTATAACATCCGTAGCCCTTGTTCTTCGACGGATCTCTTCATTTCGGACTCAGAGACAACCCCAACATTGACCTTTCCATTGCCCTCTGCATCACTCTTAGTCTATTGGCATTCTTCTGCGTTAGACACATGGTTTGCATTCCGTATGTTGTGAACGGTAGAATACAGGCATCGGAAACTTTCCTTTTTAAATTAATTGAAATACTGCTATTTCTCAGCACAAAGGAGAGTCTTCCAAATACTGCCCAGGAGAGCCGCATTCGCTTGATAACCTCCCTATACTGATTATATTTCCCTAGAGTGATTGAATGGCCCAAACAGTTCTATTCACTTACTTTTTCTATCCTCCACTGTAATAAATTTTCCGAGGTCAGTGGATCATTTACCTCGCAAAACCGAGTGACTCCCAAGATTCCCCCCGGTCACGTTCTTACTTGACAGACTGTAACTATGTCTGGTTCTGCGATGCTAACTTTTTTAGAGAAGCTTTAAATCTTACTTGATTATTGTCAATTCAAGACAAAATTTAATAATTTAAAGTTGTTTAACATTCTGCGGTCTGCAAAGGCAATCGGCCGTTCCAGATAAATGAAGAAAAATGTTGCCATCGGTAAAGCTATATAGCGTTTAAATTAATGTATAAAAGGAATATATTAGGAGGAAATATGGAGGCCTATCTCTTACTGATATTGATAGTGAAAGTATCGTAAAAATTCGTTAACTGTTTCTTGCAAAGAACAATCTCTGGAGATATATTAAGAAAACCTTACAGACGTGCTATAAAAGTGGTTTAGCCAATAATCCGTCATATC
Organism: Pachyrhynchus sulphureomaculatus; assembly: GCA_019049505.1. Lineage (NCBI taxonomy): Eukaryota > Metazoa > Arthropoda > Insecta > Coleoptera > Curculionidae > Pachyrhynchus > Pachyrhynchus sulphureomaculatus. Next base: position 192,467,210 of record CM032456.1, read on the forward strand.
AAACATGGTCGAATGGAGGCGATTGGCCAACTTACTGAGGTAATTGCGCCGTTGTTAGCACACCAAAGGATATTGATGGCAATAATTGTTCTCGAAACACATTTTTTTAAGGAATACGAGCGGTTACGTTCTTACTTCACAGACTGTAGATAATAAATTGACCTTGCCAAACGCAGTATTGAAACAGATAGAATATATTGACTAAAATAAATAACCTAAAACATTTTAATGAATTGTATTTTCTTTTAAAACCTCGGTTTCTTCCTAGACAGAAAGTGCAACTGAATAACATTAACTTTAATATCAGCCACTTAAATTAAAAACTTGCGAGAAAGTTAGGAAAGTTTCAAAACTTGCATTTAGTAATCGAAGTTTTCCTTATTGTACACCCTCATTATGGACACCAGGTATTTTATTGTACGCGTGTACGCAATTTGTCATGCGGTGATATTGACAAGACATTTAAAGAACTCTATATAAGGAGAACTGAAAGGGTACTATATTCTTTACAGGCTATTCAGTTAATAAGGAAATTTCTAATGCCAAAAAAGAGTTAATACATACGTTATGAGCAGAAGAATAGGAAAAATTCGATTATTTTAGCTAGCTTCATAAATTGACACGAATTGTACACGAAAATAGTATCCCTATAGCAACTATTTTTTTACGTTTTTTAGCAACGTTCAAAAAGAAGGGTTTTTTAAAATGATTCTTTAAGACCAATTTTATTGTGCATTTCTCTATTTGCTCTATTAATTTCTCCAAACCAAACCCGTGATTATAATTGTACTATATCAAAAAATTACAGACATCTAGTAACCCATTATTTTATATGGATGGTTTCAGACTTTAACATCTTTAAGGATAAGACTTATTTAGAAATAAATTCCTTTCCGTTGAGAACAAAATAAGAATATACAAGAGCGTGATATGACCCGATACAAGTATCGGGTCTTCCATTAAGGACTTGACAACTTTTTTTTGAAATAAAACGCAACCCATTTGAGATATTTCGAAAATTTTACTATCGGCTTGAAGTACAATCAAGTATGGAATTCGACTTCATTCCTATGTCCACCACGGGCACGTTTGCAGCGGTCCATTCGTTGAACCAAATTTTCGATAACTCGGCCACACATTTCGACGGAAACGGCCGCTATCTCTCTTTCAATATTGGCTCTGAACTCCTCTTACGACGCAGGCTTGTTAGCATAGACCAATGATTTAACGTACCCCCATAAAAAGAAGTCTAGAAGTGTTAAATCACACGATCTAGGCGGCCATTCGACAGGACCATTTCTCGATATAACACGTTCACCGAATTTAGATTGCAGTAAGTCGACTGTTACACCCGCTGTGTGGCTTGTGGCACCGTCTTGTTGCAACCACATATCATTAATGTCTAGCCCTTGCAATTGATCAAAGAAATAACGTTGCAACATACCTCTGTAGCGATCTCCATTGACTGTAACGTGACGGTTATTTTTATCAACGAAAAAGAACGGCCCAATGACACCACCGGCATGAAAAACCGCACCAAACAGTAATTTTTTGTGGATGAAGTGATAACAAAGGAGAGTCTTCCAAATACTGCCCAGGAGAGCCGCATTCGCTTGATAACCTCCCTATACTGATTATCTTTCCCTAGAGTGATTGAATGGCCCAAACAGTTCTATTCACTTACTTTTTCTATCCTCCACTGTAATAAATTTTCCGAGGTCAGTGGATCATTTACCTCGCAAAACCGAGTGACTCCCAAGATTCCCCTGTTGACTTAGCCGGGAATCAGTTAACCGATAGAAAACCAACACCACTACAAAATGAATTCTACAATTTTTTTATTTCAGTTTGATTTTTACGCAAAAAGCCTATATTTTTTGGTCTGTGCGATTATAATGTTCTTAACTATGGTTTAAAATATCATAGAAAATAATATCATTATATCTGAGTTTAATTTTATTCTTATTATTAACCAAAGACAAAAAATGAGAAACTTATAACAATACAACGGTATACGTAAAAACCAATTATTAAATTGCAAAGTTCCGTAAATACTGAAAAAATACATCAAAAGGTAGGACAAAGCCTAAGTTTACCAAACAATAACACTTTCTTCTATTTGCAACCAAAATTAATGTACAGATAAAAATATGTTTTGTTACGGTGAAGAGATGTAGAACTTGTAAAATATATTTCTGTTAAAATATAATCATTTCCGATATATGTTACTATATAAGGTATGTTATAAAATAGTTTAATACATTGAAGTACGCGCTTCCTTTAGCTAAATGAAAATACACTTAAAACTCTCAAAGTATAGTATTAATACAAAAAATTTCATTTTTAAGATAAAATTTTATGCAAATTCTCAATTTTATTCATTATAAAAATCCACAAGGAGAAATTTTCATAATTACAAAACATGATTTTATTTCTAACCTAATGTTTTGCTAGATCTTAATATCAATTTTACTAACTTAAAGAACAAATACTTAAAATATATAGTAATAGCGGGCTTATTTAAAAACAAAAAAAAAAAAACGACGAATTTTAAATCGGACTTGCTCAATTGATGTTCCGTACGGTGATTGCTTTTTAAAAAAAACCCTTACCTAGGTTAAGTTAATTAGGTCCCTGGCATCTAAAGATACAATATATATTTTCATGTTTTTTCTTAGTCAATACTGTATAACTAAAGTTATAGTATCTTAGCTACCTAATAGCCAATGAATCATTCTAGCTCCATCTAGAATCTAGTAATAAAAGTGTAAAACAAATATTTCCTACCTAAATATTTGTTTAATTATAAACCAGTAAAATAAAATTATTTTCTCTCGGTACCCATCCGTGTGTGTATCAAAAGTATATCTAAATAACCGGTCAAGTGCAAGTTGAACTTGCACAATTAGTGTTCCGTACGTTGATTGCCTTTAAAATAAAAAAAATTGTTACAGTGGTATAAAATGATCAGTGACTTCACAAAACAGACCCCAAAGGAGTTTTCAACAAAGTTTGTTTCCAATCTTTATTGAAAACTGATGACCTTGAAATTTTTGTTTTTTTTTCTTATATACCAAATAAATTATTAAAGGTAATGCACTCGTGATAATTTTCGTTCAATCTACACCCCGTGGAGAGCATTCCAGAATTTTTTCAAAATTTTTTGATCAGTACTTTTCGAGATAAGGTGGGAGGACAGCGATTTTTCGCGACTTTTTAAAAATAATACAAAGAAAAGTGAGTCCAAGTATTACATTATATGTATATTTTTTACTCGTGTTTTCACAAGCTTCTATTTGACACCACACTCGATAACCTAGTAAAAAAAATTTTGTTTTCACTTCTGATTTCACCCTCCAAAACTAACCTCTTAAGTCAAAATTTAACTTTCAAAACTACACGGCTTTGATGAGGCCATCAATTTCTATATTATTACCAAATTTCAACTTTCTATGACAAATAGTTTCGGAGAAAATCGGGTGTGACAGACAGACAGACAGACAGACGGACAGCCTGATAGACGAACGGACAGACACCGAAGTCATCTTATAAGTGTTCCATACGGAACACTAAAAACATCCACATCTGTTAGGCAAAATAGTTTTCATAGTTTTTTTTATACTTGATAAATTTTCAAATGTAATGCACTCGTGATAATTTTCGGTCAATCTATACTCTGTGAAGAATATTTAAGAATTTTTGTAAAAATTTTTGAGTAGTATTTTCGGTGCAGGGGCAGCGTTTTTTTTTTAATATTATAAAGAGAATTGTGCGCAAGCATTACATCATATATTTTTTTTCACTTTCGATTTCACCACAAAACTAACCCCTTAAGCCAAAAGTTAACTTTCAAAACTACACGGTTCTGATTGAGCCATCAATTTCTACGTTTGTGCCAAATTTCAACTTTCTATATCAAGTAGTTTCGGAGAAAATCGGATGTGACAGACGGGCACTGAAGTAGTCCCATAAGTTTTCGTACAGAATCCTAAAAATATAATCTCTTAACAGTTTGAACATAGTAAAACATTTTTTGATGTTTTCTCATGCTTAATAAATTTTGCAATATTTTATTGTCATAACTTGTCAGTTATAACTAATTGTAAAGCGAATGCATCCTTGCCCCTCCATGTTAATTTTAAATAAAAATTAAAATACTTATATATTAGGAAACAAATATTTCAAGCATAAAGTTAGATATACCTGATACTATGTCACCAATATTGCTTTGTTTCTCTATGCCTTCTGGATTATCTCTCTAAATTCAGTAATTATTAACGTACATATCTTATCTCCCGATATGTCTTCGGAAAGTTTACATACTTTGAAAATGTTTGCAAATATACAAATTTCTTATGAATTTCGGTATACTTTAGTCTAATAGTAATATTTTTGGCCAATTTTTTGTTGTATGTTTTAAATGAAATTATGCGTTTATTAAATTGTAATTACCATGTTAATAATACTCTTTTTTGCCTTTTGTTCAAAGCATAGCGTTTTAGTAATATTATCAGCTGGCGTAAAGGGAAACTTATTATATCCAACTATAGAAAAGTTAATTGACTATCCATATCACAAAAAATATCTTCCAAATGTACACGCTATTTCGCTTAACTGACTTTTATTTTAATGGCTACGTCATTATCTACATGTAAGAATTTCATTGAACTATTTGTTTCTTTACCAAAATTGACAAGAGTGCAAGAGAGGCCAGTAGAAAAATAATTTTTAATTATAATAAGCAATATTCTGACAATAAATAAATGGCGGCATTCTTATAAAATACTATAGACAACAACAATTTTGTGAAATTTTAATTTATGGCATCTTAAATTATGGTACTTTCAGAGAAAAGCTGTAAATAAAGTTGGTACTTGGGCATCAGAGTTAAAAGTATTGTTGGTCACTTAACATACATTTTATTCGCCTACGTACATATTTTATTACAAGAAACTACTTACTACATTTACTACATCGTATATTTTACCATGTCTATTTTTTTATTACAGGTTCTCTGCCGATTTGTATTATAAAGAAATTTAGTTTTATAAATCGCAAAGATAAACCAATTTTATTGCAGAATTATTCAGTTCGTGCATTCTATATTATCAGTATAACAAATGGTAACAAATCACATATGAAAGGTACTAGTTACTATCAGTTTTATCGTTATTTTCCTTTCTATTTTGATGTCCATCAATTAATTCGGTTAACTTGAATAAACAGATAATTCTATGTAATCAATTTAGGCGGGCAGAAACAAAATAATACATACTGTCAGAGGGTCGATTATTTCTAATTATGTATTTTACCGGTAGTGTAAAGAATTACGATAAAACGTAAAAGCGGACACTTACTCATCATCGCCATCACCAGATCTACCAGGATCATTATCAGTCGCCTTCAGTACCACCTCAAAATATTAGTCCCCTGATTCGAGCATCGGAAAATACCGACCAATCCAGCCAAAACCGAACCATCATGTTCAATAAATCCTCCAGCATCATACCGGCAAGCCTCACTCTCTAAAGGACCAGACTCCAATGGACCAGCAGCAACAGGGACCTCTACTACAACAAGTGGATAGTATGGAAGGACTAGATCACCACCTCGACCACCAAAGCCGATCAGTTCCTTGACAAGCTATCATCATCATCATTAGCTTATTCCATCCATAGTCGGATGTAAGTCTCCCCAAGTTGTCTCCAATGAGCTTTGTTGTTTGCTTTTTGCATCTTTTTATGTCGTCCGTCCATCTTGTCTATGGTCTACCTCTGCATCTTTTGTGTTCTCTAGGCATCCATTCAACTATACGGCGGATATCTGTTATCATTCAGCCTTGCGATCTGCGCCCAATTCCACCTTAATATACATATTCGTTGTATTACATCTGTCACTTTTTGATTTTTTTGATTTGATTTTTGATTTGAGGGCGCGTCAACTACAGGGTTATTTGGCGCCCATGAAAGTATGGTGGAGGAAAGGATTAGATTATTGAAATGTTAATATTTATTATTTTTTATTTATATAATTATGTTTAATTCCTTTAGGAAGTTGGTAATATTCATATAGTTTACTTTGAATGATTTTAGAGTTAATTTGAGAGAATGGGGGAGGTTATATTTTGTTCTGATGGGGAAGAAGTGGGGAGATTCAAATACGTGTTTAACAGAGAGAGGGTTGTTGCAGTTGGGGCAGGTGGGGGCTCTTTCGCTTTCCAATAAGTGAGAATGTGTATGAAACAAGTGGCCTATGGCAAGTCTTCTTAGAGTGACATTGGCTTTTCTGTTCATATTTGCGAGATGAAGAGGGGGGTGGGTATATGGCTTTATATTCCATAATTTGTTGTTAGAGTCCTCAAGGTCCCATTGGAGTTGAAATAGATTTTGGAATAATGTGTTTAAGTATCTTTTATAATCCTGTTGGTGGTTTTCGCTAGCGGAGGGGGAACCCGTTAAGGCCGCTTGTTTAGCTTTTTTGTCAGCTAAATCATTCCCTGTAATTCCTATGTGACTAGGAAGCCACATAAGCGAGAAGGACTTCTTTCTGAGGTGGGCGATATAGGAGAAGTCCAGGATTTGGCGGATGAATGCAAAATTTAAGTTTCTGGACTTTATGGATTGAAGGGCACTGAGCGAATCCGATACTATGAGAAAATGAAGTGAAGATGGTATGGTCAAGATGTAAAGCTTCCTTAATGGCGACAAGTTGAGCTGTAAAGATAGTGGAATGGTTTGGGAGTTTAAAATATTTAGAAACTTGGGTTTTAGAGTCATAGAAAGCAGCTCCCACACCATTTGCATTTTTGGAGCCATCAGTGTAGATGATCCAGGAGTTTTGGTGTTTATTATGAAGAAGATGGTTGAAGCTTTTGTTGAATAATATGGATGGAGAGGAAGATTTATTGTATGCTTGAAGGGATAGATCAATTTGGGGGGTGGGAAAGCACCACGGTGGGAATTGATTAAAAAGTGGATATTCCAGTTTAGGAATTGTGAGGTTATGAAGTAAAATGAGTTTGTTAATTTTGTGAGGGATTGAGTTGGGAATAAGATGCGATGTTTGATGGTGTACGAAAGATAAGTTTAGGGAGCCTTTCGTATGCGGGAGGAATAGAGAGGATGCGTAGAAGTTTAGTAACGATTTTTGTCTAAGTAAACTAAGGGGAGGGATGGATGAGATACATTGGAGGCTTGAAATGGGAGAGGTTCGGAAAGCTCCCGAGGCCAGGCGGAGGGCTTGATTTTGAATGGGGTCCAGTTTAGCGATTGTACTGGGTTTAGCTGAATTATAAATAAAGTCACAGTAGGAGATTTTGGATCGAATTAAGGATTTATAGATGTGGATAAGGGAGGGAAAATCAGAGCCCCAATTGATGTTAGAAAGGGAACGAATGAGGTTTAAATCCCTAGAAGTTCTTGATTTAAGATCTTCGATGTGGGGTTTCCAATTTAGTCTCTCATCAAAGGTTAATCCTAGAATTTTGAGGAATTCTTTGTGGGGAATAGGAGAGCCAGAGATGTTAAGAGGATTGAGTTTTGGACATGATCTGGATTTGCAGAAATGCATATAAGACGATTTAGAGGGAGAGAGTTTAAAATCGTGATTTGTTATCCATGAGACCAGGGTGGATAAAGATTTCTGAACGGTAGAGATAGGGATAGGATGCAGATGAAGAGTAAAGGATTAGGTCATCAGCGAACATTCTGTAATTAATGTGTGGAGGAATTGATTTGGTCATAGGGGTAGTAGCAATGTTAAACAGGGTTGGGCTTAGTATTGAGCCTTGAGGGACACCTAATGTGAGGGTATATAAGTCTGATAGAACACCGTTTACTCTTACTTGGAAAACTCTTGGTTGAAGGAGGTTTTGGATGAACTTTGGGAGTTCTCCTTCTAGACCCATTTTATTTAGTTGAGAAAGGATTAAGTTTTTATCGGTAAGATCAAAGGCATTTGAGAGATCTAAAGAGATTAATAGGAGATGGTTGTTGTGATGAAGAGAACGACGAATGTCCGTGTCAAGGGAAGCTAGGTAGTCAGACGTGGATCTAAATTTTCTGAAACCATATTGGTGAGTGCGGAGGAGATTTTCAGTTTCCAATTTCCAAGAGAGTCTAGAATGAACCATCCTTTCGAGAATCTTGAGGAGATGGCTAGTTAAAGATATAGGTCTATAGCTTTTTGGGGATGAGCGAGGTTTATCTTTCTTGTGGATCGGAATGATGGTTGACTTTAGCCATTCTTTAGGAAAGAAAGAAGATTGCCATATGAAATTATAGAGTTTCAGGAGGAGAAGTAACATATTAACGGGGAGATTTTGAATCATTCCCAGGAGGATGTTGTCTGGGCCGGGGGAAGTTTTTTTTTTGAATTTGCAATGGCTGTATTGAGTTCAAGAAGAGAAAATGGGATATTGTATTTGTGGTGGTTAGAAGTATGAAAAGAGGGGGAGGAAGGTGGAGAGGTTTGGGTTAGGCGGGAGGATTTCTTGGAGAGGTGAGATGCAATACAGTTGGCTATGTCTGTAGAATTTGAGATGTGTTGATTATTGTATATTAGAATTTAAATGTAGATTGTAACCTTCCGAACGCATACCAAGCTAACGAGAGTCTTCTATCCAAGTCAGCATTTAAATTATTTTTTTGATATTTCGATTTTTTGTCCTAAATATATGAATGTTTGTACCTTTCCTATTCTTTCACCTTCTATTAATAGTTCCTGGCTGTTATCTTCATTTTCATTGTTCAAATATTTGGTTTTGATGAAGCTTATTTTTAGATCTATTTCTCGGGACTTGTTATTTAATTCTATCAGCATTTCTAGTAATTCTTCTTTTGTGTTGACGATTAGAGTGATATCATCTGCGAACCTTAAGTGATTTAATCGTTCACCGTCTATTAGTTTTCCTTTACTCGTATTTTCCCAATTTAGCGATTTGAACATGTCTTCTAGAAAGTGAACAGCTTTGGGGATATCGATTCGCCTTGTCTAATTCCTCTTTTAATTTTGATTTTATTTGTTTTTTTCTTCAAGCATTATTTGTGATGTGGCATGTTTACATATGTGTTCAAGAAGAGTTATGTACCTTTGATCAACTCGGCTGTTACCCAAGGCGTTAAGAACTGCCCATATCTCTACCGAATCAAATGTTTTTTCGTAGGCAACCAATGTTAACCACAAGGTGACTTTAATATTTATTTGCTTTTTCCACTAGTAATCTAATTATTTGAAGATGGTCCAAAGTGATGTATCTTCGTCTAAATCCCCTTTGTTCACGTGTTTGATAACTGTGTAATTTCTTCGTTAATCTATAGGTTACGATGCTAAAGAGGATTTTGTACAGTACCGATAACAGGCTCATGGGTCTGTAAATCTCCAATTTAAATTTGTCTCCCTTTTTAAATATAAACACAAGGCGTTTACCCAAGGTGTTGTCGTTTCTGTAGTTATTTCATCGTCCCCTGGTCCTTTATTGTTGTGCATATATTGTAGGGCGTTTATTATTTCATCCCTTATTACATCGGAAATTTCTTCAAATCCCACATTTCTTACTCTCCCGGGCGGTGGCGATATTTTCGTGTCATATAGTGCTTAATAATATTTCTCTGTAACTTCCTTTGATTTGTGCGATCTCTTGGTTATCGTTATTTATAAGTTTTATTATTTGATGTCCCCCTTCATTCATTTGTTTGTTTAGGTGTTTCAAATTTTCCCCTCTTTCTTCTATTTTCAAGTTTCTGAACTGTCTGACCTCTCTGACCTTTTTTTTTATTTTTTTTTTTGCCTATTTGTGTCAGTTCTAATCTACAATTTGTAGGATCATTTCTCGTCGTCTCTGTTTCATGAGATTTTATGTCTCTTTACTTAATTTTTGTGTTTTTTCTTTTTTCTATGCTATTTGTTCTATAGTCATGAGTAGGCTGTTGGTTATTTGTGCGTTTAGTTCCTCAAGTTCTGTTTGGTAGACAAGCTATACCTTTCTCTAAACAAGTCCAACAATGACCAAAATGATCATCAAAGCCAGCTTCACTTATTCCAGTCCGGCATGGTACCAAATATCAGACACCTACAGATCCATCCTCCAGTTCGTTCAAAACAAGGCCTTCCGAATCATCCCCAAAGCTCCATGGTTTCCCCGTAACACCTAGATCCATCGAGACCTTCAAATGCCCAAAATCCGGAAATTCATGAACAATGCTCAGCTCAAATTCCTTGATAAAACCACTCACCACCTCAACCCCACAGCCGCCTATGGACCTCTACCCAACGCTAGATGACACTGCCGAAGACCCTCCGACCCCTACTACAGAATTAGCTTTAAGTTAATCTTAAGTTAATTTTAAGCTAAATTTTAAGTTTATCCTCATGAAATATAAATTTTAATATCAAGTTCTCTCTCACCACATTTATATAAAACCCATTACCTAGGCTAAGATATTTAGGTTACTGACATGTAAATATCTTAAGACACAAATGTATTATCATGATTAGTCCACCTCATTGCATAATAGTTATAGGTCTAACCTCCCTAATTGTCAATAAATAATTCTAAATAGCTGCCACTTGCAAGCAATGAAATAATAGTAGGGAAATACACTGCTGCATAAATAATGTTTTGTAGCGATGAAAAAATTTGTAACCTCAACTAACTTATAAATTAGATTTAGTTTTAGGGAGCTATATCAAGTGATGCCAACTCTGAATACACAACTTGTTAGTATTTTTTTTCTCATTAACGTGGTAGTGCCTAAGCTAGCTGGAATTTTGAAGTTTTTTTGCATTATTTTTTATTTTCTGTTTTGCTTTGTTTTAGCTAATTGGTGACAAAATAGTGCTCTTTGTATCTTTGTTTCAGATGAAGTTAATCTGTGATTGAATCTCGTTGCGAGTTGGAAATTTAAAGAAGAGTGGTGTGATGACCGACATAACTTAAAAAGTATTTTTTTCGTGAATTAGAGATTCCTAAATAAGAAAAAATGCACAAATCTCAGAGAGTATGGACCAAACGAAGATGAAAACTTAAAAAGAAAGAATGAATTCTGGGAACAACTCTGTGAAGCAGTGGAGGATTATAGTGGAAGATTGATAATAGTTGGTGATTTAAATGGGAGAGTAGGCAGAATAAATGATGAAATGGGTGAGTCAGTAGGAAGGCATTGAGAAAGCATAAGAAACAACAATGGTAAGCGAGTCATCGATTTCTGTATTATCAATTATCTGAAAGTAACTAACACATATTTCAATCACAAGGAGATTCATAAATTTACAAGAGTAATGGAAAGCAAAAATGAGGAATCTATTATCAATTACATAATTATCAATAGTAAATACATGAAAGAAGTAAAAGACACGAGAGTTAAAAAAGGGGCGGAAATATACTCGGACCACTACCTATTAACAACCAAAATAGAAATAAATGATGGGAGGGCAAGAAATGAAAAACTAAGGAATGACAAGGACACAACAGTAGAGAAAATTAAGTCGTATAAATTACAGTAAATAGAAATAGCCACAGAGTACAGGAAAAGAAAAATGGACCAGTTATATAGGAACATTAATGAAATACATATAAAAGAACTATAGAAAAAAATAAAAGAAATACTATACGAAACTGCTAAAGTAACATACGGAGTTATTAGAAGAAATAAACACATAAAACAAACAAGATGGTGGAGTCGAGAAATCAAGGAAGAAGTGAAAATTAAAAAGGATAAATGGAAACCTACAATCTAGAACAAATGAGAACTACAATAACTATAAAGAACAGAGACTGAAAGTGAAAGAAATGGTGAAGCAAGCGAAACAAAAAGCATGGGAAGAGTTTGGAGAGAAATTAGAAAGTGATAGACATGGAAATCAAAAGTCGTTCTATAGAGTACTCAAAACAATGAGGAAAGGAAAAAAAAAACATGAAGTTAAGCATATGAAAAATGAAAACGGAAAAATAATACATGATGAAGAAGAGATTAAAAATAGGTAGAAGGAATATTTCGAGGAAAGTCTAAATACAAACCAACATAACTGCAGAGATGATAAAGAACATTGGCGATATAGGACGAGAAATCTTAAGAAAACTATTTCATGAAATAATGACAAACAGAAAGATACCAAAAGAGTGGGAAGTGGGAATAATCATACCACTATATAAAAAAGAAGACAACAAGGATTGTTCCAACTACCGAGGAATTTCAATATTTAATTCAGTAACCAAAATGTATGAGCAAATCTTGGAAAGAAGAGTCCAAAAAATTACAGAACCTCAATTAAAGGAATCCCAAAGTGCATTCAGGAGGGGAAGAGGAGTACAGGATAATATCTTTACGATTAAGAATTTAATAGAAAAAAGTAAGAATATACGTTGCGTTTCTAGATCTTGAAAAAGCCTTTGAGAGTGTCCCAAGGCAACTTATATGGAACAGTTTAATAGAAAGAGGAATAAACACACAGCTATGCAGAGCCAAAGTCTATACCAGGTCACAAGATATTATGTAAGAATGGGAAAATATATGTCCGAGGAGTTCACAACAAAAGAGGGACTTAGAAAAGTTCAACATAATAATGGACGATGTAATAAAAGAAGTAAAAACAAAAGTTAAAAAATACAGGGTCGGCTATAGAAACATGATACTGGGTACTCACAAAAAGAACGAGTAGTAAACTTCAAGCAGTTGAGATGAAATATCTTAGAGCAGTAATAGGCATAACAAGAAGAGATAAAATTAAAAACATCAAGATGAGAAAACAATTGCGATAGAACCGCTAACGACAACGATAAAAAGGAACCAACTGAGATGGTTTGGCCACTTAGTGAGAATGAAGGAGAGTCAACAAGCAAAAGTAATACGGGAAACCGGAAAGATGCAGAAAAGTCTAAGGGGTAGACCAGCCAAAACTTGGGAAACTGAAGTAGCTGAAAACCTGAAAGAACGAAAAACGACCTGGAAGTAAGGAAAGAAAAGGACAAAAAACAAGAAGGAATGGCAAAATTTGTATACAATTTTTAGATAAAATGTATTTAACATGAAAATGTACACCTTGACACCTAACTGCACATCAAGGTATTTGATTAAGAAATAAATAAATATTCAGAAAAATAACTTGGCAAGACCAGGTTGCAGAGTTCTATTATCAACCTCACATCAAATGAGATACATAATTTTTTAGCCCTTTTGTGTTTGAGTCAGTTGCGTCGCATCGGGACAGTTAATTTTATTTTCAAAAAAAATTACAAAAAAAAGGGAGGAGAATCTAATGTGAATTCATTAAAATTTTTGTGTAAAAACTAAAATATACGAGTCAGACTTCTGTTTGAGAGCAAATTTAGTATTTTTGCACAAATTTATTTAATTACTGCACCACTGACTTGATTAAAAAAGGTTAAGTCTCGCGTGGTATTCAGTAAGCACGGTTTTATCATTGATTAACTTGGGAAGATGACACATTACTCTAGAACCAAGAAACATACAAAGCCTAATTCCAAACAATTGAAATAAGAGAAATGAGACGACCTCAATATTTTAAATATATCTGGAGGTATTGCGTTAGTGAATACAAAAACCCACACATGTACCACTTTCTGACTAATACCATTGGACCATCATAAATGAGTAGTACCTGCAGTGAAGAATCCAAATTAAGTCTGTTAAAAGGTAAATCAGTTTCAACGCGTACGGACACACTTGAATGTAAGAAGTATGGGAGGTACTGCCTAGCAGATTAGCCAATAAAATCAAATTATTATCAAATTGTTAAAACTTAATAGTCGCTTATTGCCAGCACAAACGACATTAGCAAAATTTATTGACATTACATTGTAAATTTTTACAACAGTTTTCAATATTTAATTTTAAGTGTGAATTCTGCAAGCTTATCGTTACGAAACTTTTATGTAACTTATTGCAGGCTGAATCATTTACTAAACGACACACATTCCAGTTTATTCAATTTATACAAAAACGTTAGTTTCTAGGTCTAATGAACTCATTTACTAAAAATTGGAGTCTATTTATCACAAACTTAATTGTTCAAATAATGTTAAACAGTTAAAAAGCAACTAATTTTTTTGCAAGCATAGCATCAATTGCTACAAGATCGTAGCGATTTTTGTTGATCTTGAATGGCAGCAGATTGTACTTGGTGAGAAACATCCTTCTTGATAGTAGATTTTAAGAAGATGAAGTTCTCCAGATAAAAGAGTTCAATAATAATAAATATAATTTATAGAAAATTTAGTGCGAAGGCATGAGATCTGGTTTAATTTAAAACAATTTTTGAACAGAGTTATTTTTGTTGCCTTTAAATTTGTGAAAATTTAAGTGAGTGGATTCTTGAGATTTTCTTTTTACGTAATCCTCTAATTTTAAGTCCTTTCTTGTTGTGCCCAATTGTTGTCCATTCGTTTTCTTTTGTTATTTAAACGTTTCACTTTTTCAACTATACTCATACGAATGTCGCTACTCATACAGAACCTTTCTTGGGGAAAAGCTTTTTCGAGAGAGTATGTCGAGACAGACGTCAAGGGGATACCATCTCGTCGAAATTGTTTACGTTGGCGCTAGAAGACCTTTTCAAACAACTTGCATGGACAAGTAAGGGTATAAATACAGGAGGAGAGCAACTCAATCACTTGCAATGCGCGGATGATATGTGCTTATATCTAACAACAAAAAACAATTGGAAGAAATGTTCAACGAACTTAACAACAAGTTCAGAGAGATTGGTCTGAAGATAAACAAACCATGTTCATGAGAAATGACGACTGTAATAAAGAAGCAGTACTGAATATTGAAAACGCGAAAATGGCGAATTCATACGGATATCTTGAACAAAAAATGGTAATATCCAAAGAAAACTGGAAAGCGGATTTATCAAGGAAAATATCATTGGCTTTGTAGGCGTTTGGCAGAGTGCGGAACATCTTCCTTTCCAATGTCCCCAATATACTAAAAGCGAACACATTTGTTCAATGCGTGTTGCCAGTATTGACATGCGGAACGGAAACCTGGACTTTATATCAAGGAATTATAAATCGCCTACAAGTAGCTTAACGAGCAATGAAAATGAGGATGTTGGGAATATCACTAACTAATGAAGAAATTCGAGGAAGGTTCAACATAATTGATGTAGCTGAGAGGGTAAGCAGGTTGAAGTGGAGCTGGGCAAATCATATCGCAAAACTCTCTACTAATCGATGGTTCCATAAAGTAATCAACTAGAGGCCCTGGAATGAGAAAGAAAGTAGAAGACGCCCGCAAACTCGATGGTCTGACGACATCTATGGACTGGAAAACAAAATCGAAGAAGATAGACGTACTTAGGGGAAGCTTATGTCCGACGATGAACTGCATAGCTGATGATGATGATGTCAAGTCATCGAGGTTGTTAGATAATAGAAGACAGATGGAAAATCAGGTTTCTTTAGCTTAAATAGCTAACCAGGTGCTAAATCCCATTAAGACTAGGACCGACTCCAATCAATCTTCTTCTGGCTCTACTGAGATGTTTATATATAGATATATTGAATTTTGTGGTTATTGTGATCAGCTGTTGTAAACAAGTAATGAAATGGATAATAATAAAAGATCAACAAATATTGATAAAAATGGTAAAAAAAAAATTTTATGTGGAAGCGAAAACGCGTTACTAAGGCTGTATACAATCAAAGATTAAGCCGACAAAGTGTTGGTTAACGGAACAGAAAATCAAAAGTAAGTCTCCTAACCTCTGTGACATTGGTCGTCGTAAATAATAAATAATATTTACTTCCGAAGAAGCCATTGTATTGAAACAATTGTCAAGTGACTTTAAATATATTGGAAATTAAAACATAGTGTTGACATACGATCACTTGGAGAAAACTTAAAATGTTCTTCATGTAGAAAGTACTGGCTGTACTGATTTTTTAAATGGTGTGCCTGTTCCAATAATTTAAATAATAACATTGCAGTGTCGGACTGCTCCGTTTAGCAAAACGTTTTTACAAAGAATGTAATCGTACCCAATGGGTCATGTCGGCCAATATAACTTACCAGATATATTGTTGCGGACAATCTCGTCACAAAAAATAGAGATTGCAGTTCTTTACCGAACACTGCAAGATTACTGACCGAGAACAAATTTTTACGAAAAAAAAAAGTTATAGTTAGTTTCAATTAAAAGTCCACTAATTCACCGGAAACACAAAAATTTTAAAATCCGGAAATTAAACGTTTTGGTACGCTCGACTGGTTTTTTTTTTAACGGGTTCTTTTGAACATCCAAACAAATCGGAACCACGGATATAATGGGCTCGATTGTTTTTTTTGACTTCAGGGTCAAATAATACGCAATGTAAGCAGTAGAAAAATAACAGTGGACACAGTTGCCAATATAAACATGGTATTTCGAGTTGACGATAGTATGACGATTTACTTTCTCTATCACTGTGCTGCGTTCCAGTGGCGCAACTTCAAAGAAAGTAAGAGTGCAAATTAAATTTCCACTGTTTGCAGTTAATCTTAACCGGGAGGTAATCGCTCTTCAGGTTAATCGTACTAGGGTTATTTTGGGTTCGTTTATACTTCTTGGGATGTTTCAATCATGCAACATCTTAAAATTATATTTATAACTAATACATTTTTGCTTACGGTTTTTACAGAAAATAATTTATGTTGTTAGAATAATTGCAAAAATCAGTCAGTTGATACCACTAATTTATTTTTAAGGATCCTACTCACGGATTTTAGGCGTTTTAAGATATAGCTTGTGCCGTAAATAAGTTTAAATTTGTGGGGATTTTTACGTGAACTCAATAAGTGGGAGGTGTACGGTAGAAGTACAGACAGTAATATAGGACGGCGTCGGAAAAAAAATTAATTATTTACAAATTTTAAGGATAATTGGATAAGGATAATAATAACGTGAATCGCTTTTTCCGCACACATGCCGCTCCTGGAGCGCTTTAGGGACTTCCCTGTAGCACGTGTGCTAGACTCATAAAAAAAATTAAATTTTCCAAAAACGATTTTCTATAAAATATTATTTTATGTTCGGAATTTGGAATCTTTGGCTCAATGACACTACTCAGGATATATCACCACTATACCAAGGCACTTTATTTTTGCCCTCGACGCGCGTTTCGCTAATCATATTAGCTTCATCAGAAGCGGTGATTGGCTAAAGCTAAACGTACAATCTAACGTATATACGAGGGCTACTTTTTAAGTTTTTACAAACACAATGAAACAAAAAGAAATTTTTATTTTTTTCTCAAAATATTCGCCTTTAAGACTTTTGCATGCGTTCGAACCAATTCCTGAAAACATTTTTCAACTCTGAAGATGGTACCTCAAAAACATGGTTTTGGAAGTATTCAATAACTTCTTGAGGTAATAAAATAGCTGTCCACGCATTTGTTTTGACAATCGGGGACAAAAAGAAGTCGTTAGGCGATAAATCAGGTGAATACGGGCAATCAGACATTAATTCAATTTTTTTTCTCCGTCAGATAATCAATTGTTTTGTTGAGAGCTGGCATTTCATGGATGCGACGTTTTCGGTTGTTTTTCCAAACAAATTATTGTATACCATTTAGCATTAACTGTTCTTCGATCCTCTAAAGCAGTGGTTGCAACATGTCAGTATAACCAAAGAAATAAGCGATCATTTTCTTTGAAGTGCTTCGCGTTGATTGTTGCTTAGTCTCCGGCTTATATGAATATATCCATGTTTCGTTTCCTGTTACGATGTTGTATACGGATTTTGCATGTCCTCGGTCGAATTTTTTTGAGCATTTCCTTACACCAATTGACACGAGCCTGTTTTTGAGTTTCGGTCAAATTATGCGGAATCCATCAGGAACAGATCTTTTTCACAGCTAAATGTTCATGCAAAGTCGAATGTACTACAGGATCCCTCTATCTCACGGTAAGTCACATGCCGATCTTCTTCAATCATGTTGCGCACAGCATCGATGTTTTTAGGAACAACACCCGATTTTGGTCGACCTTCACGAAATTCATCGCTGACGGAAGCACGACTATGGCGAAATTCTGCAAACCAATTGTAAACAGCCTTTTCTGATTGTGATTCATTACTAAAAGTTTAACGAAGATTCGAGACATTGTTGTTAAGTTAGACCTTTACTAAAATCGTAAAAAATCATCCAACGAAAACCTTCACGTGAGATTTCCATTTATTCACAAAAATGTTTTTTTAAACGCTCAGTGTAAACAAACTACTCGGCCAATTTCTGAGCTGCCACTGTTTTAACAATAACAAATGTCAAATTTTACAACAATTGTAATGTCACTTTTCAAGAGCGCCATCTAGTGATCGTTTGTAAAATCTTAAAAGGCGACCCTCATATCAACTTCTAACTTATTATTATTTTCAAAAATTAAAATATCTAGAAATGGTAATTGTCTTTTGTTCTCAATTTCGTAAATTTGCTAAGTAAATTTAATGGAATCATATCGGCTATTTAATTTGGAAACAAAATTATCTATATTTGCTTTTTTGAGAATTTACCACTAAATGAAAAAATTCTTTAGAATTCATTAACAAAACAGAAGATCCAATTCTCAATGAAGATGACTTTTTAATTTCCTTTCATATTATTTCTTTGTTTCCAAGTGTGCCAATACCACAAATTTGGCAAATAAATTATAATTTGATATCTATAGAAAAGACACTATAACAGATAGATATATTCCTGACGATTTATTTCATTGCAAACAACATAAATTATGAGGATGACTTAATGAAGAAGTTAATAAATAGACAGAAGTTCAGATTAAATATTCATAATTCAACCTTTTTTACACGCGAATTAAATAAGACCAAGTACGTTTCCTTACCACATAATCCGAAATAAGCTATTTAATAAAATAGGGCTCACTTTAAATTATAAGTCATCAGACAATCTGAGGAATGTCTTAGGCAATCCCAAGGAGAAAATCCCTAATTGTAAAAAAGTGGAATTTATGAAATTAGTTGTAATAATTGTGACAAAAAATATGTTGAGCAAACTAAAAGGTCAATTAAAACAAGTATTAAAGAACATTTAGCACACTTAAGATACGGTAGAACAGACAAGTCTAGCATTGCCAAACATGCTCTTGAAGCTGATCATACTGTAACTTTAGGTATTCTAAGATTAATTAAAGATAGGCAATTGTTAAACACGTACGAAAGTATGGAAATTATAAAATGTATAGGTAGTTTAGATAAAAATAGAAGGAACTAGTCCTTATAGTGCTCTCTACTGGTTACTTGACCGAAACTAATAGTTTTGCCCATACCATTGGTTGCACTTGAGTAATTCAGTATAAATACGTTAGACTGTAAATTTAGCTTTAGTCATTTAGTCAATCATCGCTCCTGATGAAGCTAACATAATTAGCGAAACACGCGTCGAGCGCAAAAATAAAGTGTATGGTATGGTGGTTCTATATACTAAGTAGTAAATATTAATGTTTTTATATATATATATTTTTTTTTTTATGGGTCTAGCACACGTGCTGCAGGGAAGTCCCTAAAGCGCTCCAGGAGCGGCACGAGTGCGGAAAAAGCGATTCACTTTGTTCTTGAATCGCTGTAAATTGTACTCGGTGGGAAACACAGCGCTGGGCAAATTATTCCAAAGGGATGACGTTCTCCATATAAAAGATTGCTTGAAAAGCGTTGTACGCGGAGTAACAAGCTGAACCTCATACGGATGTAAAGCACCAGCGCGACGTGTATTTCTAACATGCACCGCTTTGGGAGGAATTAAGCGGGCTACATCCTTCGAACATTTTCCATGACAATACTTGTAGAACAGACTCAAGTCGCCAACCGTTCTTCGATGTTCCAGCGAATCAAGGCCGCCGGTCAATTCCGGGTCCCCAATCAGACGGACCGCTCTTCTCTGAAGAGAATCCAACAAATGCAGTGTATGTTTGGAAGCGGAGCCCCAAACGTGGGAGCAGTATTCCATAGTTGGTCGAATTTGGGCTTTGTAAAGAATTAACAGTTGTTGTGGGGTGTAAAGCTTTCTGGTTCTAAATAATATTCCCAACTTTTGAGAAGCTCTCCTTGCTATGCCTGCAACATGTTCATGCCAGGACTTATTTGCTCCCAAACTAACGCCCAACAAATTGAGCGACGATGCTAGGGGAATGGAGTGCCCCGACATAACTAAGTCGGGTTCAGCAACGTTAACTTTTTTAGAAAAAAACTGCCGCCTGGGTTTTTGTAGCGTTAAATTCCACTTGGTTACTGTCACCCCAAGATAGAATTTCTTCCAGGTCTTTGTTAAGTTGAACGACCTCGTGCTGTCTGCGGACATTCGCCTGAGCAGCCGATGTCCGAGCGTTCAAGGTGAATGAAGAGACAAGCGTACTGTCATCTGCAAAGCTGTAGATTGGATTCCCGGTCTTTTCCAGCAGATCGTTAATGTAAATGAGAAAGAGAGTAGGAGACAGTATGGAGCCCTGGGGCACACCGGCGTTGATAGTGAGGGTGTTAGAAAGAAATCCGTCGACCGCCACTCGCAAAGAACGCTCTCTGAGGAAACATGAGAGCCACAAACAGAACCTTTCAGACATACCATAAGAGCGTAACTTAGCCAACAGTCCATCGTGCCAAACACGGTCGAATGCCTTGGATATGTCAAGAGCAACCGCTCGAGACTCTCCAAAGTGTTCAATTGCGTTGTTCCAAACATGTGTTACATAAGTCAGGAGATCTCCTGTTGATCTATGTTTACGAAAACCATATTGGTGATCGCTAATAATATTGAATCGTTCAAGATATTTTAAAAGATGCTCATTGATAACCTTTTCCATGACTTTTGATATTATTGAAAGCAGTGCAACTGGTCGGTAGTTATTTGGCAAGGTCTTCTTGCCTTTTTTAGGTATCGGCTGAACCATGGCACATTTCCAGCAGGACGGAAATATTCCCTTTCTGTAGGATAGGTTAAAAAGTCTACAGAAAACTGGTGTTAGTTCCCTTGCACAGTTTTTGAGAACTATGGCAGGTATTCCGTCAGCGCCAGAAGCCTTCTTGGTGTCTAGCTTCATTAAAATACGCTTTATGATGCGCTGTCTGAAGACAACATCGGGTATCCTTGACTGCAATATGGGAATAGTAGGTGGTGTTTTTCCTTGGAAATCGACAGTAGAATGTGAAGCAAAGAGTTCAGCCAACAAGTTCGCTCTCTCAACAGGTGTGTTTGCAATGGAATTATCTGGCCGTGTGAGTGGTGGTATGATGGATTTGGTAAAATTTTGACTAACTGCCTTAGCGACTGCCCAAAAGGACCTGGAATTGTTGGGACAAGCGAGAAGTTTGTTTCTAATTCGTTGATTGTGTGCCTCCTTGGTTTCGTCGATAATTCCCTTGCATCTGTTCCGAGCATGAACAAAGATGTTACGATTTACGGTGTTAGGATTTTCACGCCATTGTCGGTAGGCAATATGTTTAGAAGCAACAGCTTCTTTGCATTTTCGGTCGAACCAAGGCTTGCCGTTGGAGGAGCATTTCTTCAAAAAAGGGATGTAAGCTTCCATACCAGCCAAAATAACATCGGAGACCTCCCTGGCGCAGTCAGATGGGTTATCGGATCGAAAACAAACGTCCACCCAAGGGAAAGTTCGAAAGTATTCCATGAGATTTTCCCATTTAGCAGATTTGTAGTGCCAAATCTTGCGCGGCCTAGGCACCTCTCTGTCACTGATTGGCAGGATACTCGATGTCGAAAGCAGTTTATGGTCGGAAGAACCTAACGGCGGATTTACGGTGACCGTGTAAATCTCCGGATTGGTGGTTAAAAACAGATCAAGAAGACTGGCGAACTCCCCGTCTCGATCAGGGATCCGTGTTGGTTCGTCAATAAGCTGAGTTAAGCCATAACTGATTGAGAATGATTCAGCTTCACGACCTTGTTCGTCGGTAGTATTTGAATATATAAGCCAGTTGATATTGTGGACATTAAAGTCACCCAGGATGGCAATCTCGGCAATATAGAAAATCACATTTAAAGCATGTTTTTTAAAGTAATTTATATTGTTGAGTAAGATCGAAAAAAAATTGTCCAAATTTTAATTTCTTTTTTCTTTCTACAGCAATATCAATCTTGTAGTAATCTTAAACGAGCTTCAGTTTTCATTTTAGCTTTACGTTTATTAACAATAAAGAAAACTTTCTGAAAAAATAATAGTTTTCTTTAAATTAATAAATTATATATATATATATATATATATATTATATATATATATATATATATATATATATATATATATATATATATATATATATATATATATATATATATATATATATATATATATATATATATATATATATATATATATATATATATATATAATGTTAATTTGTACGTGCTTGTATTTCGCAAATTTCTTTGGCCACAAATTTCTTCGTGAAATAGTTATACAAATGAAAAAAATTGAGTCCCAAAATGCCTAAAATCTATGAGCAGAATCAGATGTCTAAAACCCATCGGGCCAAGGTCCAGACAGTACAAAATATAGCCCTCCGCATCATAGCGGGAGCTCCCTGGTTCGTTCGGAACAACCAGTTGCTCAGGGAATTTGAAATGCCCACAATAAAAGAATTCACACATAACGCCCAGCTTCGCTTCCTTGAGAAAGCAGCAGTCCATTCTAAACCCGAGATAGCTAACACTTTCAGAGTCATCGTAAAAGTCGGCAACCGATACTTACGACCCACAGACACATTAGACTCAACCATGGACTACCTTTGACTTAGTATTTAAGGATAAGGCCGTAGTTTAGTTGAGCAACTCCTTCAGTAAAAAGTGTAAACATCACACACAACTAACACAATTGTAACTCAACACTCCCCGGAACTTGGGGATTTAGGTTAAGTTAGCTTTAAGTTAGGATAAAGTAGGTTAGTTCTAATCATTAGAAAATTAACCTCAGAGTTAAAAAACATTCAAACATTTAGACATTAAAAATCTCAGAAATGTAAAAGGATTAAAGGGTTTTTCCCAGCTCACAAGGAGTTTTAGTGGGTATGCCAACCCTTCAGGTTGGAGAGCCCTAGTTAACTGGAGCACTTTGGGACACCCTTATGGTGACGCAAACTGCTCCAGAATCCATAAGGCGGATTTCTCCTTTAAAAAAAAATATGAGCAGAATCTTTTCTATATCTCACACACTAATAAAGTTATAAGTAAACTAAATGAAAAAAAAAAATTGCAAAAATATTTTCCTAATAATTTTCTTCGTTTTAAAATAAACATTGAATTTTTCACACTAGAAAATAACCTAATACAAGCATTACATCTCAATATTTTAAATGACGGTTACCAGGTATTAGAGAGAAGACAGAAAACAGATGAAAAAACAAGCTTTTCTAGGTTGAAATTGTTGAGTTCAAATTTAAAGTAGGATCAACTTCAGTTAATTTTTCTTTTAGCCATTAAGAAGGTTCTAAATTTATCTCTTTGTGAGTTTCGTTGGCGTCTTTAACCATTACTATTAATCCGTATCAATAATATACATAAATAATAATTCCCGATTAAATTAATTAATGATAATAATAATTTTAAATTAAATGGTCGTCTACCGCATTTATAGAGGCTAGATTTAAAAAGAAGGCGATATAACAAAAACCTGTTCGATTGGTCAAAACTTTTAAATTAACATTTTTCATGGGTTAAATTGAGTTAAATTTCATTTAAAATAATTAATTTAGAAGTTTTAACCCATGAGAACGATTTTTTCAGTTCTTTCGACATGGCAAAAATGAAGTAGGCAAATGCATACATACAAATTTGTCATGGCAACGCCTGTTATATTTAGGCCAAAAAAATTGAACATAGTATATAGCCTGTAGAAGCGGGGCTATTTTTATATACTCTCTTTGTGACGCTATTTTATATAGCCCCAACTTTCTTTATTTTTAATTTATATTTTATTTATTAAATAGGAGCCGTTATTTGCCGCTTACGTATAGTATATTTTACTTTCTGAGAATTGATTGAGTGGATATTAATACTGAAAGAACTAAAAAAATTAGATAAAAGCTAGCTCGTTTTTCACTGGTAGAGTATATGGAGATCGAGGTAACTTTTGAAAATAGTCTCTCTAGTTGTTTAAAACTTGGTTGTACTGTTTTGGGCACCATTCATTTTAGAATAAAAAGAATCTAAGTTCAGCTCAAAAAATGAAAAAATACTGAAGTATATTTAGTCGTTAATATAAAATTGAGTTGGGTACAACCCTTACGGCCTGAAAGAAAGAGCAGGAGTTAGTTTAGTGAGACACTACACATTTAAATAAAAAAGGGTATATTAGCAAAATAAAAAATTTTACACACTTAAAATTACATAGACTTAATAAGTAACCTCTTATACTAAGAGAGTGCACACTATCGCATAGAGTCTTTAAATAAGGATTATTAAATTTTTAATAAAAGGCTTTAAAAGCATGATGTAGAAGTTTGAAAAATCGTCTTCGCGGATTACACGTGTTACGTAGTTGTTGGAAACACACTTTGTAGACTGGAAGTGAGATATTTAAACTCATGTACTACTGACTTACTGATTGGCTTCTCGTCGTGGGTTTTCCAGTTTTTTTTTTTTTTTTTTTTTTTTTTTTTTTTTTTTTTTTTTTTTTAAGCTGCTTGGCCTCTCCTGGTGAGATTCTCATCAAAAATATTGTCTCAGCCACTACTCTCCTATTTTCATTTGGATAACTAATCACTTTTTGACCCGAAATGCCTTAGGATGAGCAGAATAATTTAAGATCGGAAAAAGGCATCAAACTTGAGATCTAGAAACTACACCCACTTGGTGATAAAAATAGCCGTTACTGCACTACGGCATGACGGAAGAACAAATCCACTACGGCATGCTGGAGGGAAAAGCCCCGAAAAATCCGAAATGACCATTTACAAATATATATCTTTTGCCCCTTCTTTAAAGTGAAGTCTTTTAAAATGGTTCACTTCCGGGACGCAAAATCCGACGCATTTAATGCGAACTAAATAAGTTAAGTCGGCAACACGCGTTGCGCACTGCTGGTTTAAGTTAAACTGCTCAAAAATTTAAACTCACTGCTTAATCAAATTACACTGCTCAAAAATTTAAAGTCACTGTTTAACTTAAATTAACAATTATTACAAGAATTATAGAAAGAAAAACGGTGTTGTAACATGATATTACTCTGTATATATCACCACTACACCAAACACTTTATTTTTGCACTCGAAGCGCGTTTCGCTAACTATGTTAGCTTCATCAGGAGCGATGATTGACTGTCAATCATCGCTCCTGATGAAGCTAATATGGTTAGCGAAACGCGCTTCGAGTGCAAAAATAAAGTGTTTGGTGTAGTGGTGATATATACTGAGTAATATCATTGTGCCAAAGATTCCACATTCCCAACTTAGTTGTAATATGATGTTAAAATCTAGGAAAAAATGAATGTTACAATAGTAACAGTGCGCAACCGAAAAATACTCCAAAAGTAATGTGTGTCAAAAATAGGTTCTGATATTGAATCTAGAACTTGGTTTTAATTCTAATTGGAAGAATATAAATTATCACTAAAAATTATTTAAAAAAAACTGCCAAATGCAAGTCGAACTTGGGCAATTAATGTTCCGTATGGTATTTGCTTTTAAAATAAAATAAAATCCTTATCTAGGCCAAGTTAATTAGGTCCCTGACATGTATATATCTTAAAATCCAATATGTATTATTCCCTTTTTTCTTAGTCAATAATGCATAATAGTTATAGCATCTTAGCTACCTAATAGCCAATAAATCAATCTAGCACAATCTAGAATCTAGTAATAAAAATATAAAATAAATATTGACTACCTAAATATTTCTTTAATTAAAAACAAATAAAATAAAATTCTTTTGTCTCGATACAAGAGTGACGCGCGAGCAGTAATATACTGAAATCTATATTAACAAGACCTCCACTTTATTGTCAAGGCACATAGTTTCCATATTTTTTTTATACCAGATAAATTATTAAACGTAATGCGCTCGTGATCATTTTCTCTCAATCTATACTTCATGAAGAATATTCCAGAATTTTTCCAAAATTTTGTGATCACTGTTTTTTGGAACGGGAGTGGGACAGTGATTTTTGGCCATTTTTTTAAAATAATGCAAAAAAAGTGTAGTATTGTAGTAGTATGTAAGTATTACAACATGTATATTTTTGAACAAGCTTTTAATTGATGACCTGGCAAAAAAAAAAAAATTTTCACTTCCGATTTTACCCCCCCTCCCCAAAATTAACCCCTTAAGTCAAAATTTAACTTTCAGAACTACACGGCTCTGATTGGACGATTAGTTCCTAAATTTGTGACAAATTTCAACTTTCTATGTGAAATAGTCTCGGAGAAAATCGGGTATAACTGACAGAAGGACACCGAAGTGATCCCATAAGTGTTCCGTACGGAACTGTAAAAAGAACTTGGACATCAGAATCAGTTTTCTGAACTAGAAAACAAAGTTCATGATAGTCCATAAGAATAAAAGAACTTTTTCTATTGAATTTATTCTATTGATAGGACAAACTTTTGAAGCAGTGAAAAAGGTAGCATATGATATCTATTCTATATAGTTTTTTGGTTTCACAACTCTGTAATGGTATCTCTGTTCTCTTGACCATTAGAATGACAAACCATCGAAACCTCCTACGCTACTGAATATACTGATATAAGACTCGACTACCCATTATTTTAAACCGCATTACATCACGGCAGCTCGGTAGCACTACATACTTTCTAAAGGCGATGATAATTTTATTGACACTAATTAGCATATAATTTGTACAAATCATCATACAAACAAACATGTGAATAAAACAAATATAAAAATTGTCTCGTTACCTTTAGTCAGGTAAATTTTAATTTTTATATTCAATGAAGAAATTTACACTAGCATAAATTTGCATATACAATAATGCACATATTTTGGATTAAACACAAGTTGTAATGTTGACAACGAATTTCAAAGCTAAGAAAGTGATTTGTTACTTCTTTACTACTGATAATTGTTTTTAAACTAAACATCAGAAATCATTACGAATTTTATTTTTCTTTAAAAATGTTAATTGAATTGTGAAATTACCTTAACATAACTTTTCTTATTGCTTTTACATGTTAATTGCTGAAATATATGCTAACTAGACTTGGCGATTTGAGAGATAAGGACGGTTGTGTTCACAGTTTAATACTAACAAACTGCCTTAAGCTCCACTGTGACAAACGGCTAGTGTGAAAGACCCAAATTACCGCCTCCGCCAAGAAAACCAAACTCCTCGGAAAGCTGCAGCCCCTTCTCAACAAGGCCAGCAAATTATCGCAACACGTTGACAATTTACAAGATCATCATCTGAAACTGAATGGTGCCAAATGTCACATACTCGCAGATCTCTCTCTCTCTCTCTCTCTCTCTCTCTCTCTCTCTCTCTCTCTCTCACTCAATTCTTTCACCCCAATCGGTGTATCGGTGACATTATGTAGCTGCAGCCTCAACAGTCATTCTCCCGACATCTCGATCCTACGAGACCTGACTTGACTAGTGCATACCCATGCCAAGAAGAGATCTTACTTGGTCGGACCATCTTGTTGAAGACCATTCCCTTGATCTTCCACTTTCTACCTTCCCCCTTACTACAATTTTATACCTTTATACTAAATTTTTAAAGAATAGATACATTAATACGGTGTTCGGTATATGATACTCCCAGGATTCTTTGATATGCCCACATCTCAAAGACAATTTTTTGGAAGGTAGATGTTTTTACTGGGTTCAGCAATGTCTGCAATTCGCATTGCAGCGCCTTTACCGTCTCGAAACAGCTACCCTTTAACTTTGTCTTCATAGGGAGAACAGTCAGAAGTCAAAGAGTACCAAATCAAGAAAATGGGCGGGTGGAGATGGAAGTCATGGACTTCTCCTGGATACTCCTCTCGCTCCTTGACCCTTTTCTTACTAATAGAAAGTTCATCAGAGATGCTTAGAATTGTCCGCTGATGGTTTTCACGAATGATTTGTTGAACTTTGACGATGATTTCAGGCATACTCGCTCGTCTTCCTCTACCAAAGCTCGACTGCGAAGATCACTAGAAAATTTATGTACGGCTTAAAGCTTCATACCCAAATGCTTTCCAAATCATTCCATATGTTTCAGTAGCACTTTTCCTACGTTGAAAACAAGATTTTACTTATACCTCTGTACGATGTAATTACCGCCACCTATCGGTGTAAATCGATAGTACTTTTGAGTTTTTACTATATAACGTCAGTCCGAGAACTTTTGAATTGCACCACGTACTTATTTTAATTTCTTCTCTTCTCTGTATTTTCTTAAATTCTATAGGTATTTTATTACTTGTAAAAATGCTTTAGCAGAACTACAATCAATAATAGTAGAATAAATGTATTTGTAGTAATATGACATACTTATTTTTTTCTTTCTATATAATGCTGCGATCTGGTCAGCGACCAATAAGTAACTTTTTTCTAATCCTAACATATTAACTATTTAAAATCTAAGAGTTACCCTTTGATGTCTTCTTAGTTATTTTTTATTACTAGGGCACTTTTCTGTTTGTGCACTAATTAAACAATGCTCTGCTTTTACACTTTGTCACAACCTACACCAACTCGTGAAGTTTGGTCCTCTTCAGTCTTCTCTTCTGGTTCGAGTTGCCGAGGAGCTGAATGACCTCGATGTTCTCATGATGAAGGAGTCTTTTTTCATGACTTTTTTTGACTCCATTCGTAGGTCCCTATGGAGGTCTTCATTATGGATATACCGGGGTGCGTTAACTATGCCCCTTAATACTTTGTTTCGAAATGTTTGTATTATTTTTATATTGGTCTTTTTGGTACACCCTCATAGTTGTATTCCGTACGTCCATACTGGTTTTATAATTTGATTATAAATAAGAAGTTTATTATGCGTTGACAACCCCGAGTATCTTCCTAAGAGCCAATACATTTTTTTATACTTAATAGTTAGTTTTTCTTTTTTTTTCTTCACGTGGGCTTTCCAGCGAAGCTCTGTATCTAATGTTAAGCCAAGGTATTTGGCCGTGTTTTCATATGGGATCTGTCCGTTAATTTTTTATTGGTACGTGTTGTATTTTTTTATTAGTGAAGTCAATATTTACTGATTTACCCTCATTCAATTTAATCTTCCATTTCCCAGTCCATTTTTGGAATTTATTCATGGCATTTTGTAGTCTATCGGCTGTTTCTACATTATCTTTGCCAACTGCCAGTGTGGCAGTATCATCGGCAAAAGTAGCTATAGAGTAATTATCTAGTTCTGGTAGATCACATGTATAGAGAAGGTATAGGACCGGACCCAGAACACTACCCTGTGGAACACCAGCTTTTATCTCTTTAAGGTCGGAATAGACATCATCCTGTTTGATCCTAAAATACCTGTCAGTTAAGTACGATTTAATAATGTCTGTATATGTTTTAGGAAGGACAAAATTTAATTTATGAAATAGTCCTTCATGCCAGACCTTATCAAATGCCTGAGCAACGTCCAAGAATATAGCTGAGCAGACTTTTCTTTCCTCTATAGGATTTTCTATAATGTTGGTGACTCTATGAAATTGATCTATGGTGGAATGTTTCTGTCTAAATTCAAACTGGTGATTTGGAGTCAGATTTTTTCTTTCTATAATTGGTTGTAATCTTCTGAGAAAAAGCTTTTCGAATAACTTGGACATTATGGGTAGCAGTGATATTGGCCTATAGGAGGAGGTTACATGTGGTGGCTTACCTGGTTTTGGTATCATAACTATTTCCGCCACTTTCCACAATGAAGGAACATACTTTAGTCTAATCGCAGCATTGATTAGATGGGTCAACTTAACGAGTGCTTTTCTTGGGAGCTGTTTTAGTATTTCTCCTGTTATTAGGTCGAAGCCAGGAGCTTTCCTCGGGTTTATATTATGTTTAATTTATTTTTTGACTTCCTGTGTAGTTACTAAGATTCTACAGGAAGAAAATCTCTTCTTCCTGTAGAAAATTTCCCTCTAGTGCTTCTTCTTCTTGTGGATTATGCGGTTGAAATATTTTCTCCAGGTGAGTAGCAAAGCGTTCTGCTTTTCGGTCACTAGTTCTAGCCCAGGTACCGTCTTCTTTTTTAATGGATGGTATTTGCATTATTGGTCTTTTTAGCCTTTTGGTTGCTTTCCACAGAGAGTAGTCCGTGGAACTATCATTCGTCAGCTCGCTCAAGTAGAGTCTGATGGATTCTTCTTTAAATTCTTTTATTTCGCTTTTTAGTTGTTGGGCGAGGTTATTCACAATGCTTTTATCTCGAGCTCGAACCATTTTCTTCTTGCTTTTTTTTATTCGTATACCAGAGTTTTAATTTCTTGAGGATAGTTACATCCTTTTAAGCGTCTTTTGTTGTCTGGAGTACATTCCCAGGCTATTTTTTGGATATCTCTTTTGAATTGATCCACTTCTTTTTCAAGATCTTTCGTAGTTCTGAGTGGTGTGTTTAGATGATATATTTATGATACAAAAATTGTCATTTAGTGAATTAATTTAGCTTAACACACTTCGTGTCTTTTGTCGGCTTGTTTAATGGTTCATGTTTCCGATGCGTAAGTTACTATGGGGAATATAAGACTTGATAGCAATCTTAACTTTGTGTTTTTTGTGACACCTGGATCTTTCCAAACCTTAGTGAGTTTGATGATCGAGTTTCTAGCAACAGCCAAAGATCTTCTTACTTTCGCTTCACAGCCACCATTGATAGTTATGAGAGATCCCAAATAGTTGGGGTCTACAACAATGAAACCAGAAATTTAATTTATGGGTAACAAATCTTCATTACGACTAACAATCATTGACGTTGCAAGTATAACGGTATCATCCGCATATCTAAGGTTACTTAGCTTTTTTTCCACCTATTGTCTCACCCCCACTCTAGCCATCCAAAACAGACCTTAGTATATGTTCACTATGTATGTTAAAAAGTAAGGGTGGCTGAATACAGCCCTGTCTGATGCCGGTTTCTATATTAACGAGAATTATTCAGTTTAATTCTGCCATTTGTGTTCTCATACAGGGATCAGATAAAGTTTACTGATGCTATAGGTGTACCCATGCTGATTAAAATCTACCAGAGTTTATTCCATTGTATACAGTCGAAAGCTTTAGAGTAGTCTATAAAACAGATATAGGTTGTTATTTGGAATTCCTTGACTTATTCTATTCATCGTATGATGAGAATTTGTTTTTTAGTCCCTCTTCCTGGAATGGAGCCTGTTTGTTCGGTAGATATTTGGAGCAGCACAAAAGTTTTGAGGCTTTCGTTTAGAATCCAGAGAAATACCTTAGCAGCGTGTGATACCAGAACGATTGTTCTAGAGTTGCTGCAATCCAAACGGGATCCTTTCTTATGTAAGGGTATAAATGCAACTTTATACCAATCTTTCCATACCACATTACACAGTTGATGTAACATAGTCACGGCGATTTCTCCCATCGTATTTATTGTTTCCGCATTTGTCTTGTCAATACCTACTGCTTTTCTGTTCTTTAATATTTGAATAGCCTTCCCGGCCTCAGATATAAGAATACATGGTTCTTCTTCTGCTGCTTCTTTGTCGACAATGCAGTCGCCCACGGGTTGAAGCACAAAAAGTTCTTTACAGTAATCTTTCTTAACGTTAATGAATCCAGGTATATCGGTGACTGACCCGCAGATCTACCCTCCAGAAAATCTAAACTAAGGCCCTCCGCAACATCGCCAAAGCCCCGCAATATTCATCAGCAGCGTCTAGCTCAAATTGTTAGACAAAGCCACTCACCACCGCAACCTCACAGTGAGGACCGCCTATCGTCCCCTTCCACACCAAGCCTGCCGCTGTTTGCCAAGACCCAGCGACCCTCTGCCACCGGATTACCTTAAATTATTCTTAATTAACATTAAGTGTAATTTCAAGTGTTCTGTTCATAAAATATCTTAAATTGAAATATCTCTCAATACAATTATATAAACTCTTTACCTAGGCTAAGTTAGTTAGGTCCCTGTCATCTGTCATCATCTTAAATTGAACTCATGTTCTAACCAAATCATTGTATAATAGTTATAATGTCAAAACTAGCTAATTAGTCAATAAAAGTAATCAGTACTGCCTTAATTTTTTTTCAAAGGCCAAGTGACATTCTTTTTCATTGACAATATTTATTTAAGAATATCATGACATCGTACGTGAAATATTTTACACCATCAGAACGTACAAATTATTAATAAAAAATTATTTCGCACAACTACTAAAATTAATAAAATTTACACATTTAAATAATTATTTTTTTTGATTTTTTTATTTTCAAACTTATAAAAATTGAACCATAAACCGACAAGTTGACAGTAAAAAGCGAATACTTTTTCCAGATATTCTAACTTGTAATTTTAGCATTAATTGTTCGACCACTACACGAGCCAATATTTATTTCTGAACTCGTTAAGAGGATATACCTAGTGATCTGGGTAAAAAAATCGATTTTTGGATTTTTACATTTTCTTTTAGTGTGACATCTTAATAATATTTTCTGTAAGTTTCATAAGAATCGGGTAAAAATTGACAAAGTTATAGCAGTTTAAAAGAAGTGCCGTTGCGTAGAGTTTTCGGAGCAGGTAGCGAGCAACTGCTCTTGGGTCAGCCTTCGCCAAATTTAACTCAATTTTATTGTACTTTCAACTTTTTCTTCTATAATATATATAAAATGCAACGTCGCTCTGTCTGTCTGTCCGTTAGTGCGCTTATCACTGGAGAACCACTTATCCGATTTACGTACTTTTTTTTTTTAAAACATACATATATTCTCTGGCCAGGTTATAGGCTATATTTTATTACGATAGGTAGCATAACGAATGAGCAATGACGATAATAGTGAATGAAGTCGGAAAAAAAGTTTGCCGCAAGCGCGTTCCTTTGCAATACACAGTCTAAACCATTAAATATGGAACAATATTATATAGCAGAGAATATCTATAAACTATAATCTATAATATATATAAAATGCAATGTCTCTCTGTCTGCCTGTCTGTCCGTTAGTGTGTTTATCACGCGATACCACTTATCCGATTTACGGGTCTTTTTTTAAATTCATACATATATTCTTCGGCCAAGTTACATAATAATAATAATAATAATCTATATCTATAATGTATATAAAATGCAACGTCTGTCTGTCTGTCCGTTAGTGCGCTTATCCCTCGAGAACCACTTATCCAATATACGTAATTTTGTAAATTCATACATATTTATGTACCAGGTTATAGATATATATATTTTATTACATCTATGATATATATATATATATATATATATATATATATATATATATATATATATATATATATATATATATATATATATATATATATATAATGCAACGTATCTCTGTCTGTCTGTCTGTCCGTTAGTGTGCTTATCACTGGAGAACCACTTATCCGATTTACGTGCTTTTTTTTAAAACATACATATGTTCTCTGGCCAGGTTATCTATCTACAATATATAAAAAATGCAACGTCTTTCTGTCTGTCTATCTGTCTATCTGTCTCTCTGTCCGTTAGTGTGTTACGTGCTTTTTTTTTAAAACACACATATGTTCTCTGGCCAAGTTATAGGATATATTTGATTGCTTTCGGTAACATAAAGAATAAGCAGTGACGATAATAGTGAATCAAGTCGGAAAAAAAGGTTACCGTTAGCGCGTTCTCTTGCAATACAGCCTAAACCAATAAATATGGAACAATATCATGTTGAAAAGAATATAATGTATATAAAATGCAACGTCTCTCTGTCTGTCTGTCTGTCCGTTAGAGCGCTTATCACTTGGGAACCACTTATTCGATTTACGTGTTTTTATAAATTTATACATATGTTCTATATAAGTCGATATAAGCCTAGATAACAGGAGATAAGGTGAGATAAGTATAAATAATGGAAGATAAGGAGAAATAATGGGAGATAAGCAGAGATAAGTCTAGATAATGGGAGTTATGGTGAGATAATGGGAGATAAGGAGAAATAATGGGAGATAAGAAGAAATATTGCGAGATAAGTCGAGATAAGCCTAGATAATGGGAGATAAGGTGAGATAATGGGAGATAAGGAGAAATAATGGGAGATAAGGAGAAATAATGGGAGATGAGCAGAGATAAGCCTAGATAATGGAAATTATGGAGAGATAATGGGAGATAAGGAAAAATAATGGGAGATAAGGGGAAATAATGGCAGATATTTTATTACGTTAGGTAACATAAGGAATAAGCAGTGACGATAGTAGTGAATCAAGTCCCAGCGAGCGGAGCACGGCTAGTTTATAATATAATACAAAGAGATTCTTCAATTGTCCTTCTTAGAAGAGACAAGGTATTCATATCTGCTATACTGTACCGTTGTACAGTTCAGTCGTAGCAGTTATTAAAGTTTATATTTTAATTTTTACTTGCTCACATCATGGATCCTTCAAAAATACCCCAAGTAACAAAAAAACTTTAAAAGTTAATAAAAGAAGACCAAAAAAAGAAAACAGTATTTTAACCCTAAAACAACGGAGAGTGATGAATAAGTTATCAGTACGTCTATGAAAAAAATGAAGACAAGACAAGACATCTTTGTGCCGAAATATAGAATTCTGAATTTCATAACAGTTTTTGCAGCAACTTCTTCACTCGTTAAACGGTCCTTCGTTTTTAAAGTAGATAAATAAGAGATAAAGTTTTTAGAGAAAGTCGGCTATTTTGCAATTTAAAGGCATAGTGTGGTTTTTGTTTTTCTTAAAAATAAATCCATATGTATTGCTGAAAATTTGGAGCGTATAATGACCCTCAATGGTGAAGAATAGTATTATATAAATAAACTTTTAAATAAATCAGTCCGAAACATTCCACTCGCAAGTCTTGAATTGAAAAATTGGTGTTTACGGCTTTTATTGAATTTGCTTTAATTTAAAAGAACCGCTTTACTCACACTTAAGAGATCATGTTACGGACATTGTTTATTACCAGTAGCGCAACAAGTTATCTTAAATAAATTTTATTCCACATATTTTTTTATAATTAACTTTTAAAATACGTGAAGAAAATCTACGCCTTTTGTTACCACAAATCATTCGCCCAACACCATGTAACTGAAGACACAGTACCCTCGAAAGAGAAAGGCGAACAGGCTATTGAAAATAGCACTAGGTACACCTTGATACATTAGGACACAACATCTACATAGAGACGTTCAAGTGCTTTTCTTCCCAGCCACACACCTGAAGCAAATAATAACTCAGGTTTAGTACTAACACAGCTCTGAAAAATACCGAGATTTTTTATAATATTGAAAAAACGTGTATATTATTGGATTATTAAAATATTAAGGGCTCTAGTTTAGGTGATTTTCTAGATTATTTTTGTATGAGCATAGCACACGTACTGCAGGGAAATAAGTAAAGTACTATAAGAGCGACGCGTGTACGGAAAAAGCAAATTGTACTCGGTGGGAAACACTATTCTGGGCAAATTGTTCCAAAGGTATGAGTGCTTGAAAAAGTTTGTATAGTAAATCCCAAGTTATAAGATCCTGCTTTTTTGCTTTTTCAATGGGGCAATAAACGACCCTATTAAAGTTTTGTGCATAGTTGCCAGGTATTACGATAAACGTATTTTTGTTTAGCCTGCTTTGTATACCGCTCTCACTTGCACCTGCAATCATATTAGATCTATTTGTACCTGTATATTTACTATCTAGCAACCCGG
This sequence comes from Pachyrhynchus sulphureomaculatus, assembly GCA_019049505.1. Taxonomy (NCBI): domain Eukaryota; kingdom Metazoa; phylum Arthropoda; class Insecta; order Coleoptera; family Curculionidae; genus Pachyrhynchus; species Pachyrhynchus sulphureomaculatus. The sequence goes on from CM032456.1 coordinate 192,502,997, forward strand.
TTTAGAGCCGTATAGTATTTGATAATATAGGCCTAATGACCACAGGTCCTCATTAGGATTGGAAAGATACTTTTTGTTATTTTCATTGTTAGTTTTACTTACAACTTACAACGTAACGGTGCTACTTTAATTATGTGGCGTCCGTGGGAAAATTGCAATAGTGGCTATCGCAAGAGAAAACATTTATCACTTGACGCTAAACAAATGTTTACAACAGTTTGGTAAAAAGAAATTTAAATAAATAAAATATTTTGCAAAAAAACAGTGAACTAACAAAAACTCCAATTTCTACGATTAAGGGTATTGTAGGAAAACCATTACTCAGGAACAGGAAAAAACGAAAAGATTTTCAAATGTATCATGTAGACGATTGTGAAAAAGACGTCATCAAGAGAAAAATATATTCTATGTATGAAGAACAGTTGGTACCGACACTACAAAAGGCAAATAGTGATGGAGTCACAAAGATTACGAATTTTGCGACATACTTATTTACAAGAAATTAAAAAGTATCGGTCAAAGAATTGGCCGATAATTTACCTTGACGAAACATGGTTCGATACCCATGACACTGTGCAAAAAAAATGGGTTGACAGCAGTACAAAATGTCAGATTGACGCATCTTCAAATAAAGGTAAACGAATAACCATTTTGCATGCTGGATCTGAAAAGGGCTGGGTTTGAAATTGGCTACTATTATCTGCAAAAAACATAAAAGATTCTAGTTTGGACTATCACGAAGGCACGACCGCAGAACTTTTCGAAAATTGGTTTCAAAATTCCCTTTTACCAAATGTTCCCAAACAGAGTGTTATAGTTATGGACAATGCAAGTTACCATAAGGGTCCTAATGCAGCCAACACCAAATTGGAAATACAGGAATATATGTTAGAAAATGACATTTATTTTGACTTTAGTTATAAAAAAGTGATCTTTTGAAAGTTTTGAAAGACTATAAATTGAAAAAGAAATATGTTTGTGATAGTATGGCTGAGAAAATGGGAGACACTCCAATTGAACATATATGGCGTCAAGTTAAATCAAAAATAATGGCACGAAATGTTTCTCCTACTTTAAGCGTGTCAGTGGTTGAATTAGTAAAAAAAGTTATAAATGATATACCTTGTAAAAGCTGGAAGAATTCCATTCAGCATGTTGTTAAAGTTGAAGATTCATATATTTATGTAAATAATATAAAACTACTGATAATCATCTCAGCTGATGACAGTGATGGTGAAACCGAATTCGGCCTAAGTTAAAATATATTTTTATTCATCCAATATGTCCCCTCTTGTAAACCCCATTCATTCAACCTGTATATTTATACTTTTTATTCATTTGTTTTTACATGCATCTATAAATAAACATCTCCAAAAACACTTTTGATTTTATTTATTTGCATTAATGAATAAAATTCTTAAGTCCATCTCTGCAACCTATCATAAACAAAAGGTCAGAATTTTTATATTGCCCACTTAAAACGGCAAAAATCAGAATCTTATATTTTGGGACAGGCTATAATGGGAGTAACAAGCTGAACCTCATACGGATGTGTTCTATTAGTGTGACGTATATTCCTAGCATACTCCGCTTTGGGAGGAACTAAGCGGCTATATCCAACGAATAATTTCCAAGAAAGTACTTGTACAATAGACTCAAGTCGCCAAACGTTATTCGATATTTCAAGGAATCAAGATTGTTGGTGGGTTCTCGTTCTCAAACCTGGCAAATTGCTTTTTCTTCTGATTAGAATCCAACAAATGCCTCGTATGTTTGCCCAAATATTGGAGTAGTATTCCATCGTTGATCGAATTTGAGCTTTGTACAGAATTAACAGCCATTAGGGAGTCTAAAGCTGTCTAGTTCAAAATAATATTCCCAGCTCTCTTCTTCCCCGTTCATGCCCAGATATATTTGCTTCCAAGTTACCGTTCAACAAATTGAGTGACGATGCTAGAGGGATAGAGGGTCCCGACGTAATTATGCCGGGTTTCACAACGTTGATTTTATTAGAAAAAACTGCCGCCTGGATTTTTGTGATGTTCAATTCTACTTGACTACTCTCTGCGAATATTTGCATGAGTAGCCGAAGTTCAAGCGTTCAAAGAAAATGAAGTAATTAGCAGCGTATCTACAAAGCTGTAGATTAGATTTCTGATCATTTTCAGTAGATCATTAATGTAAATGAGACAGAGAGTAGGAGACAGTATGGAGCCTACTAGCGTTGATAGTGCAGGTATTAGAAAGAAATCCGTCGACTGCCACTCATTCTTCTGATCATCTGAAAGAGAGTAGGAGACAGTATGGAGCCTTAGGGCCTACTGGCGTTGATAGTGCAGGTATTAGAAAGAAATCCGTCGACTGCCTCTTATAAAGAACTTTTCAGACATAACATAAGACCACTAGCACCAGAAGCTTTTTTATGTCTAGCTTAACTAGAATACGTTTTATAATAAGCTGTCTGAAGACAATATCGGGCATCGTTGACCGCACTATCGGAATAGTGAGTGATGTTCTTCCTTGAACTTGAAATTGACAACAGAATGTAAAGCAAATAGTTCACCCAACAAGTTGGCTTTCTCAACAGGTGTTGTTTCAATACTATTATCGGTACAGTGGATTTGGTGAAATTTTGACTAATGCGACTTTAGCGACTGAGCAAAAGGACCTGAAATTGTTGGGGCAAGCAAGAAGTTTGTTTTTAATTCGTTAATTGTGTTCCTTCTTAGTTTCGTGCGTGTGTTTAGACGCAAGCATTTTCGCTCGGATTAAGGCTTGCGTTGGAAGGGCATTTCCTCGAAAAAAGGTATGTATGTTTCAATATGACATCGGAAACCTTCTTAGATGGGTCGTTGGATCTAAAACAAACGTCTCACCAAGGGAAAGTTCGAACATATTCAATGAGATCTTCCCATTTAGCTGATTTGTGATGACAGATCTTGCGCAGTATAGGCACCTCTCTGCCACTAATCGGTAGGATACTCGAATATCGAAAGCAGTTTGTGGTCGTAAGAACCTAGCGGCGGATTTATGATGACAGTGTAAAGTTCTGGAATGGTGGTTAAAAACAGATCAAGCAGACTGGCGAACTTTTCGTCTCGATCAGTAATCCGTGATGGTTAATCGATAAGCTGAGTAAGACCACAACTACTTGAGAATGATTCAATTTCACTGTCTTGTTCGTCGGTCGTATTTAAACACTTAAGCCAGTTGATATTTTGGACATTAAAGTCGCCCAGGATGGCAATTTCGGCACTTGGATAATTAATTTGTAAATGATCGGTGGTGTCTGCAAGAGAAGCGAAAAATACTCTAAAATTAGTATCACTTGATCGATAGAGACAGCAGATGCACCTTGTGGTTTGTTGAGTGTTTTTTTTTAACCACATATCAAAATTTCGGGGCTCTACAGCCTCCTCTCGTTGGCAAGAGAGATCGCTTCTGACAAAAAGATAGATTTTAAAGGTAAGCCTAAACCGGAAATAGAATTTACCCAGAATAGAGGAAGCTGACTATGCTGGTGGATTAATTGACCCTAGTTTCGCAGAGAGCGAGTAGATAGGGTTTATTTTACTACGGGTGTTGGTACACGTTCCAGTTTAAACCTCGTATGTTACAAAAATCTACCTTAAACTCGCGATCTCCGCAGGTTGACGCCTCCGAACTAGCCACGACCTGAAGATCCGAACGGAGAACTATTTTTGATCCTGGAAGCTACATTATGCCCCCACAGTGAAATTCGAGGACATTGACATAGCCACGAAACGTTAAGCAACTTCACGCAGCCTAAGCCGATGCGATTGTATCACACGGGGCGTTACCTGGTAAGATCTGAGTATCTACCAGCTGGCTTATCCTATTAGTGGTCTTCTAGGACAGTCAGAACGTACCGGGGGTGGTATTCTGTGCCGCACCCCTACGTAAAGATTAAATTAGATAGTATGCTTCAGTAATTTTTAAATGCAGAGATCGTAAGTATGGTTTCTTCAGAAAATCACGAGAAAGAAGTGAAATGCTAAGATTGTACCTACCAGATATACCTTATTTCTTAGAGCTGTCGCTTACTATGTAAAGGAGATCACTAGCTATTCTAAACTTTGTGAGAATAATTTCTTGTTTAATTGAAAGCTCACGGTAAGTTTAAGTATTTCCCTTGTAGCTGCACAATGGTGAGAACGCTCGATATCGACATACGTGCTTTAAGCTAACGAGCTCCAATAAGAGCAAAACGTGTAATAGAATAGCATTACTGATGAGGGTGTGCTAAGTAAATCAGTTTTTCTCCTGCATGCGAATTTACGGAAAGCTAACACTTTTTTTTTCATCAAAAAGTGTATCTATTTATTCATTAATCTTTAGCCTAAGTCAAAAAAACACTAAAACATTTTAAATGAACGAAATGTGTACATATGGATATATGTTAGTCGCCAGCACTTATGCTATCGAAGTAATTTTGTGGTATGTAATATAGCAAGGCTTACATTATTTCAAGATAGAGAAATAAGATTACTAGGATAGTTTTCTTGTAAGAGTGGAACTTTGGGACAATTGTATATTATATTATCTATTTCAATTGAAGTTTGGAGACTGTTGTAAATGACAACTTTTGCGCGGATTTTAAAAAGTTTCTCGCAGCAGATGAATCTCTTAGGATATAATATTTTTTCTGTACGTTCTATTTGTACCGTATAACGATAAGTATTATATTCAAGATAATGATCTATCTCACGGTTTTAAACTTCCTGAGTGTATTCTCTTAGTTATTGGACTAATAAACGTCCATCTTAATAAATTTCTAGTAAACCGTAAATTGCCTTTTAATGATTTTTTTAACGAATATAGTTTAAAAGTAAAAGTCTCATTTTACTGAAAAGATAATTACTTGTTAGAAGATAATATATAATTAAAGTTTAAAAAATTTAAGTGCTATTAGTTGTTATATTCTAGGTATATCTAATGTTCTATAGTAATATTAGTGGAAATAGTTCTGGGGATATTGAGCGCCTAGCAAACAGGCCACAAACTTAACCAGCAGGGTCCCGTAGAGCATCACTGGCATTACTGTGAAAATTAGGACTTCGGCCACCTGAAACTCCTGTTATTCTCTTTTAAAGCGTCGCGAATCCAAAAGACCTCTGATCTAAATGTTGTTAGCGCCTCGAAAGAACAAAGGAAATAGAGAGGTATTTCTTCATTATCTAGATAACCTACTAACCTAAGTCAAGTCGTGCTCTTCACTTAACAATGTTTAAGTTTACTGTTGTACACAACTTAGTTGATAGTACAAATGCTTGCTGTCAATGCAAGCCTAATGTCTGAATTCAAACTGTTGTTCTAATAATTTTTTAGATTTTTTTTCTAGATTCATTCCATAAATGAATTAAAAGCGTAAAGTATTTTGTAATTGCTCCCCAAAATCAGATATTACGCTTAAATTGAGAAATTTTACGTCCTGATGCATGTCCATTTCATTTGGAGAATGAAACTTACAGCGTTCTGTAAGTACAATAGGTTTCCCGCTTAACTAATCGCTTAGGTGCTAAACCACTGCATATCAAGTCTCTTCTCTCTCACCTATCGTTCTTTTTTGGCAGTGCTTCTAGTGATAGATCTACCGATTTGCAGCAAATTTCTTGCCATTTGCCTCAAAAATAAAATGTATGTATGCAAATACTTCTTTACGAAAAAGGAAAAAATAAAACTAAAATTTAAATAAAATAAAAAATAATATCTTCTCTTAATCTTAAGAAGTTAATACCAACCTGCTTGTAAAAGAAAACTATAATCCCATCAAAAAAATAAAATGTAAAAAAATGCCAAGTCTCGCAATGCAGTCCTTCCACCACAAAAATTTGTGTGATCTCATGTAAAACCAATAAATTGTTATCTAATTAGTTACCTACCAACATTTATAGTGACCGTATCATTATTAGACATCTTTACTTCTATAAGGTGTTTTTTATAGAGGTATAGAACTTTGAAATGGAATAAAACAAAGATGAATTTTTTAAATTGATATGAAATTTACTTTATTCGAAAGATAATCTTCTGGCATTATAATTTAAATATGACTTCTGACATATGACCGCCACGGCTGGCTCGGACGTAGTCTAATCTGGAGGTCCAATTTTCGATGACTTTTTCCAACATTTGTGGCCGTATATCGGCAATAACGCGGCGAATGTTATCCTCCAAGTGGTCAATCGTTTCAGGCTCATCGGCGTAGACTAGCGACTTCACATATACCCACAGAAAATAGTCTAGCGGCGTTAAATCGCACGATCTTGGAGGCCAATTCACGGGTCCGAAACGTGAAACTATGCGGTTACCAAACGTTTCCTTCAATAAATCAATTGTGGCACGAACCGTGTGATATGTTGCGCCGTCTTGTTGAAACCACAGCTCCTGCACATCATGGTTGTTCAATTGATGAACGAAAAAGTCAGTAATCATGGCTCTATAGCGGTCACCATTGACTGTAACGTTCTGACCAGCATCGTTTTTAAAGAAGTACGGACCAATGATTCCATCAGCCCATAAAGCACACCAAACAGTCAGTTTTTCTGGATGTAACGGTCTCAACATACACTTGAGGCTTATCATCACTCCAAATACGGCAGTATTGTTTATTGACGTATCCATTCAAACAAAAGTGAGCTTCATTGCTAAACAAAATTCGCTTATGAAAATCAGGATCAACGGCAATCTTGTTTTGGGCCCATTCACCGAATCTACGCCTTGCTAGGTGATCGTGTGGCTTCAATTGTTGCACGAGTTGGATTTTGTAAGCACGCAAACCAAGATCTTTCCGCAAAATCTTCCATAAAGTGGATGGACACATATCCAATTCCTGTGCACGATGGCGGATAGACTGATTCGGGTCTTCCTCTACGCTACGCTCTACAGCAGCAATGACTTCTTCTGTACGCACTGTACGACGTCTCTGTGGATGCATATTATCATTTAGAGTAAAAGTGGTGCGAAAACGTTCCATAGTTAATCGAATTAATTGCTCTGATGGACGATTATGTCGACCGTAAAATGGATGTAGTGCGCGATACGTATTTCGAACAGAACCATGATTTTCAAAATAAATTTGCACAATTTGGAAGCGTTGTTCAGGCGTCAGTCTATTCATGTTGAAATGCCAAACCAAACTAAACATAAATCACTTGACAGCTGACAAAATGGCCGCCAGTTAAAAAAAAAAGTTGCCAACTTAAAGTTTTATACCTCTATAAAAAACACCCTTTATAATAAATATAATGACTTCCCAATCGCACGGCAAAATAATCACATAAGAATAATCTAGTATTTCGATTGCTAAGTAAGTCTAAACAGTGCACTTAAGATTAAAGTATAATCACATACTACTATTTAAAATACTTTATTCTTAAGTGTACTGTTTAGACTTACTTAGCAATCGAAATAGTATGTGATTATGCTGCCGTGCGATTGCCAAGTCATTATATTTATTATAGAAGTAAAGATGTCTAATATTAATACGGTCACTATAAATGTTGGTAGGCAACTAATTAGGTAAAATTTTTTGACAAAGTTGTTGAACAGGTGCTTCCATAGATACTAACTAAAATAACAGATTTGGTTTTATATGAGATGTCACAACTTTTTGTGGTGGAAGGACTGCCTTGCATTTTTTTACATTTTGTGTTTTTGATGGAATCTCATTTCTTTTTGTAGGTAGTCCTCTTTTTTTTTCTTCTCGGATAATATTTCTTTTACGTCAGCTATGGATTTTCTTAAAGCCCACTCCCTGTCTCTATTGGTTTTTCTCAAAGGCTATGATGTAACAATTTTTGACAAGTCTGGACTATAAGTGCTTCTAAGTCGATTATATTTAACGATAGCGGACTCGTGACCTTGACTTGATATTATCGAAGTCGACATTAATTAGATGTAATCCGCCCAGACTTGTCACTCTCGAAAGTGTCACGTATGCTGGACCGCATGTGAACACTGAAGAACCGATGGCCATCAGTGTACTGTTTAGACTTAGCCCCTGACTTTTGTGTATGGTAATAACATAAGCTATACATATCGGAAACTGTTCGCGATGAACATAAGCTCTATTAATAATTTCAAATTTAGTTTTCACTGAACCAAGCTCGTAAAGATCTTCATTATTAAATGTAATAGGTATTTTTTTTAATTTTATTTGTATTTTCAGGATCAACCTTTACTCCTTGTACTATACCGATAGAACCGTTGACTAAGCCAAGACTCCCGTCAATATTTCGTCTTAACATGGCTTTTGCTCCTATTTTAATCACTATATTCTCTTCTAGCTCTGCTGTCATGAAGCATCATCTTCATATTTTTTTATAATTAAAATATACTTAAAGTATTTCACTTAACAATTTTTTAATTACACGAAATAGGTAAGTATTATTAAACAAATATATTTGATAAATGAAAAATATTATTAAATATAATATATTAATTAATAAATAATACAAATTATTCATAATTATAGATTTTTTAGTGATTAATTAACTTTATACGACGTATTATTTACCGAGACTCACGGTTGACCTTGCATTATGCTATGTATGGCTGATCACTGCGCGCTCTCCGCGCTCTGTCTCAAAAACGATTAAGCGCATAAAAAAATATTCAGAACAAAATTTGTAGAAAATTTTATGCTCTATAACTTTTGTAATGAAAGCAAATATCATTGAAACCATAGGAAGCGAGATATTTGCGAAAAAATTCTGATGATCGGTGAGTGTGTCAGTGACAAAATTAAAGAACTTCGACTGGCGATAGTTCGTAAAACTATAAGGTATAAATAGTAGGTAATTTAGGAATATAGCTAGTATAGTATGTCCTCCTGGTCGCTGAAAATTCAGGCTTCTAGCTTTATCCACAACGAAATTACAGGGGGGTCGAAAGTGCCGTGAGTGGCTTCGAGAAAAGGATGTTACAGCTGTGCTTTCTGCTCGACTTGGCGGGGGCACTACCGTGCCCCCATATAAGCAAAAAAACCTTCGCCGTGGTCACTATAAATAAAAAGCCAAGAAATGTAAGCAATATATAGGCCAATCAATAAGTTTTTAAAAGCGACACCCATGGAGCATCACTTGAACCAAATATTGAACACCACTTTGAAACTTCATCTGTCATATAAACATATCTTAAATTTCAAGTCAATCTGTCAAGCCATTCATCGTTTATTAGCTGGTTAAAGTAGACGTGTTTGAGTCGTACAAGCGTCAATGATGATCCACATTAAGGACTGCAACAGCTGAAGAATCTGTTGTGCAAAAACTAGATATGGTAATGGAAGACAGTCGCAACCGTGGATGATTTAGCTGAGGTTATAGGCATCTCACATGGATTAGTACCAAGTGTACAAGTATGAAATGCGGATTTTTTTTTCTAAAAAAACATGTTAAATTCGGAAGAATGATAAAAACTGCTTTATTCAAAGTATGCTCCATCGCCTGTTATACATTTTTCCCATCTTTCGGGCAATTTGTGAATACCACGCCAGTAAAAATCTTCCCCTTTTGCTGCGAACCTTTCAACGAGCCATTTTTTCACATCTTCGTACGAACCAAAGCGCTGCTCAGCAAATGCGTGACCCATCGATACAAACAAGTGGTAATCGGAAGGAGCCAAGTCTGATGAGTAAGCCGCATGGGGTAGAACTTCCCAGCTGAGTGCTACAAACGTGTCGCGAACTGGTTTTGCCGTATATGATGGAGCATTGTTATGAAGAAAAATGACTTTGTGTTGCCTCTTTTGGTATTCTAGTCTTTTTTCAAGCAGCGAACGGTTAAAAACGGTCAATTGATGTTGGTAACGTTTAGTATTAACCGTTTCCTCAGGTTTTAACAGTTCATAATAGACCACGCCCCTCTGGTCCCACCAAACACAGATCATCGTCTTTCTGCCAAGGCGATTCGGTCTTGCAGTAGATGTGGATGGTGCGCCTGGGTCTACCCATGATTTTTTGCACTTGGAATTCTCAAAATAAATCCACTTTTTATCCCCTGTAACTATATGATGCAAAAACGACTTCTTTTTATACCGAGCGACTAAAATGTCACACGTGTTTTTGCGCTTTTCCATTTGCCTGTCGTTCAACTCATGTGTTACCGATCTACTGGTCTTCTGAATCTTTCCCATCTCTCGTAGCCGATTGGAAACAGCTTGTCCAACAATATTTGCAATTCCACATCTTCGTAATTTTTTGGCGGTTTTCCACGTTCCTTGTCTGCAAGATCGAAGTCATCACTTTTGAAACGCCGAAACCATCGTTAACACGTATCTTGCGATGAAGCATTTTCACCATAAGCTTCTCGAAGTACTCGGTATGATTCAACAGCAGTTTTCTTCAAATGAAAACAAAAAATTAATGCTGTCAGCGAATGCGCGTCTGATACTTGTTGATGACACAACAAAATGGCGCAGTGTCAAATCTTTATAGCACAAACTGCATTGGTGCACCATCTGTTGTCTGAAATCCGCATCTCATGCTTGTACACCTGGTACATGAGATCTTGACTAATGTTTTGGGTATGAGAAAGCTATTCACAAGACGGGTGCTGCATTTGCTAACATCGGAACAAAAACGCACTCGAGAGAAAGTTTCTAAACAACATTTGGCTCGTTTCACAAATAATAAAACTAGTTTTGTGCGTCGATTTGTAACTATAGATGAGACTTGGGTTTATCAGTACGATCCTGAACTGCGACAACAAACCGCACAATGAACTGAGCCCGGTTGTTCAGCTCCAAAGCATCCAAAGTGGTCAAAGACGCCCAAAATATCATAGCATCAGCTTTCTGGAATGCAAAAGAAATTTTGTTAATTGATTACCTTTAAACTGGTAAAACAACCACAGGAGGGTATTATTGCAACCTTTTGGATCAAGCCCAGTTTGCAGAAGAAAACAAAGTCTTTCATCATGGCAATGGCCCTGCTTACAGAACAACGACAACACTGGTCGATTTAAAGTACGAATTGTTGGAACATCCCCCTTATTCGCCAGATCTGGCTCCGTCTGAGTTTCATCTATTCCCAAATCTCAAAAGATTTCTACGTGGGAAGCGTTTTTCAACGAATAATGAGGTGAGAGCATCCGTAGATGGGTATTTTGAAGGTCTTCTGGAAAATCACTTCAGAGATGGGGTAAATGATTCGAAAAATCGCTGGAAAAAATGTATTGAGCTTAAGGAAGATTATCATGAAAAATAAATGTATTTCATTAATTCTTCATCATGTTTCATTTCCGCTTTCAAAAGTTATTGACCCACCAGTATTTAATACACAGGATGAAATGCATGAACACAAAAAATTAAACAAAATTTTGAAGTCGGTCACTTTATAGCATCTAGAAGCGGGGCCGTTTTTATAGCCTGACATTGAAGCGCTATTTTGTATAGCCCCAACTTTCTTTATTTTTAGTAAATATTTTATTTCTGAAACAGAAGCCGTTATTTGCCCCTTATGTATATCTTAATTTCTGATTGAGTGGATATTAATACTGAAAGAACTAAAGAAATTAGATATAAGCTAGCTCATTTTTTTTTCTGGTAGAGAATATGGATAAGAGATAATTTTTGTACGTCTTTTGAATATAGTCTCTACAGTTGTTACAACTTGGCTGTACAGATTTGGGCACCATTCATTTTAGGATAAAATTCAACTAAAAAATGAAAAAATACTGAAGAAGTATTTAGTTGTTGAAATAAAATTTATTTACGTACAAGCGTTGCGTCCTGAAGGAAAGAACAGGAGTTTAGTGAGACACTACACATTTAAATGAAGAAGGATATATTATTAACAAAATAAAATTGCTAACTTTATTACACTCGTAAAATTACATCTAATTAATAAAAAACCCTTAAGCTAGAAGAGTGTATACTATGGCATAGAGTCCTTATATTAGGATTACTAAGTTTTTAATAAAAGGCTTGATAAAACACAATATTAAAAATTTGTGAAATTACTCCGCGAGTTACACGTGTTGAGTAGTCGTTGGAAACGCAGTTGTAGACAGGAAGTGACATATTTAGACTGGTATGCTTATGACTTACGGATTGGTTTCTCCTCGTGGATTTTCCATAAGTTACTTGGCCTCTCCAGGTGAGATTCTTATAAAAATATTATCTCAGCCACTACCATCCTAATTTCATTTGGGTTGCTAAACACTTTTTTGACCCGAAATGCCTGAGGATGAGCAGGATATTTCAAGAAAGGAAAAAGGTCGTAAACTTGAAAGCTAGAAACCGTTACTGCAAACTACTACTAAAAAAAACACTCTCTGGCGTGCTGGAGAAGAAAGCCACTACGGTCTACTGGCGGAACAAAGCCACTACCACTCCATGGTAGAAAAAGCCCTTAAAAATTCCATGTGGCCGCTTATATATCTTTTGCCCCTTCTTCAAAGTGACGTCTTTAAAATGGCTCACTCCCGGGAGCAAAATTGATGCAAACTAAATAAGTCAAGTCTCCAACACGCGTTACGCACTTTGGCGGTTTAAATTAAACTGCTCAAAAATTTAAAACACTACACTGCTCAATGTTCTTGGAAAAGTCAGCAGAAACGAACTTATACTAGTTATGGGCGACTTTAGTGCTAAAATAGGTAAGGGAAGAGGCGGAGATCTCGTGGGACCCTTCGGACTGGGTGAGCATAATGAGAGAGGTGACCGTCTGAATATCTTTGCAATGGAAGAAGATCTAGTCCTTACCAATACCTTTTTAAATTACCAGCGCGGCGCCTTTACACTTGGAAATCGCCACAAGACTCACCAAGTAAAGTCATAAGAGACCAGATTGACTATATCATGATCAACAAGAGGTATAGGAACTCAATAATATCTCTGAAAACATACCCAGGCGCTGACATTAAATCAGATCATAATCCCCTAGTTGGCATGGTCACTCTGAAATTAAAAAGAATTCAACGTCAGAAAACAATAAAATATGATCTGAGAAAGCTGAAAAACGAACAACTTAAACAAGTAGTAGAACAACATATTGGGGAATTGGTTGATACAAAACGGGAGTAGACTAATGTTGATGAAGAAGCGGGAAAATTGCAAGAAATTAATCAGAAAATCCTTGATGAACACCTACGCCCAACAAAAATCAAAAAAAAAACAATGGATGACTGACGATATACTCGTTATGATGGATGATCGTAGAAAGTACAAGAACAAAAACAGCACAATATATATGCAAATAGAGAAGGAGATCAAGAAAGCTATTAGAGTTGCCAAGAATAAGTGGTTTGAAGAACAATGTACTGAAATAGAGACGTTTGAAAAACACTATGATTCCTTCAACTTACATAAAAAGGTAAAGGAGATTGCTGGGTTGCACAAACCTAAAATGACTTGACAGCTTACTGATGACCATAACCATCCAATAACAGATGCAGATGAATTAAGGAATGTTTGGCTAAGATATGTGGAAGAATCTTTCAGCGATGACCGACAAACCTTTGCTATTACAGATTGTAAAACAGGACCTAGAATTACAACCGATGAAGTGAGAGCTGCAATCAGGAGATTGAAAAACGGAAAATCAACTGGTCCAGATAATTTCTATGCAGAATTTCTTAAACTTATGAATGATGCAGGAATAGAATGGCTTACTTCATTGTTTAATGATATATACGAATCTGGAAATATTCCTCGAAGCTGACTAAAATCTACTTTTATAACTTTACCAAAGAAACCTGGCGCGAAGAAATGCGAGGATTTTAGAATCATTAGTCTCATGAGTCACCTTCTTAAAACTTTTCTTAAGATTATCCACAACAGAATATACAAAAAATGTGAGACCCACATATCCCGTACTCAATTCGGTTTCCGGAATGCGCTGGGTATTCGTGATGGTCTTTTTGCTGTTCAAGTCTTGTTTCAACGCTGTAGAGATGTTAACTGTGATGTGTACATTTGCTTCATAAACTACCGGAAAGCTTTCGATAGAGTTAAACATGACCAACTGCTCTCAATACTAAAGTCTATTGACCTCGACGATAAAGACATAAGAGTTATAAATAACATCTCCTATAATCAGACAGCTACCATTAAAATAGATGGACAATACACAGAGGATGTTGCAATTCAGCGTGGAGTGCGCCAGGGCTGTATCCTGTCGCCTCTCCTTTTCAATATTTATTCAGAAAAAATTATAAGAACGGCATTGGAGGAGATTGATGAAGAATTCTGGTGAATGGAGAACGTCTAAATAATATAAGATATGCGGATGATACGATTATCTTTGCAGACAGTCTAGAGGGTTTGCAGTCTCTTGTTTCAAGTCTGTTGGAAAAAAGTCCTTGGTCTCGACTTTAATATCAAGAAAACTAAGTACATGGTTATTAGTAAAAACCAGGTACCACCCCGAGAATTAGTGATTGAGCAGCAACCAATAGAAAGAGTCAGTGGCTTCACTTATCTAGGCACCACCTTAAATAATCGGTGGGATCACTCAGTTGAAATAAAGCGACGCATCGAGATGGCAAGAACTTCATTCATTAAGATGAACAAAATCTTCAAGAGTCGAGACATACTACGTTATACTAAGGTTCGATTACTTCGATGCTAGATCTTCTCAGTGCTCATGCACGGAGTCGAATTTTGAACCTTGACCGACGCCACCATGAGGAGACTTGAGGCCTTCGAAATGTGGTGTTATCGTCGAATACTGAGAATTCCCTTTGTGGACAGAGTAACAAATGTAGAAGTTTTAAGAAGAATGGACAAGCAATGTGAAATATCTTTTAGTGTAAATAGGCGAAAACTTGAATACCTGGGTCACATAATGAGGAACGAACAGCGCTATGGCCTACAACAACTGATACTCCAGGGAAAGCTGTATGGCAAGAGAGGTCCAGGACGACAACGAAATTCTTGGCTCCAGAATCTGAGAGTGTGGTTTCCCCTAACAACCACAGACCTTTTTCGTGCGACTGTCAACAAAGTCAGAATAGCTCTTTTGATCGCCAACGGATAGGCACCTTTAGAAGAAGAACACTGCTCAAAAATTGAAATCACTGCAATAAATATAAAAATGTAATAAAATATAAATTATAGAGAGAAAAACAGTGTCGTAACATGATCTTAAAATCTAGGAAAAAATGAATGTTACAACTTAATAAGAAACTTATAAAAGAAAACTTTAGTAACAAAAACCGTATCAACTAAAAAAGCACGTAAACTGCTAAATTTCTCTTCATGTGCGAAAAACTAAGAATAAAATATCAATATCATGGATGCTTAAGTAAATTTTTCCGCGCTGTAAAACGCGCGGTCAGTACGACGCGCTTACAGTTTCGTGACAGTACTATTAGGTTTTTGACTTTTGCTCTTTAAACAAACTAATTAAAAATTTCTCTTACGAACAAGAAATTGGGCCTTTCTCCCTGCTAATCTATCTTAAATTTTGTAGCTCTTCGAGTTGATACTCTTAATATTTGAACTAATTAATGAACATCCATGAAGATAAATTGGTTTTAAGCTATAAATTACCATTTAATAATTTTTTTTTATAGACGAATACGGTTTAAAAGTAAAAGTTCCATTTTACTGAAAAGATAATTAGTTGTTAGAAGATAACCTGTAATTAAAGTGTAAAAATGTAAGTGCTATTAGGTTTTTTGCTGATAGTGAATGTTCCCAATTAGTTTTAACGTAATTTTTATAATATAAAACTTCACGAAAAATAATAAAACCCTTATTTGATTGCTTTTTTTAGTGATTTTGCCTTTTACAAAATAAACCTTCGCATTCAAGGTTGTTTATCAAACTAATGTTCTTGGAAAATTATTTCTAAAAATAATGTCTTGTAAAATCTGTCTTTCGAAAAATTTATAAACGGCGACCAAATTCCTGAAGAATCGAAAATGGCATGGATAGCGAAACTTCACAAAAAGGGAAGGAAGGATAAATGTGAAAACTACAGGTGCATATCGGTCACCAGCTCCTTAAGCAGACTTTATGGAAAACTGATTAAGGCAATAATTGAACAAGAATATGCTCCGTACGAAATTGAACAGCAAGCGGGATTCAGAGCAGAAAAAACTTGTAGGGATAACATTTTTAGCCATTAATCAACTAACCGAAAAGAAAGTAGCAACCAACAGAGAAGTCCATCTAATGTTTATTGATTTAACAAAAGCCTACGATAATGTACCAATAAAGAAACTGTGGCAGGTATTGGACAGAACATCTATTAACGTTACCGCCATACAAGCGATAAAACAACTATATTCAAATTGTCAATCAAGAATAAAGATTGGTAAAGAAATATCTGAAAACTTTCACATCACAAAAGGTCTTAGGCAAGGATGTTGCTTGTCCCCAACACTATTCATGTGATGCGGCCCTCGATCATTGGAGGAAGAGTTGTCGAGGAATTGGTATCGAAATAGACGATGAGACAACACTCTATACGCTACATTTTGCCGATGATCAGGTGGTTATCGCCCAAGATCCAGAAGATCTGGAATATATGACAAGGAAGCTCATAGACCAATATAACAATTGGGGACTCACAGTAAACATAAGCAAAACAAAGTACTTGCGAATCGGTGGGGATAGGCAGAACCTGAAACTGGACAATAACATCGAAATTGAAGCATGCGACCAATATACTTACCTGGGAACTAGAATAGACAGCACTGGAAGAACAGAAAATGAAGTGGGAGAGAGGATAGCAAAGGGGGACTGATCGGTGCCATGTATTCCATTCTGTGGTCAAAAAATGTCAGTAGGCAAAGAAGGCAACAGATTTACGTCATCTTCAAAAGTGTAGTTCTATATGGGTGCGAAACATGGCAACTAAACAAAACTCTTGAAAGAAGGTTAAATGCTCTGGAAAGGAATTTTTGGCGAAGATCGGCAAGAATTTCCAAGCTCGATAGGATATCAAATGAAAGGGTCCGGTCAAAAATGAAAATGGAAAGAACACTGATAGAGGACGTACAGGAGAGACAATTAAAGTAGTACGGCCATGTCCAAAAGATGCAACACCATAGAATCCCAAAACAAATCCTACAGTGGACATCTACAGAAAGGGAAGGCCGAAAATACAAAAGTAATGTCCGAACGAAATCTACGACCAGGTGACTGGGATGATCGGCGAGAATGGAAGCTAGAAACTGAAAGGCGTAGAGAGACGCTATAAACCGAATATATATATATATATATATATATATATATATATATATATATATATATATATATATATATATATATATACATATATATATATATATATATATATATATATATATATATATATATATATATATATATATATATATATGTATATATATATGTATATATATATATATATATATATATATATATATATATATATATATATATATATATATATGTATATATATATATATATATATATATATATATATATATATATATATATATATATATATATATATATATATATATATATATATGTCTTGTAAAGGGAGCGGCTAAATTATTGATCACTTATCGGCACCTCGTTTCTGTGATCGCTACCATTTCTTGCCGCATAGTTTCTTTTAATTATTCTAGGAGGCGAAGAATGTTACTATAAACTTTAGTTTTGATGTATTTCTACAAGAAAAAAAATCGTCAAGTAAAATCAGAGCTGCGTGGGCTTCTTGAGAGATCTAAGTGTTGCAGGCATTCAAGTCACCTGCTAACCTTTTCTCTATTTACCTATTACCAGAAGCCTCAAAATGAATTTTGAGGCTTCTGGGGCGCGAAAGGCATTATAACACGAGGCTTTCAGTGCGTTCAAGTGTCCAAATGTGAGAATCCCCACCTCTTAATACACAAGCATCCAAGTGTCTGCACTCCTATAACATTTATGTGGCGCAAAAACTGAAGCCATATGATACTGCTTAGTGGCTCAACTTCGTTAATGCAATTTCTGAATGCTCGCCAACATGTATAAACGTGTTATTTTCAGATGAGGCAGATTTCCAGCTTAACGGCCATGCCAATAAACAGAATCGCCGTTCTTGAAATTTGGTAAATTCAATATTAAAGCGTACATTCTCCTAAAGTAAGAGATTTGTACGCTATATCGGCACCTGAGGATGACAGAGGCTGCACTATTAATTCAGAGCGATATATGCAAATGATTGGGAATTTCTTCACACGCGCTTTACAAAATTCTTATGATTGTCACCTGAGAAGCTCGTTTAGGCCGAAAGGAACCACGTTTTTGACAGTAATTCGATAATTTTCTCCCTAGCGCCTAAGTCGACCACCTATGAAAAACCTACGTTAAGAGTATTTGCTTAAGAATTAAAAAAATTATTCTGCAAGAAATGTTAGTGATCACGAAAATGACATTCCCAGTAACTAACGGTTTCACTAATTGCTTAGAAGAGTGTCGGGGACGTGACGCGTTACAAGAACTGTACAACAAAAGTCTTCTCATTTAGTGATTTGTTTTACGAGGCTAGTTTTGAAAGCAAGTACTGTCTTGATTTAAAAAAACGCAAGGCCATTTTTTTAACAATTTTATTTTTACATGAATGCCCGGACCTTAATCTACGTTTCAACATAATTTCCACTGATATTGAGGCACTTGTCGTATCGTAAGACCAGCTTCTGTATTCCACTCCAACAATTTCATAGAGAACATTTCAGTAATCTGCCGCTTTCACGTACATTTAAGAGGTGAATGACACTGCATATTTCACAATCCGCGGGATTTTCAGTGGTCTGAGGCATTTGAAACACGCACTAACAAACGTAAACTCATTAGTCACTTTTAATGCCTCGTAGCTAGTTTCTACGCTATAACTATTATACACTGGTCTGATTAAAACATGATTTACATTTGAATCTTAAGATATACACATGATAGGAACCTAACTAACTTAGCCTAGATATGAAATTTATATAAATGTGTTGAGATAACTTAAGATATTTCAACTTAAGATATTTCATGACCCTAAACTTAAAATTAAACTTAATATTAATTTAAGCTAATTCGGGGGCAAGGGGTCACTGAGTTCTGATAGATGGTAGCGGTGGGCTTGGTGTAGGGGAGGATCAGAAGGCTGTGGGTTTGAGGTAGTGGGTGGCTTTGTCCAGAATTTGAAATGGGTGCTGCTGATAAATTCCCGGATTATGGGCATTTGGAGGTTTTTATGAAGTTGAGTGTTGTAGACGAACCATGGGGCTTTGGCGATGATACGGAGGGCCTTGTTCTGGATGGTCTGGAGGGTGGATCTGCAGGAGCGTGACATCTGGCACCATGCTGGGTGAGAGTAGGTCATTCCGACTCGGATGATCATCTTGTAAGTTGTCAACTTACTGCGAGTTGACAATTTGCGGAACTTGTTCAGAAGTGGGTACGGCTTGCCGATGAATTGATTGGCATTCTTAGTGGAGGTGGTAACCGGGTCCTTTTATACTAGCCGCTTGTCATAATGGAGGCCCAGGTACAACATAAACTCGGACGTATGCTTCCATAATCGCGCTTGTAGCTATCCAAGAAATGCAGACACTCAATGCGCATTTTCGGAAGGGCGACCGCAACGGTGCAGAGCCATATTTCAAAACGGTACTTACTTAAAAAATGCGCCTCGTATAACCATAAATATTTAAAATTTAAATTTTCTTTTTAGATATCTCGTATAAGTTTGTGGTTTTAAATCATTTTTAATATAACGTATTAACTTGTTTTATGCAATTTGGTGAATATAAAATAAGAAATGTCGATTTTCTTAAATATAATATTTTGCAAAAGATTATTTTGTGGGAACATATTTTGTTGAGGCCGGCAAAATTCTGTACATAATATAGATCCTATTGTCAAAAATAACGGCCACGTCACTGATAAAAATCAATCTAAAACAAATTTTCTCATAACAGAGTGTCACTTGAGAACAATTCATTTTGTTAATAAGATATACTGGGAACATATGTATGTGCCGATTCTTACGCCAGTAAATTAGTTAGTCTGTTTACCGGTTAATTTTTGAAACGGTGATTCTGCACGATGAAGATAACATTTTTAAGAATATTTATTTTATTCATCTTTTTCATACTATTGTACGATGATTCGAGCGCTAAGAGAGGTGGTGGTGTTAGAAGTAGGGTTTCCGGCACAAGTGGATGGTTTACCAGAAGAAAGAGTTCCAGCAGTAGAAGCACTTCCAGATCCAGTCCCGGTGGTTTAACTGTTACTGATTCAAAACCAATTAATAAACCGGCCAAATCACCTGGTCCGGTAAGTAAAAACAAATTACTTCGTCTATCTAATATTGTAACAACATTATATATATATATACATATATATATATATATATATATATATATATATATATATATATATATATATATATATATATATATATATATATACATATATATATATATATATATATATATATATATATATATATATATATATATATATATATATATACATATATACATATATATATATATATATATATATATATATATATATATATATATATATATATATATATGTATATATATATATATATATATATATATATATATATATATATATATATACATATATATATATATATATATATATATATATATATATATATATATATATATATATACAGGGTGTCCCAGTATTCGATGTACATAGAGTTACTATGGATTTCGGGTATGAAAATATGACCATTTAACCCAAATGATTATTATTATACTTTTATTTTAGTTTTTCTTAAGTAGCTTTCTTAATAATTGTACTATTTGTACAAGATTCGATGCTAAGGGGTTTTCTAAGATGAGAAATCGTAATCAGCTCACAGTTTTGTTGCAAATTGTAGGGGGCGTCACTTATTGCACTGTGTATACTTTTAAATTGTCGTAACTTTTCTATACCACTCTGTATGATATTTTTAATTAAATATTCGTATTCTCCGCGTTCTCCTGTCTAAAAAAGCCTTTTTGTTAAATGTTGCTCCGAGCAACAGTTTTCTGAGATAATGGGATGTTTGTTTCCATTTTTTAATTCCATTGTCAAATTCGCAAATGCGTTCTTTCACAGTTCATTCAGGCTTAGGAGAGGTCCAAAAGAACAGTCTTTGAAATCTGGAGCATGCTTAAAGCCAAACAGGCTAACAATAATAATAAATTGAAAGACCAACGGACCAACAAGAGTAAGAATGTAAAAACCAACCAGCTAAGAGCATAAAAGATTACCCACAAATTAACAAATTCGAAAAAAAATTTAATCGCTCAACTGAGAAGGTACTGGTTTCACAATAAATGTCTAATACGGCCGCCACCTTCGTTAATGCATAAATTAATACGTCGCAGGAAATTTAAATGTACTCTTCTTAAAATGTCCTCATCTCGTAAAGCGTTAGCGGCATTTTGAATCCTAGTATATATAGCATCTGGATTTTCTTCAGCATAAACATGATTATTATTCATATTTGTTATACCACGTCGAGTGGAGCATGCTTCGTCTGTAAACAGGATTTTAGTGTGAAAAGCCGGGACAGTCGCTATGTGTGCTCGAGTAATTTGTAAAAAATGCAAACGGGATCCAAGATCGAGAGGTAAGAGTTCCTGGACAGACTTAATATGAAAGGAGTGAATAATTTGTTGTCTAATGATCCGGTTAGTTGCATTTTTGATATTCCCGTTTGACGTTCAATTAAACGAGTGATGATTCCAGGATTATCGTGTACAATTTCAAGTATTTTCTCTTCAACATCGGGTGCTCTAGCTTGCGAAGGCCGCCCAACCTTATTAAATTGTCCAATTTCTCGCCTCTCAACATTGACAAAAGTCTGATGGTTAGGAGTCCGATGACGCGGAAATCTTTCGTGATATACGCGAGCACTTTTGCGACCGTTGCCGTTACAAAAACCATACACTAAAAATCATGTCAGTTTGCTTACCAAAAGTGTACACCATAATAATCTAGATCTAAACACTGTTGCGCTTGAGAAGGGATTAATTCTCGTTAATACTCGTAATACTTGTTTGATATTTGTCAAAAATTACTTTCTGTCAGTATTACTACAAGCTAGTTAAGTCATAGAACATATGGTATCTTACATCATTGCCAGAGTGATTTTTGAACGTTATACAATGTAAAGAAACGTGTGAAGGAACGCATTTGCAAATTTGACAATAGAATAAAAAAATTGGAAAACAAACATCCCACTATCTCAGAAACTGTTGCTTGCAGCAACATTTACCGAGAGAGCTTTTTTAGACAGAAGAAGGCAGAGAATATGAATAATTAATTAAAAATATCATACAGAGTGGTATCAAAAAGTTATGACAATTTAAAAGTATACACAGTACAATAAATGGTGCCCCCTACAATTTACAACAAAACTGTGAGCCGATTTCGATTTCTCATCTCAAAAAACCCTTACCACCGAATCTTGTACAAATGGTACAATTATTAAGAAAGCTACTTAAGAAAAACTAAAATAAAAGTGTAACTTTTACACCCTGTATCTCAAAAATTACGAATTTTTGGACTAAGGTAAGTTGGGTTAAAT
Organism: Pachyrhynchus sulphureomaculatus; assembly: GCA_019049505.1. Taxonomy (NCBI): domain Eukaryota; kingdom Metazoa; phylum Arthropoda; class Insecta; order Coleoptera; family Curculionidae; genus Pachyrhynchus; species Pachyrhynchus sulphureomaculatus. The sequence goes on from CM032456.1 coordinate 192,525,523, forward strand.
GGTCATATTTTCGTCCCAGAAATCCATATATATATATATATATATATATATATATATATATATATATATATATATATATATATATGTATATGTATATATATATATATATATATATATATATATATATATATATATATATGTATATATATATATATATATATATATATATATATATATATATATATATATATAATAGATGTTTAGGTTAATAATGTCGATATTTTCGCAACATTTAAGCATTTATTTCCATTACAAAATGAATTACCTTAATAATTAAAGTATTGGCCATCGTTAGCTATGACTTCTTCCCATCTTTCTGGCAAAGAATGGATTCCGCAACAGAAGAACTTTTCATCTTTTGAGGCCAATCATTCATCAAGCCAAATTTTCACTTCTTCATAAGAATATAAGTTCCTGTTCCTGCTGCATCGATCGAAATAACTGGTAGTCTGAAGGGGCTAAGTACGGTGAATACGGCGGGTAGGGTAGAACGTCCTATTTGATGTTTTCCAAATAGTTTTTAACATATTTTGCAACATGGACCCGAGCAGTCTCATATTTAAAAATGACGTGTCTTTGGGCGTATTCTGGTCATTTTTCCTTCAATGCTTGATTCAACTTTATCAATTGTTGTCGGTATCGATGGCCAGAAATCGTTTCACCAGGTTTCAGCAGTTTGTAATACACAGCTCCTCTACTATCCCACCAAATACATAGCAAAGCTTTCTTTCCCTGTATATTGCGCACTGGTTGTGATGTTGAAGGCTGGCCTGGGTCTACCCAAGTTCTTTGGGTTAGAGCACGTTCACCAGAAGCTTCAACTAACAATCGATAATTTTCAGCAGCCGTTTTCTTCAAATGAAAGAAAGTTATTAAACTTCCTCGCAAAACTTCTTTTTCTGGCATTAAACACAACATATCCAAAGCTATGAAGAACTACGTTTTTCGCACAGTGATTAATTGTCAACAAACTGGCTTTTAATGGCGTATGTTTACCTTCCAAAACGCCATAGATGTTACTAGTCTATACCAACAAGTGTATTAGTAACGCCATCTCTTAGCAAAATCGATATTATTAACCAAAACACCTATTTGATATATATATATATATATATATATATATATATATATATATATATATATATATATATATATATATATATATATATATACATATATATATATATATATATATATATATATATATATATATATACATATATATATATATATATATATATATATATATATATATATATATATATATATATATATATACATATATATATATATATATATATATATATATATATATATATATATGTATATATATATATATATATATATATATATATATATATATATGTATATATATATATATATATATATATATATATATATATATATATATATATATATATATATAATACATTAAAATTCCGGGTTTCAACTCGTTCGTCTAACAATGAATTTGCACGACGTTTCGCCAAAATCTCATTTGTCATTTTCAAGTGCTCCCGCTGGTTCTGCTACTCGATACTGTGATCTTGCTGCTGCCGCTCAAAGCTAAATTCAGTTAGCTGTTATGTCGCCTTTTTTTTATGTATCATGACTATTGTGGTGTTATTCCAAGTTGTTGATGTTGTACCTTCTAAAACGCATCGTCTGAACTGTATATATATATATATATATATATATATATATATATATATATATATATATATATATATATATATATATGGATATATATATATATATATATATATATATATATATATATATACATATATATATATATATATATATATATATATATATATTTATATATATATATATATATATATATATATATATATATATATATATATATATATATATATATATATATGGATATATATATATATATATATATATATATATATATATACATATGTATATATATATATATATATATATATATATATATATATATATATATATATATATATATATATATACAGGGTGCCCCATATGTATGGAATAATGATTCCACAGCATTTATTAATAAGATAAAAGAATGTTTAAATAAAAGTTATAGGGTGCTATACGGCGCACATGCTGACGTTGACAATAAAATGTTTTGAAATTACGCAATCTTAATTTTTTTTAACTGGAAAGAATTATTTGTCTAACATTCCATATGACCAAATTTTTTTGGAATTTGGAATTATTTATATTTGAAATTAAAATTTAAAAAAATATATAACCTGACTTCTGTCAAACACTTACTGTCAGGTACTTAACGCGTCAAAAAATGATTTATTGACGAAAACGTTTATTGCTGCATTTTGTGAAACTGAAATTTAAGTGCGATATTAGAACGGTACATTTAACAGAAACTGAAAAAAAATCACTTTTTTAATGATGGTTGGTTATGGAGACCGTAGGAGAACCCAACAGGAGGTGTGTGATCTTTTTAACGTAGAATATCCCAATCAAGAATCTATTACCCAATCCTTAGTTAGCAAAACGATTTAGACAATCAGGTCATGCTAAAGAATCGTTCTAAATCTGGACCTCTAAAAGTTAAAACAAGCGATGATAAAAAGTGAGATGTTTTATTGGAAATTACAGAGAATTCCCATAAAACCACTCGTCAGCTTTGCCTAAACCACAACATAAGTAAAAGTAATTATCTGAAGATGACTACGCTAGACGCGTTGAATTTTTGCGAGGTCATGTTGGAACGAATCAATAATGATCCTAACCTAATTCATAATATTGTTTTTTCCGACGAGGACACATTTTCTCTTAACGGAAGAGTTAACAGCCATAACTGCCGGTACTGGTCTACTGAGAATCCCCATTGGATAATCGATAGTTATTCTTAAAGACCACAAAAGATAAACCTATAGGCAGGGATTTGTGAATGTCATATCATTGGTCTCTTTTTTTTTCGATGAAAATCTAACAGGACAGCGGTATTTACAGTTACTGCAAGAGCAAGTTATTCCAACTTGTGCGGTCTTTTTTCCGATGAAAATAATTTAGATACTCCTAACAAGAATCTGTGGTATCAACAGGACGGAGCACCCTCTCACTATGAAATCAATGTTCGTAGATATTTGGATGCGATTTTTCCTAATCGATGGCTAGGCAGAAGAGGTGCTGTAGAATGGCCTGCAAGGAGTCGCGACCTTACGCCACTCGATTTTTTTTATAGGGTTATTTGAAAACCAAAGTTTACCGAAGTCGATCTGAAACTGTAGAAGATTTATAACAAAGAATTCAATATGAAGTAGTGCAGCTCACTCCGTATTCTCTGCAAAACTCTGTTCAGGCTGTTTATGACAGATTAGGTCATTGCCTCGCTGTTAACAGTAGATATTTTAAGCAATTGTTACCTAAAAAATAAACCTAGAGTATTTATTAATAGTTTTTTTGTCTTTTTTTTTATTTTAAATTTCAAAACACCTCAATTTAGACATATGATATATTAAACAAATAATATCTAGAATTTTTAGTAAAACTCAAAAATAAAATAATATAAAAAAAATCAAGATGACGTAATTTCTTCAAACTGACAGTTCAAAATATTTTATTGTCAACGTTAGCATGTGCCCCGTATCACACCCTATAACTTTTATTTAAACATTTTTTTGATACACTGATTAATCAATGCTGTAGAATCAATATTCCATACATATGGGGCACCCTGTATATGTCATAACATTGGAAAATATTTTAAAAAATTAAAATTGAAAATTATATTTTATATTCTGCTAAATCATTGGTTAGTAGTTAGCAACACATTTCCTAACATAGATACTTCTCTATAAATCTCGTCTAATCTGTTACATTTTCAAGTAAAGTTTATTCATCACCATGGTTGGTATCGCTCGTTGCTATCGGCCATTCCATTATTTCAAGATCTTTTAGTTCGTTTGCTAAAACAATAAGTTAAAATTTAACCAAATCCTCTATACTACCATATACATGGTTAGTAGATAGCACTAATGAAATAACATATAGAGACCAAAATATTGGGTGAACTTTTACTTCGCACTTGACTGATTATTTTCAATTATAAAATTATATTTCCGACATTATATCATATAAAGTAACCTAAAGCAATTAGATACCGAAACCTTTCTGATACTGGTAAAAAAACATGGTTCTCTACTTGGCATACTGAAAATAGACATGAGACCAATTCCTATGTAAGCAACGCAAAGATACCCAGCTGACGACAATCAATCAGTGAGATTACAGCAATATTGTCAGTTATGAAAACGGTATTAGCTAACAGGTCTAAAAGTACCGGAAGAGATTTATTAATACTAGAGATCATCAAAATGGTTTTCGTAAAAAATTAGTAACATGAATCTCTTGACCTAGAATACGTATCTCTAAAACAACGTAACTAAACAATATGAACAGTGTCGAGTGGTTACCATTAATATATCCGCTCTCCTCGACATATTTCTTATAGTTAATAATCGACAGATTCCTTTCGTATCAGCTTTTCTTTTTTAGAGTATGAATGACAAAATATCCACTTTGCAGCATGTTCTAGAAACATCCACCACTATACATCGAAATCAAATCGGCAGTCAGTTGAGTGGACAGCAGCCGTTGAAAGCCGCCCGAGGCGATCAAAGACACAACAGTCGACTGGGAAGATGTTGGTCTCTGTATTTTGGGATGCGCATGAAATAATTTTCACTGACTATGCTGAGAAGGGAAAAGCATCAATAGCGAATATTATATAAAGTTATTGGTGCGTTTGAAGGCAGAAATCGCAAAGAAATGGCCCGAAATGAACAAGAAAAAGTGCTCTTTGATCAAGACAGTGCACCGTGTCACAAGTCAATGGTTATGATGGCAAAATTGCATGAATTGAAGTTCGAATTGCTTAATCATCCACCGTATTCTCCAGATTTTGCCCCCAGCGACTATTATCTTTTCGTAGACCTCAAGAAAATGTTCACGGGAAAGAGATTTGGCTCCAATGAAGAAGTTATCGCCGAAACTGAGGCCTATTTTGAAGGAACAGACAAATCCTTCTACAAGAAAGCTATAGGAAAGTTAGAAAAACGTTGAACAGTTTGTATCGCTCTTGAAGGAGACTATATTGATGAATAAAGTCGAATTTTGCAAAAAATATGTGTTTTAAGTGGCTAGACCAACAACTTTACAGCCTACGTGTTATGCTTTATCCATAAAAAAGAAATTTTTAAAAAAGCTGCACTGTTTAAAAAACCAGAGACACGACACTGCACAAAATCACTCTAAAACAAATTTTCTCATTATAACTCGTCATTTAAACCACTCATATAGTTAATAAGAATTACTAAGAATGAATGTACGGGTTCTTTTGTTATTGAATTAGTATATTTACCGGTCAATTTGTGAGAGCGACAGTTTCGATTCTTCACGATGAAAATTACAATTTTCAAAATATTCATTTTGTTTTTCACCTTTATATTGCTACACGATATTTCGAATGCAAAAAGGTCTGGTGGTGGTCGAAGCGGGGGTAAAAGTTCTGGTTCGAGTGGCTGGTGGGGTCGAAAAAAGAGTTCTGGTAATAGCGGTACTTCAAGTTACAGTTCTGGTAGTTCTTCAGTTTCTGCTGCGCAACCTAAAGCAGTTAGTAAAACAGAAAGTGCTAAGGCTAAACCATCAGCTCCGGTAAGTTATTAACTGTTTGAGGCAGATTATGGAATCATGAGGATAATACAGGTGGTAACAATAACAAATTAATTAAAAATTTTACCTGTTCATGTCAAAATAGTTGCATATAATAGTACACTACGTCAGTATTTAATTATTAAAATCTTAAAATAAAGAGTTGCGAAATGCCCCCTTGACCAATATATATTTTATTAGTATTATACAACATTATTCTTAAGTAGTTTTGTACTGGCAACGTGCACATACATTTTCAATTAATATTAATGTAGATGGTCTTTGAAACTGAATATTTATACGATATGTTATTGCCTTGCTTTAGCCTTTAGGCATTTGCTTGGTTATTCGCACAGTTATTTGCAATTCGAGATTGTTTAGGACGTTTTGCTTATCCCTATTCTACATTTAGTGCCGTAGCCGCTAACGGTCGTTAACTCTCACAGTGGTTAACATATTGATTATCATGATTTTGTTTACGGTTGCTCAAAATAGTCAATCATTAAATTATTTTTTGATATTTCGATTTTTTGTCCTAAATATGTGAATGTTTGTACCTTTCCTATTCTTTCACATTCTATTAATAGTTCCTGACTGTTATCTTCACTTTCGTTGCTCAAATATTTGGTTTTGGTGAAGTTTATTTTTAGACCTATTTCTCGAAACTTGTTATTTAATTCCATCTGCATTTCTTGTAATTCTTCTTTTGTGTTGGCGATCAGAGTGACATCGTCTGTAAGCCTTAAGTGATTCAATCGTTCACCGTCCATTAGTATTCCTTTATTTTCCCACTTTAATGACTTGAACATGTCTACAGTCAACCTGAACAGCCTTGTCTAATTCCTCTCTTAATTTTGATTTTATTTGTTTTTTCTTCAAGCATTATTTATGATGTGGCATTTTTATATACGTATTCAAGAAGAGTTGTGTATTACTTAAGGCGTTAAGGACTGCCCATATCTCTACCGAACCAAATGCTTTTTCGTGGTCAACCACATCCACAAGGTGACCTTATATTCATTTGCTTTTTCGACTAGTAATCTAATTGTTTGAAAGTGGTTCAAAGTGCTGTATCCCCGTCTAAATCTCGCTTGTTCACGTGGTTGATAATTGTCTCATTTGTTCGTTAATCTATATGTTATGATCCTCTAGTGAGGATTTTGTATAGTACCGATAACAGGCTGATGGGTCTGTAATTCTCCAATTTAAATTTGGTTAAGCAAAATCAGGGAGTTTACCCAAGGTGTTGGTATTTTACTTTCTATTAGGCACTTCTTAAATAGAGCTGGAAGAGATTGTATTATCGATGCCCCTCCATACTATAGTTATTTCATCGTCCCCTAGTTCTTTGTTGTTGTTGTGCATATGTCGTAGGGCGCTCATTTCCTTCTTCTTTCCTGGGCGGTGGCGATATTTTCGTGTCATATAGCCTTTGATAATATTTCACTGCAGCTTTCATTATCTCTTTGATTTATGCGATCTCTTGGTTATCGTTATTTATTATTTGATGTGTCCCCTCATTCATTTGTTTGTTTAGGTCTTCAAACTCCCCCTTTTCAAAGTTTCTTCTATTTTCGAGTTTCTTTACTGTCTGATGTCTTCTTTGATGTTTTTCTTTATTTTTTTTTCTATTTCTGCCAATTCTAATCTGCCATTTGAGGATCATTTCTTAATAGTCTTCTCCGTTTCATAAGATTTTGTGTCCCTTTGCTTAATTTTTGTGTTTTTTCTTTGTTCGATGTTGCTATTTGTTTTGTAGTCATGAGTACTCTATTGGTGATTTATGAGTTTAATTCTTTAAGTTCTGTTTAATCATTTATATGTTTTATACAATTTTCCAGTGCTTGTCAATATTCGTTGGCGTTTTGCTTTATTATTTCCGTTAGTATCTTTATCTTTATATACGTTATCAATCTACGTCTTTCCTGCTTCAGATTTATTCTTATATTTACTCTGAGCATCCGTTAGTCACTACCAATGCTTATAGTGTTCAGGACTGTCGTATCAATTAGAATATTCTTGTCATTTGATAAAACATAATATTATATATATATATATATATATATATATATATATATATATATATATATATATATATATATATATATATATATATAATCACGTCCACAGCCGGACATAGATCTCTTTCATTCTAATCCATTTGCTTCGATCTTAAGCTGCTTGAATTCAGTTTCCGGTAGCTCGTTTCAAATTATCAGACCATCTTGTGGGGTCCCCCTCTATTACTACAGGCTTTTTGTCGGGGTCTTCACCCCAGCACTCTTTTTGTGCATTTATTGTCCCGAATCTTCGCTACATGACTTTCCCAGTTCTACTTTCGTTCGACTTCTTATAACATAACTTCTTATAATATAATAATTGGAAATTTTATCTCTGAGTGATATTCCCAATATAGGACGTTCAATGTTGTTGCAGACTTGTTTTTCCAAACCACTACCTCAGATTTTTGAGCTCTGAGGTCGTCCTTCTTCCGACACTTATTTTTCCCTGTATTTTGCCGTGAATTATTAGGTGTAAGGTATCTTACTTTTCAGGGTTTCTCATTACGTGTAAGTATTTTAGTTTTATGCTTGTTATTATTTTTAATATTTCTAGTGGTTTATTTAAGAGCCGTAAAACGGATTCGTTGGTTATTCGATCAATCCACCTAATTTTTAACATCCCATTGGTCGTCGTTAATTATAGTTCCTAGATAGGTTAATTTATTTACTCGTTCCAGATTCGTACTATCAATTTTTATGCCATCATCCTGAACAATACCGTGTTTGCTTATAATGATGTCTTTAGTTTTGCTAAGCCCATAATCTTTTGCGTGAGCTCGTTATTTCGTTCAGTAGATATTGTAGTTGCTTATTAAAATTTGTCAGAATTAACGTGTCATCAGCATATCGGATGTTATTGATTACTTCTCCATTAACTATTTTACCGGCGTCAGTATCATCAAGAGCTTCTTTGCAGATTGGTTCAGAATATAAGTTGAAGAGTCTTCTTCTTCTTCCTTCTTCATTGTAGGCATAGTTGCCTGTTTTTTCTTCGTAGCTTGCCTAATCGTAATTGATGGTAAAGTTATCGCTCTACCTTTTCCGTGGTCTTCCCGCACTTCTTCTTCCCACTGATGATTTATCGCGTGCAATTCTCACGATTCTTTCTTGGTCTATTCGATCTATATGTGCGTTTCCAGTCGCGTTTTCTTTCGAGGATCCATTTTTTAACCTTTTGCACCTGACATGCTCGTCTAATGTTGTCATTTCGCTCCCTGTCCAACGTAGTATTTCCGGCTATTTTTCGTAAGACTTTCATTTCGCATATTTCAAGTATCCTTTTAGTTTTTATTGTGTCTAACCGGGTTTCTGCTGTGTATGTCATTATTGGTCTTGACAGTTTTATAAATTCTTGACTTGGTCCCGATTCGCAGGTGTTTGTTGTTCCATATAGTGTCATTCAGGCACCCGGCTACCTTCAATGCTTTGTTTGTTTGTTGTCTTATTTCTGATTCGACATCCCACGTGTCCAGAAAGCTCTATGCCCAAGTATTTGAATGTCATTTCTTGCTGGATAATTTGGTCGTCAACAACGAGTTTACATCTGATGGGTGTTCTAGATGTCGTCAAGCTTCTTGTGTTAGAGGCAGGTATTATCATAATAAGAGATTTGGCTGCAGAATTGAAGTGGTGTAGTAGCCATTGTAAGTCATCCTCGTTCTCCGCCACCAGTACTACATCATCAGCGTAACAAAGGATTGTGATATTTCGATTACTCATCTTGTACCCTTTTAGTTGGTGGATTTGTCTTATGATCTCATACATCACCACGTTGAATAGTAGTGGGCTCAGAGAGTCACCCTGTCGGATTCCTTTTTCTACGGGTATTGTTCTGGTTAGTTAACCATCGATTCTGGCCTGTGCCTTGTTGGCGCTATATACAAATATGTTTTCTATGACCTTGATTAGATTGTAGGGTATTTGTCTGTTATATAGTAAGTGTACAACATCTTGTAGCTAGACTCGGTCAAATACCTTCTGGAGATCTATAAAACACATGTATACAGGTTTATTATATTCGTTGGATTTTTCTGCAATTTGTCTTATAACGAAAACTGCATCGGTGTACGATCTTCCTGTTCTAAAATCTTGTTGCTCATCTGACAGGGAGATGATACTATTCATTTCATTGGTAATTATTTTAGTTATTAGTTTCAGCGTGGTACTGAGTAAGTCTATGGCTCTAAAGTTCTCTGGCAGTTTTTTGTCTCCCTTTTTAAACATGAGGATGGTGATGCTCGTCCGCCATTCGTCTGGTATTCTATGGTGCGCGAAGATGTCCTTGGCCAATTGGGTTATTTGCTGAACGAGATGCTGCTCCCCATACTTAAGTAGTTCATTTGGGATGCTATCTAGACCGAGGCTCTTTCTTTTTTTTAATTGTCGAAGTGCCAGTTCTGTGTCTGTGCTTTCTATCTGGATGTTTTCGTTGGTGACTATTTCGGGTGCATCGTTGTGATCGATAGTGTCTTCATCGTTTTTATAAAGTATTGTCACATAATCGACCCAGGATTTCCTTCGATATGTGTTGAGGCTCAATTAATTTCTTTTCTTTGAGTTCTGTTGTAGAGTAGAGGAGATAAAATGCTTCCCTGTCTATCTTGTAGTCAACGTAACCTAACCTAATAAGAATAGTAAAAATATAATAGCGTGTATATACTAACCCTAATAACTAAAATATAAGCCTGACATAACTTAATGTTGAATGTTGAAAGGGTTCAAAAATAATTTCTAAATCAAATAACTTTATAAAGTTAACATAATATATATAACCTTTTATATATATATATATATATATATATATATATATATATATATATATATATATATATATATATATATATATATATTGTTGTTGAATTAAAAATATACAATCATTTGTAAAATGTTTTATAATATTTTTACATAAAATTTTTCTAGCGCGACTCAGCAGAGGTTTATTTACCTCGGGCGCCCTTCATAATATTCCGTAATATTTATACAGTCAGTTCTAGTTAAAGAACAGCCTGTCGCCCCCCTCGACGGACGGCTGGATCCGTCCCTGTCTTCACGTGTCCCTTGGCCGCTTCTGAATCAAAATTATCTTCATTGCGAATAGGCTTTTATAGAAAAAATAATATGAATGAAAATTAGCTAGATCAATTATACTTAACGACAAGGCAACATTTATTTGAACTAAAATAACCAATTTTTGAAATCGAGGCAACGATTTTTAATAAATTTATGAACTAGTTCTCTCACCTATTAAGTGCCAACTGAAGGAAAATATTTCGACCAATCTCATCTTAATAATTGTAGTAAGAACTATTTTTGTTTTATTACAATACAAAAGAGATAATCGATATTTTCAGAAATTCTTTGCAATATAAAAATTTACTTAAAAAATATACTATTTTTAAGTTATAGGTGCTTAGCTAGTACCAAACCTAGCAACCCTGCTGCCAAATTTCTTAGGGCTAGTCCTATCCTTTTGACCTCTCGTACGGCCCTTTCGGGTTAGTGGTGCCCCAAATTTCTACTATAGATTTATGACACAGCAATGGGTGAAATGTACCTGTGGATAGGTATTTGGTTTTTTGCATATTGAGTTATAATCCCCATTATTTTGTTACTTCTCTTATAACGTCACGTATTCAAGATCGTTTTATCATATACCCTAAAAACTTAGTTATCGGCAGACCGAACAGTATAAAAATATGTTTCTCCTAAGTCAAGGCGTATGGCCCTGACATTCCGTATTCCACGGATTTAAAGCTCTTCTAAAAGAGTGAGTGAGTTCTGCAAGAGTGAAATTCGGTTGCCTATTATTATTCTTGTTAATATTGATTCCCTAAAGAGTTTTCAGATTAGAACTGGCAGAAATAGACAAAAAAAATAAAGAAAAAGTTCAGAGAAGACGTCAGACAGTAGAGAAACTCGAAAATAGAAGAAACTTTGAGAGAGGGGAAAAGTTTGAAACACCTAAACAAACAAACGAATGAAGGGAGACATCAAATAATAAAACTTATAAATAACGATAACCAAGAGATCGCACAAATCAAAGAGATAAAGGAAGCTACAGAGAAATATTATCAAACACTATAAGACACGAAAATATCGCCACCGCCCGAGAAAGAAGAAGGAAATAGAGTGATAGTAAGAAATATGGGAGCTGAAGACATTCCCGATGTAACAACGGTTGAAATAATGTAAGCCCTACAACATATGCACAACAACAAAGAACCAGGGGACGATGAAATAACTATAGAAATGATAAAGGATGGAGGGGCATCGATAATACAATCTCTTCAAGCTCTATTTAACAGGGGTCTCATAGAAAGTAAATACCAACACCTTGGGTAAACGAATTGATTGTGTTTATATTTAAAAAGGGAGACAAATTTAAATTGGAGAATTACAGACCCATCAGCCTGTTATCGGTACTATACAAAATCCTCACTAGAATCATAACATATAGATTAACGAACAAATTAGACAGTTATCAAGCACTCGAACAAGCGGGATTTAGAGTGCGATACAGCACTTTGGACCATCTTCAAACAATTAGATTACTAGTGGAAAAAGCAAATGAATATAAGGTCACCTTGTGGGTAGCAATGGTTGACTACGAAAAAGCATTTGATTCGGTAGAGATATGGACAGTCCTTAACGCGAGTCGATGAAAGGTACACAACTGTTCTTGAAAACATATTTAAAAATGCCACATCACAAATAATGCTTGAAGAAAAAACAAAATCAAAATTAAAAGAGGAATTAGACAAGACGACTCGATATCCCAAAGACTGTTCAGTTTGACTCTAGAAGATATGTTCAAATCGCTATGTGCGAAAATAAAGGAATACTAATGGACCGTGAACGATTAAATCATTTAAGATTCGCAGATGATATCAAAAAATGTCGTATCGAGACAGCCAGGAATCACTTCTTGAATATGAGAACACTATTTTGTAATGACAACATATACCTCAAGCTGCGTCAACGCATGGTCAAATGTTACATCTGGTCGGTTGTTTTGTACGGTGCAGAGAGCTGGACTCTCAAAGTAAGCACGATTAATCGTTTAGAGAGCTTTGAAATGTGGACTCATCGAAGAATGCTGCGTATTCCTTGGACTGACTTGGTAACAAACGAAGACGTTCTTAGGCGTGCAAGAACAGGGAAAAGAGCTACTTACAACAATAAAATGCCGCAAGATAGCTTATCTGGGTCACATCTTGCGGGGAGACAAGTATCGCCTACTCCAGTTAATCATGAAGGGCAAAATTGAAGGAAGACGCGGTGTCGGCCGAAAACAGATGTCATGGCTTAACAACATCAGGTCATGGGCCGGCATTCAGAAGGCAGGTGATCTTTTTAGAATGGCGGAGAACAGGGACGCGCTCTCCAGGGTGATCGCCAACGTTCGGGGGACCGGACAGGGCACTTGAAGAAGAAGAAGATGATATCACTCTGATCGCCAAGACATAAGCAGAATTACAAGAAATGCTAATGTAATTAAATAACAAGTCTCGAAAAATAGGTCTAAGAATAAACTTCACCAAATATTTGAACAACGAAAGTGAAGATAACAGCCAGGAACTATTAATAGAAAGTCAAAGAATAGGAAAGGTACAAACATATATTTAGGACAAAAAATCGAAATATCAAAAAATAACACTGTGCAACATTTTCGAGGTCATCGAATGTAAACTAAATTCTGACTTCAGTCTCTGGAAGTGCCCACCCAAACTAGCAAAACACTATTTGGGTTTTTGATAGTTTAGTTCGAATTTTTTTTTTTTTTGCCATCATCAATTTTTTTGCTCGAGCTTTGGTCGAGGCGAGATTTTCACTCTTTCGGGGTGTTTTTAGTGCAGAAAGCCCGAAAAAATGCCATTTTTTCACATTTTCGACCATAACTCACAAACCGTGCATATTTTAGCATAACTGTCGTCGACAAAAATGTTCTCTGCATAAACACTAGTAACTTTGCTGAACATTGCAATAACCTACAATCGATCCTTATAGTTCTTTTGGCCGTTGTAAGGAATTTCACACCAAAATTTCAGCTTTTTTTTTCAGGTTTTACGTTCAAGAAACTGGTTTTTTAGCTCACTTTTGAATGTTTACTAACCATTAGCATCTATTTTTGGAAAAAAAAATTTTTGTTTGCAAACTGCTATGGTACATACACACACACACACACACGCTGGAATAAATACACACACATTTGAACGGGGAATCGCTTGTGTGTAGTATGGAATTGACGCGCACTGTGCTAGTATTGGTACAGTACCATATATCTAACACGTGCGCATGTTAAGTATGTGACACTGTACCAATACTAGCAGAGTACGCACCAATTCCATACTAGTGTTGGTATGGATTGTTGCACAGTAGGAACTCTATAAAATGGATAAAAAGATATATTTGCTGATGAAAGCTGAAATTTTGGTGTGAAATGTACTATTTAGTGGCGAAATTCCTTACAACGGCCAAAATAACTATAAGGATCGATTGTAGGTTATTGCAATGTTCAGCAAAGTTACTCGTGTTGCTGCAGAAAACATTTTTGTCGAAGACAATTATGCTAAAATAAGCACGGTTTGTGAGTTATGGTCGAAAATGTGAAAAAATTGCATTTTTTCGGGCTTTCTGAACTAAAAACACCCCGAAAGAGTAAAAATGTGGCATCGGCATGTTCACAAAAATTGTGTATTTTAGTGTGAAGAACATTTCGTCTGAATATTGCATTGAGAAATTCCCAATAATTTACGAGATATACCCGTGCAAAACCAAAGCTCGAAAAAAAAAATTGATGATGGCAAAAAAAAAATTGGAACTAAACTATCAAAACCCAAATAGGGTTTTGCTAGTTTGGGTGGGCACTTGCAGAAACTGAAGTCAGAATTTAGTTTATATTTTATGTGTTGCACTGTGTAATTTAAAGGCTGACTTGGATAGTTAGCTTGGTCTGCGTTCGGAAGGTTACAATCTACGTTTAAATTGGACATCCTAAATACAATAAAAGCCAGATTGTTCGATCAGTATGTACTTCCGGTATTAATATATGGCACTGAAACGTGGGCTTTAAATAAGATTATAATAAATAAAATGCAGTTAACCTATAAAGCAATGGAGAGGAGAATGCTAAATATTAGACTCCAAGATCGTATTCCTAACATCGGGATACGAAGAAGATTACAAGCGACAGATTTAATATAACGAATATGTATACTAAGGTGGAATTGGGCGGGGCATATCGCAAAGCTGAATGATAGATGGGCACGCCGTATAGTTGAATGGAGGCATAGAGAACACAAAAGATGCAGAGGTAGACCACAGACAAGATAGACGGAAGACATAAAAACAACAAAACTCAGTGGAGACAACTTAGGGAGGCTTACATCCGACTATGGATGGAATAAGCGGATGACGATGATGATAGAGTTTTCCACACGACAGTGTTAAAGCTTTATTAAGACCTGTTATCAACTAAACTAATTTTGTAAAAAGACTTAATTCATTAACAATATATTCACGGAAACGAGAATATAATAGAATTAAAAATATGCCGGTCGTCACTGTAGAAGTGCTACAGCTAGAGTATCTTTGCCTGGTCTGTTTATTCCCAGCCGGTTCGAACCACTTAATTGCAATTTAAGAGCTCAGACTTTTGTTGCCACTAAGTCATAAGTTATGGGTACGAAAAGTCGTCAATAACGGATCTATGAACATAGCGTGAGCTTCTTGGTTTGTGTCTAACATTTTTTTCCTATTAGTTACTTTAGATTGAAGATGTCTGTACACATCCAATCAACAGGGAACACAGATTATTGCTCTTCAGTAACTGTTTACCCACCTTGAAATAAAAGAAGTTGTGAATCTCTAAGAATATTTCGTATCTCGACTTTGGACAGTCTTTTTGAGATAAAAATTAATCAAAAAGTAAAGTTCTAAATTGCTACATCAGATGCTTAAATAAAGCCATAATATTCAATACTTTTAGAGATTTTTCATGCTATTACACACACGCACACTTTATTCTCTGTATTTTTCCTACCTGTTTAATGAAATAATTATTATTGTATAAGATTTAGTTACCTGATTAAACTAAATCGTTAAATTACATCCGGTCATTGGTCATTAAATCATATTTATTGTATGACCATAGAAACAATAATTTGAATATCTAATTACACGTGAAGTTAAACTGGCATAAAATTCGCAACCATTTATCTTTTTTCCACTTTTAGGCAAGAAAGAGACACATATACTCAACAGCAAATCTAATTCGGAAAATAAAAAATATTTCAGTACTTTATTTATAGGATAATAATGTGTTTAGCGAAGCATTTCAGGTTTTATTAGCCTATCCCGCAATTTGACACTGATTATTATAGTTTTTGCTACAGCTCTTTGTGGTAACTATACGTAAACAGCTTTTTTTTTGTTTTAAGCCTAATCGTGAACCTTTATAACTATCGTACAGTATATATTGATTAATGATGCTTATATAAGTGATATGTTAACAAGCCAGTGATTTTCATAGTGTCTTGAAATTTCAAGATGAAGATTTCGCCAAAACAAGCTGGTGCAATAGTATTTTTCATTCTGCTATTGTTTGAAACCACTAGCGCAAGAAGAAAATCGTCTGGAAGCCGACAAAGAAACAAAAATAATGGAAGTGGTAGTGGAAATAATGGACATACTCCTTCACCCCCTTCATCAAGTTATGATTATGCTAGTAGTTCATCATCGCAACAGAAATCAGAAAGTAAATCTTCATCAGGATCTTATCCTGCACAAAATAATGTTGCTGAAACCAAATATTATCCACCTGCACAGAAAGTTGGTGACACACCAAACCATCAGCACCAGTAAGACCCTTTTCCATTTTACCTTCTTCTTAAAGATATGTTACAGAATTAAAAAGATTAGTTTTCAAACAACAGATCCGATCTCGATACAATTAATATTTAAGCAATATTTTAAAATTGTAGCATTTAGACAAAGTAATGTATAGCTAACGCTACCTCAATTAAGTATAAATTATGGCCATTCGTGTGACTAAAAATCACGAAAACATGTAGTTTCTGCATTAATAAATATAATTTTAGAATTTACAAGAGCTGAAAGATAAAATAAGCTGAGGGAAATTATAAAAATAAAAAAATAGTAAATAACTAAGTCATGTTACGAAATTTTTTTATGTTAGAGGGCTGAAAGTAAAGCAAATTAGCCTGTGGTTAAAAGATTTACATTTACTTCTTTTGAATTAAGTAATGAGATTAATAATTTTTAAGCATAAAATTTAAAAAATAATACTTTATATTAATTTAAGACTAAGTAAAAAAATATATTTAAACTCCTTCTCAGCTTCCTGTTTTGTTGGAATTTGCATTTATGTGTGTTTTTGTGAGTGTGTGTAACTTTTAAAAGTCATGTGAAAAAAATTAAGATAAAAATTGGTTAGTTCAGTTTAATTCAAAAGTTCTTTTTCCGATATCACAAATAGTTTTATATCTGTAATAAAGGACCCTATAGGTTTTAAACCTCAACAATTTTGTGATACCTTTATGTCACAAAATGTATTTGCTTCTGCTTCTTCATATATACAGAATTTAACCCCTCCCCTCTCTCTCTCTCTCTCTCCCTCCCCCTCTCTGCCCCCCTCCCTGTCTCCCTCTTCCCGCTCTCCATCCCCCCCTCTCCCCTATATATATATATATTATATATATATATATATATATATATATATATATATATATATATATATATATATATGTATGTATATATGTATATATGTATATATATATATATATATATATATATATATATATATATATATATATATATATATAAATTTGGTAATATGTTATCGACCGTACGTCAGTTAGATGCGTGTTTGATTATTGGGAATCAGTCTGGACTTTAAATAAAACTCTTTTCTTCTTTAATACCCAATATTTCGTTATCGTCTGATAACTTTTTCAGGAGTAACTACAATATTCATACACGGATTAGATATATTAAAAGCAATGTTATTTTTCGCCTAGATCTTAAAATCTTGAAATTTAAAACAAATACATATGAACAAACGAATAAATAAATAAAACAAAGTACGAAAATGCGAGTTAGGCCTCAACATCCTGATTTTTCTAGACCAACTGAGAGTAAACAGCCTCGGTGCATATGTACTGATGTGAATTCCAAATGAACGGCAAAAACAGCAAAAGAAAAAGAGTTTATTTACTTATTTTATACCAAGAGGTGACACATTTTTAATTATTAATGTTGTAATTGTAAATGATTAATAAGCATTGGTTATGTTGCTGTAGATATTACTAAGTTGATTAGTATCTGATTTATAATTGATTGAGTTGGGGTCCCTATTTATGTAGTACATTTCTTTAAAAACTCTCCCTTTATAGTTGTCGCTAAAATTTTAACGTTGTTATAGTAAAAATTATGATCTGTTTTCAAATGATGTTGCGTTACGGCACATGAATTCTTTCCCAATCGGCAGTCACTCCTGAGCTGTGTGAGCCTTTGTTTTAACCACTGCGATATCTGCCCAATGTAACAATCTTCACATTGCAAACAAGACAATCTATAAACTACGCAGTTATTGTACACAATAGGCGTTCTATATTTATAAGATAATTATGTCCTTTATTTTTGAAAACAGTTCAGAACCTCGTATGCTGTTATATTTCGCAATTTTTATATTTGGAAAGTCTTTGAATAGGGCAGCGATTGAGTTTGTGATAGGCTTTATAAATTCTAACTCCCTATGTGTCGTGTGCTATGCATGCGTATATATATATATATATATATATATATATATATATATATATATATATATATATATATATATATATATATATATATATACGTATATATATGTATATATATTATATATATATATATATATATATATATATATATATATATATATATATATATATATATATAGAATTCAATCCGTTCGTCTAACAATGAATTTGCACGACGTTTTGCCAAAATCTCATTTGACATTTTCAAGTGCTCTTGCTGCTGCTGTCACTCGATACTGTGAGCAGCAGTAAGATCGCAGTATCGAGTAGCAGCAGCAGCAAGAGCACTTGAAAATGCCAAATGAGATTTTGGCGAAACTTCGTGCAAATTTATTGTTAAAGGAACGCATTGAAACCCGGAACTTAAACGTATTACATTCCACGAATCATGAAAACCTCTATTGTAACATATATATATATATATATATATATATATATATATATATATATATATATATATATATATATATATATAAGTAAACAACTGAAAGCATGTCTATATATGTGTACGTATGATTTACGTAATTAAAATTGTTTCAGTAATATTGAAGATATCAAAAAAAATCATAGAATTATTTCATACTACAATAGTAGTGGTAACAACCAGGACGGCTTTCCATTTTACATTAATATTATTATACAACTATTATTACAAATGCGTATATGATAAAGGCACTGAGAGCAGAGTAGTAAGTAATGGGGCCGCGAGCATATGCTAGTACGAACTAAAATCAACAATTTTATTTAGGTAGAGCCCCAATATATTCTAAAAGATACTTCAAAGTCTAGTTCAAATCCACAAAAAGCTTCAACAGGCTGGAACATTCCTAGGCAGAAAACAAGACAATGATAATATAAAAAGAAATTACCCGGCTTCTTCATCACAACCACAAAGTGGTCCTATAGGATGGAATATTCCTCAATCCAAAACAAGTAATTTGCCATCTAACGCTGGTAATATACCATCTACCAGTGGTTGGAGCTCTGGATATCAAAATACTGGAACAAAACAAGTAGGATTCGTTTATCGTGAGATATTGAAGTATATTTAACTTAGTACTGGATTTGTAGGTAGAAATGTTTGCAATGAAAGAAACCCCAAAACTTCAGCAATCTATTCCAAACCAACGCCAACCATCTCAGTACGGATGGAGTAGTCCAGGGCAGAAAAAACAAATGCTCCAGTGAGTTCTGGAGGTGGATGGACCTCTGGATATCAGACTTCACAAGTCAAAAATGTAGGACATTACTTTTATATCATATTTAAATAAATTTGAAGTTACTACTGGGTACTTACATAACTACTGGCTTTACAGGTACAAACGCCAGTAAAAAAAGAAACTTCCCAGCTTCAACAATATAGTCCAAATCAGTCACCTCAATCTCAATATGGCTGGAATGTTCCAGCTTCTAAATCAAGCGTACAACAGAGTACTGGAAATTACCAATCCAAAGGCGGCTGGTCATCTGGATATCAAAATTCCGGATCGAAACATGTAAAATAAAGTTGTTTTTCTGAGACATTGCCTTTTAAAATCGTAAAATATTTAGTAATGTAGCAAATATTTGTATTATATTTAACGTAAATAGTTAAAATTATTTTTTTGTAGGTAGAGACGCCAGTAAAGAAAGACATTTCAAAAGTACAGCAATCTAGTCCAAACCAACCTCAGCCTCCCCCAGCAGGATGGAATGTCAACGGACAAAATAATCCTCCAGCTGGAAATACAGGTACTTTTTGTGACTAAGACTAAAAGTATAAGGACGGCTTAAACCGCGTTGATTGTCGGGTAAAACTTAAATTTATAACCTTAAATATACAATTTGGACTTTCAAAATAATCAGTGTCTTAAATAATAAATTAATCATAGAACATAGTTCCTTCACATCAACTGGTAGATAAAAATAGGGGATATTGAATTTTCATGTATAACATCAGACATTTGTTACACCAAGAGTTATTATTCACTTTCCAAAATTCTTTTAGAATTCCGTACGGAACACTTAATAAGATCACTTTGGTGTCTGTCTGTCCGTCTGTCATACTCGATTTTCTCCGAAACTATTTGCCATAGAAAGTTGAAATTGGCCCTAATATAGGAATTGATGGCCTTATCAGTAAGTCAAGTTAAATTTTGACTTAAAGGGTTAGTTTTGGGGGGTGAAATCGGAAGTGAATCAAACCACGGGTTCAAAAATATATATAAAGTAATACTTACTCACATTTTTCTTTGTATTATTTTTAAAAAATTGGGAAAAATAGCTGTCCTCCCCTTATCTCAAACAGTAGTGATCAAAAAATTTTGAAAAAACTCTGGAATATTCTCCACAAGGGAAAATTATCACGAGTGCATTATCTTTAATAATTTATCTGGTATATATAAAAAAACATAAAAATTTCGAAGTCATCAATTTTCAGTAAAGATCGGAAAAAAACTTTGTGAAAATTCATTTGGGGTGTATTTTGTGAAGTCATTGATCATTATTACGCTCGTAACAAAATTTTTTTATTTTAAAAGCAATCAACGTACAGAACACTAATTGCACAAATCCGACTTGCACTTGGGCTGTTTTTAGTGTTCCGTACGGAATACTTATAAAATTACTTCGGTGTCTGTCACACCCGATTTTGTCCGAAACTATTTGACATAGAAAATTGAAATTTGGTAATAATATAGGAATTGATGGCCTTATCAGAGCCATGTAGCTTCGAGAGTTAAATTTTGACTTAAGGGGTTAGTTTTGGGGGGCGAAATAGGAAGTAAAAAAAAAAATTACTAGGTCATCGAGTGTGGTGTCAAATGAAAGCTTGTGAAAACACGAGAAAAAAAATATATATATAATGTAATACTTGCGCGCACTTTCCTTTGTATTATTTTTAAAAAATCGCAAAATCGTTGTCTCCCCGCCTTATCTCAAAAAGTACTTGCCAAAAAATTTTGAAAAAATTCTGGAATATTCTCCACGGGGTGTAGATTGAACGAAAATTATCACGAGTGCATTAGCTTTAATAATTTATCTGGTATTAAAAAAAAAACAAAAATTTCAAGGTCATCAGATTTCAGTAAACATTGGAAACAAACTTTGTTGAAAACTCATTTGGGGTGTGTTTTGTAAAGTCACTGATCATTTTATACCTCTGTAACAAAATTTTTTATTTTAAAAGCAATCAACGTACGAAACAGTAATTGCGCAAGTTCAACTTGCACTTGACCGGTTTTTTTTTTTAAATTGTAACCCTGTCTTGAACATCCATAATAACTAACATAAACCAGGAGCCCTCTCCATAAAACCGTAAGTTTGTTAATAACAAGTAATTTTTAACAGGTTTGGAAAAAAAGGGTGTTTCACAAATGTATAATTGTAAACTTGTACCAAGTAAGTTTTTATAAGTTTAAAATGAAATTACTTATTATCGACCATTGATCTACTTGGATCTAGCAAGTGTAGTCACAAAATGATAAATCACACTTGTAGATAATTATGCGAGTAAGTAAAAATTATTGTAGTACTAAAAAAATGTAATTAAGCTCTTCTTTATCAGAAAACGAGTATAAAGAAAATAAAAGTCACTAAAGGGTCTTTCGGCCCAGTAGCAATTTTTTATTTCAGTCTCGTTATGAATTTTTAAAGTGCTATAGTTACTTTTGATATTACATTCGTTTAGACGAATAATCTCGAATTTTGCTAAACAATTTATAAGGCCTTAATTTTAATATTCCAAGCCAAGGTCAAATTTTTAGGTGATAGATGTCTAGCCTATTAGTGTCCCTAAATATTTCATACTTATAATGAACTTAGTATTAGGCTAAGAATACTAGACATATTCGAGCGAAGGTTCACTTTTATTTTTTTTTTGTATATACAGGAGGCTGGAAATCTGGATACCAAACTCAAGGAGCACCACCTGCTTATCCTCACCACAACGCAGCTCCACCAAGTTATAACGGCCAAACAAGTTGGGGAGCTCCACCAGCATATCCGGGACATGGTCAGTGTTTTCCTTTTTTTTACACTAAATATAGAGAAATTAACTTATTACAATACAGTCAAGATCTTCATATGTATTTATACATATATATATATACATATATGTATATATACATATATATATATATATATATATATATATATATATATATATATATATATATATATAAACAAATAAAGTGCTCTTGCTGCTGCTCGATACTCGAGTATCAAGCAGCAGCAGCAAGAGGCCTTGAAAATGCCAAAGGAGATTTTGGCAAAACGTCGTGAAAATACCATATATATACATATACATATATATATATATATAAATATATATTATATATATATATATATATATATATATATATATATATATATATATATATATATATAACGTTCCACGTCCACCGTGCGACCCATGAGACCAAAATTTGACGCAAGATAGGTAAATGAGCGGGGACTTAAAAAACTCGTATTGATGTGTACTTTTGAAATCCGATGGGCCTTTTGATAAATTTAATATGGCGGATGCAAAATGGCGTCGGTAATGTGTAAAAATTCCAGTTGATCAAATTATATGGTATAATAATGAAAAAAAGGTTTCTAATTATGTGAAAGTCTGAACTTACAATGTGCCATTTCATAACCTAACTTCAATTATTGAAAGGTTTTGGTTGTTTAGCTGCTTGCTTATCAAATTTTAGCCTGTTGATAGCACCATTAAATAAAATACTGAAATATATTGGATTTTGCGGGTTGAATTTGGCTAATTTGACAGCAAAATCGTAATAAGCGATCCCGTAAACATAAGAAGTATAAAATACTAGGTAATTTAATACGTTTATTTTATTATTACGTTTGTTATTATTCCATTACCAGAGGTTTTCTTTACAAGTTAACGCCATTTTTGATCAGCCCTATTGGAAAAAATAATGACCACCATCCACTTATGATCGGTTATTCGAAGAGTAAGATACAATACATATAGACCAAAAAAGGTGCTCTTTCAAATTTTCCAAGCAATATTAGTAAAAATCCCTAATTTTGCTCACCTAAGACGCCATATTGGATTTTGCAGGTGGAATTGAGCTAGTTGGACTTTCAATTCATGATCAGCGACCCCAAAGACATACTCAGTGACAAATACTAAGTTATTTGGTACGTTTATTTTATTATTACACTTGTTATCATTCGATTACCAGAGGTTTTCTTCACAAGCTGACGCCATTTTGATCCGCCATATTGGAAAAAATAATGATGACTTATGATCGATTATGCCAAGGGTGAGTTGCAATACTAATGGACAAGAAAAAAAGTGCCTTTTTAAATTTTACTAGAAATATTACTAAAAATTATTTAATTTTGCTCACTTAAGATGCCATATTGGATTTCGCGGGTATAATTTGCCTAGCTGGACTTCGAATTCATAATCAGCGAACCAAAAAACATATTTGTTGGTAAATTTTACATAATTAGGGACCTTTTTTTTATTATTATACTCCATATAATTTGATCAACTAGAATTTTGCATCCGCCATATTGAATTTCTCAAAAGGCCCATCGGATTTCAAAAGTACATATCAATACGAGTTTTTGAAGCCCCCGGTCCTTTACCTACCTTGCGTCAAATTTTGGTTTGATGGGTGGCACGGTTGACGTGGAATGTCACATGTCATATATATATATATATATATATATATATATATATATATATATATATATATATATATATATATATATATATATATCGGGTCTTCCATTAAGGACTTGACAATTTTTTTTTGAAATAAAACGCAGCCCATTTGAGACATTTCGAAAATTTTACTATCGGCTTGAAGTACAATCAAAACATTTATGTATGGAATTCGACTTCATTCATATGTCCACCACGGGCACGTTTGCAGCGGTCGATTCGTTGAACCCAATTTTCGATGACTCGGCCACACATTTCGACGGAAACGGCCGCTATCTCTCTTTCAATATTGGCTCTGAGCTCCTCTAACGACGCAGGCTTCTTAACATAGACCAATGATTTAACGTACCCCCATAAAAAGAGGTTTAGAGGTGTTAAATCACACGATCTAGGCGGCCATTCGACGGGACCATTTCTCGATATAACACGTTCACCGAATTTAGATTGCAGTAAGTCGATTGTTACACCCGCTGTGTGGCTTGTGGCGCCGTCTTGTTGAAACCACATATCATTAATGTCTAGCCCATGCAATTGATCAAAGAAATAACGTTGCAACATGCCTCTGTAGCGATCTCCATTGACTGTAACGTGACGGTTATTTTCATTAACGAAAAAGAACGGCCCAAATGACACCAGCGGCATGAAAACCGCACCAAACAGTAATTTTTTGTCGATGAAGTGACGTTTCTTCAAGCACACGAGGGTTTTCACCTGACCAATAACACATATCCTGTTGGTTGACGAAGCCGTTTATCCAAAAATGCGCTTCATCACTAAAGATGATTTTGCGATGAAATTGGTCATCTTCTTCCAACATTTCTAGAGCCCAATTCGAGAACGTACGTCGCTTCATATAATCGAGTGGCTTTAGTTCTTGAGTTAACTTTAACTTATAAGGGTGCAGGCCAAGATCCTTTCGCAAAATTCGCCATAGTGTGGTCTGAGCGATGCCCAATTCTTGAGAACGCCGTGAAATCGACTATTTTGGTTCGTTTGAGATGGACGCTTGAACGATAGCAATATTCTGGCCACTTCGACCAACCCGTTGTCTCACTGGCACGGGAACATCCAGCAGCGAATATGTTAACTCAAATTTTTTCACTAGACTATGAATTGCTTGACTACTGGGACGATAATTACGACCAAAAATTGGCGTTAACGCTCTTAAAGTTGCAGTCACCGACTCCAAATTTTGGTAGTAAATTTAATTATTTGTAAACGTTGTTCGTTCGTGTACTTCACCATGATGAAAATGTTGACTTTACTGAATGTTTTGACGTTGACAGTTCGGTGATTGGCTTAAGGGTCCATTCACAGTGAAATTTCAAAGTTGTCAAGTCCCAAATGGAAGACCCTTTATATATATATATATATATATATATATATATATATATATATATATATATATATATAAATATATATATATATATATATATATATATATATATATATATATATATATATAAATATATATAATATATATATATATATATATATATATATATATATATATATATATATATATATATATATATATATAAATATATATATATATATATATATATATATATATATATATATATATATATATATAATCATTATCATCATCATCATTATACTGTCCACTGCGGGACGAAAGCCTCCCTCAAGTCTTGCTACTTTTTTCTTGTTTAGACCGCTTGTACCCAATTTCCAGGCATTCGTTTCGAATAATCAGTTCACTGAATTGGTGGTCTACCTCTATTCCGGTAGGCTTCGGATCTTGGTCGCCACTCTATAATTGAATTTATCCATCGTCCATCGTTAAATCTAGTAACATGCCCAGCCCAGTTCCATTTCAGATCTCTCTGCTCTTTCTGATAACGTGATTTGGGATGTAATCTCTAAGAGTAACGCCTAACATTAACCGTTCGTTGCATGACACATATTTAATTGATGTTTTTCTTCGTCATTGTAAGAGTATCGGCTCCATACATAAGAACGGGGAGTATGAATCTATGAAATACTTTTCTTTTTAAACACATAGGAAGGTTAGATTTGAATATATAGGCCAATTTGTCATATCCAGCCCAGGAGAGACCTATTCTGCGCTATATATATATATATATATATATATATATATTTATAATATATATATATATATATATATATATATATATATATATATATATATATATATATATATATATATATTAGGCTGAAAAGTGTTTGGTCTGACACACAGAGGTGTGCCCTTTTCAAAAAATCCATATGATTTTTAGGAAGTACCAACCTTCAAACTACACGTGTCAAAATTTCATGACATTTCGACGGATAATTTACAAGTTACAGTGGTTTTAATCACGCTACTTTTGATATTTTCAAAACAATGGAAAAAATGGAATTTCGTGTGTGATTAAACACTATTTTTTGATGAGAAAAATACCGTTCAAGCAACGCAATGGCTTGGTAAGTGTTACGGGAACTCTGCCTCTGAAAAATCACTCATCATTTACTGGTATGCTGAATTTAAACGCGTTCGTACAGATACACATGATGCTGGACGCTCTAGTCGCCCAAATGAGGTGGTTACACCTGAAGACATAAAAAAAATCCACAAAATTGTTTTGGATGACAGAGAAGTGAAATAACTGAGACTCTAAAGATATCAAAAGAACGTGTTTGTCATATTTTGCATGAACATTTGGACGTGAGAAAGCTCTGTTCGAAATGGGTACCCAGTTTACTCGCAGTGGACCAAAAACAACAACGTGTTGAGCATTCTGAGCGCTGTTTGGATCTGTTTAAGCGCAATAAAAAGGATTTTTTCATACAATATGTGATAATAGACGAAACATGGATCCACCACTATACACCGGAATCAAATCGGCAGTCACCTGAATGGACAGCAGCCGGTGAAAGCCGCCCGAAGCGACCAAAGACACAACAGTCGGCTGGGAATGTTCTGGCCTTAATATTTTTGTACTAGCATGAAATAATTTTCATCGACTATGCTGAGAAAGGAAAAACCATCAATAGCGAATATTATATAAAGGTATTGGTCGGTTTGAAGGCAGAAATCGCAAAGAAACGGCCCCAAATGAACAAGAAAAAAGTGCTCTTTCATTAAGACAATGCACCGTGTCACAACACATTTGGTCGCCAGCGACTATTATCTATTCGCAAACCTCAAAAAAAATGCTCGTGGCAAAGAGATTTGGCTCCAACGAAGAAGTTGTCTCCGAAACTGAGGCATATTTTGAAGGCAAAAACAAATCCTTCTACAAGAGAGGTATGGAAATGTTAGAAAAGCATTGGATTGATTGTATCGCTCTTGAGGGAGACTATATTGATGAATAAAGTCGAATTTTACAAAAAAAAATGTGATAGATAAAAACTGCTCAGCCTACGTGTTAACTTGGTAGATTATTCCGAATATATTTGAAGTTCCAGTGGAGTTTAGTAAGAATTCTCGATCAAAATTAACTCCAACTACTCGTCGTCCATTCTTTTTGATTCACTAAAGTGTTTATCATCTTGAAGGGTGACATTTCCCTCTTGAAATTACTTTGAAAACACTTTTTCAAATGCGGTATGTTAAAAAAACTATAGTTTCGCCTTTGCCTTGGTTTTTTTTGAATCGAGATGCGAAAAAAAGCAGTGCCTCAAATATTGCTTTTCGAACCACTTCGCGTCTAAAACTAATTGTTCAAGTACAACACATTTTAAAGTTGAAACACTTTAAAATGCTTATAGAGAGAGAAACAAATCTAATTTGTATAGGTTCGGTAATCAATAAAAGTTAGAGGCCAAGGATGCATTTGTACACGTAAGCCATTATCAAATCAAGATCTCGCACGTTTAAGACACTAAGGTTACTGAAAACAGCAAATGGAAATATTGCGAAGAATTCCGTCAAACACACTGAAATATTAAATAGGAACGATGCAGACAGTTATTAATTTTAATAGGAAACTTTCACAGGTTACAGGAAGGATGAACAGCGAAATGTCAGCATTTTTTGTTCAATCGACACAGGAGAAATCTATAAGAATTGTATCTAAAAACCGTTATTTATCCTATTAAGACGAATGAAAAGATGAAAATGAAGTAGTCCTATAAGATCGCGGATAATGGAGCAGTTAAAAAAAATCACCACTGGACAGACGAAGCATAGACCGAAAAAGATGGAGTTATAATGTCACATATACGCAAAAAAGAAAAATAACAGGCCGAATCTATTTAAAAGAAGAACTTTTTATTGAAAAACAGGTATACAAAAAAAAAATCCCTATCTTTTAAATAAGACAGTAAGTAGTTTTTTATGCTAAATTCAAAAAAATCATAAAAAAGACATCCACCGTGAGGTTTTTTCAAAAACACACTTAAAGTTGCCAGAAAACTATTAAATTGAAAAAAAAAAATCTAATAAATAATATAAAGGTGTTAAATCATTAAAATTATGGAATAAAACTACTATTTCGGACATCTTGAAATGTTCTGAATCTGCATTTACCATAAAATTAAAATTTCTTTTAATTCTTACTAATATTAAACAAAACCATTATTTCATTACATTCATTTACTTAAAAATGCTTTTTACCAACCACATAGCACCCTTGTAAGTGATAAAAGCGAGTTTTTTGTCGAAATTGAACATAAAACTTTATTTTTTGATGTAAAGTCAGGATTAAAAACTTCAAAAAACACTGGAAATAATAGTTTTGCTCAATATTAATAAAAACTAAAATCAATTTTTTAATTTAGCGGTTGCATATATTTATTTTAGACAGCATTTTGCTACATAGGTTAGTTACAGGTGGTGTATGCGTGTTTTTTGTTAAACATGAACACTAAAACCTAATATTTTTAAGTTTCTGTGATAAATGTAGATGCAAAATATTTAAAGATGCCCGAAATAATAGTTTTATTCCATAACTTTAATGGTTATATAGCAGCATTGGTGTAACAACTAAAGACGAAACGAAAATAATCGTATTTTTTAGAAGTTACCAGAAGTGTTCTTTGTATTTGCTGAACCATCCCAAGACGCGTTTCGCCGTATCACTGCTCATCAGCTGGGCTAGGTTCAGCAAATACGAGAACACTTTTTTAGTCCTTTATCCAGGCAACTAATGGAAAACTATAACAAATAGATGCTTATACTGCACTCTGTCAGTGACTTACTAAGCCTATTCAAGCAGAGCGGCACAGCACGGCTGGCACTTATTGCAGAAACGCACCTTTCTCGAGCTTACTGCTCGAAGGCATAGATGGCAGCATTAGTATAACAACTAAAGACGAAACGAAAAGAATCGAATTTTTAGAAGTTACCAGAAGTGTTCTTCGTTCTGGTAACTTCTAAAAATACGATTCTTTTCGTTTCGTCTTTAGTTGTTATACCAATGCTGCCATATATGCCTTCGAGCACTAAGCTCGAGAAAGGTGCGTTTTCTGCAATAAGTGCCAGCCGTGCTGTGCCGCTTTGCTTGAATAGGCTTAGTAAGTCACCGACAGAGTGCAGTATAAGCATCTATTATAGTTTTATGGTTATATAGTTTTACATTATTTATTAAAAGGTATTTTTTTCAATTTAGTAGTTTTCTGGCAACACTAAGTGTGTTTTCTGAAAAAAATCTCAAGGTCGATGTCTTTTTTTATGGTGTTTTTGGATTCAGGATAAAAAAAAAATACTTAAAAAAACACGTATCTCACTTAAAAGACAGAATTTTTTTATATACCTGTATGTGCAACGAAAGTATATTGTTTCCTTATACTGGGAATTGAAAATTCAGCACATGTTTTTGGACACCCTGTATGTATAAATAATTACAGTGGCAGCGCGTAACTATTAATATTTATAGGTTTAGATACCTCCTTGCATTTCCAAAAAGAAGAAAAAAACGCAAAATTATGAACATTATAGATCAGTTTAAAACTGTTATTACTGTGCTTTCTTTCAAAACTGGCCCCTTGAGCAGGCCAAATTATCCATCAAAAAATGACTAAATAAAAATTTAGCACCCAGCGGTTATGGTGGTTTCGGACAGAGTTATCAGCAACCAGGAGGATACGGAGGCTATGGAGGTTATGGGGGTTATGGTGGACACGGGGGTTTTGGAGGATACCCTCAACAATCTGTTGGCGGATATAATCCAGGTTATGGAGGTATGTCAACGGCTGGTATGGGTATGGGTATGATGGGTGGTTACGGAAATAGAGGTTAGTTATTACAGTAGTAGAATGCATTGCCTTTGTAAAATTTTTGCATGCAAATTTTTTTCGTGCTTGGTAAATGCTTCATCAATCAAGGAATAATTTGTGGTGTGCGACCAAAGCTCAGTTTTTGGCCAAGGCCGAAGCCGATTGTTCGGCTCCTGGCATAACCATCGGCCGAAGCCGAAGCTGGGAACGAAGGTTCAATCATACTTAGAAATTTTAGCAAAATAGCTAAAAGATATACATAACAATGGACACTCGGTACTGTTATTTTATTTTATGTGGTGTTAATAATAATTGTAAATATATAGGTACTTTAAATAAATAAATTACACCTTTTCAAAAATAATAAACTCAGTTTTAATACTATTTATTTATTGAAATGAAATATAATATACCAAATATTATTATTTAGCAACAATAAAAAAAAATTATATAAGAAAATTTAATAGTAACAGTCTTAATTAGATTAGAATCTGTCTCATAGGGTAAAAAATGATTAATTTAGTATTTAAAGTTATAGCTTTGGTCATTAAACACACATTATTTTTGTCTTGCGTTAGCTTATATATAGTAATACTGTGGTTTTTATTTAACTTAATAAAAACAAACTTCAATTATCTTATTTAACATAAAACATTCTACAGTTTTTCAAATCTGCTGCGCTGACGTCATTCATAATAGTTCGTTAGTTTTCGTCTTTTCGTCGGCTGCATGCAAAACTTCGTCTTCGACCAAACCTTCGGCTAATTTTTAGCAGAAGCCAAATGTGTGGCCGCAGGTGCTTTTTTTCTGCCGAAGAAGGCCGAAGCCTACCATAAGTCAAAGCTGAATCTTCGGTCACACATTAACAATATGCAATGGAACCTAAAATGATGGTTTTGTGGCACAGCATGTTGATTCTTGTATTCTTTAAATAAGTTGCCGCTAACCCTTTATCTATAGGATATGGTTCTGCAGGTGGCTTTGGAGGTGGTTTTGGAGGATTCGGAAGTCCAAGTTACGGCGGTTACTATCCAATGAAAAAGCAAAGTTTCTTCAGCGCCAGTACTATTGGTAGTGTCGTAGCCGGTATGCTAGTGTACAAGTAAGTTTTACATGAAGCCGTTTTTTATTACTTATGTATATATATATACAGTAATACCCCGCTTAGCGCGACCCCGTTACGCGCGGTTTCACTATAACGCGAATTTCAAATTTCGCGCTCATGTAGTCATTAACTTCTCTATGGTCGCGGGGGGATCCCCGCTTTCTCTGAATATTCTCTTTGAAGAATTGGGAATTCCCTGTCCTTCGACTTTGTTCTATGGGGATTTCCTCGTTCGTTTTCGTGTGTTCATTTTTCCGTAATGTTAGTTCGGTCGGCTGGCAGTTTTGTTTTAATATTTATTGGAGATACATACATACATAATTTAACCCTACGTTAAAAAATGCCGCCTGTAAAGAAAAAAGAGCGTAAAAGCGTCACTTTGGAATTGAAGATGAAAGTGTTAAGAAGAATGGAAAATGGAGGCAAAGCAACAATTGTTGGGAGAGATTTTGGACTCTCAGAATCGACTGTGAGAACGATTTATAAAAATCGGGAAAAAATTAAAATCTCCAGCGAAGGTTCAACACCTATAAGTGCAACAAAACTTTCTCGTTCGAGATCATCTATCTTAGAAAGAATGGAGAAATTACTGTCAGTCTGGATCGAAGATTTGAATAAGAAGAACACACCACTAAGTCAAGATCTCATATGCACAAAAGCAAAATCTTTGTATGAGATGCTGAAAACAAAAGAAGGAGAAGGGAGTGCCACTCCGACTTTTGCTGCCAGCAGAGGCTGGTTCCATCGGTTCAAGCAGCGTTCTAATCTTCACAATATCCACATAACAGGCGAGGCGGCCAGCGCGGACATTCAAGCTGCAGCTGAGTTTCCAGACAAGTTTGAAGACTTCGTTAGACGAGAGAAAATTCCTGCTTGTCTCATCTTCAATGTTGATGAGACCGCACTTTACTGGAAAAAAAAATGCCATCTCGAACATTCATTTCTAAGGAAGAACGTCAAGCCAGTGGTTTCAAAGCTGCGAAAGATCGACTAACACTTCTGCTGGGTGGTAATGCCACTGGTGATTTCAAACTGAAACCTTTACTAGTGTACCATTCAGAAACACACCCGTGCAATGCGAGGCACAGACAAGACAAGTCTACCAGTTGTGTGGCGATCAAACAGAAAGGCGTGGGTTACACGGGAAATTTTTCAAGAATGGTATTCTAATAGTTTTTGCCCATCAGTCAAATCATACTGTGACAGAAATGGGCTTGAACCTAAAGTTATATTACTCTTAGACAATGCCCCAGGACATCCAACCTCACTTGATACGCCCAGAGACTTAAAAGTGTACGTAAAGTTCCTTCCACCAAACACTACGTCAATATTACAACCTATGGACCAGGGAGCAATAGCAAACTTCAAAGCTTATTACCATCGCCGCACTTTTAGCCAACTAATTCATGAAACTGACGGGGAAGGAAGACAGTCTATGCGAGAGTGGTGGAAGTCATACAACATTATGAAGTCTATTCACAACATAGAAGAGGCTTGGAAGGAAGTTAAAATGAGTTGTATGAATGGGGTGTGGCGTAATCTTTGGCCAGATGTAGTGGAAGCACCTAGAAGAATTGTCCAGATGCAGAGACAAGTGCTTGAAGACATTGCTGCAATGATTGAGGGGTCTGAACTTGAAGATGTCACGGTAGAAGATCTCGTAGAACTTGTAGCAACGCACGACGATCCTATTAGCAATGAAGATCTGATCGAGTTACAGAATAATCCTATCTACGATGAGGAAGAACAAGTAGAAGAGAAAGTTTTATCTTCAGGGGAAATACAAAATGCACTTTCAAAAATTTATTCAGGTTTGGACATATTGCAGAGTATAGACAATAATGATGACCGTGTCTTGACCGTGTGTCAAACAATTAAAAACAGTGTTGGGTGTTATGAACGTATTTTACAAGAACGTAAACAAAACGTTACCCAAAAGACAATAGATGTATTTTTCCGTAAAAAATAAGAGTATGTATTGCATAAAGTGTTCTTAGAATTAAAGTGATTGATTAAAATGATTTGTATTTTTTTGTATTAAATTTTGACTATGTTTAATCATAAACCTCGATATACGCGAATTTCAGTTAACGCGATTTTTTTCGGAACGTATCCCTCGCGTAAAGCGGGGTATTACTGTATATATATATATATATATATATATATATATATATATATATATATATATATATATATATATATATATATATATATATATATTTATATATATATGTATATTATATATATATATATATATATATATATATATATATATATATATATATATATATATATATATATATATATATATATATATATACAGTGCCAGCCAAAAGTGAAGAAACTTTTAATATTATTATTTTTGTCTTATTGAAGTGAATTCGAAGCAATTTAAATAATATTTATGGTTACCTATAAACCTCACCTAATTAATGAAACAACAAGTTTCGAAAACAAATAATTTATTGTGAAATGTACAAATAAAATGTATTTATTCTAGGGACAAAAATGGAGAAAACTTTCCAGTTTTATGCCATATTATGTATTATTAGATAGGAAATTAAAAAAAAAACATACTAGTACTTTGTGGCATAACCCTTATTCTTCACAACCTCAGCACATCTTCTTGGCATGGACTCAAGAAGATTGTGAATAACATCTTCGGAGATTTCATTCCATGCTTCTTCCAAGGCTTGAAATAATTCATATTTATTTGGGAACTTATTGGGATTATTTTGTGTAACTTTTCTGTCTAGGTGCTACCACATGTTCTCGATAGGATTCAAGTCTGGACTTTGAGCTGGCCACCTCAGAACATGCATTTGTTGAGAGGTAAAGAAATTTTTAACAATTTTTGAAGTGTGCTTCGTATCGTTATCGTGCTGAAATTTCCAAATTAACGGCAGATTATCCTCGGCATATGGAAGCATAATATTCCTTAGGATGTTTAGATAATATTGGCTATCCATGATCCCCTCTATCCTCACCAGTGGGCCAACGCCGTGGCCGGGAAAACATCCACACACCAAAACATTGCCACCTCCATGTTTGATTGTGGGTGTAGTGTACTTAGGGTTAAATCTTTCATTCACTGGACGTCTAACCCATCTCATACCAACTGATCCAAATAAATTAAATTTACTCTCATCCGACATAAGACGTTTTTCCATTGATTGTAGGTCCGATGTAAATGCTCTGTTGCGAATCTCAAACTAGCTTGTCTATTTTTCGTTGAAATTGACTGCTCTCCTGGCCTTTAAGTTTGCGTCGCATAAACGTCTTCGAATAGATCGAATTGAGAGAGGAATGCTGGGGTATGCCTTTTTTATATCTTCAGCAGAGAAAAATGGATTTTTTATAGAACATCTTCTAATCAGCTTATCGGTTCCAGATGTTGTTTTGTTAGGTCTACATGGCTTTGGAGTGCTAGTAGTAGTGCCCCTAGCTTGCCACAATTTGATTTGTTTGGAAACAACACTTTTATGTAGATTTAGGTCCTTAGCAATTGTCATTTGTTTCACTCCCGCGTTGTGATTCTCAATTATAAGTTTTTTATTTGTTGTGATAAGTTTATACCTCGAGGCATTTTGGTAAGTAATTGAGCTTCGCAACACTGCAAAACGAACTGCTTCGAACGAGAACTATTCAATATATAATTTATACATAAAAAGTTTCTCCATTTATGTCCGCAAGAAAAAAGAAACATTGTTTACTAATCACATTCCTTTGATAAAATTCTAAGTTGTTTTTATATGCATTGATTACTCAGGGGAGATAAACATTTTTAATACATAGTCACACAAAAATTTTGAATATATTATAAAATTAGAAAATAAATTAGAAGTTCCTCCACTTTTGGCCGGCACTGTATTATATATATATATATATATATATATATATATATATATATATATATATATATATATATATATACATATATATATATATATATATATATATATATATATATATATATATATATATATATATATCTATATATATATACATATATATATATATATATATATATATATATATATATATATATATATATATATATATCTATATATATACATATATATATATATATATATATATATATATATATATATATATATATATATATATATATATAGAGGTTTTCACGGATGGTGGAATGTAATACATTAAAATTCCGGATTTTAATCCGTTCGTGTAACAATAAATTTGCACGACGTTTCGCCAAAACCTCATATGGCATTTTCAAGTGTTGCTACTACTGTCACAATATCGAGTAGCAGCAACAGCAAGAGCACTTGAAAATCACAAATGAGATTTTGGGCAAACCGTCCGTTAAACGAACGGATTGAAAACTGGAATTTTAATGTATTACATATATATATATATATATATATATATATATATATATATATATATATATATATATATATATATGTATATATATGTATATATATATATATATATATATATATATATATATATATATATATATATATATATGAAGAAATACATAAGTTCAATTTTAAATTTATAAATAAAAGACTAATATTGATACCAAATTATAAATGCTATAATATACTATTTTTCTCCTCAAAACTATTTAAAATATAAATAGCCACATAACCTTATCTAATATTTTATGTTACAGTATGGCTTCAAACCTTATAAGTTACGGATTGGGATCAAAACGACCCTATAATGTCGTTAATTATTATAATCAAGATGCAGGCCATAAAGTAGAGGAAATTAAACTTCCATCAAATGTTCTAACGTTATGCGAAGGCGATGTTACCAAATTATGCGGACAGAACACTCGGGCGGTAAGTCAATCCTGAATTTGGTTGGACTAACCAACCAACCAATTTTTAAAATTAACTTCATAATGGTAATATTTTCAAGGTTTGCACACAAAACGGCACAGTTCTCTGCGCCGCTACCATGGATCATGCTGTTCCATGCGACCAAGGTGGCAACTCTGCGCTCTGCGTAAATACTACCATACCATGCGCCGATGCAAATGACCCCTTGTGCCAAAATTCAACTAAAAAGGAAAAACTAGAAGCGGATGTGAACGTACCTTGCGTCACTAACCTGACATTAGATGTAAATCTTATCGATAAATCCCAGACACTTCCTAATACCCAGTATACGTACTGTGTTACAACTATGGCAATAGCTGGTCCAGACTACAAAGTTTGCGATGGCCTAACTGACAGTAATGATTACAGAAGCGCTTTAAATGGAAAACCCTCATGGTTTTTGGAAACAGACGGATTTAGAAGAAACTATACAATATATAATTACGATCGAAAAATGGAAACAAACGGAGAAATTAACATGCCTCTTACAGTTTTAGTCAAATGTAGCGACAATGCTATGAAAATTTGTGCACCCGGCACCATACCTACCTGCACAACGTTCAACGAAGTAATGTGCATGGCATCACTGGTAGACATTGAACCATGTTCTGAGAAGAGCAGTACTTGCGTTAAGAGCAAAATACCTTGTCCAGATGGCACGACCGATAGTTTTTGCCAAAATAAAACTGAAGGCAGCGATGCTATTACCTTAGAAATTCCATGTTTTGCAAACATAACTATTAACGCACCTATATCGAAATTTAACCTTGCTGAATATAACGGGACTCTACCAGATCTAAGTACGACCTCAAGTTATACTTATCATTTTAATTATTGTGTTGTAACACTGGCTTTGCCTGGGTCCGATAATGATTTATGCATAACTAAGGAAGCTAAGGAGAAACAAGATAAGGAACAGGGGAAATCGTAAGATTTTTTAAATAAACTAACTATATAAGTAAAGTTAAGTAGAATAGTTAAAAAGTAATGTATATACCAGTAGTTTTATATATGAGTTTGTATAATGAAATATTATTAAATAAAAATGGTAAAAAACCTTGTATGTGAGGGATCCAAAACATAAATCTTTGCTATTACAGAATCTTCTTTTTCTTTTTTGTATAGTTCGTTTATTACCTTTTTAGCCTGTTTTACACTGAAAACGTTGTCGCTCCAACACTTTCGGGGTCTATCCATGCTGGTCTTGCTTACCTTCAACCACTCTATTGTGATTTTTTTTCCGTCATTCTATCATATGTTGGTTCTATCCCATTTTGCTGCTTAACGCCAAACTATTTATATTACTTATTTTGCAGATCTGTCTAATGTCGCTACTTTTATCTCTGTCTAATAAGATGTTTTACGTTGTTATTCTAAAGATTCAGAGAGCTGCTGGTAATTCCCTGCGAATGGCTGCAATCAACGTTCGTAGCTATTACCAATAGTGCCAACCTTAGTCAGTGTGAAGATTTCAGACTCATAAGTTTGATGAGTCACGCTCCTAAAGTGTTCTTGCGCATAATTCACGCCAGAATATCCAGTAAATGCAAAGAAAAAAGTAGAGAAACCCAGTTTGGTTTCATCAAATGTTTGGGGACCAGAGAAGCATTATTCTCGATGAAGCTTCTAATACAAAAGTACTACGATCAACGTAGAGACGTGTTCATCTGCTTTATAGACTACCAACGTGCATTTGATAATGTTAAACATGACCTATTGATGAAGAGACTGGGGGAAATCGGAGTAGTTGATAAGGACACACGAATAATAAATCATCTATACTTAAATCAAGAGGCTGAAATCAGGATCAATAATGACTTGACAACAGAAACATTTAGCGCCTTAAAAGGGGTCCGACAGAGATGCATTCTATCTCCAATACTATTTAATACATACGTTAAGAAAATATTTCAGTTAGTACTAGAGGACTGACCTTAATTTATCGGACAATATTATATATGGAATGTAATTAGGGCATGGCAAGTTGTGTTCAGAACTGAAATATTAACAATCTTGGAAAAACACCCGTTATATATTTTTTAGGCGACTTTAGAAACTAGATGTAGGTTCCTAAATATATAGCGACAAATCTTGTACCTTCACCATTTTCAATGTCCCCCATAGATCGCCGAGAAGACATACACTGGTAAGCAAAAAAATCGACTCAAACTATTTGGCTTCATTTAACGCGGATCCTAGAATTTAGCGCTCATACTTTTACGGATTTTAGTGTCATTTAAAAGCCCATTCTATTATCTTTCTAATGATACCAAATTCCATACCATACTTCATGCTTTTTACTGTTTAAAATGATTGAAAGGGGAAACAAGTAGAACAAGGATTGAAAATAACGGTAAGAGAAAGAAAAAATTAAACAAATTTTAGGTTTAACAATTAAACTTATTAACAAAAACCAAAATCAATATTTTGTATTACACCCCCTAGCTCTTATTAAGTCTTTCCGTCGGTTTTTCATGGAACGGGTGAGTTTTTTCACCATTGTATGTGGAATTCTTCCCCACTCTTCTGCCATCTAAGTCCCTCAGCGATGCAGGGGCTGGATTTCTGGCTCAAACCGTTCTTTTGAGCTCATTCCGTTTCAGTAGCGCAGCACTGCGCATAGCGCTCCCAAGTCTCCTATAGACTTGTCTTCTTCCACCATTGGCATGCAGGCACATTCGAGACTCATCGGAGAATAAAACGGAGAGCCATTGCTACAAGGTCCAGTGGAGATGTTCTCGGGCAAATCTGAGTCGCGCTTTTCGATGAGCTACTGTCAATTTGGGTCCGTTAGCTGATCTCTTCGGAGTTAGGTTAGCTTCTTTAAGTCTTCTTCTGACTGACAGCCCGACCACGACTTGTCGGAGCTCCTGCTGGACCTCAACACCGGACGATTTCTTAGAGTTGTGTTGACAATGAAGTGGTCGTCTCGCTCCGAGGTACACCTTCTTCCTGATCCTGATCTCCGTGTAAAGGTGCCAGCCTCTTGGTAACGTCTGTAGACTCTGAAGACAGCGACTGGCTCAGGTGCAGTTGCGCAGCGACTACATGTTGGTTATGTCCTTTTTGCAATAGGGCTATGACTTGTGCCGTTTCTTCCGGGGTGGTATCCGTTTTTCGATGACGTAGTTAGTAGGTATAGCAAAGATGTTGACGGTTTAAGTTCCAATAAAGGAATAACAGGGAAATGCAGTTGCATGTGTTTTTATTGGGATGAATAGCGCGCAACGAGTATGTTGCTGAGCAAGGAAAAACGGTTCTATGGAGTAAAACCGTTTTAATCAGTAAAATTTTTTGGAAATCCAAATATGTTTGATATTATAGGAAAGAGTAGAAAATCAGCATTCTAAAATACCACTATTTGAAAATTAAATTCAAGGATCGATGTTAAATTAAGCAAAATCATTGGAGTCGATTTTTTTACTCACCACTGTAGTTTAATTGATGTTTATAGTTTATTTCATGTTTCTATTTTATGTAGTTTTTAGTGAACCAATTTTATTATTATTTTTTAATTGACATTTGCGCTGCATCGGAGGAAGTAAGCGACACTTCAGGTATTTTAAAAAGTAATATAAGCCTGACTTATGTAATTACAGACAGGTCTCATTAATTTCTGGTGTTTCCAAAATTTTCAAAATGTTATATGACTGCTTCATAGGTAGAATTAAATCGTTTGTTACGGTAAAACAACACGGTTTTTTGAGGGGACGATCAACTACTGTTAACCTGACATATTTTGCCCCTTTTTATCAAGTGTTCTTGGCAATAAGGGCCAGATTGATGTAGTTTTCGCCGACTTCTGTAAAGATTTTCTTGGCAGATTTGCGCACTTTTCTAACAGTCTGATACAGTGATCTCAGTATGTTCAATACACTGGGCTTAAATCTTTTTCTTTTAGAACCTTATTTGGAGTGCCCCGGGGTTCCAACCTGAAGTCCCTCAATATTTATAAACGATACTTCTGAAGTTATAGGTATCAATTATCAACTATTTACCTGTACTTAGATGGAGCGACTTAAGTATTGCACAAAATTATAGGACGCTCTTAACAAAGTTTATAATTGGTGTGCAGTCAATAAACTGATGGTCAACGCTAGTAAGTGCTCAGTGATGTCATTTGTGTGTGATTATTATCTTGATGGATCGATGTTAGTTAAAGTATAAAATACACTTGATTTAGGGATTTTATTTGACTCCAAGTTAAGTTTTAGTCGTCACATAAACAAAATAACAGTAAACGCCACACGAACGTTGGGATTTATCTTGAGAAATTGCAATTTGTTTAAGAATATGGCTGTACTTAAAACCTTGTTTACGTCCTTGGTGAATAGAAAATTAAAATATGATTCCTTGATATGGTCACCAATTTATACGAGGGCCGCCTTTTACGTTTTTATAAACGATCACTAAATGGAGCTATTGAGATGTGACACTACCATTGTTGTCAAATTTGACATTTGTTACTGTTAGAAAATTTCTAAATTAAATTTTCTTTAAAAAAGAATGAAGTGTACTCACAGAGGGGATATACAATGCATTATTGCAACAGTTTAAGTTTGATAGCCTTAAGAAACGCAGAGAATTTCATTCAATATTTCTATTTAAAACCGTTAATGGTAGTGCTGTTTGTCCTTCTTTGTTGGAAGAACTCAAGTTTGTTATTCCCAGAGATTCTGGTAGATCAAAAAACTAGTTCTATCTGCCGAGAGTTACGAGTGTTATGTTAAGATCACCAGTTACAAAATATGTTCAATTTATAACCGAATAGCATATCATTGTGATTTTGGTATACCCTTTAAACAATTCGTTCGTGGCCTCATGTATTCGTTGATGAACTGATACTGTGTTATTTCGACTGTCAGTGCCATGTGCATGTAGGTTTGTTGAGCTGTCTTTATTTACATTGTAAGTATAGACTTACTGTTCTATACAGCCCCATCAATTACTTTGTGTTGGGCACAGTTATAAATAAAAAATATTTTTTTAAACGGGTTACGATAATGAGGTTCGTCGAGCTTGTGAAAGCAATAAAAGTACACTTATTTAAGAGTCTTGCTACCAACATTCTGATCTCTGCATAAATCGGTCTATTGAAAAACGTTATTTTCCCATTAAAATATATCAACCAATAAAAATAACAATACAATCATGGCTAATGTCGGGACACTTTGAGCTTCTGACACCACAAAACACTAAAAACATCCCAAACAACAGTAGACCAATAAAAGAAGCATCGGGCGAGCGACGTAACGGTCGAGGACGTCGCGGGAAATGGCAGCTCGACCAAAACGATGAAGACCGGGCAACTGACAATGGACCTGCCAAAAGTGTTGTGCCGGCAAGTAAACCGACACCCACCAAGGCGGGAAAATCAAGGCAACGCATGAGTTATACTACAGGAACAAACGAACACACCATGCGTTGCTTTGATAAAAGCAAAAGTCCTGACAAAGAAACCACTGAGAAGGGAATCACTCTCCGCCTAGATCCACCACCATCAATCCCAAACGCAACCGACGAAGTATTTAATCAAAAACTCCCGCAACAACAAAGAAATCCCAACAGCACAAAACCAAAATTCAAACAGCAAATAAAAATAGAAAACCAAATCAACAACATCAGGAGATATCTAGGACACCTTACCCAGTTTATCAACGGGAACGTGTCCAAACGAGTCACGCAGAGTATAAACAAGATCAGGTCCGGGTCTCCCAACAGAACGCTGCCAGAAATCCTGGATACTCTGAAACAAAAATTATCCGTATATGCCGCAAGACTTCGTAGATACAAAGAACCAAACGAGAGGAAAGATGCCAGCAACCTCTTCCGAAGAAGCCAAACACAGTTCTACCGGAAAACTATGCACAGCAAACAGACAGCAGTGACCGAACCACCAAACAAACAAGAACTCACAGATCATTGGAAAAGTATCTGATCAGAACCCAAACTACCCAATAATAACATCCCCTGGATCAAAGCCAAAGAAGGCAAAGATAAACATGTGACAGAACAGGAAAATTCCACATTAACTACTGTGGGACCAAAGAGCATGATGAGGCGCCTGGATGCAAGAAGTTCCGGAGGTAGAATGGCCCCCTGTTCGGATCTGCGGGTGGGGGCTAAGATAGATTTTTGCAACATACGAGGTATAAACTCGAACATAAATTCAGTGCATCAACACCTGCAATCAGATAAACCTCATGTACTCGCTCTATGTGAAACCAAGGTCAGTCCATCGACCAGCAC
Source organism: Pachyrhynchus sulphureomaculatus (assembly GCA_019049505.1). Lineage (NCBI taxonomy): Eukaryota > Metazoa > Arthropoda > Insecta > Coleoptera > Curculionidae > Pachyrhynchus > Pachyrhynchus sulphureomaculatus. The sequence continues at coordinate 192,568,134 of CM032456.1, forward strand.
GGTCAACTATCTTTATCCTGGGTACGACTTCTATTCCCGATTTAGGCGTAACTTTGGAATCTGTCTTTTTGTCAGAAGCGACCTCTCTTGTCAACGAGAAGAAGCTCTGGAGCCCCCAAACTTTGATGTTATGTGGTTAAAAATAGCGACTCAACAAACCACAAGGTTCATCTGTATCCTGTATCGACCACCAAGTGATACCAATTTTCGAACACTTTTCGCTTCTCTTGCAGACACCATCGATCATTTACAAAGTAACTATCCAAGTGCCGAAATTGCCATCCTGGGCGACTTTAATGTCCACAATATCAACTGGCTCAAATATTCAAATACTACCGACGAACAAGGTCGTGAAGCTGAATCATTCTCAATCAGTTATGGCTTAACTCAGCTTATTGACGAACCAACACGGATCCCTGATCGAGACGGGGAGTTCGCCAGTCTTCTTGATCTGTTTTTAACCACCAATCCGGAGATTTACACGGTCACCGTAAATCCGCCGTTAGGTTCTTCCGACCATAAACTGCTTTCGACATCGAGTATCCTGCCAATCAGTGACAGAGAGGCGCCTAGACCGCGCAAGATTTGGCACTACAAATCTGCTAAATGGGAAGATCTCATGGAATACTTTCGAACTTCCCCTTGGATGGACGTTTGTTTTCGATCCGATAAACCATCTGACTGCGCCAGGGAGGTCTCCGATGTTATTTTGGCTGGTATGGAAGCTTACATCCCTTTTTCGAAGAAATGCTCCTCCAACGGCAAGCCTTGGTTCGACCGAAAATGCAAGGAGGCTGTTGCTTCTAAACGTGTTGCCTACCGACAATGGCGTGAAAATCCTAACACCTTAAATCGAAACATCTTTGTTCATGCCCGGAACAGATGCAAGGGAATTATCGACGAAACCAAGGAGGCACACAATCAACGAATTAGAAACAAACTTCTCGCTTGTCCCAACAATTCCAGGTCCTTTTGGGCAGTCGCTAAGGCAGTTAGCCAAAATTTTACCAAATCCACCATACCACCACTCACACGGCCAGACAATTCCATTGCAACCACACCTGTTGAGAGAGCGAACTTGTTGGCTGAACTCTTTGCTTCACATTCTACTGTCGATTTCCAAGGAAAAACACCACCTACTATTCCCATATTGCAGTCAAGGATGCCCGATGTTGTCTTCAGACAGCGCATCATAAAGCGTATTTTAATGAAGCTAGACACCAAGAAGGCTTCTGGCGCTGACGGAATACCTGCCATAGTTCTCAAAAACTGTGCAAGGGAACTAACACCAGTTTTCTGTAGACTTTTTAACCTATCCTACAGAAAGGGAATATTTCCGTCCTGCTGGAAATGTGCCACGGTTCAGCCGATACCTAAAAAAGGTAAGAAGACCTTGCCAAATAACTACCGACCAGTTGCACTGCTTTCAATAATATCGAAAGTCATGGAAAAGGTTATCAATGAGCATCTTCTAAAATATCTTGAACGATTCAATATTATTAGCGATCACCAATATGGTTTTCGTAAACATAGATCAACAGGAGATCTTCTGACTTATATAACACATGTTTGGAACAACGCAATTGAACACTTTGGAGAATCTCGAGCGGTTGCTCTTGACATATCCAAGGCATTCGACCGTGTTTGGCACGATGGACTGTTGGCTAAGTTGCGCTCTTATGGTATGTCTGAAAGGTTCTGTTTGTGGCTCTCATGTTTCCTCAGAAAGCGTTCTTTACGAGTGGCGGTCGACGGATTTCTTTCTAACATCCTCACTATCAACGCCGGTGTGCCCCAGGGCTCCATACTGTCTCCTACTCTCTTTCTCATTTACATTAACGATCTGCTGGAAAAGACCGGGAATCAAATCTATAGCTTTGCAGATGACAGTACGCTTGTCTCTTCATTCACCTTGAACGCTCGGACATCGGCTGCTCAGGCGAATATCCGCAGACAGCAGGAGGTCGTTCAACTTAACAAAGACCTGGAAGAAATTCTATCTTGGGGTGACAGTAACCAAGTGGAATTTAACGCTACAAAAACCCAAGCGGCAGTTTTTTTCTAAAAAAGTTAACGTTGCTGAACCCGACATAGTTATGTCGGGGCACTCCATTCCCCTAGCATCGTCCCTCAATTTGTTGGACGTTAGTTTGGGAGCAAATATGTCTTGGCATGAACATGTTGCAGGCATAGCAAGGAGAGCTTCTCAAAAGTTGGGAATATTATTTAGAACCAGAAAGCTTTACACCCCACAGCAACTGTTAATTCTTTACAAAGCCCAAATTCGACCAACTATGGAATACTGCTCCCACGTTTGGGGCTCCGCTCCCAAACATACACTGCATTTGTTGGATTCTGTTCAGAGAAGAGCGGTCCGTCTGATTGGGGACCCGGAATTGACCGGCGGCCTTGATTCGCTGGAACATCGAAGAACGGTTGGCGACTTGAGTCTGTTCTACAAGTATTTTCATGGAAAGTGTTCGAAGGATGTAGCCCGCTTAATTCCTCCCAAAGCGGTGCATGTTAGAAATACACGTCGCGCTGGTGCTTCGCATCCGTATGAGGTTCAGCTTGTTACTCCGCGTACGACGCTTTTCAAGCAATCTTTTATATGGAGAACGTCATCCCTTTGAAATAATTTGCCCAGCGCTGTGTTTCCCACAGAGTACAATTTACAGCGATTCAAGAACAACGTGAATCGCTCCTGGAGCGCTTTAGGGACTTCCCTGCAGCACGTGTGCTAGACCAATAAAAAAAAAAAAAAAAAAAAAAAATCTTCCATTCTGTCTCCATACAGAAAAAAAGACATTCGGTATTTTTGCCATGTTGCATACATTACGTTTCATCACCCACAAAGCAATAAATAACCTATAAGTGCTCTTTTAACGACTATTTTGTTAAAACGTTTTCAACAAAGTTTGTTTCCGATCTTTGTTTTTTATATACCAGAGGTAATGCACTCGTACTAATTTTCATTTAGTCTACACCTTATGGAAATAAACTCGCGTTTTTATTTGACACCCCAATCGATGACCTTGAAAAATTCTTTCTTCACTTCCGATTTCACTCCTCAAAACTAACAGCTTATGTCAAAATTTAACTTTCAAAACTACACGGCTCTGATTGGGCCATCAATTCCTATATCGGTACCAAATTTTAACTTTCTATGTCCCATACTTTCGGAGAAAATCCGGTGTAACAGACTGACAGTGTTCCGTACAGAACACTAAAAAAGAAAAAAAATTATAAAAAATGATAAGCGCCCATTATTTTTTCCCAAAAGTTGTTTGCTATTTGATTCAATAAATTTTGCGTTTTATAATGTTTTTTATAACATTTACTTTGTTGATTTTTTTCCTCGATCCCAATGCTTTGACACGACTGTTTCTGAGTTTTACTAAAACGGAATATGAACGTTATTCCCCTTAACCTATCATCTGATACATGGCTTGTAACTTTTAGAAAGTAAAAGATTCCAACTCAACATAATAATACAACCATTTACTTTTAAAAAATGTATTTTAAAAATTAAGGTAATCTTATAATTAAAATAATAAAATAAAGTTATAAATATTTTTAAATAGACATCACAGAAAACATAGAGAACAAAATAACAATCTCGTCACAGATAAAACTTAAGTTATGGCACCTATATCCTATCATTTAAGTGAACACACAAGAAAAATAAAATAACAATATTAACTCAATGGTAATAAAGAATAAAAATACCCTAAAATAATTTTGTTATACTGATTCATTAATACTATTTGATTGATAAGGAAAGCTGCAGTTATCTTTGGTATTTGTTTTAAGTTAATATTAGTAAACTTCTCATTACTGGGAAAAATATACAAAGTGTGAATTATTTAAAGAATAATGCAGATATTACAAATCTGGCCCATTCTTCTAAAAAAAATATGGTCTGCCAATTTACTTGAATTTACCATATGAAAAATATATATCTTTTTTATATTATACTTATACCACAGTTGTGCTAACAAATCAATTTTATAATTTTCGAACAATATTCCCCCATTTTTCGCCTATTCACGGCAACGTTGGGATATGGTTCAGAGTTGATTGTATATAAAAGTGGAGGTGGGGTTGTCATATTTTATATTTTACAAAGAAAATAGGGGTTTAGTGTCCAGGAAAAAAATAATATATATATATATATATATATATATATATATATATATATATATATATATATATATATATGTGCATATCTGTAGTTACAGGGAATAAGATGTTGTTAAGTATAAAATCAACTTTTCAGGGCAGCACTTTTTTACATCCAGTTTTTGGAAAAAAAAATAAAAAAAAAATTAAACTCGGAGCCCTGAGTTACCAACTTCTTCACAGGGCGTAGATGGCTTGGGAGATCACAGTACACTTAACTCATTTTGGCCACATTTCGACTTAACAACTCATTCCATGTGACCATATATATATATATATATATATATATATATATATATATATATATATATATATATATATATATATATATATATATATATATTGCAGATTATCAGAAGAAGACGATTTGTAAGTTTGTAAATCTAAGAATAGACAATCCTGGAGTTCCACGAACAATACCCATTTCAAAGCTCGTCAGCTAGTCTTGATGAATATGACAACGTTCGACCATATCTCTCTCAGATATTAGTAGCCAACAAACCTCAGCAATTTTTAACACATTCCTTGGTGAAATCGTTGAATACTATCTTTATCGATATCGCCACATCTTAAAGGTGAGAAAGAAATTATTGATATCGATCCCTAGACTGGAACCAGTCCGAATTTTCCCGTTTTAATTATTATTTTTTACAGTTACCGGTAAACTGTTAATAGCGATATATATTAGGTCTCTATTTGCCTATAGCGCTGTCTGTACGAAATATCGTTAGTTTTTACTTTTGAATTAAAAGTTTTGACAGTTGTAAATCAGATAGTGCTGACGTTTGTTGGCTACTATATCTTTTGTGATATGGTTTTTAAATCTTTGTTCCTGAACATTGTTATCTTAACTTAGGCTAGCTGACAAGCCCACTTAAATCAGCAAATAATTTTGATATTGAGGAATCATAGAAACAGGCTACTCTAAATATTCTATGCTTGATTACTGGAAGACCCAAATGACCGACTGGCTGGGAGTTAAAACTATGTACTGTATACACATCATTATATAGATGGCACGCAATATTTACTACTACTTTTTTTAAATTTTACTCAAAATCCTGAATACTTTTTGTAAAACAACAAATTTTGAAATTTAATACAATTCAACTCGAGGAATTGTTATTTGGAAACGCTGTTTTTATACCATTTTAATCTGTAACTGACTCACTTATTTAAACTAAAAGTAACCGGAAGTCGTAATTTTTATTACCGTTTAAACATACTGTTGACATAGTAAAATACTGGATTTGTTCCAGTAACGAAACCATTTTTCGGCTGAGATTTTGTTAAAACGGATTAAAGACTAAAATGTAAAAGTAGTTAATCTTCACTTCTCTGTATATCGTGAACCTTCCCCTAAAACTCCTGGAAGCTATCGTACCATTCGATAACTCTTCAAGCATAGTCCGAATAAACGGTCGTAATAGCGAACGAAAAGTTGCTTTATTGGAACAAAACTTAAGAATTAAGTAAATTCTGTATGATTAAGAACTTGTTTTATGATATTATGTACGAACAAACTCATTAAAATATTATTTTGGACACCTTTTTAATTCATAGACATATCTTTGATATGTCGCAACTTGTCCAAATATTATACAAAATCTGAACTTTAACTTATATTGTTTTTAAAAAAGTATTTTGAGAAGTTTTGTGTAAAATACAAAAATATAATAGTATTGCGAAGCGTGTTTCAAAATTAAGAGTGGATCAGATATAAATAGAGATTGGTAACACTGATTAGATCGCGTATGCGCATTAGCTTTAACTGATTTGTTGAAAATCTCAACATGATACTGTCATCAGTTCATTGTTCGTCTTTGTGTGGCAGTGTGAAATAATGAGCGCGCTAATAACGAAGCCCGCGACTTTTCAAGTTTGATCAGTGATTGAATTTCTGAATGCAATATGACATAATACTGCTGAAATTGTTGTTAATTGTGTGAAACTTATGGGCAATGAGTGAAAAAAAGTTAGGCAATAGTGTCGTGAGTTTAAGAAAGGCCATTCAAATGTTTCCAACTGAAACAATTTAAAAATTCGCATGGCAGATTTTTAATCATCCAGCCCTGATCTCGCACCTAGTGACTACCATCTCTTCATATACCTTAAGAACGGGATAAGTCAAAATTTCAATCGTTCTCGTTTTCAATTATATAATTGAGGTGTCCGTTAGTTTGTGACAGTACATTTTAAATTTCTATATGAAATTTGTCACTTAGTTTTTATTTATCTACTACTGCAGTTTCGTAGATTTTCTACATTACTGCTCTCGTTTTATTACTTCCGGCTCTTACTTTTGAAATGCGCTTCGTATGTACAATAAAAAAATATGTTTTTTCCCTAAAAATTTACCGTTTCTTATGTAATGACTTGTGAAAAATGTGATATAAACCTTTAAATCATAGTACATTAATTTTAAGCAGATGCAGGTGGTGATATCCGAGAACTTTCCTCGATCATTTTCATAGCGAGCAATTCAAAAACTTGCAAGAGGATATCTTCGTTAATTTTCTTCTTTTGTAGTGAAGAAACAAACAGCTTAAGTGCGCTCTTAAAATTGTCGCGTCCAAGAACATATTTCGGCAAATCTACAAAAAAAACTGGTTTTTGATTTTATTTTTATTTATCTATGTATTAATTCTAAATTTAAAAAATCAGTAATTATTTTTTTTCCATTTTTATCCGTATAAAAGCCTAAAAGCCTTGTTGTGTTAGCATATCTAATGTTTTTATTACTTTGAAAATTGGTCATTTAATGTTTACTACAAGTAACATAATTATAAGATTGTAGCCACTTAATTCAAGTCTTCATATCGAGATTTATTTGTTCCTGAATATTATTTACAGAAGTCATACTGACTACTAAACGAAAACCTTTGTGTTTCTAGAAAATTACTTATCATTAATAACGCTCCCAATCTTTTAGATCAACCTGGCTACTAATTTAGGCATATAATTATTACAATTACTTTTTGGTCATTTTAAAAATTGGTAAACTTGAAATTTTCATTTATTCACGAAAAATCCTGTTTTCAAATCTTTTTCTAGAGCGGAATATTTCTCTTTTGACCACTTAATAGATATATTAGAGAAATTTTGCAACGCTTATTTTGAAAGGTCTATATCTTTATTTGAAGCATGCGCAATAGTAAAGGGAAAAATTAAATATAAGGACTCCGCTGTTATTGTTATTTGAAGCATGCGCTTTCCGTTTAGAGCTGGCGCAATATTGAAACAAAATAAGAGAAACCTTTATTAAGGGTAACGATTTCCCTTATTTAGGACCTTATAACAGAGACTATTTGAAGTTGATTATTCTTATCGCTGTTATGATAGGGCCTGTTTTTTCCTACTTAGGTATACAAACCATTAAAAAAAACAGTAAAATTAAAAATATAATCTATTATTGCAAATAACATTGACAAGAGTTAATTAGTGTATAAATTATGTTAGGATTTTGCACCTGACATGCGTTTCTCGAACCACGTGAGGATCATCATGAGACTTAATCGGTCCTGATGATGCTAAGATGGTTAGTGTAAGACGTGTCGAGAGAAAAAAATAAAGTGTTTGGTGCAGTGGTAATAACTGTTGTGTAGTACTAATTTCAAATGAAATTCTGTCTATTGCACATTCGTATTAACTTTGAAATATTGAAGGAAGTGATAGAAACCTGCTAGACACAACTTTAATTTAGAAACTTGTGTTGACCCATCAAATACTAATAATCGGTGTACTTAACCATGAAATGAACGAGAAAAAAAATCTCAAAAGTTTATAGAAGATAAATACTAACATAACATTAATTTTAGTTTATTTTATTACATTCTGCCGTAGTGTGAAGGTGCATCCTTGGCGTTAATACTGCGCATGCTTGAGATAACGATAAGGACAAAGGGATGTAAAAAATAAGCGTTGCAAAATCTCTCTATTGTCCAATCCACTGGTTTTGTGTAATTAATTATTGCTAGTTACTGTCAGTACATAATAATGGATATCATAATGTCGGAAAATAAACATATTTTTTTCGTTTTTTTTCTTTAAGTAGGGATAGTTAAGGCAAAACCGATTTTGCAGTATCAACCGCAAAATGATTTTCAAACACTGATAAAATTACAAACAAATAATTTCAAAAACCAAGTGTATCTGAACAAGGACGAACGGGAATAAGGGGATAATTTTTTTTATGGCCATAACACACGTGCTGCAGAAAAATACCTAAAGCGCTACGGGAGTGACGCGTGTGCGGAAAAAGCGATTCACGTTGGTCTTGATTTTGGAAAATACGCTCCAAAGGAATGAAGTTCTTATTATAAAAGACTGCGTGAAAAGGGTTGTAAGCTGAGCAACAAGCTGAACTTCATACGGATGTGAAGTATTAGGGCGACGTGTTTGCCTAGTAAGCACCATTTTGGGAGGAATTAGGCGGGCTACATCCATCGAACACTTCCCATGAAAATACTTGAAGAATGGCCTCAAGTTGCCAATCGTTCTTCGACGTTCCAAGGTATCAAGATTTCTAGTCAGTTCTGGTTCTCCAATCCGCCGAACAGCTGTCTTCTGAATCCAAGAAATGCCCTGTATGTTTAGTAGCAGAGCCCCAAACATGGGAGCATTATTCTATGGTTGGTCGATCGAGCTTTACACAGAAGTAACAGTTGTTGTGGAGTCTAAATCTTTCTAGTTCGAAATAATATTCCCAGCTTTGAAAACCTCTCTTTGCTGTATGCTAAATATGACATTAGCTAAACATGCTTAGATGTCACTGAAAATCAGGCAAGTATTTAGGAATAATAATAAATATTACAAAAGTACTACTTACCAGGGATGCTATTACCTAAATTTTCAACATATTCATCTATATCCATAGACAACACATTGGTATTTGACTTTTCCGGAATAGTAACTAAATTTGTCGCCAAATACTCCATACTTTTATCAATTTGTATCTCGACTTTCTCTTCTATTGTAGTACCAAGTGTAAGCATTAGTGCTTTGATTATAGGTTCCTGTGTTAATGAAGAATTAGTGTCTCCAAGTAATTCGCAGAATATATCGATCAGAACCTTTGTCGTGGGTATTTTTCCTTCAAAATCATCCAATTCATCTGAAAAAGATTAGAAATTCTTAAGTCCCTAAAAGAGCATTTAATTAACCGAAATAGAATTGAGCCTATCAAGTGCAAGCTACAAGGGATGTGTGAGCGACCCGTTGGAACATAAGTATCCTGTGTAGCTTACACATTCAGTATTCCAAAAATTGTATTATTAACTTTATTGTATGGTATAAATTTATATTGAGCAAGGAGCATTTTGTAATATACTATAGTATATTGTAACCTATCAAAGTATATTCTGGTACAAAATTTACACATGTGAAAAATTAATTTTTCATAAAAAAACTGCTTTGAAGAGAATAATTTCTTGTATAAAATTTGGCGGTTTTTATTCAAAGCGTATTTACAAGGGCTACCTTTTAAATTTTTACAAATAATGAAAGGTTTTGGAAGGATTCAATAGCTTCTTTAGGTGATGAAAATCACTGCCCACGCATTTTTTTTTGACATTCGGGAACAAAAACAAGTCGTTAGCCGATAAATCAGCTAAAGCCGAGCAATAAGAAATTAATTCGATGTTTTTCTCCATCAAATAATCAATTGCTTGACGTGCTGTGTGAGAGCTGGCGTTGTCATGATTTCATCGATGACTTCTGGCAAACAAATTATCGTATACCATTCAGTATTAACTGTTCTTCAATACCCTGAAGAATGGTTGCAACATGTCCAACAAGAAACAAGCGATCATTTTCTTGGAAGTGCCTCGCGAACGAATCACTTTTGTTGGATTAAGTTCATCTTGGAACACCTAAACAGTTGAGTGTTGCTTAGTTTTCGGCTCGTGTAGTAGTATAGAGTATATCCAAATTTCCTCTTCTGTTACGATGTTGTATACGGATTTTGCATGTCCTCGGTCGCATTTTTTGAGCATTTCCTTACATCAGGGGTGCTCAAACGGTCGATCGCGATCGACAAGTCGATCGCGAGTGCTTTTTGATTCGATCTCGAGAAAAAAATTCCGATATAGAACTATTCACAGATTTTGTTTTAGGTAACTAAAAATGTAATGAATAAACTACTAAAATTTATTCGATCCACAATTAGGCCAGAATAACCCCCTCATCACTTTCTTTTATCGTAATAACCCCCTGCTAGCAGCAAAAGGCGGCTTTATCAAAGGGACGCGCGGTACTTGTCAAAGAAAAGCCGCATTTTTGATTCCCGCCGATTTTTCTAGAAACTTCGGGCGGCGTGTTTGACGGGAACATTCGAGACTTCGTTCGCGCCGATATAAATGTTGCGCCTGCAGGAATAGAAGTCAGTCTGAGTTGTAACTTGAAGGCGATACGTCGATACAAAGTTTATTAATAATTAGTCCAAAATGAGTGCGGCGAAGAAAAGTAAAACTTATCATTTTAATAACCATTGGGAGGAAGAATTTTTCTTTTCTATGGTAAAGGATAAGTGCATTTGTCTCATTTGCCGTGCGTCAGTTGCAATACCTGAGCGTGGAAACTTAGAGAGGCATCATAAAACGGTTCATAAAAACTATGAAAAGGATTTTCCGTCACAGAGTGAATTAAGAAAACAACAAGTACGTGATTTGATAACTTGTTTGAAAAAAGAACAAACCATGTTCACAAGACCAGCCAAACAATCAAAAGCTGCAACGATCGCGTCATTTAAAATATCTCATATATTGGCGAAACACAAGAAACCATTTGATGATGGATTGGTTGTGAAGGAAGCATTTATTGAAGCCGGTGAGACTTTATTTGGAGATTTTTAAAAATAAAACAGAGATTATGTCTGCTATTAAAGAACTTCAGTTATCTCATCCGACTGTCACAAGGCGTGTTGAAGTCATGAGTTAGGACATGACAGATAAACTAAAACATGATATCATGGAATGTACATACTTTTCTTTACAGTTCGACGAACGAAACCGATATGACAGATACTGCCCAGCTGTGTATTTTTATTCGAATGGTATTCAATGACATGTCGGCTAAGGAAGAGTTTTAGACAATGATTCCTCTGAAAGGAAAGACCCGTGGCGAAAATATATATGACGCTTTCTTCAATTTTGTAACAAACTACAAGCTACCAATATATAAACTAGTGTGCATTACAACCGATGGAGCACCAGCAATGACTGGAAACGAAAACGGTTTTGTGGCATTGTGTCGAGCTAATGATGATTCCCCTTCATTTTTCTCCTTTCATTGCTTTATATATCAACAAGTTTTGTGTTCAAAAGTTCTAAACATGGAGGAGATTATGGGCATTGCAATAAAAATTGTGAATTCTATCCGTGCACGTAGCTTGCAACGACGGCTCTTTTAATTACGGTTGGAAGATAGTGAGTCAACTGAACACACTGATTTAGTTCTTCACACGGTCGTCAGGTGGTTGAGTCGCGAAAAATCCTAGAAAGGTTTCAAGAATTATTGCCCGAAATAACAGCTTTTCTGGACGAAAGAGGTGATGACACTCAGATGCTGAAAAACGGAAAATGGCTGACTGATTTGGCATTTTTGACAGACATCACAATGCATTTAAACACCATTAATTTGGAGCTTCAAGGTAAAGGAAAAACTATTATTGAGATGATTAGCGCCATAAACGCATTCAAAAGTAAATTGCAACTTATGATAGATCAACTGAAAAGAAAGGATTTGAAAAAATTTCCCTCTTTGAAAGCAAGGATTCCTCAGTTGAATTATGATATTTATGAGGCAGAATTATCAAATATTTTGGGCCAATTCGAAATACGTTTTTATGATTTCAGTAAATTGGCAAATATCGCATCATTTATGAGTTATCCTTTTTCGTGTAAAAACATTGAGGAATTAGCTACTGAAATAGCAAGTCAGTTTAACATGGACTCATGTTCTGTTGAAAATGAGTTAGTGCAGATTATATCAGATATACATCTTAAAGCCACAGCATCTGATACAAAATTCTGGTGTTTTATATCTGAAGATAAATATCCGAATCTAAGGCAAATCGCCCTTCAACTGACGGCAACGTTTGGGTCAACTTACTCGTGCGAGTCTGCATTTTCTGAAATGAAGATAATTAAGTCAAAATATCGCAATCGACTAACTGACGAACTGCGATTAGCACTCGGTAATTACGTACCATCTTATGAAAAGTATGCTGAGGACATGCAGTGCCACCCTTCAGCATCCAAAGTCACTCTTTAGTTAAGTTTAGACACTAGAACTCGTTTGTTTTGTAAGAACCAATAAACTTGCAATTTTGAATGATTATGAGTTTCTTCATTGACATTTTAGAGCAGACCTACCTTGACTAAAAAAATGCATATTGTGCGGAAAACTAATATCTATGCCACGATACACCCTACCTAGACGACAATCCTGCACAGCACTTACTTGCAGCCTCTCAGAGTCGATCGATCGTAGTCTAACAATATTGAGGTAGATCGCCAGCAGTTCAAGTTTGAGCACCCCTGCCTTACATCAATTGACACGAGTCTGTTTTTGAGTTTGAGTCAAATTATACGGAATCCATTGGGAACAGATCTTTTTCATAGCTAAATGTTCATGCAAAATCGCATGCACTGCAGTCTTCGATATGCCTAATGGTGCCTCTATCTCACGGTAAGACACATGCCGATTCTCTGCAATCATGTTCCGCACAGTATCGATGTTTTTTAAAACAACAACAGATTTTGGTTGACCTTCACGAAATTCATCGCTGACGGGAGCACATCCACGACGAAATTCTGCAAACCAATTGTAAACAGGCTTTACTGATGATGATTCATTACTAAAAATCGAACAAAGCGTTCGAGGCATTTTTGTTAAGTTAGGCCTTTACTAAAATCGTAAAAAATCTTCCAACGAAAACCTTCACGTGAAATTTCCATTTGTCCACAAAACTGTTTTTTTTAAACGCTCACTCTAAGCAAACTACTCAGCTAATTTCTGAGCTGCTACTCTTTTAACAAAAACAAATGTCAAATTTTACAACAATGCTAATGTCACATCTTAATAGCGCCATCTAGTGGGCGTTTGTAAAAACTTAAAAGGCCGGGAAAGCGAGTTTCACAAGAGTAAGTAGTCTTTCGTGTGCACGAGTTTATCAAAAACAATAATTCCTGGCGAAAGTTTCATATTCAATATCTTTAACACAGTATAAATTAAGCCTCGAGTATTCAAGTGATTAAAATGTGTGCAAAGTTAGAAGTAATTGGTTTGGCTTTAAATAAACCTAGGGAGATTGACCAGAGGCCCAACTTCGTTAATCAAATGTTTCAACATTTTTTAAGATAATCATCCCCAATTCTAAAGCAAATTTCCATCCTAATGACCACGGCAAATCCAAGACTAAAACATTGAAAGCCTTTACATTCCCCTAATGTGACGGGTTGGGCCGCAATGTCCGCATGTAAAATAATTGACACGTATTTCACTGAGGTTAACAGAGGCAGCACAATAACTGTTAATTTAGAAATAATCGAAAACGTCTTCATGCCCACACTACAAAATTGTAAAGCGAGACCTGATTTTAGCAGTATGGGACGACAATACACGTTTCAAACATATCTCTGCCTGTCATTCGAGAAATTATCACCGATAATTTTTTTTATCGTGGAGATATCTCAAAACTATAGTTTCCAGTAACAAACTTCGCACTCTGGAGGAATTATAAGAAAATATCCGGCACGATCATGGAAACGACCGGGAAAGCAGCGATAAACAATTTCACTGCTTACTTAGCAGAGTATCGAGAACATAACGGTTCACATATAGGAGGCAATATATTCAAGAAATAATTTTCCCAGGACTCTAGTTTGATATATTCGTTCTTTATCCACTTGTTTTTTACTACAAAAATTTAAAATATGTTTTTATAAGTCACTTTATACTAGGGCCTATCAAACTAGTAAAACGGTGGCCACATAAAAAAAAAATCTATACTTACCTTCAAACTGTAAATTGGACATTAAAACTGGCGACTGTTGAAAAATATCTACGGAATCCAGAGCATCATACGCGGCGTCAATTTCCTTATCTAAAATGCAGTATTCTTTTCTTTCAGTTAATAGTTTTTTTCATTCTTATAAAAGTATCAGATTCCTGGAAAAACAACAACGTAACAACGAAGAAAAAACCACCTGAATTTTAATTATATGATATACATAGCAAAACTACGTAACTTACCTTTTGATCCGATTTGAATTTCCACCTGTCCACGGCATAAACTTGTTCGGCAGAATTTCCTGGAAGAGCAGTTTTTATTGTATTTATTGTGTTAGATAAAACACCTGAAGCTGTTTTAGTACAGAATTTGTAAAAACTGGGCATGACTCCGTCCACTTCTAAAGCTTCTACGTCAGATACATTTTCCGATTCAGTCTGTTTTTGAATATAGTCATCAGGCCTACAAAATGAAATTAAAATATTTAGGGTAACAAAACGCTTCGCAATTAAAATGGAAAAATATGAATCCTAAAATGTAAGTTGTTGGCACGATATGCCGCACAGATGTTTCGGTAAGTATTATTCTCTAAAAAATATTTTTCAATGTGTTTTCATTTACTGTGGAAAGTAAAATATTTAACCAAAAACACAAACTCAATATGTTTTTACGCCTACTAGCATCATTAGACATAATTTATTTGGAGTCAGTTTGAAATGGAACATTAAAAAAAAATAACACTTCTCATAACACCAATAAAAACTGTTCCGCCATCAAACATCGAATTTCAAGGTAATTCCCCGATTTTTTTTAGTAAAATATTTTCCATGCTTCCCGAAAGGGTTCCGTTGTGTTTTAATATTCACGTGAGAAGTTAACAAATTTTTCCAAGGACAAACAAATGGAGGAGTTTGGTAGGGCTAATAATAAAGAAATTTATATATATATATATATATATATATATATATATATATATATATATATATATATATATATATAATATATATATAAATATATATATATATATATATATATATATATATATATATATATATATATATATATATATATATATATATATATATATATATATATACAGTAATACCCCGCTTTACGCGAGGGATACGTTCCGAAAAAAATCGCGTTAACTGAAATTCGCGTATATCGAGGTTTATGATTAAACATAGTCAAAATTTAATACAAAAAAATATAAATCATTTTAATCAATCACTTTAATTCTAAGAACACTTTATGCAATACATACTCTTATTTTTTACGGAAAAATACATCTATTGTCTTTTGGGTAACGTTTTGTTTACGTTCTTGTAAAATACGTTCATAACACCCAACACTGTTTTTTAATTGTTTGACACACGGTCAAGACACGGTCATCATTATTGTCTATACTCTGCAATATGTCCAAACCTGAATAAATTTTTGAAAGTGCATTTTGTATTTCCCCTGAAGATAAAACTTTCTCTTCTACTTGTTCTTCCTCATCGTAGATAGGATTATTCTGTAACTCGATCAGATCTTCATTGCTAATAGGATCGTCGTGCGTTGCTACAAGTTCTACGAGATCTTCTACCGTGACATCTTCAAGTTCAGACCCCTCAATCATTGCAGCAATGTCTTCAAGCACTTGTCTCTGCATCTGGACAATTCTTCTAGGTGCTTCCACTACATCTGGCCAAAGATTACGCCACACCCCATTCATACAACTCATTTTAACTTCCTTCCAAGCCTCTTCTATGTTGTGAATAGACTTCATAATGTTGTATGACTTCCACCACTCTCGCATAGACTGTCTTCCTTCCCGTCAGTTTCATGAATTAGTTGGCTAAAAGTGCGGCGATGGTAATAAGCTTTGAAGTTTGCTATTGCTCCCTGGTCCATAGGTTGTAATATTGAAGTAGTGTTTGGTGGAAGGAACTTTACGTACACTTTTAAGTCTCTGGGCGTATCAAGTGAGGTTGGATGTCCTGGGGCATTGTCTAAGAGTAATATAACTTTAGGTTCAAGCCCATTTCTGTCACAGTATGATTTGACTGATGGGCAAAAACTATTAGAATACCATTCTTGAAAAATTTCCCGTGTAACCCACGCCTTTCTGTTTGATCGCCACACAACTGGTAGACTTGTCTTGTCTGTGCCTCGCATTGCACGGGGTGTTTCTGAATGGTACACTAGTAAAGGTTTCAGTTTGAAATCACCAGTGGCATTACCACCCAGCAGAAGTGTTAGTCGATCTTTCGCAGCTTTGAAACCACTGGCTTGACGTTCTTCCTTAGAAATGAATGTTCGAGATGACATTTTTTTCCAGTAAAGTGCGGTCTCATCAACATTGAAGATGAGACAAGCAGGAATTTTCTCTCGTCTAACGAAGTCTTGAAACTTGTCTGGAAACTCAGCTGCAGCTTGAATGTCCGCGCTGGCCGCCTCGCCTGTTATGTGGATATTGTGAAGATTAGAACGCTGCTTGAACCGATGGAACCAGCCTCTGCTGGCAGCAAAAGTCGGAGTGGCACTCCCTTCTCCTTCTTTTGTTTTCAGCATCTCATACAAAGATTTTGCTTTTGTGCATATGAGATCTTGACTTAGTGGTGTGTTCTTCTTATTCAAATCTTCGATCCAGACTGACAGTAATTTCTCCATTCTTTCTAAGATAGATGATCTCGAACGAGAAAGTTTTGTTGCACTTATAGGTGTTGAACCTTCGCTGGAGATTTTAATTTTTTCCCGATTTTTATAAATCGTTCTCACAGTCGATTCTGAGAGTCCAAAATCTCTCCCAACAATTGTTGCTTTGCCTCCATTTTCCATTCTTCTTAACACTTTCATCTTCAATTCCAAAGTGACGCTTTTACGCTCTTTTTTCTTTACAGGCGGCATTTTTAACGTAGGGTTAAATTATGTATGTATGTATCTCCAATAAATATTAAAACAAAACTGCCAGCCGACCGAACTAACATTACGGAACAAATGAACACACGAAACGAACGAGGAAATCCCCATAGAACAAAGTCGAAGGACAGGGAATTCCCAATTCTTCAAAGAGAATATTCAGAGAAAGCGGGGATCCCCCCGCGACCATAGAGAAGTTAATGACTACATGAGCGCGAAATTTGAAATTCGCGTTATAGTGAAACCGCGCATAACGGGGTCGCGCTAAGCGGGGTATTACTGTATATATATATATATATATATATATATATATATATATATATATATATATATATAAATATATATATATATATATATATATATATATATATATATATATATATATATATATAAATATAAATATATATATATATATATATATATATATATATATATATATATATATATATATATATATATATATATAATTATGCTTTAGTTAAAAGAAACATAGGCAAAAATCATAAAAAAAATTATTCAAAATTAATAAAACATAATGTGTGTTTTTTGACGTACAAGGTAATCTTTAAATCAGTTTATCTTGAAAACGGCTCATCCATTCGTGTTGAAGAAGGGGGCACCTTTTTTTCGTAAAAAATGTTGACTTTTTATAATTTGACAGAAAAATATAAATTTCAAGATACAAAACAGTTAGGTACTTTTTACTCTGTCTTCCCTCCTTTTTAAGTCCCTGTTAAAATGTCGACAATTTCAGTATCATGGTTCGAATCAGATTATGCAGTTTGGGACAGTACATAAATTTCAAGTTTCAATCTACGACGGTCTCACAAAATAATGAATAAAAAAGATTTTTCTTGGTAATGAGGAGACCCAGGAAAGAACCATCCTCTTGTTTTGATAAAATAGTTTGGTTGTAAAAAAAAGTACAAATTTCTTTATGAGCCCGTGTAGCATTTTTCTTTCTGCTGTACTAGTATACAGTAAATTTTTTTAGAAATTTCACTTGTTTTCAAGAACTTTAAACTAAATCAATAAATAAGACAAATCTTTCTTTCACTGTGTTTCATGCATTGAAATATTTTCCCTGCAAAATTTTAAAAACAAAGGACATTTTCTTACATAGGACTTAAAGCTGGTGTGGATAGATTAGATTCTGATGATCTTTGTTGCAGTAAACATCTCAGTTTAGCAATACTGGAAGCGAGATCAGCGGTATCTTCGTATTCTAGATCGGGACTATCTGTTCCAGAGGGTTGCTCTGTAGATATGGACGGAATTGGTAACTCTTCTATCTTAGGTGGTTTATTGGAGTCGGCGTCAGATTTTTTAGGTGATTTTTCCTAGAACAGATAGTTGATAAATATTAGCTTTATAGTTAATAACATGGTAAAACTTCTGTTACGAATTAAAAAGGTGAAAACTCAGCTGGATGCCTATGACATAAATATTGTAACATGATCACCGTCAACATAAAAGCTTATAATTTAAAAAATGCTTTGTTGTTATCACCGAAATAGTTATTTATAGGAACTAACGGGACTGAAATTTGACAGTTCTTTGCGGAAAAAATAGATAGGAGGATAGGCTATAAGTAGTATAAAATAAGGAAATATCTACGGACCCTACTATGAATTATATTTATTTACTGATTAATATATTGTTCATACAACACAAAAATCGAGCTCCAAAACATAAAATTTGATTGGCTTTTTAATGTTCCTTATAGAACATCTATGGGATCACTTCAGTGTCTGTCTGTCATACCCGATTTTCTCCGAAACTATATGACATAGCAGGTAGAAATTAATGGTCCAGTCAGAGCCGTGTAGCTTTGAAAGTTAAGTTTTGACTTAAAGGGTTAGTTTTGGGAGGTGAAATCGAGTGAGGTGTCAAATGAAAGCTTGTGAAAACACGAGTTCAAAAATATATATGATGTAATACTTAATACATTTTTCTTTGTATTATTTTAAAAAATCTCGAAAAGCACTGATCAAAAAATTTTGAAAAAAATTCTGGACTAGTCTCCATAAAGTGTAGATTGAGCAAAAATTATCTGAATTACGTTTGATAATTTATCTGGTAAAAAAAAACTATTTGACCGACAAAATGGTGAAAGTTTATTTCGTCGAAAGTTGTGAATTGAACCGGGACTAATAGCTACTGCTCTAAGCATTAGGTACCGAGATAAAATAATCTTATTGTATTTGTTTATAATTAAACAAATATTTAAGTAGTAAATGTGTTATAAACTTTTACCACTAAATTCTAGATTGAGTTAGACTGATTTATTGGCTATTAGGTAGCTAAGATGCTATAACTATTATACATTATTGACTAAGAAAAAACGTGAAAATACATATTGGATTGTAGCATCTCCGGAACTTTTTGCCATATTCTAGTTGGTCTAATTAGCGTGCCGAGTCAGTATCTGAGTAGACATGTTTGTAAACTGGGCTCTTAATTATTTTATTGAAAACTTATTTGAGGTGTGTTTCGTGAAGTCACTGATCATTTTATGCCTTCATAACCAATTTTTGATTTCAAAGGCAATCACAGTACGGAACACTAATTGTGTAAGTCCAACTTGCACTTGACCGATTTTGTTAAAATGCCAACGGGTCCGAATCCCTCGTCTATAGACTTTTTCATTCTATTGTATCCATATTAGAGTTGATATAAATGTGGCTACCCCTTAGCCGTGAAAAATATTGGATATACCTAAAAATTTTTTCCATTTTAGTCCTTTAGTATAACGAACATATGGTTTAGGGGTTTTATTAAAACATAAAATAAACAGACTAGTTCGACTCAAATTTCAAGGCTACTCCCTTCTGTAATGATAACTTCGAAGTGCGGAGCCACCGTTATACTGTTTCATTTGGAACAGTGGCTCAAACTACACGGTAGCATTAACTACTCAATCTGTAGGGAATTCTTACATTTGTCAAAAATTATAACCTAAAAAATGATATCAATAAATAGTAAAAAATAATAATGGAATTTCAAGATTTATGTACCTTTTTTGAGCAAGTAAATAAAACAAGTGGTGCCAATGAAAAAGCTAAAGTTGTTCGAGAATATTTTACAAAATGCAGAGAAAGTCAACCCCGGGAAAATATGTTGTCATTATTACGACTGATTGTACCAAAATTAGACCGAGAAAGACAATCCTATAATATGAAAGAGTCAAAAATAGCCAGAGTTTTAATAAAAATGCTTGCCCTACCAGCTGGAAATGATAAAAATGTACTTACGAAATCATATTTAATGTCTGGACAGGCTAGCGACTTTGGTGATGTTGTCTACTCAGTTATTCGAAAGTATCTTTCAAAGAGTAAAACAACCTTAAAAATTGATGAGCTGAACACAAGCTTAGATGAAATGGCTAGTAGAAGTAATGAGGGTGAAGCAGAAGATATTTTAATGAAACTTTTTAAAAAATGTTCTCCAGAAGATTCAAGGTAAGAAGCGTTTATTTAAACAAAGCTGGTAAACACATAGTAGGTTTGAACTTTTAGGTATTTATTTCTTGATGTCCCCATATGATTAAGTAATTATATAAGCCAATGAAGTTTAAGATAAGAGGACTTGAAAGAACCAAGTACTAGTAAAGTTCATAAAGTTTCATACTAAAAGACAAAAGTGGCTATTTTTTACTACCTGAACTTTTTAAATAGCAACGTCAAATTTGTAAAAATCAGCTTTTAAAAAATTGCTAATTTCAAGAAAGACTAACAATTTTTTTTAAGGGACTTTGTATTAAAAAAATATATATATATTTTTTAATCCTGCTATGTAGTATTTGTAATTTCAACCACTGTTTGGAGCAAACACTTTGCTGCTATTCTATTGTTTGGCTAGAAAATGTTTATTTCTTGAGTGTATGTGTTTTGCGATTTTACTTATTTTGGTAGATGAACAAAAACAAAACACTCAATATCTCTGCTCCAATTTTGCAACAGAAACATATTTTCTAATTCAAAGCATAAAAATTATTATTAAACATGTTTTATTTATATTTACGGGTCTGAGGACATGATTTCTCCTTTAAACTGAAACTACCATCACCAGTCACCAGTTTTGAATTAATAAATTACAATATATGTGGTGTTGATTCTAAGCATTTTTTTCTAAAAAACTAGAAGAGATTGTTAATTATTAGTGTTCCATACGAAACACTTATAAGATCACTTCGGTGTCTGTCCGTCTGTCTGTCTGTCACACCCAATTTTCTCCGAAACTATTTGACATAAAAAGTTGAAATTTGGTACTAATATAGGAATTGATGGCCTCATCAGAGCAATGTAGTTTTGAAAGCTAGATTTTAACTTAAGGAGTTAGTTTTGGAGGGGTGAAATCAGAAGTGAAAAAAAAATTTTTTACTAGGTCATCAAGCCTGATGTCAAATGAAAGCTTGTGTACACAAGTAAAAATATATATATAATGTAATACTTGCGCACACTTTTCTTTGAATTATTTTTAAAAAATCGCGAAAAATAGCTGTCCCCCACCTTATCTCGAAAAGTACTGATCAAGAAATTTTGAAAAAATTCTGGAATATTCTCCACGGGGTGTAGATTAAAGGAAAATTATCACGAGTGCATTACCTTTAATAATTTATCTGGTATATAAAAAAACAAAAATCTCAAGGTCATCAGTTTTCAGTAAAGATTGGAAACAAACTTTGTTGAAAACTCATTTGGGGGTGTGTTTTGTGAAGTCACTGATCATTTTATACCACCGTAACAAAATTTTTTATCTTAAAAGCAATCAACGTACAGAACACTAATTGTGCAAGTTCAACTTGCACTTGACCGGTTATTTTTCCTTTAACTATACTACTGAGACAAACTTAATTTCTCTACTTAAAATGGTTTGATCATGGCGCCATTGACATTAGCTTCATTATTAGTAAGTTTACTTTAACTACTTCAATAATTAATTATTACAGATGGATAATAAGAATCATCTTAAAAGACCTAAAATTAGGAATTGATGGAAATAAAATACTAAACTGTTATCACAGAGATGGTGCTAACTATTATGCATCAAATAACAGTTTAAAAAAAGTTTGTGAAGTACTTTACGACCAAAATGTAAATTTACACGAATTAGAAATTGATATTTTTGAAGCTTTTCGACCAATGCTATCAAAAAGGGTGGACGCTGCATCTTTTAAAAAAGATTTTCAAGATAATAAACTATTTTATACAGAAAACAAGTTTGATGGAGAGAGGTTTCAACTACACATGGAAAATAATATTTTTAAATATTTTTCCAGAAATGGCTTTGATTTTACAAATACTTATGGAGCTACTTATGATGAGGGTAAGTGGTTTGTTGTTGATATTCATAAAAGTGTAGGTAAAAGTAGGAGGATATTTGGTTATTCTCAATCTTGAGGTATAAACAACTACATAGATTTTATTCAATACTGGCTGTAAAGTTATGTGTGGTGAAACAAAACATTTTAAAATCTGTCAAGTTGAGCATCAGACTAAAGAATTTTTTATGGGAATTCGAAATATATATGCTTTTATAAGAAAAAATAGTGTCCAAACAATTGTGTCAGTAGGTTTTTATTGTGT
Organism: Pachyrhynchus sulphureomaculatus; assembly: GCA_019049505.1. Lineage (NCBI taxonomy): Eukaryota > Metazoa > Arthropoda > Insecta > Coleoptera > Curculionidae > Pachyrhynchus > Pachyrhynchus sulphureomaculatus. The sequence continues at coordinate 192,590,820 of CM032456.1, forward strand.
AGCAGCTTGAGTAACTTGTTATGTAAGCTGCTGTAAAAAAACGACAATATGGCAGATGCCAGATGCCACTGTGTTGAACATAAAAAAGCCAAAATTCGCAAGATGTCCAAAAAAGCATGACCAAGGAGTGGACATGTGTAATAAAGTTATATATATAATTGGATTTGAGGCATTATTTGTGTGGGTTTGAACTGTTTTATCTTATCTTTGCTTTAATAGATAAGTAGATAAAAACTTCTGGACTAAAATTTTTCTGAAAATTCGGACGCGCCCAACTTGGAAAATCAACTTTTTAATGTTCCCATTTACCATTATTGCTTACTATGATAGTAGAACTGTGCACCCTTCTTCTTGAACATCATTGTTTACTTTACCATCTGTCATATGACTATTTCTTTGTATCCTAACTAGGATGGCCTGCCTACCTCTTCATTTTTTTGCTTTCACTTTAAGGTTATTTCTTTCATCTTGGGTGCTATTGCTATCAAACATGCCACTGGCAGTAACCTGGTTATTTTTTGGTTTTAAACCATTTTTTTTTCTTTCTTTCTTCGGTTCTGTTTTAGGTTGGTTAGTGCAAGTTATTTCTGATTAGTGCAATAATATTGCTGTTTTTTTTTACATATTATTAGTGATTTATGAGTGTATAACCGCTAATTAGTGTTCCGTACGGAACACATTGGTGCCTGACTCTCTGTCCGTCTCTCACACCCAATTTTCTCCAAAACTATTTGACACAGAAAGTTGAAATTTGGCACTAATATAGAAATTAATGGCTGTGTAGTTTTGAAACTTAATTTTTGACTTAAAGGGTTAGTTTTGGGAGGTGAAATCAGAAATGAAAAAAAAAATTTACCAGGGCATCAGGTGGGGTATCAAATGAAAGCTTGTAAAAACAAGAGTTCAAAATTATATATAATGTAATATTTGCGCCCACTTTTCTTTGTATTATTTTTAAAAAAGCGAAAAATCGCTGTCCCCCCTTATGCTGAAAAGTAAAGAACAAAAAATTTTGAAAGGATTCTGGAATATTCTCCACAGGGTGTAAATTGAACGAAAATTATCACGAGTGTATTACCTGTAATGATTTATCTGGTATATAAAAAACAAAAATTTCAAGGTCATCAATTTTCAGTTAAGATCGGAAAAAAAAAACTTTATGGAAAACTCATTTGTGTTTTGTAAAGTCATTGATCAGTTTATACTTCCGTAACAAAAAATTTTATTTTAAAAGCAATCAACACAGTTATTTTTATTTTCCTTTCCTATTTTTTCAATGTATTAATATTAAAATCATCACTTTGTCATAATAATACTTCAGCATTTTTTTTATTTTTAGGCATATTTACACCAAAAATAATGAACTGCTTTCAACCATCCGTCCAAAAAATAATTTTAGATGGTGAAATGATGCTTTGGAACAAATACACCAAAAAGTATGGTTGCAAAGGAATGGAATTAGACGTAAAAAAGCTTAAAGAAAATAGTAAATATCAGCCCTGCTTCTGTATTTATGATATAATATTACTTAATGATCGAATTCTTACAAACAACCCCTAAAAGAAAGAGTTAGCATATTGAGACGAGTTTTACAGGAAGAAATACCTGGTACGATAGTTGTAAGTGAAATTAAAGAAGTTCATTCACGCCAAGAAATTGTAAACCAGTTGAACTGGGCTGTGGATAATGAGGAAGAAGGAATAATTGTAAAAGATCCCGATTCTGTTTATAAATACAGCGATAGAAATAGTGGTTGGTTTAAGATGAAGCTGGAATATTTTCAGGTTGGTTCTGATTTTTAAGTCATTTTAGAGAGTAGTAGAATTATGATTGCTAAAATGGGGCGTTCTTTAATAGGTTTTAGCAAGGTTTATCCTCTTCTCCTCTATCCGTCATCCTACCTAAGGACGTGATGATATCATGGTATTTGTGCCACTATTTTAGCCCATGTTTCTTGGGTTTGGGGTTGATGTGATGCTTCTGAGAATGTGAGGCCAGTTACTGTTTTAATATGGTCCGACCACCGTGTGGGAGACCATCCTCTCTTTTGCCCTCAACATTACCTTCCATAATCAACCGCTTTACTATGTCCCTCCCTCTTTGTATGTGACCAAAGTATCTCAGTATGTTTCTATTGATTATAGTAGTCAGTCTTGTTTTGAAATTAAGCTCATCTAGGATGGAAGCATTTATGCAGTGCGCTGTCCAGGGTATCCAGCGCATCTTTCTGTATACCCACATTTCAAATGCGCTGATTCTTTTCTTGTCATTTTTTTTAATGGTCCCGGTTTCGACTGTGTATTTAGCAATTGGGAATATTAGTGTGTTAATGAGTTGTAATTTGGTATTCTGCGTTAAGTTACTGTCTCTTCAATTTTTGTTAGTTTGAACGTCGTTGTGTTGGCTATAGCAAGACGTCTGAGTATTTTTTTCTCACATCCGCCATTGTTTGTTATTACTGAGCCGAAGTAATTGAAGTGACTAATTGTTTCATACTCGGCAATATTTCCAACGTAAGGCTGATTGTTTCGGACTCTGCCAATGATCATCACTTTCGTCTTGGTTCAACTACTATAGCCCGTATTTGTTGCTGACGATCCATGAGGTACTGGAGTTCTTCTCCCGAAGCCGCCAAGACTACGGTATCGTCGGCATATCGTGGATTAATTATTTTAGAACCACCTATTTTTACGTCGCTCTGCCAGTCGCCAAACACCTTTCTCAGCAAGGTTTATACTCTACATAAAAATAGAATATTAATGGGGGTTAGGCTTTTACAGTTATTGAACATTTGAAGTGTTGTGTGGTCCATCTTCAATTATCTCACCTGCTAGCGATCTAATTGACTCTACTGTCAATGTTCTCGACTTTTCAAACAACTCACATTTTATTGATAACTTGGAATACTATTAGAAATATTTGTACTAATTTTATTTTCAGTTACTATTAATGTATGTCTGTGATTCTATCTTTATTTTTTTTAAAGGGGATGTCATGCTAACGCCTTTCTCCTAAACCATGATCTTGACAAAACCTCTTATTTAATAACTTTCATATTCTATCCAGCTTGCTGGGTGTGTTGAATTTTATGCCCCTTTAATTCTTATAGAACAAGTCGTGATTAATTTCAATGGTCCGATGTTCCGAATTCAACTGCTTTACAATAAACATCGCGACAAACTGTACCTGTCTGTATTAACAAAGACATATAAGTGCTTATTATGCAATTTGCAGTGTTTGTTATTAATTAGCGGTGAGTTTAACAGCGACTTTTAAGTCACAGGTATACCTGCGACACACAGTGGGCCAGGAATCTGATATTTCGTTCAAAATTGCCTAGAGCTCACAATTATTAACTAAATCAGACAATTTTTTTTTAATACTCGTAAGCGAATTCCGGACAAACGTAAGGAAGCCGATTTGCAAAATATAACTTCAAAATTTTTTAAAATTGCAAAAAGCAGCACGGAACCAGAAGATGAAATTTCGAAGTTCACGTGATTTCAAGTTTATGCGTTCGAAACTGGTTTAGAGGATTTTGGGGGGGCCGCTGAAACTATTTTCGGGGTCATTTTGATCATATGCCCCCTTTTAAGAGGTGAAAACGGGGGTTGGAGGAGAAGAAATTACGAAATTCACCTGAATTACGAGTTTCGCGTTCAACATTGATTCCTCAGGGGTTTCTGAGGTCGCTGAATCTATTTTCAGGGTCATTTTGATCATATGCACACTTTTGAGTGGTGAAAATGCGGGGTTGGAGTGGGAGAAATTACGATATTCTCCTGAATTAGAGTTTCGCGTTCAAAATTGGTTCCTCGGGGGTTTCTGGGGTCGCCAAATCTATTTTACAACTCCCATTTTCACTTCTCAAAAGGATGCATATGATCGAAATGACCCCGAAAATAGATTCACCGACCCCTGAAACCCCCGAGGAATTATTTTTGAACGCGAAACTTTAATTCAGGAGAATATCGTAATTTCTCCTCCCCCAACCCCCATTTTCACACCTCAAAGGGTACATATGATAAAAATGACCCCGAAAATAGATTCAGCTACTCCAGATACTCCCAATGAACCAGTTTTGAACGCGTAAACTTGAAATCACGTGAACTTCGAAATTTCACCTCCCGGTTCCGTGCTGCTTTTTGCAATTTAAAAAATTTTAAGGTTATATTTTGCAAATCGGCTTCCTTACCTTTGTCCGGAATTTGCTTACGAGTATTTCAAAAAAAAAATATCTGAGTTTGTTAATAATTGAGGGCTCTAGACAATTTTGAGCGAAAAATCTGATTCCTGGCCCACAGTGCGACGCGCGACGGTGATTTATAAGTCACAGCTGCTTTTAACAGCGACCTAGTCGCTGCTTTACTTCGTCCGAAATCTCCGGAAATCCGAAACTACTGCTGCTTACTGATCGACAACGGCGCCTGTCACAGTCGGCCAATTTTATGACCTATTATTTCTGATATTTTGATGTACGTATACCGTTAGACTATTTTTTTTATTTATTTTTAAAGTACATTTGTAGTTTTATTAGTTTTTTTTATTAACATCTTTCTGCCTAAATATACGTATATAAGTATTTACCAAAGTATTTACATATAAATTTATACAACAAAAGCGTGGTGACCGCAAAATTAGCCCGTTTTTGCAACCTCCATAACTTTGAGACAAAAAAAGCAAACTTAACGTAAAAGGTCTTAAATTAAAGCTAATTAAAAATCTAGGACATTTTTTCCATTTTTTTATTTAGGGATAACTACCCCCTATTTTGAGGGTTAAAAAGGTGAAAATAAATAAGTTTAACAGAAAATAAAAAAAAATATTTATGATGTTTAATTCATGAAAATATGTCACTTTAATTATTTAGATATTCTCTACCCAATACCGGATAGTCAATCAAAAACCACCCTCTAAAAGGAGGTCGCAATTAATAGGGGATCCTACCATACTCACAAACATAACTCCTAAGACTAGGAAAAAATTCAAAGAAATAATCAAAATACTGAGAATATGGCGCTGGACTTATTTGTCTCCCAAACTTATCGGTAAGCGATAACCACCCTCTAAAAGGGGGTTGAATTTCATGTTGGTGCTATTTTAACCTAAAAAATAACTTTTAATTTTGGGGAAAATCTTATTTATTTTCACACTTTTAACCCCCAAGATAGGGGATAGTTACCCCTAAATAAAAAAATTGAAAAATATATCCTTCTAGATTTTTAATTAGCTTTGCTTTTTTTTGTCTCCAAGTATGAAGGTTGCTAAAAAACGGGCTAAAATTCACATTTTTTTGCGGCTACTCTTTTACTTTGTAGTTAGTTGAGCTGAGCGTTTTGCCTTCCAACGGTGACGCGACAGTCCAATATCGTGAACCGATGAGTCGTCGTTCGTCGGCTGACTGCAACCCTTGTCTGTAACGAGACAATAGGTGCCGTCGCCGATTATTAAGGAGGTTGAGGCGTTTTTTAAACGTAAAATATGAAAATTATTTTGTATAGATTTATTTCGATAGATTAATTAGTTTTTATTCTATGAAAAATTTAAGGTCTTTAGGAAACTTATTTAAATAAAAATCGAAATTAACAATACATATAGTCTTATGGAGAATACGTCAATTTGATATAAAAATGACACATTTTTTTTGTTACAACAAAGCTTTAACTTTATGAAAAATAACAATTATTGGAGGTACTTGTGAATGATTTACCTTTTATCTCTGAAATAACGGCAACGTTGCATTTAGTAGTAATTGCGGGAAATTTAAATATTTTAAATTGTATAGTACAAGTTTATATAATTAAAACATATAATGCAAGTAAATAATATGAAGTTTAACTAATAATAAATTTGCAATGGGTACTAGTTTTTGTAAATAAAATAATAAATAAATAATTTAAAGCATTTGTTTTAATTATTTAATTAATTTACTTGTTTAACTTAGGCTGCACTTAACCTAGTGCAGCTTCAGTGTTAACATTATAATGTTTCTTATTGCCCTTCAATATATATGTACTGTCTGTTGATAGTGTGTTGTATGTTAGACATTTATCACACTTTATGGTTAGTAGTGATGCTTCCACAGCGTTTCTCATTAGTAATATAATGAAAGTGTTTCATTACATAAAAAAACATTTTAAGTTTTCTCCAAGTGATCGCATGTCAACAATTCGACGACCACTGTCACAGAGGTTAGGAGACACTTGATTTTCTGTTCCGTTTACAAACATTTTGTTGGCTTAATCTTTGATTGTATACAGCCTCAGTAACGCGTTTTCGCTTCCTCATAAAAATATTTTTACCATTTTTGTCAATATTTGTCGATTTTTTATTATTATCCATTTTTTTACTTCTTTACAACAGCTGATCACAATAAACACAAAATTCAATATATCTATATACAAGCATATAAGTAGAGCCAACAGTAAATTACTTTACAGCGTTGCCGCTTCGAGATACCAGAATTTTAAGATTTCTAATTATTGTCTTTTATTAATTATCTATTTTTTTAACTATTAAAATATATATTTTTATTCTTTTATTTTTTTTATATTATTTGGTTTGATAATTTTTTTAAAAATTATAAAATATAATTAGTTTTTATTTTCCATTTTTTTAGTGTTCCGTACGGAACACTTATAAGATGACTTCGGTGGTTGCCTGTCTGTCTGTCCGTCCGTCTGTCTGTCACACCCGATTTTCTCCGAAACTATTTGTCATAGAAAGTTGAAATTTGGTAATAATATAGGAACTGATGGCCTCATCAGAGCCATGTAGTTTTGAAAGTCAAATTTTGACTTAAGGGGTTAATTTTGGGGAGTGAAATCAAAAGTGAAAAAAAAAATTTTTTAGTAGGTCAGTCGAGTGTGGTGTCAAATGAAAGCTTGTGAAAACACGAGTAAAAAATATATATGTAATGTAATACTTACGCACACTTTTCTTTGTATTATTTTTAAAAAATCGCGAAAAATCGCTGTCCCCCCACCCTATCTCGAAAAGTACTGAACAAAAAATTTTGAAAAAATTCTGGAATATTCTCCACGGGGTGTAGATTGAACGAAAATTATCACGAGTGTATTACCTTTAATAATTTATCTGGTATATAAAAAAAAAAAAAATTTTAAGGTCATCAGTATTCAGTAAAGATTGGAAACAAACTTTGTTGAAAACTCATTTGGGGTGTGTTTTGTGAAGTCAGTGATTATTTTATACCACCGTAACAACATTTTTTATTTTAAAAGCAATCAACGTACGGAACACTAATTATGCAAGTTCAACTTGCACTTGACCGGTTATTTTTTATAAGTTTGTACAAAACATCCAAAAGTTAATCCGTGCATGTTAAATTATTTAATAAAATTAAATAAACAATCTATAAGACTTAAAATGAATTTATTATCATAACACAGTGCAACACATAAAATGTAAACTAAATTCTGACTTCAGTTTCTGGAAGTGCCCACTCAAACTAGCAAAACCCTATTTGGGTTTTGATAGTTTAGTTCGATTTTTTTTTGCCGCCATCAATTTTTTTTTGCTCGAGTTTGGTTTTGCACGGTTATATCTCGTAAATTATTGGGAATTTCTCAATGCAATCTTCAGACGAAATGTTCTTCACATCAAAATACACAATTTTTGTGAACATGTCGAGGCCAGATTTTCACTCTTTCGGGGTGTTTTTAGTGCAGAAAGCCCGAAAAAATGCAATTTTTTCACATTTTCGACCATAACTCACAAACCGTGCATATTTTAGCATAACTGTCTGCGACAAAAATGTACTACACACAAGCGATTCCCGTTCAAATGTGTGTGTATTTATTCCAGCGTGTATATGTGTGTGTGTGTACCATAGCAGTTTACAAATTTTTTTTTTTCAATTGCTTTTCCAAAAATGGATGCTAATGGTTAGTAAACATTCAAAAGTGAGCTAAAAACCAGTTTCTTGAATGTAAAACCTGAAAAAAGCTGAAATTTTGGTGTGAAATTCCTTACAAGGGCCAAAAGAACTATAAGGATCGATTGTAGGTTATTGCAATGTTTAGCAAAGTTACTCGTGTGCAGAGAACATTTTTGTCGAAGATTGTTATACTAAAATATGCACGATTTGTGAGTCATGGTTGAAAATGTGAGAAAATGGCATTTTTCGGGCTTTCTGCACTAAAAACACCCCAAGAGTGGAAATCTGGCCTTGACATGTTCACAAAAATGGTGAATTTTAGTGTGAAGAACATTTCGTCTGAAAATTGCATTGAGAAATTCCCAATAATTTACGAGATATAGCCGTGCAAAACCAAAGCTCGAGAAAAAAATTGATGATGGCAAAAAAAAATTCGAACTAAACTATCAAAACCCAAATAGGGCTTTGCTAGTTTGGGTGGGCACTTCCAGAAACTGAAGTCAGAATTTAGTTTACATTCGATGACCTCGAAAATGTTGCACAGTGTAATAATAACCATCGTTAGTCTTATAAAAAATTTTAATTATTTAATACAAAGCATTTCTAAATGACAACATTCAAAACTTTTGGTTGGGATTATCCCACCTCAACCTCCTTAAGTTCAGGACGGGCAGGTCAGTGACATTTGCATATGCAGCGAGTATTTAAAACAGGGACTAGAGTCGCTTTGCGAAATATTGGGTCGCAGGTATTACCTATGACTATCTAAGTCACAGATATGATAATATCGCTCATCTCTATCATTAATGTTGGTTTGTGTTTTTTATTGTTTCATATACTTTATTTTTTGTTATTTTGTTTATATTTTAATGAAGTTTTCATGATACTATCATTAGGATAAACGTCGTTAATCATTTGTTATCTTGCCTAAAAATTTGCACGTTTTTACCGTTATGTTAATATAATAATAATATGTAAAAAAATAGTGTAACTATCGATTTACAACAAAAAATAAATCATATAACTTCTTTTCAGGATACAATGAATGACCTTGACTTAATACTGATAGGAGGCCAGTTTGCTTCTTCAACTTCTGACCAATTAAATTCCTTTATAGTCGGCGTACGATCAGGTAGTACTGATGAAGGCAAGCCTATTTACTTATCTTTCTCTAAAGTGAGCAGTGGATTAAATGATGATGAACTGGAAATGTTAAACCGAAAAATGAAAACTGACGGCAGAGTTTACAATAATGGACACAGCAATAGTTTAGTTTTTGGAAAAGAAGTCCCAAATTATTATATAGAGCCAGAACATTCTCTGATATTCGTAGTCAGAGCTACAGAGCTAATTAGAACAAGTGACGGATCCTACAAAACATCTTACACTTTGAGATTTCCGCGAGTTTTAAAAATAAGAGAAGACAAACCAGTTGACGAATGTCTAAATATGAATGAACTGCTCGACCTATCAAACAGCAATAAGCCTGTTATTAAACTTAATAAAAGAAATATTGACTTAGAAGAAATACTACAAACGAAAACGAGACAAGTCAAGAAAAAGACAGTTTATGTACCTAAATTTGCAGACTCCAAGCAAATATCTGATTTACTAGAAGACTATACATTCCATGTACTCAATCGTACTGAAGAAAAAACTAAAGATGATATTGAAGCACTTATTAAAAAAGCAGGTGGAAACACCTTCTATAAAGTTGACAATACTGTGGATATAGTTTTAGTGGGTGTATACAACACTAAAGCTAAAGAACTTTCTAGTAAGAGAAGAAAGTATGACGTAATAAACATCAACTGGTTATTCAGAACGCTTCAAGATGGTAACCTCTTAGGTTATGAAACTGAGGAAATATATTGTATAGGTAATAATATTAAAAATTGCCTATCAGATGAAGTAGACAGGTATGGTGACAGTTACATACAAGAAGCTACACCCGAATCACTTAAACACTGCTTTGAAATAATGCGCAATTTAAAGGAAGAACCCACTTTTGGTCCATTGATTGACATTCCTTATGTAAAAAACTTTCACAAGTTTATAGCATATTTTGATAAATACAGTGTAGTAAATGATGAAAGTTCAGAAGTTATATATAAGTCGCTATTAGATGAATTGGAATTTAGATATTATAATGGAACTGTGTGTAAAAATATTGCACCCGAAACAAATTTAGTTTTTCTCAATGGTGATGATAACAGAAAAGAAATTATAAACAATTACCTTAAAAGTATTGATAGATGTGATATAGAAATTAAGACAAGTGGTTTTATATATGAAGAAATATAAAATTATTTTTTGCTGTCTATTTATTTTCTTATGCTGTATCAAAGTTTTTGAGATTCACTTCGGTGTCAGCCTGTCTGTTTGCCTGTCTGTCACATCCAAAACTATATGACATATAAAGTTAAAATTTAGTACGAATATAGAAATTGATGGCCCAATCAGTTTTAAAAATTAAATTTTGACTTGAGGGGTTAGTTTTGGGAGTGAAATCGGAAGTGAAAAAAAATTTACCAGGTTATCTCTAGTGGGGTGTCAAATGAAAGAAAACTTGTGAAAACATGAGTTCAAAAATAATTATGGTGTAATACTTGCACATACGTTCCTGTGTATTATTTTCAAAAAATGGCTATAAATCGCTGCCCTCCCACCTTATCTCGAAAAGTACCAATCAAAAAATTCTGGTAATATATTTTTCACTACATTACTGCTACAAAGTCGCGAGTCACTCTTGTACCGAGACCAAATAATTTTATTTTATTTGTCTAAAATTAAACAAATATTTAGGGAGTAAATATTTGTTTTACACTTTTATTACTAGATTCTAGATTGAGCTAGATTGATTTACTGGCTATTAGAAGATGCTATAACTATTATACATTATGGACTAAGAACAAACGTGAAAATACATATTGGATCTTTATATATATATATATATATATATATATATATATATATATATATATATATATATGCAGTGGCGTGCAAAAGTTTCCGGCCAGTGACATTTCGTACTCTAATTTATTAAAAAAAAAACCGGTCAAGTGCAAGTTGAACTTGCACAATTAGTGTTCCGTACGTTGATTGTTTTTGAAATAAAAAGTTTTTGTTAGGGTGGTATAAAATGATCAGTGACTTCACAAAACACACCCCAAATGAGTTTTCAACAAAGTTTGTTTCCAATCTTTACTGAAAACTGGTGACCTTGAAATATTGTTTTTTTTCTATACCAGATAAATTATTAAAGGTATGATAATTTTCGTTCAATCTATACCCCGTGGAGAATATTCCAGGATTTTTTCAAATTTTTTGATCAGTACTTTTCGAGATAAGGTAGGGGACAGCGATTTTTCACGATTTTTTAAAAGTAATACGAAGAAAAGTGTGCGCAAGTATTACATTATATATATATTTTTTACTCGGTTTTCACAAGCTTTCATTTGACACCACACTCGATGACCTAGTAAAAAAATTTTTTTTTTCACTTCCGATTTCACCCCTCAAAACGAATCCCTTAAGTCAAAATTTATGTTACGGTGATATAAAATGATCAGTGACTTTACAAAACACACCCCAAATAAGTTTTCAACAAAGTTTATTCCAATCTTTACTGAAAATTGATGACCTTGAAATTTCTGTTTTTTTTATATAACAGATAAATTATTATAGGTAATGCACTCGTGATAATTTTCGTTCAATCTACACCCCGTGGAGAATATTCCAGAATTTTTTCAAAATTTTCTGATAAGGACTTTCCGAGATAAGGCGGGTGGACAGCGATTTTTCGCGATTTTTTAAAAATAATACAAAGAAATGTGAGCGCAAGTATTACATTATGTATATATTTTTTACTCGTATTTTCACAAGCTTTCATTTGACACCACACTCGATTACCTAGTAAAAAAATTTTTTTTTCATTTCCGATTTCACCCCCCAAAACTAACCCCTTAAGTCAAAATTTAATTTTCAAAACTACATGGCTCTGATGAGGCCATCAATTCCTATATTGCTACCAAATTTCAACTTTCTATGACAAGTAGTTTCGGAGAAAATCGGGTGTGACAGACGGACAGACAGACGGACAGACACCGAAGTGATCTTATAAGTGTTCCGTACGGAACACTAAAAAGACTAATGATTTTTAATCATTATGAGATGTCAGTATGAGATATAGGAAACAAAATAATATAGTAAAATAATATTATTTATGTTTGTGAATATATTTATTACTATTATTCTTATATTTATATGGCGTGCAAAAGTTTCTGGCCACTTTGTACGACGAGAAAAATTATTAGTCCATATGCTCTATAATAGACTTCAATTATATTTTTATGTTAATATTTTGTAGTCATACCCTTTGCAGCGATAATAGCCGCACAACGATGTGGCATTGACTCAATTAATCAATTAAGACAAGCAGGTGAAATTTTATCCCATTCTTCCTTCAATGATTTGAATAATGCGGCTTTATTTGAATATGTATGCTTTCGAACTTGACGATCTAGCGTTTCCCATAAGTGTTCTATTGGGTTCAAGTCCGGTGATGGCTAGCTTAAAACTCTCACATTTGAAGCAGAAAACCACTGTTTTAACAACTTGGATCATTATCCTGCTGAAATATCCAATTTCGCGGCAATGTTTCTTCAGCATATGATAACAATGTTTTCTAAAATGTCCTTGTAAATATCAGCGTTCATATTTCCGTTGATCTCGATCAATGGACCGACTTCTTGTGCAGAGAAAATTCCTCAAACCATCATACTTCCTCCACCGTGTTTTACAGTAGGAATTTGGTACCGAACATCATTTCTCGTACCAATAGGACGTCGTACATATTGTCTACCATCGCTTCCAAAAAGATTAAATTTAGATTCGTCTGAGAAAGCTATTTTTTTCCAATCTTTGATCGTCCAATTTAGGTGATCTTTGGCAAATTGTAATTGTAATTCTTATTCTTTTTACTGATTAATGGTTTTTTAATACCTATACGGCCAAAAAGTCCACATGATGTAGTCTTCGTGTCACAGTACCGACTAACATTAGCTAGGTTTTCATCCTTAGCTCGCGTGCAATTTCGGCAGCAGTTTTCTTGACATCCGCAGTTGATTTGCGTTTAATGATACAATCTACTTTTTTAGACGTTTTTCTTGGTCTTTTATTACCCGGACGATCTTTTAAACTATATCCACAACGGTATTTTACAATAATATCGTTCATGGTTGATTTACCTATCGATAATAATGAAGTAATCTTACGAGAAGACTTTCCTTCTTTTGAAAATTTTATTACACTCTCACGAATTTGGATTTGCATATGCCGAGCCATGTTTATGCTCCCACGACCTTTTATGAACTAAATGTGAACAGTCAACGCGCTATTATTCGTAAATACGTCTTTGAACGTCCTACTGTGTCAATATATATTATGTGGCCGGAAACTTTTGCACCTATAAATATAAGAATAATCATAATAAATATATTTACAAACATAAATAATATTCTTTTACTATATTATTTTGTTTCCTATATATCATACTCACATCTCATAATGATTTAAAATCATTAGTCTTTTTTTTAATAAATTAGAATACAAAATGTTACTGGCCGGTAACTTTTGCACGCCACTGTATATGTGTATATATATATATATAAATATATATATATATATATATATATATATATATATATATATATATACATATACATATACATATACATATACATATATATATATATATATATATATATATATATATATATATATATATATATATATATATATATATATATATATATATATATATATATATATATATATATATATATATATATATATATATATATATATATACATATATATACATATATATATATATATATATATATATATATATATATATATATATATATATATATATATGTCAGAGATTAAATTAACTTAGCTTAGGTAAGGATTTTATTTTAAAAGCCATCACCGTACGGAACATTAATTGCGCAAGTCCAACTTGCACATGCAGTTTTTTTAGAAACTACAAAGGGTTGAACTGTGTATATATGTAAATAATTTTCTAGATATACAGAATACAGTGCAGTTTTCTTACGAAGGGCCAAAGGTTTTTAATATATTTTCTACTCCCTGGAAACCTTCATACTTGATAATAAAGACTTAACAACGTAATCCGAAGACATTACTTAATTTGTGTTAAAAAATTTCTTGAGATATACTAAAAATACTCTGGTCAATCTTCCCAACTTATATCCAACCCGATATTGACATTTCGCAAAAGATCGCGAAAAAGATGGGGCTCAGTTTTCAATCCCGACTTGACATATTAGGATAGACAAAGCAGTATAACATATCAGTAGAATCGAATTACGTTACTGTGTTACGGCAAAATTATGGTAAAATCAAATTAAAATCAAAAATTGTATAAGGATATGGAGGCTACCCATTAACAAGATTTATATACTGACTTCGTTAACTCGTTAGTTTACTAATTAAATACAGGTGTTTCATAAAAATAAATACGCCGATTACACCGCCACCACCAAGTCGGCCAGGATTATCCTCAGCCGCCTAAAACGCCATCTCAACAAGCTAGTGCCCTGGTTGGAACTTTGGAGAATCCAGATCAACCCAGCGAAGACCCAAGCCATCATGTTCACCAAGACTCGCATCTCCACACCGGCAAGCCTCACCCTCCAAGGCACCACACTTCGATGGTCAGGCAGCATCAAGTATCTGCGCCTCCATTACGCCAAGCGGTTAGTATGGAAGGACCAGGTTAGCGCCTCCGCCAAGAAAGCTAACCAACTGCTCGGAAAGCTGTACCCACTTCTAAACAAGTCCAGCAAATTGTCAACTCGCAACAAGTTGACAATTTACAAGACGATCATCCAAGCCGGAATGACCTACTCCAGCCCAGCATGGTGCCAAACGTCACGTCCCCGCAGATCGATCCTCCAGACCATTCAAAACAAGGTCCTCAGCATCATAGCCAAAGCCCTATGGTTCGTCCGCAATACTCGGCTGCACAAAGACCTCCAGATGCCCACAATCTCCTGGACAAAGTCATTCACCACCCCAAGCCCACAGTCAGGACCGTCTACCGTCCGCCTCCACGCCAAGCCCGCCGCCATCTGCGAAGACCCAGCAACCCCCTGCCACTAGATTAGTTAATCTTAATTAATATCAAGTTTAATTTTAAGTTTTCTGCTCACGAAATATCTTAAGTTCTCTCAATACATTTATATAAACTCCTTACCTAGGCTAAGTTAGTTAGGTCCCTGTCATGTATATATCTTAAGATCCAAATTGTAAATCATGTTCTAACCAAATCATTGTATAATAGTTATAGCGTAGAAACTAGTTAGCAGTCGATAAAAATAATAAGTAATCATAAAATTATGAAATAACAACTGGATGGATTTTAATGCTGTTTTCAGTGTCTTTTAAAACGGTTCTCAGGAACGGTTTTAGAATATAAATGCTCTAAAATTCAAAATACACTATGAACCTTTTACTGATTTTCAGTTCCAACTGATTTGGCCAAAATTGATATCAAGAGATTCCTGAGGTTGCAGATTATGAAGAATATATAGTTTTATAAATTTAAAATGGAGCATCTAATATGGCGAATTAAAATTTAATAATTTCCCATTTCGACAAATTGAATTATGTAAGATTAGTATTAGGAGTTTCTGAACCCGACCCCAACTGACAATATCTCGGCGTCATACATAACTTCACATTTTTAAAATGTTTTTGAAGTTGTTAACAATGTTTTGGGAATTCTAAAACCGCTAAAACTTGGAAACTAATATAACTTACCAACAAAATCTGTCCGTCGTAATTTGGTGAATCAGCTTGCAATGGATTGATCCACACAGAATCTGCACTATCGGCGGAACTCATTTTATCTTGTGAATCGGAATCCGATTTCTTCAATTCTTCCAATTTTTTCTTCACTTGGTCTTTAACAGTTTTTGTAACGGTTTTTGCTGTTGATGTATTAGTTGAAAATGTTGCTTTAGCGTTTTCTATATTGTCCTGTAGGCCTAGGCAATAAGAAACACAAAAGTTAAGTTAGAAATAGGATTTGTTATAATTGGTGTGGTACCTGTTAAGCGTAAACCTTTGCGGAAACCAGCCCTTCCAAAATCCAATATGCCCTCAACCACACCTGCAGCCTCATCCTAAAAAGGTATAAAATGCAAAATTCCGGACAAATCTTTTAAATCTTCTCTTTTTTTTTTTAAACAAACGCCCCTGTCCCTTGATCCTGGCTACACTACTGCTATATACATATATTTAGAACTATAGAAAACACCAAAAATTCTATGTTATACTGGGTGTTTATTTAAAAAACTAATTTTATGTTTCAACTTTTGTATTGATTATTCTTTTAAATAAGCAAGATAAAGCGGTGGTTAAAATTTATCCAATAACAACCCCCTTAACTAGCCAAAAACAAAATAATAAGGTGGTAGGTTACAGTTAAAAAGAATAATATTTTCTCTTTAGTTTGTGTTACATCTTTTACACACGGGTATTTATATTGTATACCTAAACTAAGTAAATTTTGAAGCAACGGCATTTTAAAAAATATATTTTTTACAATTTACAATTTTTGCTATAGTAACTATTGATAGTCGGTCAAGTAAGAACGTGTCCGTGATAATTCATTTTTGGTAGGTGCGATTCTAACGATTCAACAAAAAATCGGTATAGAGAATCTTTGTCTAAAACGCATTTTAGTGAAAGTATTAGTCGATTCCGACGTTTCGTCGAAATGATGTAAAATCCAAAATGAGTCACTTGTTTCCACGCTCGAGGCAGTCTTTCTTTGTTCCCATCCAAAGGGGCCTAAAATGATACATTCCACGGCCACTAAATATTTTAAAAAGTCGGTCTCGTTTCTGAGGTGGATAAATCGGTAGCTCGGTAGGCAAAGTCGCTCCGAAACTCGAAAAAAAACGAATGTTATTGTTTTCACGGGGCCCGAAATTGACGCTACGTCAAGAAGCAGCAAAATTAAGAAAATCGGGTTTGAATGTGTCTCATAAGACCATTCGACAACATCCTCGTGTTCATGATGTCAAATTCCGAAGCACGTTCAAGAAACCTGAGCGAAAATCAAGTCGCGAAGCGGCTCGCTTGGGCCCAAATAAGTTACTAGAGTGGCCCTCACGATCGCCGGACGCCAACCGGCGTTTGGTCTCTTGTAAAGAGAAAGCTCAGAGGAAAGACTCTGAGGACTTTGACTCAGTTGCCTCTCGAAAAATTTGGAGATCATTACCACGCGAGGATGCGGACAATCTCGTCGACAGCATACCTCGAAGATGCCGGGCGATTATTGAAGCAAGAGGCGATTGGACAACTTACTAAGGCAATTGAGCTGTTGTTAGCACACCAAAGAATACACACACAAATTTTTCTCGAAACACATTTTTTCAAGATTATGAGCGGTTAAGTTCTTACTTGACCGACTGTATAGCGCGCATGTAATTTTGCAGCTCAATTCATCGAGTGCTTTATCGAGTCCAGAAAAGCGGGATTGTGACTGTTTTTAGTTTAACAGTAAAACGAGGCTCCGTCACTTAGTTGGGAGATTCCTAGCCAAGAGCCGTTTTTTTGTCAGTGCTGGGTTCGAAAACGAGGTTATACCCGACAGTTTTGTCACAGTTTTTTGATGAAACTTTTGACTAGTTCAGAAAAGAATATAATAATGGTTTTTAAATATTAAATTCCGACGGGTGTATGGTCGACTAGCTGGGGATTCTACTGAGACATCTCCAAACTCGAAAATGTGTAAATCATCTCCAGGGGGTGGTGGAAATCTGAAAGCACGAAGCTGGGGGTAAGGTGGAGTATTGTTTTTAAACAGAGACAGATGCATTAAAGAGAAGAGAAATATAATATGCATTTCGGAGCATGTTTCTAAAGGCATCTTTCAAAATTATCAGTTTCTCCACCGATGCCAACCGGTGACGGACCAAAACATTTCTAAAACTACCGAGCAATTTGCGGTGCTATTCACCGCTGTATTTCTAAATTAGTCAATTGAAGTCCAATTTGAAAAGTGTAAGGCGCAGAAACTATCGGATTTTGAAATTGGAATTTCGGTGAGATTCAACTTTACTTTTTTAATCTGTTTTGATTTGGAAAATTGAAAATGTTATGAAAACGAATGTTTTGGCGTAGGTATTTAATAAATAAGATAATATAAAACGGTAAACGGAATGGCACACTCAAATAGATCCGCCCGTTTAAAAATTAACCTTGCTGACGTTCTTCCTCTGCTGCTGATTAAACCGATTACGAGACCGAAATCTCCTCTCGGAAAATCATCATTATCATCAATCCGGTTTTGTTATAGCATTCTTCGTCTTCCAGTTCCCGGTTTCCATCCTCTTTGATCTTTCCAATCTCCGGGTCTTAGAGATTTCTCTCTGACATTGCCCTCTGAACACCTCCAAACCATGTCTCCCCTCTTCTTCTGCTTTCGCTTGGTATTCACTTCAGAACCATCTTTGGTATTCGGTGTTCTTCCATTCTTCCCACGTGTCCGTGCCATATAAGTTGCCGTTGTTGAATTTTCTCAATAATCGTGGTTTTTACTTTCATTACACATACATATGCTTTCATTTCTAACTCTATCCATTCTTGACACTCCAGCCGATCTTCGTTAGTAATCCATTTTGAGTGCCATTAGTTTCTGTTCCAACCATTTCGTCAATTGCCAAGTTTCACAACCGTATAACACGATACTCTTAAATACTGCATTATAAATGAGGTGCTTTCTCTGTGATATTATTTCTTCGACCACAGAACAGAATTTGTGGGTCTTATAACCGCCTTTCTTTGATCAATGACCTTACCGGTATTTAGAGTAAGGCTTCCCTGTTTTCCTCCTATATACAAATATTTGTTTTTCTTGCAGTTAACTGTTAAACTCCAGTTTTTATAATCTTCAAACAATTTTCTTGCCATAAATTCAAGGTCTTCCTTGTCCTGACCAATAACCACCTGATCGTTGGCAAAATGTAGAGTGTACAATGTTGTTTCGTCGGTCAGCTGTATTCCCATTCCTCCACATGCTTTTCGCCATCTCTCTAATGCTTCATTCAGATAAATTTTGAATAATGTAGGAGATAGACAGCAACCCTGTCTGATACCCTTTGTTACAGAAAAAGTTTCGGAGAGAATGTTTTCCAACTTTATTCGGGATCGTGACTGGTCGTACTGCCGTTTTACTGCGGCGATTATTGCACTGTTTATGGTTGATCGTTCCAATATTTGCCATAGTTTTTTCACTGGGACGGTATCATATGCTTTGGTTAGGCCTACAAAGAGTAGATGAAGCCCTCTGTTTGCTCTCGTTTTTGCGTTTAAGTACACTAAATATATTATCTACACACGATCCTACCAGCTCTAAAACTAGATTATTGTTCAGTCTCGTGGGGATTATATTCATCCTCAATTATATTTGTTAAAATTTATTAGTGGACTTGACTGAGGGTATTCGTTACTGATTTACATCTATAGTTTTGACGGCTAGTTCTATCTCCCTTTTTGTGGATTGATGTTATCCAAGCTTCTTTTCAAATCTGAGGTGGTTTCTTTCCATTTATGGTATATATTTTTCGAATATGTGCATTATTATTAACTTCTTAGTCCCATTTTTAGCAATTCTGCGGAATATCCCCTGGTGCAGCTGCTTTTCTGTTCTTCATTGACCGAACCGCTTTTGAAACCATCTCTTCTGTTGTATTTATATGTTGGCCCTGAATATGGTAATTGGTTGGTGATTGCGTTGCATACTGCTCTCTATTTTCGAGAAGTTCTTGAGAGTAGTGCTGGTACCATTCCTTTAATTTTATGGAATTTATATTCGGAGAATTACTGGTAAATTTTCCAAAATGCCCTATTTTTGTTTTTTAACCAATACCAAAAATCTTATTAAAGGGGAGTTAACTTAAGAATATAAAATTGTCCAATTTCTGTCACCTTTCCAAGTACTTTGACAAAATTTTGTATGAGGTAGATGAATTTTGCAGTTTTTATGATTTTTCTCTTCCGAAACCTGAATTTAAATAATTTGGAGCGTCGCGCAGTGATAAAGAATGAAATGGACCAGAAGTTATTCATGAAATAATCTCCCAGGTATATGATAATGACAACTTATCTTATTTTCAAACAAAGTTTTGGTTTTAACAGTTGCAATGGGGCCGAGACTCAATTCAGAATGACCCCCTATCAGGAAAACCAGTTGAGACAAGAACTGAGAAAATCATCAGGCTGGTTGAGAACTTGCTGCTGTCAGAACGACAAGTGAGGATGCCAGTGCTTCCTAAAAAGCTGGAGTATCTGAAACTACAGCTTTCAAGATTGTGCACAAAGGTTTAGAGATAAAAAAAAGTTTTGCACACTTCTTACATCAGAGCAGAAACTGTCGGGGAAAGAAATTTCTAAAAAACATTTTGCCGCTTTAGAGAATGA
Source organism: Pachyrhynchus sulphureomaculatus (assembly GCA_019049505.1). Lineage (NCBI taxonomy): Eukaryota > Metazoa > Arthropoda > Insecta > Coleoptera > Curculionidae > Pachyrhynchus > Pachyrhynchus sulphureomaculatus. The sequence goes on from CM032456.1 coordinate 192,611,239, forward strand.
TAAGAGTTATTTGTTACAGAGGACGAGATTTGGTTTTCTATTGGAATTCTCCCACGAAGCAGGAATCCATGCGATCACTACACCCCAAAGGCGAAAACCCAATCCTGATCTGGAAAATTAATGGCGCTTGTTTTTTGTGACTGCGAAGGAATTTTCCTTAGATGATGATGACGCTGAAGAGTCGTTTATTGAGGCGCAGACCAAACCATATTTTTTGATTGAACGAAACAACTCGAAAAATGTTCGACTATGTGTAGTAGTATAGATAATAGTTTTGTAGAAAAATAATTTGCCTTTATTTTACAAGGCCGGTTTGAAAGAATTTTTTTTTTTTTTGACGTGAAATATGTTTTATTTTTCAATATAATCTTCTGAAACTTCAATACATTTATTACAACGATTTTCCAATAATTCAATACCGACATTAAAGTATGATTCTGGGATCCATCCACGGCTGGAACAGCTTCGTCATTTGTTGTAAAACGCTTTCCAGCCAGGAACTTTTTTAGGTTTGGAAACAAATAATAGTCAGAGGGAGCCAAATCTTGTGAATACGCTGGATATTCGAGCAATTCGTGCAACATGTGCATTGTCTTGATGAAATGAAAAGATGATTCTTTTCTTCTTTAAAGCAGGTCTTTTCTCACGATTTTTTACATCCAACTGATCCAAAAGATTACGATAATATTCAGAATTAATTGTTTTACCTTTCTGAAGATAATCGATCAACAAAACATCTTTGTAATCCCAAAAAACTGTTGCCATAACCTTCCCTGCTGATGAAACCGTCTTTGCCTTCTTTAACGCTCTTCCACCGGCTTCAAGCCTTTGTTTCGACTGTTCTTTTCGGTCTGGATAGTGGTGGATCCAAGTTTCATCAACAGTTATGAAACGACGCTTGAAATCCATTTTATTTTGCCTAAAACGCTTGAGAAATACGCATTCGAATGCGTTTTTGGTCAATTGTCAGCAAATGCGGCACACATCTTGCACAAAGTTTTTTCATATGTAATTCTTCATGCAAAATATTTCCAATTCGTTTTTTTGAGACGCCTATGGCCTCAGCTATTTCACGCACCTTCACTCGTCGATCATCTAACATCATATCACGGACTTGTTGAATGATTTGTAGTGTTGTAGCAGTTTTTGGACAACTTTCGCGTGGATCATCTTCGAGGCTTGTATGACCAGATTTAAAAACAGCAGCCCATTTCTTCACAGTGGAAAGTGAAGGTGATGCATCCTTATACACTTTTACAAATTTCGGATGAATTTTTGTTGGTGTCAAACCATCCAAAACAAAGAGTTTAATCACTGCACGATATTCAGTTTTTTCCATTTTAAAAAAATTGATGACACGTCAATATAAAACAGCAGCTGTTACTCGAATGAACTGACAGATTGAAATAAAATTTTACGTGTCTTTATATAAAAGATGGAACTTTCCAATACAATTATGGTTTCACAGTTTCTAACGCTATCTATCTGTCCAGCTGAGAACTTTTCAGGCAGCCTAGGTAAAAAACACCTTCCTATTTGAATGCATATTTTTTCATTCAGAAAATAGAAATTAAATACCCAAAAGCATCAAAGCAGATTAATTAAAAAGGCAGAAATTCCAAATAAGTTAATTGACTAACTAAGGCAAAGTTAGGTATAGGATACCAAAAAAAGCCCACGCCCCTTATCCAATACAAAATTCTATTCTATCACTGCACTATTAGAACAATCAAAATAAACGTATATTAAAAAAAGATGTACTCAAGAACAGCTAAAAATATTTATGTTATTATTTGAAATGCAATTTCTAACCTTACATCGACAACCAAAATTTAATGTTGTGTTTGCAGACTTTTCAAATGTACTGTCATCAAGACAATTAAAGAAAAATTAACAAACAATTCTGTTTTTTTTTTCTTTCTTTGACGTAGATGTAGTTTAAGAAAAAAAATATAAACATTGATTTATCAGCTGAAAACAACAATGACGTTAACAACTATACCTCGTTGTTGGCTCATTTTGGTTTCATGTTTGTAATTAATAGCCCCACCCGAGTAACACCTGAAACTAGTTCCATACTGGATCATTTTTTATTAAAAAATCTTAGATCTAATCCTGATTATTCCTCTTTTATTTGATTGATTCATAAGTTTTATATCCCGAGAGAGATACACACTAATCAGTGGGTATGGTGCTCTTGTGAAGTCTCTGTTGATGTACAGTATATTTGTGTGGGGTGGTGTTTACCAGAATTCCATATATCCCTTGAAGATGGTACAAAATTACCTTGTCAAGATCAGATTTCAAAAAAACCAACGTTTTTCTACCGACCTATTCAACTCTGCTCTTACGGATCATTATCCAGTAATGTTGAATGTGTCCACTCAGCAAGGGGAACAATCACAGGGCGTTGCTGATGTAAAAATACTGACCTATTTTAAAATTGATTATCAGATTTTGGGTGACCTTTTGGGAGGGAGACTTGGAGGAGTGTCTTAGTCTCATAATTTCGAAGTTGCCACTCAGAGATTCTGTAAAGTGACAACTAAAATGCTTCAGAGGGTTAAAAATAAGAAACCCTTTCGCAATAGGGAGCACAAAAAATTAAAACCGTGGATAACTAATGAAATTATCAATTCAATTAGAGCAACAGATAAAATGAAAAAGAAGCATCACAATGATGCAAATAAAAAGACATTTACCGAGTACCGAAATAATTTAAATACAATCATTCAGAAACAAAAAATTAATTACTACAAAAATGAAATTGAAAATAGCAAAAACAATATTAAAAAAATATACAATATAATTTTAAATGCACCAAATGATAATATCATGTTTCCATCAAAACCTGATAAATCTGCTTGTTCATTTAATTAACTTAATCTTTAAAACAGTCAATGTCCCAAGTGCATTTAAAATTGCGATTGTCACCGCTATCCATAAGGCAGGAAACAAAGCCCATATAAACAACTATCGCCCAATCAGTATTATAAATACGTTTGCCCAGATCTTTGAAAAATGCCTGAAAGATCGTTTAGTCGATTTTTTCCAGCAGAATAATATCATATCCCAAAGACAGTATGAATACATGAATGGCTTCAGTACTGCGGATACAATCTGTGAACTAACCGGGCATATAACTAACAATCTTGACATTGGCAATAAATGCCAAGACGTTCGACACGGTCCCATGCCTCCCTGGTTGACGTACTAGGTTCATATGGGGTGGGGGGCAGTGTGTTGAACCTCTTTGCGAGATTTCTGGGAGGTCGATCGCAGATGGTGAAAATTGGAGACATTTATAATGGCCCATCGCCTGTCAATCACATCACAATGGGAATTCTACAGGGTACTGTTTTAGGCCCCATACTATTTATTGCATACATCAATTCCTTGATCAGTATGAAACTGGATAAGTTCAATATTTTCTCATGCTGATAAAACCATTGTGGGGTTTACAGGGCCATCGTGGTTGACTATTCATGATTCTGGCATTGAGGTTATGGATAAAATTAAAAACTAGTTGGACCCATTAAAACTGACCTTAAATACTCCAAAAACAAAATATATAGCATTTTCCATCACTTCTGCCAACGACCAAACTTTCATAGCATTCATGTAAGTAATCTTGAGGATGATATTCTGAAAATGGACTCTATAAAATATTTAGGAGTAAGTGGAATCGTCATGTTCACAGACTTGTGAGGAATATAAAAGGATTGATTCATAAGTTTTATATCCTGAGAGAGATACACACTAATCAGTGTGTATGGTGCTCTTATGGAGTCTTTGTGGATGTACTGTATAGGCGTGCGGGGTGGTGTTTAACAGAATTCCATATATCCCTTGAAGATGGTACAAAATTACCTGGTCAAGATCATATTTCGAAAAAATCAACGTTTTTTCTACCGACCTATTATACTCTGAAGATGTTTTGGATGTGCGTACTTTGTACTGTTTCACGACTTGCTCCTATATTCATAAAACTAACAAATTTAAAGAATTCGTGAATCATGCTCATGGTACCAGATATATGGCCGATAGACACTTAGAAATGCCTATAAATAGGACATAAAAAAAAACAGATCTTTTTTTTATTTGGCTTTCAGGATGTATAACCTGCTCCCTCTAACAAGAGTATATATATGTTTAATAGTACATGTAGGGTGTTTTTCATAAAAATTTAATTAAATTCAAAGAGATGTTTTGATCTTTTAGTTGATAGGGTTAACTTGTGAAAGTGTAAAGATGTTTATGTACATATTGTGGGTACTCTTTAATTATTTGTATTTTTATATAATTCAAATGATTTTTGAGTTTTATTTTTTCTTTTTTTTTAGATTATATCAAGCATATATGGGTGTTCACTCACCTAGGTGCAGTACATTCAATTACTCTAGTACGTTGTAAATAAATTTTGTAAACTTACTGTATTATGATATTATAAACTATTATGAAAAAACAAAAAAAAAATTGTAATATATGTATTATTTTTCCAAAAAAAAAAAGTATATTTTGTCTAAGTAAATTTTAAAAAGATTAGTAGAAGCAAGCTTATCCAGGGTCAATGCCGGGGTTTTAAATGTATAAAAATATATTTGTGCACAAAACCAAATGCAATGTTAATTCAAAAGCAAGGGAAAAGAAACAAAGCTTTAAAATAGTTCACATACCTCTGGCTGCGCATGTAGAAGACGCTGAGTGTTTGACAGAACGGAAGAATGCAGAAGAGTGTGTGGTGGTATATAGTGTAAGTAATTTAGATTTTCTATTTGCTGTTTGTCAGTGTCAGTTACCTGAAAATCACCAATTTTGTGTAGAGCATTATGCACAGTCGTCTCTTGGAGATCTTTTATGTTGTGCAGGGTACGCTCAGTTGCATCGCCTAAAAAATATTATTAAAGTAATTTCTTCATTATACTGGCTTACAAAATATCCAAATTTTAAAAATTAAAAACCGGCAAGTCAGACTTGCGCACTTAGTGTTCCGTGCATTGATTGCCTTTAAGGTAAACATTTTTGTTACGGAAGTATAAAATGATCAATGACTTCACAAAGCACACCCCCAATTAGTTTTCAACAAAGTTTTTTTCCGATCTTTACTGAAAACTGATAACCTTAAAATTTTAGTTTTTTTATATACCAGATCAATTATTAAAGGTGATGCACTCGTGATAATTTTTGTTCAATCTACACCCTATGAATAATATTCCAGAATTTTTTCAAAATTCTTTGATAAGTTCTTTCCAGATAAGGACGGACAACGGTTTTTCGCATTTTTTTAAAAAATAATACAAAGAAAAATGTGCGCAAGTATTACATTATATATATTTTTGAACTCGTATTTTTACAAGCTTTCATTTGACACCCCACTTGATGACCCAATATTTTTTTTTTTTCACTTCTGATTTCATCTCCCAAAACTAACCCCTTAGGTCAAAATTTAACTTTCAAAACTACACGGCTATGATGGGGCCATCAATTCTTATATTAGTGCCAAATTTCAACTTTTTATATCAACTAGTTTCAGAGAAAATCGGGTGACATACCGAAGAAATCTATAAGTGTTCCATACGGAACACTAAAAACAACATTTACTTTATTTACATATACTTACTGATAGGTTTAATTGAGCTTTTCAAACCCTCCATGGACGTCATATGCATTACTTCATTAAAGAGGTGAGAAGCACTTGGCGGGGAATCATGTTTTGTATCATCTGGTTTAACTACAGCACAGAAATATTCAATTATTTTATACTGTATTTTCATAATCAATCTTAACGACTAAGGTTTTTGAATAGAAGGAATATAGGTCACTTTTGAAATTAAGTTGTCCTTTCACCTACCTCAAAACATACTACTAAAATATCGTGGTCCTTTAGAATTCCTCAAATCCATAACAAATTTTTGGGGATTTTGGAACCACTGTTGTAATTTTTACAACCGGTATGCATTGTTGTGTTGACAATTGTAGGCTAATGTAATATGCGGATGATAATTCTTAGGAGCTATAGTAGGCTTAACGCATTATGGGCGGACCGGGAAATTAATTAGTGTTTAAATTCGATCATCACCTACTCTAATAAAGTGGTTTAAGGATAAATCCAAGAAAGTCGGCAGTAATGTATTTTGGAATAAACAGTGATTGGGTTTCGACTAATTTTAATTTAAGTATGGCCCAGGAGAGAATTGCCTTTGTTACTCAATATAAAAATTTGGTATTATTATTCGATAGTAAGCTCAGGTTAAGAAAGCAGGTTTCTTTGGTGGCTCAAAGGATATATTATTCACTACGTAATTTGGTATAAGAATCGGCATATCCTCAATTTGACCTTAAAAAAATATTTGTGCGAGACTCTTGTCCTTTCTCACTCTAATTATTATAATTTTGTTTATGGTCCGTGTCTGAACCTCATGTCGAAGAATAAGCTGCAAAAAATTCAAAACTCCTATGTACGTTTCATTTTTGGATGCAGGGGGAGGGAAATAGTTGCGTATTAAGGATAGAAAAAGGCTATATCTGGGTTGCTTCCTCTATAGACCGTTGAAGACCGGAGTGCCGGAGTATCTGTGTGGAAGGCTGCATTATCGAAGCTCGGCACTGTGTAATACTAAGTACAATGACCGCTTTCAAATACCAAAGCATCATACAAATGTTTCTAAATAGTCTTTCGACTATACAGTCCCTGGCCAAATTATTAGACGCACTGTATTTTTTTTTAGTAATTTTATGTTTCTTAAGAGTTTTTATGCAATAATGGTATATTTAAACTACAATATTATTGATTTTTATTTAAAAGAATTGTTGTAGACTACATATTTGTATTTATTTTTAACATATGGCAACACTGTGTTGACAAAGTGATACATGAACGTAAAGAAGTACAAACCTGTATCATTCGCGATCGGAATCGAGTCAGGTACGGACGTGTTTCTGTGGCTTTATGGACTGTGATTGTTTGTTTAACAGTTTTATACTACTCAGTTATTAGTTTATTTTGTATGCAGTGTTTTAAAAAAGTAACTGGACTATTTTCATTATGGGTAGAAAAGGCGATCTTTCACCACGTAAAAAAGCTGAAGTGAAGGCCCTTGTGATTGCGAAAACATTTACAAACCGAGAAATATCACGAAGATTGGAGGTTTCTGAAGCTAGTGTACGACGCATAAAAAAGAAAATTGAGTCAGGGAAGGAATTAAGCCCGAAAAGAAAGAAAAGATGCGGTAGAAAACCAATTTTCACTCCACGGTCAGAGAGATGTTTGAAGAAAATTTGTGTAGAAAACAGATTTGCTACCACAAAGGTAATAAAATCACAACTCCAGGATGCTAGCGTAAATGCTTCTGAGCGCACTGTTCGAAGAAAATTGAAAGAATTAGATTTTAAGGCCTGTCGCTCCGCCAGGAAGCCCAAGTTAACAGCTGCAATGAAAGCAAAGCGCCTGAAGTGGGCCAAACAATGGCAAGACAAAGATGTGGACTTCTGGAGATCGGTAAGATACAGCAATTTAATCAATAATTGATACATTATTATCATTTTCAGTTAAATAAAGCAAATAAACATGGAAGTTTATATATTTTTCCTATTTTTGACAGGTCTGCTTCAGTGACGAAAGCACATTCGAAATTTTGCAGAATAAAGCTCAGTATGTGTGCGTCGTCGTCATGGAGAAAAGTTTCATCCTGATTGTGTCGTCCCGACGGTTAAACATCCCACCAAAGTGATGATTTGGTCAGTCATCAGCGGCAAGGGCACTGGACGTCTGTACGTCGTCAAAGGAATAATGAGGCAAGATCAGTACAAAGAAGTATTACAAAATCGGTTGATTCCGCAGCTCAGAGAATGGTTTCCAAATGGGGAACCATTCACTTTCATGCAAGATGGAGCTCCCTGCCACACTGCTCGGTCTGTTAAAGCTTTTTTGGCAGAAAAAAAAATATCCCTCTGTTGGATTGGCCCTGATATGAACCCCATTGAAAATGTGTGGGAGCTGATGAAAAGAGAAGTGGCTAAAGATGTGATTACCAACAAAACCCAGCTCCTAGAAAAGATTATTCATGTGTGGAATCATCATCCTCAAATGCAGGAGACAGTACAATCTTGCACTGATAGCATGCCGCGCAGAATTAAAGCTTTGATAGCGGCTAAAGGTGGCTCAACTAAATATTGACTTTTACTAACATTAATTTCACTCTTCTTTAAAACTTAATAAACTTATGCTTTTCTAAATTAATGTTGTTTTATTTATGTCAAATAAATAGGTAATTGATTGGATAATATAAAAATAAAAAACAAATCAATTTAAAATAATAAAACGGTACAATATCACTCGGTAATTAATATTTTATATGAAATCTTGCAGTGCGTCTAATAATTTGGTCAGGGACTGTATATCTGCTAAACTTCTGAACAAGATTCCTGAATTTTCTTTCAGAAACAGCTGAAGAAAATTTTATTTCAGGGTTGTTGTTATTATTATGACTTTTTAATTGTTATTATTACGTCTTTTTATAGGGTAGGGTGGGGATCACGGTTTATTTGTATATGGGTATTAATATCAATTCATGTGGAATTACGTTTTTTTTTCTCCTTTTTTTAGAGTAAGTAGAGTCAAGTAATGACTGTGACTTCTTGAATTCTTTTTGAGTTGTATTTCTTATCTTTATTTGTTTTTTATGTATAATATTTTTTTGGAAACTCAGTTAACACTACATTGATGCATTTCGCCGAGTATAAAATAGAGACGTTTATTATTATCATTATTATTAAAATATTCTATATCGCATTTTTGTCTAATATTATAACTTTACAACAAAATAATAAGGCCTCAATTTTTTTAAGTTAGTATATGTCACTGCTGCTTTACCTGTAGATTCCCAAAATACAGGTTTGGCACCAACCTTCCCTCCACTATCCGGTGTTAAATGTAAAGCATCTAGAGGATCCTGGCCCAAGGAAAACACAAGCTAAGTCTCTGGAATCCCTCACGTTCTGGCAGTACTTTTTGATTCATAAATTTTTACTGGATCGCTTCTTTTGGGAGATCTTTCAACAAAGTATTGCCCATCCTGAAATATTTAAAAGTATCGGGAATTAAAAAAGGAACTACTTATTATTATTATACTCCTCGTAGTCTAGCAATAATGTAAACTAAAAAAAAATTCAGAGAGTAATTTTCCACAAATACGGCGTTTAAATTAAATCGGGACTTTTAATAATACAGGTATAAAAATGGGTACTACTATAGCGGTACTATACAGAGTAGTAAGTAGCAAGTGTGTCCTATATGTGGCGCACATGTCGCAAGTCAGTCTAGAGATCACTAAAATGGCAGACAGTAGTGCTAGTGCATGCATAGACAGGGTAGCAGGTAAGCACTCCCCACGATGGTGGTGGAGGACAGGCCCACTTCAGGAATTAGCGACCTTGCCCATGCGAGCACATGGTCTTTCCTTTACTCCCTATCCAAGAGAAACCATGTCCACTTAACCTTATCACACCAAACTCTATCTTAAATCCTTACCCTATCCCAAAACCACTCGCCAACATACAGGGCCAGCGGGGCGTTTTAAATTACTAAAACCTACAAACAAAACCATGTTGAACCTTGAAATGCATAGAACAGCGCGTGGTAATGAAGTTTCATGTGAACAAAGGCGACCCGCGAATATCTACAACAAACACCATAAGGTAATGAGGCGCTCAACTGCAGCAAGATATTTAAATAGCGTTAACGTTTCAGAGACGGTTGCTGCACGTTTGTCAATGACGATCCTGGTTGCGGAGTAAAGCGATGACAAACACGTCGATTTTCTACCCCTTGGTGTCATTATTAACAAGAAATATTACTGTCGTGTCTTGAGCAGTGCCGTGAAGAGAAAATCTAGGACCGGGGCACAGTGGGGAAAAAAAAACGAAAAATCGTGTTTCAAAATTGTCTAGAGCCTTCAATTTTGGTTCGATTGGACGATTTTTTTTTAAATTGAAGCTTATTAAATTCCGAACAAAGTTGTCGGAGCCGATTTTTCAATTAAACTTTTGTTTCAAAATGGCGGACGTTGGTTTCTGATTATATAGTGACTGAGACACAGAAAACGCTTACAGTTTCAAACCAAGTTGTGCTAAAATGCGTGTATGTATGTATTTTTTTTATGTCGCAGATAATATATCTAATATCACAGTTACAAGATGAATAATAATGAACCCAAAATGGCTGCCATGAACAATAAAAGTATTATAAATATGAATAAACGAACCATTATTATTTTATATCCATAACATTTGCATAAATAATTTCTTTAAGGTTGTTAATTATAAATATGTTTCAACAATTGACTTAAAATGACAAATCAAGTATGGCGGATGCCAAAATTGAATCGAGCAAGAAAGTTTCTCTGTGGCATTTAGACTGTGGCAGTCAGATCATTCAAGTTATTCAAGTTTAGTTGCGGGATTTAAATTTCATGCAGTTATTGCTAGAATATTGCTGCGGTAAATTTTAAGTATCGTAGACAATTTTCTAGCAGATACAAAAAAAAAAAAGCGATACACGCAGAAAAGGACAGCTCACACAGCTAGAAAATGGCTACAACAGCTAAAACGTTTTGTTAAAATAGGGACAGCTAAATATTTTATGTAAGAGTAAGTTAAGGTTAGACATATTTATTTTCTTATTTTTCTAGTCTATTCCTATAATTCAGTAGTTCTGTATATGTACTAAAGGGTTTCTCGTTAATAAAGATTATTATTACTCTTACAAAATACACGCAGAGAAATGCTAAAATAGGGACAGTTAAATATTTTGCTGCATTAGCCACTGTTTAGCAACAGCAGCCACTTTTTTTTGCTACAGCAGCAAACAATGTGGCTAGTGCAGCAAAATATTTAGCTGTCTCTATTTTAACAAAACGTTTTAGCTGTTGCAGCCATTTTCTAGCTGTGTGAGCTGTCCTTTTCTGCGTGTATCGCTGTTTTTTTGTATCTGCTAGAAAATTGTCTACGATACTTAAAATTTACAGCAGCAATATTCTAGCAATAACTGCATGAAAATTTAAATCTCGCAACTAAACTTGAATAACTTGAATGATCTGACTGCCACAGTCTAAATGCCACAGAGAAACTTTCTTGCTCGATTCAATTTTGGCATCCGCCATATTTGATTTGTCATTTTAAGTCAATTGTTGAAACATATTTATAATTAACAACCTTAAAGAAATTATTTATGCAAATGTTATGGATATAAAATAATAATGCTACGTTTATTCATATTTATAATACTTTTATTGTTCATGGCAGCCATTTTGGGTTCATTATTATTAATCTTGTAACTGTGATATTAGATATATTATCTGCGACATAAAAAAATATACAAACACGCATTTTAGCACAACTTGGTTTGAAACTGTAAGCGTTTTCTGTGTCTCAGTCACTATATAATCAGAAACCAACGTCCGCCATTTTGAAACAAAAGTTTAATTGAAAAATCGGCTCCGACAACTTTGTTCGGAATTTAATAAGCTTCAATTTAAAAAAAAAATCGTCCAAATCGAACCAAAATTGAAGGCTCTAGACAATTTTGAAACACGATTTTTCGTTTTTCCCCACTGTGCGGGGGTTCAATTTTCTTTTTTCGGGCTCCAACAAAAAATAATCTTGTAAAACCTTCAAAAAAACGATACCAGGGGGAGCTTTCTGATGAAAAAAAATACGATATTTTTCCACAGTAACCAAGGGATCCAACTGTCATATTCTAACAAAAACTTAGCATAGTGACCTTCAAAATGGGATGAGTGAGTGGGGAAATTCCATAAAAACCTTCTCTATGATAAAACTTTTCGATTTTTAAACATTGATAATCGAAGAAGGGGAGGAAAAGGGTACCTCTTTTATAATAAAAATTTATTACCCTCAAAATGTCCGTGAAGCGGACTTCGAAAAAAAATCCTCTCTTACTATCCCACTGTAAAACCTTGTACAAGTTCCAGTACATTTAAAAAAAATTGATGGGTAAGAAAAGAACCATAAATAAATACGGGTCTCTCTCAGAAAAACCAGCACTTCCCTCCCCCCGCAAGGGGAATGACCAACCCTACAAAAGTCGGGTTTGCGAGAAATCCCCGTCTCTCTGGTCAGCCCTGTAAAAAAAAACGGCCTGATTTAAAAGCGTTTTGTCTCTCCAGAACACTGCACAGGCTGATACAGCTGATCGCACTATATGCAAGCTAGAGCGACTCCGCCGCCGGTGGTATTACCACATCTCCTATAGAAGCTGAACTTCATTCTGAGTGATGTTAACCTGTTTAGCCCCTAAAAAGGTTCTAGCAAATCAACGTTACACTATTGATGATTAAGTAAAATTTGTTCTTTTATTTTATAAATACAAATTTTTTAAACTAAAATACCCCTCCTATAATATACTGCCCCTAGCAAAAGAAACGAAAATTATTATTAGTTGATATGGGCTTTTTAAAAGTAAAGAAAAAAATACAAATATAAGCTTCTGTTCTTTAATACTTACAATCTCAATATGATGTCGTTTTTTATGTCTTAGAACAACCTTCTCTACTCCAATATTTTCTTGAACTGTTAATTTTTCTCTTCTTGATTCCGCCCGCTTTTTAAGCTGCTTACTAGTCTCTGCAACCTTAATTTCCAACTCCCTAGCCTTATTCATTATATCTTTCTCTGAGTCTTTTTCTTTATCTTTCATTTTTTGATTATTTATAATAGTTTTTTCTATTTCCTCTGTTTGGTCATTTTGCTCTATATCTTTTGGTTCGAGTTTATCCAGCACGTCAAAAAACTCCATTAATGAGATACGACCATATTCACTTAATTTTAATTTTTCCCTAACATCCTCGGATGCCAAGGAACTCAAAATTACATAATTTAAAACATCTGGCTTAGATAACATATTTAGTAAATAACGCATAAATTTTCGCGATAATACAGAAACTAACACATGACATGGTAATGAGTTCCATAATTCAGAATTAACAAAATGTCTTAGTAAATTTGATGTCAGTTGATGTAAAAAATAATTTTTGGTTTTCTTAATGCTAGAGGTACTGCAAATATGAGAATATCTAAAAAATAAACCAATCAATAGAAAAGATTCTATTTATATACATATATATATATATATATATATATATATATATATATATATATATAATATATATATATATATATATATGTATATATATACATATATATATATATATATATATAATATATATATATATATATATATATATATATATATATATATATATATATACATATATATATATATATATATATATATATATATATATATATAAATATATATATATATGTATATAAGTATATATTTATAGGTGCCTTACACCCCCAAAGAGGTAGAAAGGCATAAAGATTAAGTAAGTAAGTAAGTAAGTAAGTATATATTTATATCATATCCTTAATACAAAGAAAACTTATGCTAATACACGAATATCACTGTATGTGTGAAAAAAATCACTCTCGGAGGTTTCGGCGTCTTTTTTTTCAAGTTTTAGGGTCCGTAGACGACAAAAAATATAGTTTCTAATTTCACCCGATCTATCTCTCGGTCTATCGGTCGGATGGTCTGTTGGCACGAGAACGCTCGATAGAACTCAAATATCAATTAAAAATTTGAACACATCTATATATATACTTAAAATAGGAAATACATTACTATACTCCTGAGACCAAACAACAATCTAAACAATGGGTTACCAAGGGGGAATCTGCACCAAAAAAGGCGAAGACCGTTCCTTCGGCCGGAAAGGTTATGGCGACTGTCTTTTGCGATTCGCAAGGGATAATCCTCATCGACTATCTGGAAAAAGGTAAAACTATTACAGGTGAATATTATTCATCGTTATTGGACCGTTTGAAAACCGAGCTGCAAGAAAAACGCCCGCGATTGGCCCACAAGAAAGTCCTTTTCCATCACGACAACGCACCAGCACACACCTCAGCAGTTGTGGTCGCAAAATTAATGGAAATAGGATTCCAACTCGTTTCACATCCCCCCTATTCTCCAAACTTGTCTCCCTCGGACTACTATTTGTTCCCCAATTTGAAGAAATGGCTGGCGGGACAAAGATTTTATTCAAACGAGGAGGTGATTGCAGACACTAATGGATATTTTGCAGACTTGGACAAATCCTATTATTCGGAAGGGATCAACAAACTAGAACATCGTTGGACGAAGTGTATAAGCCTAAAAGAAGACTATGTCGAAAAATAAAAAAGGTTTACCCCAAACACATAAGTAGTTTTTATTTTTGCACGGACTTTTCAAAACCAGCCTGGTATATATATATATATATATATATATATATATATATATATATATATATATATATATATAAATATATATATATATATATATATATATATATATATATATATATATATATATATATATATATATATACAGCGTACGGCACTTAAAATCCGGACAAATTTGGCACACACAAGCCATTTAGTCCAAAACTGGTTATCAGATAATATGGATATGTTCTGGTCTAAAGAGTTCTGGCCCCCTAATAGCTCGGATTTGAACCCCTTCAACTACCATGTGTGGAGCGTAATGAAAAGGATTTTTTTTTATGTTACTTTGCCATTATTTCCTATTTTGACAGAAATAACATAGGAAAATGACAGTCTTCAGTCACAGAATGGGGATGGGGATACGAGAATGAGCATGGATGAGTACTCACCCTAATTTGGGTAATATGCCTAGTCTATCAAAATGACTGTCATTTTCAAATGCATCATTAGCTCTAAATTGCAGAGTAATATATTAGACAACCAATTTCACTTTAGTATTATCTTGTCCTTTGATGTATTGCAATAAATCTTAGATATTGTCCAACAACAGTCTGTCTTTATCAAGAGAAACATAGATGTGGATATTGCTGACAATATTCCAGAAATATTTGTACAATTTTTGTATCAATGGCTAAAATATTTCTTAATGTGTTCAAAATATAAAAAAATATATATTAAATGAGCCTCTTGTATTTTAATGTTTGTGAAAATACTACTGATAGAGTCTTATGAATACTCAAAATATTTTTTTATGGAGGTTTTTATACATAACATAATCAATTCATATACTATGTGTAGACTAAGTTTTGGCCATTTTAAGCCTTTATATTTTTAACATCTTTACAAAAGTTTGTGATGCTTTTATTCAAGTTAATAAAAACTTCATGGCGTGACCTTTTAACCACATTCCAGTTTCCTCTTCTGACTGCTTCAACACCTTTCTGGACAAAAGGAAGACTGAAAATAATATACAACATGATGTATTCAAAGCCCTTCACCCCCTCTCAAACCTGAAAAAGAAATATAGCACGATATTCTCAAATCATCCCCTTTAACCCTTACACCCCTCCTTAGTGTGACTATTATCATTATGTATAAAATGTCTTCATTCTTTCAAATTAAAAATCAGGAAATATGCTTATTGACAAAAAATTATCTACCACACCCCCTCCCCTGAGCCCTGAGAGTTTTGAATCACAGCTCTCTTAATACTGCAGAGGTTTCTGTTCTGCTTTAAGTGTACCAAATCTAAAGTTATAAAAAGAGACACCTCCAAATAAAGGAATTTTTAAAACTTTAAACATGATTTTTTTCACAAATACAATATTTCCCGTAGTCAAGGCAGATATACCCACTGGAATTAATACAGCAGAGTATGAAACAATTTAAAGTTTGGATATCTATACTTCACAAACCGGCTAAAAGATTGTAACATTAACTTTTTATCAAAATGTCATTAACTACATTTCTCCAAATGTTTTTGTGGTAATGCAAGCAGTACTTCATCCTTAATGATAGAATGTTCTTTCTATTATAACAGTAAAATGAATATTTTAATATATAGCTATAATAAAATTAATCTTACCTATACAATTCTTCAATACCAACATTATATTTTTCCTTCCTTTTAAGGCTTCTTCTGAACTCTTTTAAGTGATTTAAATAAATATTTAATATACCGTGAACCACACGTTTATGGTTAATTTGCAGAATGACATCCACTACTCGGGTCAAAACTTCTTCTAAAATTGCTTTGCTTTCATCAGGAAAATCTGAATCGTTACTTATATTGCAATACCACTTAGAAATAAAATACTTATCTATATCTAATGTTAGTCGTTTGATACTGTCAGGATTAGGTTTAAGCAATAATTTTACTGTCGGGGTAGGTTTTGCCACACCCAAAATCTTAAGGTTATCATAAAAAAATGACTGAGGAATGGGTTCTTTGTGCTGAAGCAGCTTGTGCAATCCAATAAAAGTAACACACATCGAAACAAACCATGTCAAAAGGGCAAGCCAAATAAACGTTAAGCCACCAACAGGTAAAATGGGAGCTTTTAAGTTTAGTGTGTTAAAATTGCACCTAGAAAACCAAAACTCACAAAGAATATCTTCCAGTCAAAACGCATTATATTTGAAACGCTCATGATGAATAATAAATTCTTTTGTCAGTTTATCAAACTGTTTTTATCGGTACTTATTTAAAATCTCCCTGTGTTTACATATTTTCAAAATGCTAATTGTTGATAATTAATTGACATTCAGCTGATTTTGACAGGTACTACAGTCGTTGTATAAAATGCTATCTATATTGGTCTTAAAGAAGAAGAATACGTTCGAGAATGATACAAATGACATAGGTTTTTTTTTAAAATTAACACCAGTTCATAGATTGTTTTATATTCAAATATCAACGTAAAATGAAGGGTATGGTCAAAATTTATTATTTGAAACTTAGGTTTATTAGTATATCTTTACCTATTACCGACAACGATTTTGGTAAAGATTTGTCTAAATAATTACACGTTTCTAAAGGAATAACAAAATATGTTTATTTTTTTCTTAAAAGTTAGACAGCATCAGTGTGTCTGCTCATATTAAGGGACCTAAACGAGCTTTTGAATGCATTTAAAAAGTTGATCCGAGAGTACGAACATCTTCCATTTTATTTGTATTAAGGAAATGTTTTACGTGTATACATTTTCGACTTGGGTTTTGGATGTTCTACTATCAAAACCAAAGGAGGTAGGCTATTAAAATACTAAAAATAAGAGTAGATTAGTTTTCTGAATTTATAAATGACACAGATTGGGTTTTGTATGCTTATGCATACTCATATATACAATGGCGAACAAAAGTATGTAAGTAAACATTTTCTTAATCAAAAATATAAAATACTATCCTTTAGGAATAAAAAGAAACTAATCCTGTTTTGGTGACAATTTGTTTATAGAATTTTATTATTGACTATAAAAACTTTGTTTACCTTTTGTGGTAGATACGGTTTTTAAGAAACGCGTTTTGTCCTTATCGAAAGCATTGAAATAATTTTAGCATTCTGTTTTAAGAGTACGTTATTGTTGATACAAAGTATTTTAGCAGCATTGTTTAAGAGTGCGGTGTTTGCCAAAATGCCAAAGTGCAAATATTATAGTTCAGATCTGAAACATAAAATTATTTCTCTGTATCAAAATGGAAAGAAGCAAAATGAAATAGCAAAATCTTTAAACATGCATAGGGGCACTGTCAACAAAATTGTTAAGAAGTTCTCGAGAAGGGACACTGTTGATTCGGCATTTAAAAGTGGTAGACCTCGAAAAATAATTAAGAGACTAGACAAAATTATAATTCGATAAGCGAAAAATGGTCCCAAGAGAACTGCTGTTGATATTAATAAAGAACTAAGGCAGGAATATCAGGGTGTATTGATGTCAGACATAACTATTAGGCGTCGTCTGTTATCTGAAAATCTTCATGGTAGGCGTGCTGTTAAAAAGCCACTCCTTACAAAGCGTCACAGAAAAGATAGATTGAAATTTGCTAAGGAACATAAAGACTAGACTCAAAACCAGTGGTCTCTAATAATCTTTAGTGACGAAAGTAGGTTCAATCTCTTTGGAAGTGATTCTACTGGTTACGTAAGAAGATCAGTTGGTCTAAGATATGATCCAAAGTATCTTCTGCCTACTGTCAGACATGGCGGTGGAAATATCATGGTATGGGGTTGTTATCGACGGTCTGGTACGGGGCCATTGGCAAAGATAAATGGCAGAATGGATGCTCAAATGTATCTTGAGATATTAAAGAATAATTTGATTCCGGAACCCGATGTGAAAGAGCATGGAGACTGTCCCTAACCACAGTAACATATGGTTAGGTCTCTTCTATTCTCAATTTTCCCTTTATGTAATTTGCATATGTCTTTAAGTTAAGTTCTTTGGTGACTAATGTATTATTGTTATGACATCTGAACCTTCACCTACTCAAACTTATTTTTTCAGATTTCTATGATATTTATTAATTGACTAAATATTTGTATATCATTGGTACTCATACTTTTTGAGAATTTCAAGGACCTTATGAAAGTAGCTAGCATATAGAAATGTTTTCTAGACCGAAATTAAAATATATTCCAAAGAGATATATATTCTCTTCTGTTATTTAACTTGATCTAATTAATATCTTGAGATATTGGAAAATAATTTGATTCCTTATGAAGAAGATTTGCCACTGACATGGATTTTTCAACAAGACAATGACCCAAAACACACATCTCGCTTGGCCAAGAATTGGCTTTCTGAACAAAGGATTCACAATTACCTGATTTGAACCCGATTGAGAATCTTTGGCACTATCTGGATAAACAAATTAGGAAAAGAAATATAAAAAACCGTGACGAACTTTGGATCACATTAAAACAAGAATGGGAAAAAATACCACCCGATTTTTGTGCTAGGCTTATTGACTCTACGGGCAGAAGATGTCAAGCAGTGATTGACGCAAAAGGCTATCCCACTAAATATTAAATACTTTCGACATCTTAGTCGTCTTAGTGAAATTTTTATTTTATAACAAAAATGTTTCCATACTTTTGTTTGTGCATAATTTTGTTACGTTAAAAACTAAGCACATTTCTAATAAACAATAATTGTTTTAGTTTTTAAAATGTGCATGTACAGGATTAATAAATAAATATTGTAATTGTAAAACCGTTTTTAAACGTTAAGACTAGAGATGGGATTTTAAATGTTTCGCCACTGTATATACATATATATATATATATATATATATATATATATATATATATATATATATATATATATATATATATATATATATATATATATATATTATAATTTACGTGTTCTTGGAATTAGATCATTGAAACTATTCTTGGATCTGTTATACATTTATTGAAGTCTCGACTTTCGGAAGAGGTCTTGTTCAAAATTTGCTCTTAGAAAGTAGTTCATTGTATGGGTGTTAATTTTAAATCACTGTCAAAACACATTTTTACTTTTTACAAACAAACCTCTTAACTTGAAGGACTTTATGACTGTCATATATATATATATATATATATATATATATATATATATATATATATATATATATATATATATATATACATATATATATAAATATATATATATTATATATATATATATATATATATATATATATATATATATATATATATACATACATACGAGTACATATACATACACATACATTGCATACATATGTAAGGAGCAAGCCTAATTTCAAACGCGACTTCACAAGTCATTCCTTTGTGTTTAGCAGGAATTACAGGTAACGTGTGTTCTTTGTTTCCCTATAGAATTATAAGGACAGTAAAATGAGATACATACATCGTCAAAGTATTGACACTTTGACAATGCCCTCTTATTAACTTACAAATCTCTTTAGGATGATAACAACTCCTAGTATGTAATACTACAAGAAACATAACTTTCTCTACAAAAAAACAAACACGTGGAACAAGACGTCGCACAGTGTGTCGCGTAGAACATGTTAGGTGGACAAAATTCATGTTATGATTTCCAGGAAATCTTATTTGCAAAACGTAAACAACACCACCAAACCCCGAATTCCGAGAAAAGGTTGTTTATCAAATTTGCAAGTGGCGAGTCATAAGCGTCAGAAATCAGGTAATGAGTTTAATGCAGCTCTTTCAATCAATCAGTTGCAATTTACACTTTCGTGCACATCTTATAGTGACATATTGTAATATTGTGAAAGTTTTGTGTGATGAATATTAATACTGAGGGTAAGTACCATTTTTTAATGTATTTTTTTAATCAGAATCTATTAATTTGAATTTTTAGTATTTTTTTTTAAATAGCCTATATATTTTAGCGTGTTTTTAAAAAAAAAAAACTTTGAAAGTTCAGAATATACAGACATTCACCTCTATCCGGGCTAGTTTTTAGATATTACACAGAAATAACTTTATTCTTCGTAAAAATACATATATTGTTTAGCACACTTCAGTACAACATGTTTTTTTTTCTTTTTTTCCAGAACACGTTTACTCTATTTCAAGGGTAGCCTTTTTTGAGGAGTGGTTGAAACACACGAAGAATGAAAAAAACTCGCGTGTATATGACTTTCTTTCGTCAAAATTTCACTTTGGTGACATTACTGAAAGCAGCCAAAAAGAAATAAAGTTGAAGATATCCAACTTGTCTAATAAGTTTGGTGCCAAATGGTTGGCTTCAGGAAAGTCGAAGGAGCGTTTTTTTAATTAAAAATAAGAATGGTTGGATGAAGCAGACATACAGTTTACTGCGAGTTCTTTTGCGCCACAACCTTCAACATCAAGTGAGAATGTGACTCCTGCAGGAAGACCTCGCAAAGATTTCGAGGAATCGTCGTTTAAGACGAAGAAACGTCGCGTCGTGGATCTCGTAGAATCCCGAAGTGTCAGTGAATTGGTGACTGCTGCCGAAATTGCTGTCGTTCAGCAGGGCAAAGGAAAATTGCCAATGTGATTAGAGACATTAGTGAGAGCCCAGATAATATTATTAAGTCTAAAAATACCAGCTCCGTTAATCCTAGGCAATTAAGTAGTGACAAAGCCTTAGCTTACTATATATAACAGAAACTCGTGCTGAAATAAATTTGCAAGCCTTATTAAATAAAACATAAACATAAAACATAAACAAAAACAAAAATATATATTTTGTTTTTCTTTTGTTATTGCGCTTTTTTTACCGAAAAAAAATAATGAATTTTACACGAAAAATTTTTTTTTTCTCTCCATTAATTTCTAAATAACTCCAAACGATAAAAGATAGAATAAAATAATATTCAATCAACTTTAATAAAATTTTGTTACGCATTTTTTAATGTTTTATTTAGAAAAATCTGACAAGTTGTTCCCGAGTTATCGTTAAATATGTCTGCGTAGCTGACTAATTTAGGGGGAAAAATTAGCCACGCCCATAAAAAAAACCAACGCGACGATTTTTTTCTTAAAATAACTTAATATGCCTAGAATATACATAAACAATTGAAATAAGTGAAAAAAATAATTTTGTCCAGCTAACTTGTACTAGTCGACACACTGTGCGTCGCCATAAAACGAAGCCGACTGGCTACTGCTGGATAATTAAAATGTGCTTCGTCGAGTTTGTGAGAGATGCTGCACATATTTTTTCCCTATCATTGTTCCAAGTAATACAACTTCTACTTGCGTGGCATCTCTGAAAACTCGACAAGGCACCTTTTAACTATCCGGCTGTAGCCAGCTTGCTTCTTTTTGCGGCGTTGTTTTTCTCCACCTGTTTGTCTTTCTTTAGCGATAGCTACATTTTCTCTGATAATAGCTACTATCTCTGCATAATGAGTAATAAACAATTTTAAAATTTATCAGATGGAGATTATTTTGGTCATTTGGCGGTAAAGCTCGTATCACAGGATTGATATTTTGCGCTATATTGTCACTTACATTACAGAAATGATTATTTGCCATCTCAATTAGACCACTTATTTTCCCATTGCGCGATGCAATATATTTCGCTCAATGGTCGCAATGGTGACTTTAACAGCATTTTTCTTGAGAAAACGAATCCATTTACGCAATTGCACTTTTAGCTTAAGAAATTTTCGCAACTGAATTTACAAAAAAAAAAACACGAGATGGCGGGTATATTGTCTGATTACATTGAAGGTTTAAAGCGAAGTACGTCACTCGGCCTGATATGCAAATTGGAGGAGAAATGTTCAATATTAAGGAGAAATTGATGAATTCCACACTCTATGCTTCGAAAATTGCTTATTTTCAGTTTTAACTACTGTGCAATACGCGGCCGTAAGCATCAAGTCCATGTATTGAGAGTGCATTCTCTGCCAGTTAATAGTATAAGTATATAAAATGTTTCAAATCTAGTTATTAATTTTTGAATTAATTGTTCTGAGTCAATTATAGATTTAACGATCGATTTTTAACTTCCTTTTTTTTGTATAGCTGCAGAAAACCTTACTAGTTAAAAACATTTAAAAAATGTATTTAATACAAATTTATTTAAATGTTAGAACTCAATTCGAATATTGAAATTAATTATCATCATCGTCAAAATCACCTTATACTGTCCACTGCTGGACGAAAGCCTCTCTCAAGTCTTGCGACCTTTTTCTGTTCTGGGCTACTCCAGCCACTCTCTTCAAGTCATCAGTCCACCGACTCCGTGGTCTACCTGTACTTTTAGAGGCTTCGGATCTTGATCGCCACTCTATAATTTTTTTTGTCCATCGTCCATCCTTTAACTTAGCAACATGTCGACCCCAGTTCCATTTAAGATGTATAATGAATTTGACTGCATCTTGTACCCCCATTCTTTTTCCGATAATGTGATTTGGGATGTGACCTCTAAGAGTAACGCCTAACATTGACTCTTAATTTTTCTTCGCATGACACATATTTTGTTGACACTTTTCTTCGTCAGTGTGAGAGTATCGGCTCCGTACTTAGAACGGGTAGTCGATATCTGTCAAAAACTTTTCTTTTTAAGATCAAAAGAGGAAGATTAGACTTAAATATATAACCCAGTTTGCTATATGCCGTCTAGGAGAGACTAAATTTCTAGGTCTCTCCTGGAAATTAATTTTACAATAAATGTAAAAGATCTGTAACATTTTTCGATATACTGAAGCTCTTATCTTACGAGCTAAATGTGAGACTGCACTCTCGACACGCAACTGGTAAAAACTGGAAATAAGCAATTGTGGAAGTAAGCAGTATTAAATTTATTGATTGTTTTTATTACTCGATGTTTTACCTTTATTTTGCATACAATATTGTTCTTGTTACCTTTTTTTTTGCGATTTCAATCTCAAAAATCATCGGAACCCGATGTGAAAGAGCATGGGGACTGTCCCTAACCATAATAACATATGGTTAGGTCTCTTCTATTCTTAATTTTCCCTTTATATAATTTGCATATGTCTTTATTTAAGTTAAGTTCTTTGGTGACTAATGTATTATTGTTATGACATCTGAACATTCACCTACTCAAACTTATTTTTTCAGATTTCTATGATATTTATTAATTGACTAAATATTTGTATATCATTGGTACTCATACTTTTTGAGAATTTCAGGGACCTTATGAAAGTAGCTAGCATATAGAAATGTTTCCTAGACCGAAATTAAAATATATTTCAAAAAGATATATAATCTCTTCTGTTAATTAACTTGATTTAATTAGTAATCGAATTATCTGGACACTATGGCGATTTCGTATAAAAAGAAACCAATTTAAAATAATCGAACACCTAGTTCTTTAGAACTTTATGCATATATACGTGTATATCTATAATATATAAATTGCAACGTCTCTCTTGTCTCTCTGTTTGTCCGTTAGTGCGCTTATCACTCGAGAGTCACTTATCCGATTTACGTGTTTTTTTTTTACTTCATACGTATCTTCTACAGCCAGGTTTTTAGTATATATTTTGTTACGTTATGTAACTTAAGGAATAAGTAGTAATAGTGAATCAAGTCGGAAAAAAGTCAAGTATGGAACAATATTATGTAGCAAAGAATATAATATAATATAATATAATATAATATATATAATGCAACGTTTTTCTGTCTGTCCGTTAGCGCGCTTATCACTCGAGAGCCAATTATCGGATTTACATGTTTTTTTTTTTTTTAATTTATACATATGTCCTCTAGCCAGGTTAAAGGATATATTTTATTACGTTAGGTAACATCGGAAGCTTTTTAATACCGTCGCCGTAAACGGAAAGTTGTTGTGTCAGTAACCAACTGCGCAAGAATCCCTCCCCGCGTTCAGTTGTTGGCCTCCCAGCGCTTTTTTGAGTGGCCCAAAGAGATTAAAATCGTAGGGCGATAGATCAGGGGATAGGGAGGGTGGTCATGTGTTGTCCAACTCATTTTCTCCAATTTTTCGCGAGTGAGAGTTGCAGTGTGGGGCCGAGCGTTATTATGGAGAAGAATCACGTCTCTTATCAGTTGGTCATGTCTTTTGCTGCGATAAGCAAGTTTAACCTCATCCAAAAAGTTTGCCGCATTGATAGTGCGACGTTCGTGCAAAGAATCAATGTGCAAAACGCCACGTTCGTGGACGACGATCATGGCTCTCATTTTCGACCTCTTCACAACCTCCCATGAACTTTTTAGACCAGGTGAACACTCGAGGCTTTGATAGTGTTTGGTTTCCGAACAGTGCTGTCAGTCTCCGTAGAATTTCGGTCGGTTTCACGCCTTCACGAATGAGAAATTTAATACTAATGCGTTGCGCAATCGAAGGGTGCACGTCTCACTCCAATATCGTGAGCTGTACTACTGAATGCACCTGGCGATGCCAACCGATCATTCTCCCCACTCCTAACAAACCCAACCAACATTGCTAGAAGCTGCGGCTCGCTCCGAACGATACTAAGCGCTCAGTACAGAAAGTCTCGTTTATATTTGATCTACCCTCGTAAAAGCATTGTTTTTTTGTAAAACATGTCCCTCCTCGTCGGTCTTCGATTTTTAAATTGGGTGTAATTTTCTAAAGTTCTCCTGTATAAAAGAGTACTTTTTTGTAAAAAATCTTACCTCATCCCTGCGACCCATCTGACTGCGCCAGGGAGGTCTCCGATGTTAGTTTGGCTGGTATGGAAGCTTACATTCCTTTTTCGAAAAAATGCCCCTCCATCGGCAAGCCTTGGTTTGACCGAAAATGCAAAGAAGCTGTTGCTTCTAAACATTAGAAACAAACTTCTCGCTTGTCCCAACAATTCCAGGTCCTTTTGGGCAGTCGCTAAGGCAGTTAGTCAAAATTTTACAAAATCCACCATACCACCACTCACACGGCCAGATAATTCCATTGCAACCACACCTGTTGAGAGAGCGAACTTGTTGGCTAAACTCTTTGCTTCACATTCTACTGTCGATTTCCAAGGAAAAACATCACCTACTATTCCTATATTGCAGTCAAAGATGCCCGATGTTGTCTTCAGACAGCGTATCATAAAGCGTATTTTAATGAAGCGAGACACCAAAAAGGCTTCTGGCGCTGACGGAATACCTGCCAGAATTCTCAAAAACTGTGCAAGGGAACCACCAGTTTTCTGTAGACTTTTTAACCTATCCTACAGAAAGGGAATATTTCCGTCCTGCTGGAAATGTGCCACAGTTCAGCCGATACTTAAAAATGGCAAGAAGACCTTGCCAAATAACTACCGACGTACTGCTTTCAATAATATCGAAAGTCATGGAAAAGGTTATCAATCAGCATCTTCTAAAATATCTTGAACGATTCAATATTATTAGCGATCACCAATATGGTTTTCGTAAACATAGATCAACAGGAGATCTTCTGACTTATGTAACACATGTTTGGAACAACGCAATTGAACAGTTTGGAGAAACTCGAGCGGTTGCTCTCGACATATCCAAGGCATTCGACCGTGTCTGGCCCGATGGACTGTTGGCTAAGATACGCTCTTGTGGTATGCCTAAAAGGTTCTGTTTGTGGCTCTCATGTTTCCTCAAAGAGCGTTCTTTACGAGTGGCGGTCGACGGATTTCTTTCTAACACCTTCAATATCAACGCCGGTGTGCCCCAGGGCTCCATACTGTCTCCTACTCTCTTTCTCATCTACAGCTTTGCAGATGACAGTACGCTTGTCTCTTCATTCGCCTTGAACGCTCGGACATCGGCTGCTCAGGCGAATATCCGCAGACAGCAGGAGGTCGTTCAACTTAATAAAGACCTGGAAGAAATTCTATCTTGGGGTGACAGTAACCAAGTAGAATTTAACGCTACAAAAACCAAGGCGGCAGTTTTTTCTAAAAAAGTTAACGTTGCTGAACCCGACATGGTTATGTCGGGGCACTCCATTCCCCTAGCATCGTCGGTCAATTTTTTGGACGTTAGTTTGGGAGCAAATATGTCCTGGCATGAACATGTTGCAGGCATAGCAAGGAGAGCTTCTCAAAAGTTGGGAATCTTATTTCGAACCAGAAATCTTTATACCCCACAACAACTGTTAATTCTTTACAAAGCTCAAATTCGACCAACTATGGAATACTGCCCCCATGTTTGGGGCTCCGCTCCCAAACATACACTGCATTTGTTGGATTCTGTTCAGAGAAGAGCTGTCCGTCTGATTGGAGACCCGGAACTGACCGGCGGTCTTAATTCGCTGGAACATCGAGGAACGGTTGGCGACTTGAGTCTGTTCTACAAGTATTTTCATGGAAAGTGTTCGAAGGATGTAGCCCGCTTAATTCCTCCCAAAGCGGTGCATGTTAGAAATATACGTCTCGCTGGTGCTTCACATCCGTATGAGGTTCAGCTTGTTACTCCGCGTACAACGTTTTTCAAGCAGTCTTTTATATGGAGAACATCATTTCTTCTAACGGAATAATTTGCCCAGCGCTGTTTCCCACCGAGTACAATTTACAGCGATTCAAGAATAACGTGAATCGCTTTTTCCGCACACATGCCGCTCCTGGAGCGCTTTAGGGACTTCCCTGCAGCACGTGTGCTAGACCCATAAAAAAAATATAATCGAGTTAAAATAAATAAATAAGTAATAAAAAGTTTGAACTAAATACTATGAAGATCCACAAGCAGTAATTCCGTCTTATAAATCTTCTAAGTTAAAAACTACATAGAAGGATAATTTTATTAAAACGATGACTTTTAGTTCATAAGTAAATATAATAAAACATCTGAAGGTTAAACAGAATGGCATATACGTAGGCTTATCGGGTGACGCAAGAGGCGTGAAATGGACTTCAAATTTATTGCAATAAATTCCAAGGTCTGTCACTTTACGGCAATCTGACCAAAGTTGCAGGTTTCCTTTCTTCGACCCCGTTCGTTACGCCTCTGCGCTTTAGGTGACTGACATTTCTGCGATTCTGCTGTTCAGTACGAATCGCGTAAGCCGGTATAAGAACTAACTTAGACCTGCCAAGCCGTGTTATTTTTAACAAAAAAATTCGCTGCGTGTCCCGAATTTTAGAACGAACGAAATGGACTTTTGTAAAGATCAGGAATCCCGCTTGAAATTTTAGGGAGGATTGTGCTTGTATGTAAATAACTTGATAATTTATTGCATATTTAAACATCTATAGTATAAATGGTATCATGATAGTATTACCTAATCAGCCTAGCCTCTTGTTTTTAACAACAAAAAAAAATAACTACGCGTTCCGATTTTTTTGGGGGATTCTATAATAACTTTATTTATCATGGTAAAATTGTTAGACTTTTTTAGTTTTTGTTTCGAAATTCTGGCGTTATAAACTTAAACTATAAATTGGAAATGGAAACTAAAGTGTTTCTATATTTTTATTATAAGTAAAGTACTCTAGATTTTCTTCGAATAGGGATTTTGGTGTACAGGGTGAGTCAACGATAGAGTAAAGTTCATTATCTCATTTGTTTTGGGAATGACGAAAAAATAAAATACAATAGTTTTAGGGAATGTTAAGGTGTACAGTTTAAAATTATTTTTGAATATACAGGGTTCTTCAAAAAAGTGTGGCCGATATAAATTTTTTTAAATGGAACAGCCTATTTTCTAATTTATTTTTAAATTTTGCGTAAAAATTTTATAACTTTTTTATTGATAATGTTATATACCTAAACCTAGTAGTTTTTCTAATATTTATTTTTTTTTTTTTAAAATACTAGTTTTCAGTTTTATAAAAAATTGCCAGTAGCGCCATTGTTTCTGAAGGTAGAATACTCATAATTGTTACGAGCGTTCTATGGAGACGAAAAAAAGATATATGTAAAGAAATTTGAGTTACATGCTACAGGGCGTTCAAAATAAATTTATGCATTTCGACTATTTTAAATTGAGAAATCTCACACTCTGTATATTATTATTTTTTCTGATAGATTTTACAAAACCCTCCAACTTTTATTAAGTATGTCATATACCTATTTCTAATAGTTTTCGATTTATTTTGAATTTTTCAATTTTTTACCCTTGTTTTTAATTCACTTACGCTATTGTGAAAACATAAACAAATAGTTAATAATAATTTTAATATAGTTTAACTTATCTAATGATTAATTATTATGACGTAATAAATGTTCAAAACTATGCCCGTCTACTTGAATACACATGTTTAGTCGTTTTACTATATTTTCCTTCACTTTCCTTAGCATAAAGAGCGTTATTGTCCTGCACGCATCCCGTATCCTATTTTGCATATCTACTGGTGTTGTAAAGGGATTCACATACACACGATCTTTTGTAGCGCCACAAAAAGAAGTCTAAAAGTGTTAAGTCACATGATCGGGGGGGGCCACTGAATGAATCCATCCCTAGCGATCCATTTTTGTGAGTAACGATCGTTTAAAAATTCCCAAATTTCCCGGTGTTAATGAGCAGGAGCTCCGTCTTGTTGAATCCACATTTGTTTCCTTTCAAAGTTATCAACTTCTTCAAGAAGAAGAAATTTAGATATCTAGGCCCGTTAAGAGGTTTGCTGAAAAAATATGGACCAATAATTCGAAAATTTAATATTCCACACCATACATTAAGCGATCAATGGTTTTGGTTTTGAACTTCCCGGACCCAAAATGGATTAACTGTTGAATAATAATGCATGTTATGGCTGTTAACTGCTCCATTACTGCGAAAAGTAGCTTCATCAGAAAATATTATTTTGGATAAAAAATTTGGATCGGCTTCTATTGCTTTGCATGGTGGAGGTACAAAAGTTTACTCGTCGTTCAAAATCACGGTCTTGAAGTTCTTGGTGTAATTCCATATGAAAGGGATGATACTTGTATCTTCTCGTGGTGTGATTGGCCGTAGACTGGGATGTGTCAGATAAGTCAGCTAGTTGACGGCTGCTGACCTGGAGATTATCTTTAACATGAAGTAAAATCTCCATTTCTTTTTCCTCATTGGTAGCATTCTGGTTTACGACTTTCCGTTTCGTATACTCAATGCTACCACTACCATCAAACCCTTCCATTAAGCACTGGAAAGATTTTCTAGTTGGTATACGTCTATTAGGGTACTTCGTTCCGTAAAGCTTTACTGCCAAAAGACAATTTTTTTTCCGCCTCGCCCAGTATATAAACTATATCAATTAATTCATTTATAGGAAAATCCATAACTATTACCTTTATACGTCACTTACTACAATGAATTAAACTATTTTTACTTGCTTAATAGACATGTCAAAATTTGACAATGCCTACATTTTAGTTTTGTCTTGACAACTATGATGTTATAGCGTAAGAGTATTAAAAACAAGGGTAAACATTGAAAAATACAAAATAAATTGAGAATTATTAGAAACAGGTATATGATATACTTAATAAAAGTTGGAGGGGTTTGTAAAATCTATCAGAAAAAAATAATAATTTATTTCCATTTAAAAAATTTGAGATTTTTTCAATTTGAAATAGTCGAAATGCATAAATTTATTTTGAACACCCTATAGCCTCTAACTCAAATTTCTTTACATATATATTTTTTTTCATCTCTATAGAACGTTCACACCAATTATGAGTATTCCACCTTCAGAACAATGGCGCTACTGTCAATTTTTTACAAAACTGAAAACTATTATTTTTTAAAATAAATTGAAATATTAGAAAAACTACTAGGTTTAGGTATATAACATTATTAATAAAAAAGTTATAAAATTTTACGCAGAATTTAAAAATAAATTAGAAAATAGGATGTTCCGTTTAAAACTTTTTCAAAGTACCCTGTATACTCAAAAATAATTCTAAACTTTGCACCTTAACATTCCCTAAAACTTTTACCATTGAACATTTTTTCGTCATTTCTGAAACAAATAAGATAATGAACTTTACTCTATCGTTGACTCACCCTGTACAGTAGTTTTCGGGTATGGAAAAAGTAACTGCAAAAAATTGCGAATTTTAGCTCGTTTTTGCAACCTTCATACCTTGGAGACAAAAAAAAGCAAACTTAACGTAAAAGGTTTTAAATTAAAGCTAATTAAAAATCTAGAAAGACATATTTTTCAATTTTTTTTATTTAGGGGTAACTACCCTCTATTTCGGGGCTTAAAAGTGTAAAAATAAATAAGTTTTTAACAAAAAATAAAAAAATATTTATGATGTGTAACTTATGAAAAATAGATCAACATGAAGTTCAACCCCCTTATAGGTGGTGGTTATCGCTTAGTCATAAGTTTGGGAGACGTATAAGTCCAGCGCTATATTCTCAGTATTTTGATTATCTCTTTATATTTTCCCTAGTCTTAGGAGTCATGTTTGTGAGTATGGCAGGATCCCCTATTAATTGCGACCCCCCTTTTAGAGGGTGGTTTTTTGATTGACTATACGATATTGGGTAGAGAATATGTAAATAATTAAAGTGATCTATTCTCATGAATTACACTTCATAAATATTTTTTTTTACTTTCTATTAAAACCTTATTTATTTTCATCCTTTTAACCCTCAAAATAGGGGTAGTTACCCCTAGATAAAAAAATGGAAAAATAATTCCTTCTAGATTTTTAATTAGCTTTAATTTAAGACATTTTGTCTCAAAATTATGGAGGTTGGAAAACGGGCTAATTTTGCTGTCACTCTTTAGTTACGACGACACACTACTTAAGCAACAGAGAGAAGCATCAATTACGAGTTTGTTTAATCTTCAATAAACCAAGGTCTAAACATAGAAAATATAACTATCGCTACAGAGAAATATGTGGAGCAAATCATCGACGCAAAACGAAGGCGGTTGGCTACAATCGTATCGTTAAACGCTGCCTCGCCGAGTTTGACAGAGATACCACGCAAATAGAAGTTGTATTGTATTATATGTAATAATAATACGGAAAAATATGCGCAGCATCTCTGAGTAACTTGACGAAGCACATTTTAAAGTTCTGGTGGTAGCCAGCCGTCATCGCTTTTCTGCGACGTTTTATGTTCTACGTGTTGGTCTTTCTGTAGTACTAGCTATATTTTCTATGGTGTAAGCTATTTTATTTACGGGAATCGATGCTGTTTTAATGTAAAATCTGGAAAAAAAACTTCGAAAATTATTGACAACGTAAAATAAAAAAAACTTTCTAAGAATACCATGTACGTAACAACAAATTATTGTTTTTAGTGTTTCATACGGAACACTTATGAGATCACTTCGGTATCTGTCTGTCCGTCTGTCTATCCATCTGTCTGTCACACCCGATTTTCTCCGAAACTTCGAAAATTATTGACAAAGTAAAATTAAAAAACTTTCTAAGAATACCATATACGTAACAACAAATTATTGTTTTTAGTATTCCGTACGGAGCACTTATAAAATTACTTCGGTGTCTGTCTGTCCGTTTGTCTGTCTGTCTGTCACATCCGATTTTCTCCGAAAGTTGAAATTTGGTATTAATACAGGAATTGATGGCCTGATCAGAGCCATGTAGTTTTGAAAGTTAGATTTTAACTTAAGGGGTTAGTTTTGGGGGGGTGAAATCGAAATTAAAAAAAAAAATTACCAGATCATCGAGTGGGGTGTCAAATGAAACCCTGGAAAAACAGAAGTTCAAAAATATATATAATGTAATACTTGCGCACACTTCTCTTTCTATTATTTTTTAAAAAATCGCGAAAAGTTGTTGTCCTCCTTCCTTATCTCGAAAAGTACTGATCAAAACATTTTGAGAAAATTCTGGAATATTTTCCATAGGGCGTAGATTGAACGAAAAATTATCACGAGTACATTAATAATTTAACTCGTATATTAATCATCAGTTTTCAGTAAAAATCGGAAAAAACTTTGTTGAAAACTCATTTGGGCTGTGTTTTGTGAAGTCATTAATCATTTTATACCTCCGTAACAAAGATTTTTATTTTAAAAGCAATCAACGTACGGAACACTAATTGCGCAAGTCCAACTTGCACTTGACCGGTTATTTTCTTACTTTTTGGTAAACTTAAAAAAATTGGGTGTTTTAATAAACACAAAATTGTTTCTACGAATATTGTAATCTCCCAATATCTCGTATACAGGTAGTATAAATAAAATTTAGAGTGCTTTTTCCTAGTTAATTTCCTGAAATTTTCATTAATTAGTACTAGTTCATGTGCGTTTTCATACAGGCCACTGTGCTGCGAAACTAAGTAACGTAATACATCAGCTGGTAGTTGTTTTCCTATTTAGTGCGCCTAAACACGAACCAGCAAGTGGCGCTACGCTGTCGCTAACGTCATACTGAAAACAATTGCTTGTAAATAAATACTTTCATATCGGCCATAGCGTGACCCGTCTGAACGTATTTACTCAGAAGCAATGATTTTAAATGGGAGGACGACTGCGACGGAGGGATCGTCTGGCAGTATTTACTCAGTAATAATGGTGTTAATTGGGAAGGGGACTGCCAGTGATTATGGGACTCTACTTAATGTCCCGTCAGAGTACTTTTTCCCGAAGGCTATTCTGTTATCATTCATCATTTGAAACCATTGTTATCGACTTAAAAATATCGGATGGATGACACGGTCACATGTCTGGAAGCTCTAAACAATGGTTTTACCACGACGCGTCGCCACTTAGTGTGTAAAAGCTCTTAGTAGTCTTTCATACTAACCACTCTGTCCCGTCACTAAGTGGCTAAGTGTCGCGTCATCGTTCTATTTAAAAACCATTATTGCAGCCGGCTAACATGCAGATAGTTGGCCGTGTGTAGCAATACTTTTTACACTGTTCACTATAAAATAACCGGCCAAGTGAAAGTCGGACTTACGCAATTAGTGTTTCGTACGTTTTTAAGATATGGAGGTATAAAATGATCAATGACTTTACACCCCAGTTTTTTTCCGATCTTTACTGAACACACCCGATTTTTTAAAAATAATGTAAAGAAAATTGCGCATATATTTTTGAACTCGTGTTTTTACAAGCTTTCATTTGACACCCCACTCGATGACCTGGTAAAATTTTTTTTTCACTTCCGATTTCACCCCCCAAAACTAACCCTTGAAGTCAAAATTTAACTTTCAAAACCACACGGCTCTAATGAGGCCATCAATTCATATAGTAATATCAAATTTTAACTTTCTATGTCAAATAGTTTCGGAGAAAATCGGGTGTGACAGACAAACAGACGGACAGACACCGAAGTGATCTTATGTGTTCCATACGGAACACTAAAAATAAATGAGAAGCGGCATTACAATGGATCTTTTCACTATATTTTAGTATTAATTGCGAAGAGAACAAATTTTTCAAATTAAGCGGTTTTCACCTAATAAATTTAGAAACTCCATGAGGTTAAATACGTAATAACTCTGTATGCAGCAAAATAGTCGTCGAACAGTGCTGTCAAATCTTTCAAGTTAAAGTTTTTGGAACCGATAGCTAAGTAAAAAATGGAAACAATGAAGGTTTATTAATAATATGAATTTTATTTCATTTGTACTCAAATTTGAAACTTTATGGATATATTTGTAATAAAACTAATGATGGTCAAATATCTTCATGTGCTTGGGAATAGAATTAAATACTACCTGCTTAAGCAGCAGAAGAATCAATTAAACGCTTTGTTTAACTTAAATAATTATTTTATTTACGTGAACTGATAAAGTTCTTAGTGCAAAATGTGTGAAAGTGAAAGTTCTGGTTAAAACTTCGATAGTCATTGACTGGTAAGTAAACTAAAAAAGTAACTATGAATGCCATAAAAACAAATTATTTTTCTTTTTTAATTTTTGAGATACTTTTGAAAAACTTTGTAATTCCGTTAATGCTATCGATATCACTTCCCGAAGGCGTAATTAAGGAATGTTTTATGATCCTAAAACAACCTGTTATTAGGTAATGTCTCGGACGCCTTTAAGAAACAAATTGGTTGTGGCGAGGATGATCTCATAGATGAAGATATTAAAATGGGCCATTTTAGGGTATAAATGATACTTACGAGATTACAAAGGGCAATTTTGCTATTAAATGAAGGTTTTAATTTCTTATTGGTAAGATATTTTCGTTCACTAAAAATATCATCACGTAGCATTGATTCAATCACTTGTTTACACTACCCGCTAAATTATACATATATATATATATATATATATATATATATATATATATATATATATATATATATATATGTATATATGTTATATATATATATATATATATATATATATATATATATATATATATATATATATATATATATATACACACGTATATATAATAATTTTTCTGTTGAACCTTTTATTTACATAAACGTGATTGGTTTTTCTTGGGTACGTTTCGCCTTATTTTTTTTAGGCATTTTCAAAAATTCTTTATTTTTTAATATTCATTCTAAAATTAGAAAACACAAGGTTTATATTATTATATATATATATATATATATATATATATATATATATATATATATACATATATATATATATATATATATATATATATATATATATATATATATATTATATATATATATATATATATATATATATATATATATATATATATATATATATATATATATATATATATATATATATATAGTTTCGCCGGGGGGCTATAAGTAGCAACCTCACCACAGCTATGGAAATAATTTTAGGACTAAACCCAATCAATAGCGTATATTAAATGGGGATGGAAAAAACAACCTATGCAATTTAGCCATACAAGGGTTATGGATCAAATCAACGACGAATTCTGAGATATGCAATCTGATTATATGATATCGTCGTATAATTTAGAAAAACTAGATAGAACTGAGTACGATTCAAATCTATGGATGGAGGTAGATGTACCATCTGTTTTGTTTACTAGCAGCAGAGTGTAAACGATCTTTTCGTTTCATCATTTCGAATTTCGAATTTTTTATAAAACAACTGTTATTTATAGTATTTTTGTCTCTTTTTCTATAAGAATTCAATATATTAAAGGATTTCGTAACACCCTATATATATATATATATATATATATATATATATATATATATATATATATATAGTATAGAATATACCTGAGTGACAGCTAACGTCAGGGGGACCTGATATGACACAGAAGGATGGATATACAGTCCCTGGCCAAATTATTAGACGCACTGTATTTTTTTTAGTAATTTTATGTTTCTTAAGAGTTTTTATGCAATAATGGTATATTTAAACTACAATATTAGTGATTTTTATTTAAAAGAATTGTTGTAGACTACATATTTGTATTTATTTTTAACATATGGCAACACTGTGTTGACAAAGTGATACATGAACGTAAATAAGTACAAACCTATATCAGTCGCGATCGGAATCGAGTCAGGTACGGACGTGTTTCTGTGGCTTTATGGACTGTGATTGTTTGTTTAACAGTTTTATACTACTCAGTTATTAGTTTATTTTGTATGCAGTGTTTTAAAAAAGTAATTGGACTATTTTCATTATGGGTAGAAAAGGCGATCTTTCACCACGTAAAAAAGCTGAAGTGAAGGCCCTTGTGATTGCGAAAAACATTTACAAACCGAGAAATATCACGAAGATTGGAGGTTTCTGAAGTTAGTGTACGACGCATAAAAAAGAAAATTAAGTCAGGGAAGGAATTAAGCCGAAAAGAAAGAAAAGATGCGGTAGAAAACCAATTTTCACTCCACGGTCAGAGAGATGTTTGAAGAAAATTTTGTGTAGAAAACAGATTTGCTACCACAAAGGTAATAAAATCACAACTCCAGGATGCTAGCGTAAATGCTTCTGAGCGCACTGTTCGAAGAAAATTGAAAGAATTAGATTTTAAGGCCTGTCGCCCCGCCAGGAAGCCCAAGTTAACAGCTGCAATGAAAGCAAAGCGCCTGAAGTGGGCCAAATAATGGCAAGACAAAGATGTGGACTTCTGGAGATCGGTAAGATACAGCAATTTAATCAATAATTGATACATTATTATCATTTTCAGTTAAATAAAGCAAATAAACATGGAAGTTTATATATTTTTCCTATTTTTGACAGGTCTGCTTCAGTGACGAAAGCACATTCGAAATTTTGCAGAATAATGCTCAGTATGTGCGTCGTCGTCATGGAGAAAAGTTTCATCCTGATTGTGTCGTCCCGACGGTTAAACATCCCACCAAAGTGATGATTTGGTCAGTCATCAGCGGCAAGGGACTGGACGTCTGTACGTCGTCAAAGGAATAAAAGGCAAGATCAGTACAAAAAAGTATTACAAAATCGGTTGATTCCGCAGCTCAGGGAATGGTTTCCAAATGGGGAACCATTCACTTTCATGCAAGATGGAGCTCCCTGCCACACTGCTCGGTCTGTTAAAGCTTTTTTGGCAGATAAAAATATCCCTCTGTTGGATTGGCCGGGTAATAGCCCATTGAAAATGTGTGGGAGCTGATGAAAAGAGAAGTGGCTAAAGATGTGATTACCAACAAAACCCAGCTCCTAGAAAAGATTATTCATGTGTGGAATCATCATCCTTAAATGCAGGAGACAGTACAATCTTGCATTGATAGCATGCCGCGCAGAATTAAAGCTTTGATAGCGGGGTAAAGGGGGTTCAACTAAATATTGACTTTTACTAACATTAATTTCACTTTTCTTTAAGACTTAATAAACTTATGCTTTTCTAAATTAATGCTGTTTTATTTATGTCAAATAAATAGGTAATTGATTGGATAATATAAAAATAAAAAACAAATCAATTTAAAATAATAAAACGGTACAATATCACTCGGTAATTAATATTTTACATGAAATCTTGCAGTGCGTCTAATAATTTGGCCAGGGACCGTATATTCAATATATATATATATATATATATATATATATATATATATATATATATATATATATATATATGTATATATATATCCATCCTTCTGTGTCATATCAGGTCCCCCTGAGCTGTCACTCAGGTATATTCATGCCTGTTCCCTGCGATTCGGAATAACTCTTCGACGCTATGGATTCCCGTCCAATCTCGTAGGTTTCTCAGCCAAGAGGCCTGCTTCCTACCAACGCCGCCCTCGCCCTTAATCTTTCCCCTTATTATGAGCTGAAAAAACTCATAATGTTTCCCACGAAGAACATGTCCCAAATACTACTGTTTTCTGTACTTTACCGTTGACAACAACTCTCTGAATGCATTAGCTAGCTGCAGTACTTCCTGATTGGTGACTTAAGTTGTTCAGGAAATACGGAGAATCCTTCTGTCCATCCACATCTCGAAAGCCTCCAAGCGGTTAACTGTCGCAACCTTCAGTGCCCATACCTCAGTGCCGCCAGCTGACTAAATATAGCATTTTAGCATTCTCTGATGCAGTTTCAGATTAATACCATCATTGCAAAAGAAAAATTTCATTTCAATGAAGGTTGTTTCTACTCTACACTTAATTTCTTTGTCAGGGTCTAACTGGTCAGTAATGTAGCTTCCAAGATATTTAAAATGGTGAACTCTCTCTATCGCTTGACCGACTGAGATTAACATTTGCATATTTTTGGCGGCTAAAGGCCATGAATTTGGTTTTAGATATATTGATATTAAGGCCCATATCCGCTCCTGCTTGCTCAACTCTATATAACAGACGTGGAAGGTCTTCATTCCTGTCACTTAAGATAATTGTATCGTCCGCATATCTGACTGTGTTAATGAACATTCACCTTAACTCCATATGGTTGCTCATGTAAACCTGAACTAACCTATTTTGAATATTTTGTCGGATTAAAGGTTAAACAGCAGCAGCGAAATCATGCAGCCCTGTCTCACTCCTCGTTGGATGGCAACATCTTCTGATCTGGTCTCTCCAAATCTTACCTATGCTGTTTTTCTCCATTACAGATTTCTGATTATGCGATTGTCTCTGTTGTCAACTCCTGTGTTCTGTAGTATCTCGATTATTTGTGTCTGCTTTACCCTATCGAAAGCTTTCTCATAATCTATAAAGCAGATAAACACATCCCGGCGTTGATCTCTGCACTTCTGGAGCAGAACGTTCAAAATAAAGAATGCCTCTCGTGTTCTAAGATTATTTCTGAATCCGAATTGTCAGTTATCCAGATCTTCTTCGCGCTTTCGTCTAATTCTGCCATGAATGATTCTAAGGAACACTTTCAAGGTATGACGTAGCAAGCTTATCAGTCTATAGTCATTACAGCATCTTGCTCTTTGCTTCTTCTGATTGGGTACGGATACTGATTTTAGCCAATGGTCAGGTAATTCGCCGGTGGCATATATGTCATTGAACAGTTTTACAAGCAACTAAATATTATCTTCCTCGATCATCTTATGGAGCTCAGAGGAAATGCCATTGGGTCCAACAGATTTTTTTGATTTGGCCAATTTTATAGCATGTACGACTTCAGATTTCATTATATCAGGGCCCTCATCTTATTGTCCATTACCATCCGCTATATTTGGTCTCTCATCTTGGAACACCTCCCTCAAAGAGGTGCACCATGTCTCAGAAATCTCTTCCTTGTCAATGATGATTTTGTCTTTGTTGTCCATAAGCACAGAAGGTTGTTTCTCTTTATACAGCCCTGCTACTTCTATTAGCTTTTTGTGCATATTAAAAGTGTCATGCTTTCATTTCCTCCATTTCCCTGCAACCTTCTCTCATCCATGCCTCTTTTGCTTCCTTGATTTTGGCCTTTATCTGTTTATGAAGTGCACTGTATTCGTTTTTGTTGTTCTTAGCCAATCTCCTTTTTTCCATTAAAGTTAATATCTCGTTCGTCATCCATTTATCTTTCCTTTTATATGTTGTTGTCGTTGAATATTTCACAATAATCTCCTTCAGTTTGTTCCTTATGTTATTCCATGTTTCGTTAATTTTTGCCATAGGAGTGGTGCCTGCAAGATTCTTGAACGCGATTTCCTTTCGATCTTTTTAAGGTTTACGACGATGATGGTAACCAATGGATTATGATCTGACGATATATCGGCACCTGGATAAGCACAGATCCTTTTTATGCTGTTTCTGCACTGTTAGTTTACCAACATGAAATCTATTTGATTTCGCACTATGTGCTGTGGTCTATCACTTGGTGTTTTCCAGGTATATAGCCGTCCTTTTTGGGAGTTTAAACCAATTATTCGATACCACTAGTTATGCTCTTCGCAAAATTCAAACCTCCCCCAAACTATATCGACCCACCAGACTCGCTCTAACACCTTGACCGATTTTTGTGTTAAAGTCTCCCATGACATAAGTTATCCTTTCTCTTTTCAAGTTTTTCATGATGTTAGTCATTCGCCTATAGAGGGAATCAGCTTCGTTATTATATTTTTTCTCTGATGTTGGTGCATAAATTTACAGTATGTTAATATCAAATGCACTGCCCCTTACTTTTGAGGAGTATGATTCTGCCAGATATTGGGGCACAATTTATTACATATTTGTCAAGGTGTGATGCTACAAATATTCCTGTGTATATATATACATATATATATATATATATATATATATATATATATATATATATATATATATATATACATAGATATATATATATATATATATATATATATATATATATATATATATATATATATATATATATATATATATATATTTTATGGGTCTAGCATACGTGCTGCAGGGAAGTCCCTAAAGTACTACAGGAGCGACACGTATATATTGTGTATATATATATATATATATATATATATATATATATATATATATATATATATATATATATAATATATATATATATATATATATATATATATATATATATATATATATATATATATATATATATACAGGATTACAGGGAAAATCGTCCTAGATAATTAAGAACGTTATAGTTTAGGTCGTTTCTGACCGATTTGACTCTATGACATGATGTCCTAAACTTAACCGTTTTCGAGATATTGAAGTTTAAAGATTTTCTAAAAAAACATGTTTTTTTTTGCTTTTATATCGATTTTTTTTTTATTAGAGGTTCTCCAGTGCGATTTTTTGGTTATTTTTAGTTAGTCTGTATGTCAAGTATCAAAAATCATCAAAAAAAATTTAAACTAGTTTCTAACAGTTTCAAATGGCGGCTTGTTAATATTTCTAAATTACAAATTTTTACCAAGTGTTTCCTACTTTAAATCAATAAAGAGAAAAAAAAATGTATGGAAGTTATTCTGCAAATTATTTTAAAAACTTTTACGTCTTTTTAGCTATCTAAAACGGTATAATATCTACTGGATCTATTGAAAATTCTAAGAAAATGAGATTTCAATAGGCCCAAATGTAGAGTAACATAATAATAGAATTTCGATACTACCAATTACCGATTTACTACCTGCACCTTCAAACAATAAAAAGGGTTGGGTAAGCATTTTTTCCGGTCGGGGTACTCTCCGTGCGAGTGACATTTTCTGTTCACTAAACATTATTGAATGATTTTTAGTCTGCTCATGCGATTCGTCCGTGGTAGATGTGCTATACCGTGCTTTTCAATAATATCTGTGTTTCATCTTCTGACTGTGTGAATTGGCTCGTAACTGGATTTTGATCTCTGCTTATGAATATGGCAACGTATACCAACGAGGAATATGCTGACATCCTAATGTGTTACGGATTTTGCGAAGGAGTGTCGTCGCGTGCACGTGATGAATACATACTGAGATATCCTACTCGTCGTGTACCTAATGTTAGCGTATTTTATGGAACTTATCGAAGACTACGAGAAACTGGTTCCGTACAAAGACGGCGGACTGACATGGGACGACCAAGTATCTTTGACGAAGACGAAGAAAACGAAATACGACGTCTCTTTGAGGTGGACCCAACCACATCTACAAATGTTGTCCCACAACAGCTTGGTATTTCGCAGTGGAAGGTATGGTTTGTAATGCATACTGTTGGGCCACACCCTTACCACTATACGCCCGTGCAAGTCATTGAAGAAGGGGATCCGTTGCGACGATTAGAATTCTGTAGATTTATGCTCAATACCGATGTCGAAGATGCATCTTTTTTTAAGAAAATACTATGGACTGACGAGTCAAAATTCGACAAAGACTGTCTTACAAACTACCACAATGCCCACTATTGGGCTTCTAAAGAGGAAGGCAACCCAAACAAAGAAAAGAACGAAAGGATCACAAACAAGATTCAGCTTAAATGTGTGGATGGGTATAATTTCAAATTATTTGGTTGGGCCATTCTTCCTGCCAGATAATTTGAATGGCGAGGAATACGACAATTTTTTTGCGGAACGATTTACCTAATTTGATGGAAGACCTACCTAT
The DNA here is from genome assembly GCA_019049505.1 of Pachyrhynchus sulphureomaculatus. Taxonomy (NCBI): domain Eukaryota; kingdom Metazoa; phylum Arthropoda; class Insecta; order Coleoptera; family Curculionidae; genus Pachyrhynchus; species Pachyrhynchus sulphureomaculatus. The sequence goes on from CM032456.1 coordinate 192,652,792, forward strand.
TGGTTTGAGACAAAACATGTACTTTCAACACGATGGCTGCCCAGCTCACTACAGAGGAAGTGTTCGTGCATGGCTCAATGACAATTATCCCAACAAATGGATTGGAAGAGGCGGACCCATACCTTGGCCGGCGAGAAGCCCAGATCTAACACCGATGGATTTTTATGTGTGGGGTCACATGAAAAGTCTCGTATACGACCAGATGACTCCTATCGAAAACGTGGATATCCTAAGACAAAAAATAATTGATGCGGCTGACGAAATGAGGCGGGCACCTCACAACCAGCGTTGTGAAAAGTAATTTAAGAAAAAGAATGAGAATTTGTGTTAGAAATAGGGGCGACCATATAGAACATGAATTATAATTAATAAAAAATATTAAATTGCAAGGTTTTTTGTTTTATTTGTGTATTTTTCGTATTTTCACCTAGAACTAAAAATTTACCTTTTGCTACCCGAGCCCGCTTTAGGTGTCCTTCTGTGTACAGTTTTCCTATTAAACTCCTAGTATTATACTTTTTTGATAGCTAAAAAGACGTAAAAGTTTTTAAAATAATTTGCAGAATAACTTCCATACATTTTTTTTTCTCTTTATTGATTTAAAGTAGGAAACACTTGGTAAAAATTCGTAATTTAGAAACATTAACAAACTGTTAGTCACTAGTTCAAATTTTTTTTGATTGATTTTTTGATACTTGACATACAGACTAACTAAAAATAACCAAAAAAAATCGCACTCGAGAACCTCTAATAAAAAAAAATCGATATAAAAGCAAAAAAAAAACATGTTTTTTTTAGAAAATCTTTAAACTTCAATATCTCGAAAACGGTTAAGTTTAGGACATCATGTCATAGAGTCAAATCGGTCAGAAAACGACATAAACTATAACGTCCTTAATTATCTAGGACGACTTTCCCTGTAACCCTGTATATATATATATATATATATATATATATATATATATATATATATATATATATATATATATATATATATATATATATATATATATGGGTCATTCCATACGAAAACGCAAATGGCTGCCGTCAGAACTGGTTAAATGATTTCGTAAAGTATAAAGACTCAAATTTTAGCTTTTTTTTATGTAGAATCGAATGCCGTGTGGTACTTTTTGAAATTCTCAATTCTTTGACACTGACAGTGTCAAATACAAGTGAAGCTCCAAAAATTTTTCAAATATTTTTCAATTTTAAGACCATATTAAATGAAAAAATACTTCTAAATACATAAGTAGGGGTTTTTGAGGTTGCTGAATACGATTCTGATAGAAAAAAATATTTAAGTAATTGACAGCTGTCAAACGGGCAATTTACTCAAAATGCTATTTAATCATTATTTCATCACACTAAAACACTTCAAATATTAGCCCTTATGTTTTCGAGGTCGCTGAATACGATCCTAATTAAAAAAAAAAATATTTTAGTAGTTGACAGCTGTCAAACAAGCGGTCAATTTATTCAAAATGCAATTTAATAATTATTTCATCGGATTAAAATACTATTCAAACATTGGCTCTTATGTGTTCGAGGTTACTGAAAATATTTTAGTAGTTGACAGCTGTCAAACAAGCGGTCAATTTATTCAAAATGCAATTTAATAATTATTTCATCGGATTAAAATACTATTCAAACATTGGCTCTTATGTGTTCGAGGTTACTGAAAATATTTTAGTAGTTGACAGCTGTCAAACGAGCTGTCAATTTACTCAAAATGCAATTTAACCATTATTTCACCACATTAAAACACTATTTAAACATTGAAGCTTATGTTTTCGAGGTTGCTGAATACGATCCAGATGCAAAAAAATATTCTAGTAGTTGACAGCTGTCAAACGAGCTGTCATTTTACTTAAAATACCCTTTAATCATTATTTCAGCATACTAAAACACTATTTAAAACAATGGCCCTTATGTTTTCGAGGTTGCTGAATACGATCCTGATACAAAAAAAAATATTTAAGTAATTGACAGCTGTCAAACGAGCTGTCAATTTACTCAAAATGCCATTTAATCATTATTTCAGCATACTAAAACACTATTCAAACATTGGCCTTTATGTTTTCGAGGTCGCTGAACATGATCCTGATGCAAAAAAAATATTTTAGTAGTTGACAGCTGTCAAACGAGCAGTTGATTTACCCAAAATGCCATTTAATCATTAATTCACCCCATTAAAATATCATTCAAACATTAGCCCTTATGTTTTCGAGGTTACTGAGTACGATCCTGATTCCAAAAAATATTTTAGTAGTTGACATCTGTCAAACGGGCTGTCAATTTACTCAAAATGTCATTTAATCATTATTTCACCACATTAAAACACTATTTAAACATTGACCCTTATGTTTTCGAGATTGCTGAATACGATCCTGATGCAAAAAAAATTAGTAGTTGACAGCTCTTAGCCAAAGTGCTATTTAATTATTATTTCATCACATTAAAATACTATTCAAACATTGGCCTTTATGTTTTCGGGGTTGCTGAGTACGATCCTGATACAAAAAACATATTTTAATAGTTGACAGCTGTCAAACGAGCTGTCGATTTTCTCAAAATACCATTTAATCATTATTTCATCGCATTAAAACACTATTTGAACATTGACCCTTATTTTTTCGAGGTCACTGAATACGAATCTCATGTCAAAAAGATATTTTGACAGCTTTCTATCTTTACGTCGAAATAATAAATTTTTCTTGTGGGGTTTTTCAAAAGCATACATGGTTTTTCTGTGTTCAATCGTCAATTACAAATACAATATCAGATTTTAAATGTTACAGCTGCCAACTGTATAATTAGCTGTCGAAACAACGAAATTAAAATGTTAAACGATAAAAAGCGATATTATTCTTAATTTTGTCATTTTGAGGTAAATCATTTATATATTTAATATTTTTGGGATCGGTGGCTGCAAATGTGATATGGAATTGAAATTTGACAGCTGCCAAACGTTAATCTCAGCTATTGAATCGATGAAAATAAGATTTAAACTTATAGCAATTGCTGTCTATAGCAATTACTAAGTACATACATTTTTTCAAAATATTTTTTTCATTGCTATGACTTGAAATAATGTCTTTGATTTCACACCGACCAAATATAGATTACACAGCCCTACAAAAAGAAATGGTTCTGATCCGTAAATGCGACTTTGATATTCTTATGTAAACATGAATCTGTCATTAAAAAAATTCGTAGACTCTCAAATTTTCGTGCTTTAGCTTAAAAAAGAGGAAATAGTTCCGAATGAGGCCAAGTTATAGTAGGCACAACGAATAAAAATTAGTGTTTTTAATTTTGGTAATGCCGTTATGGTCCAAAGAAACTTAATCATATGTTATTTTTATTAAGTATACAGCTGGTTTTAGATAAAGACGACGCATAAAAATGAAAAAAAAAAAAAAAAAAAAATATTGCATATATCTGAATCTAAATCTGTTTATAGTATAAGCTTCTCAAAAGAGTTGGGTTAAGTAGTTTTTTCTGCTGAATGCTATCTAAAATAAATATGTCCATCAGAATTGTATTCAGCGACCTTGAAAACATAAGGGCCAATGTTTGAATAGTGTTTTATTGTGATGAAATAATGTTTAAATGACATTTTGAGTAAAATGACAGCTCGTTTGATAGCTGTCAACTACTAAAATATTTTTTTTGTATCAGGATCGTATTCAGCGACCTCGAAAACATAAGGGCCAATGTTTTGAATAGTGTTTTAATGTGATGAAATAATGATTAAACGGCATTTTGCGTAAATTGACAGCTCGTTTGACAGCTGTCAACTACTAGAATATTTTTTTTTGTATCAGGATCGTATTCAGCAACCTCGAAAACATGAGGGTCAATCTTTGAATAGTATTTTTAATCCGATGAAATAATGAATAAATTGCATTTTGAATAAATTGACAGCTTGTTTGACAGCTGTCAACACTAAAATATTTTTTTTTAATCAGGATCGTATTCAGCGACCTCGAAAACATAAGGGCTAATATTTGAAGTGTTTTAGTGTGATGAAATAATGAATAAACAGCATTTTGAGTAAATTGATAGCTCGTTTGACAGCTGTCAATTACTTCAATATTTTTTTTCTACCAGAATCGTATTCAGCAACCTCAAAAACCCCTACTTATGTATTTAGAAGTATTTTTTCATTTAATATGGCCTTAAAATTGAAAAATATTTGAAAAATTTTTCGAGCTTCACTCGTATTTGACACTGTAACTGTCAAAGAATTGAGAATTTCAAAAAATACCACACGGCATTCGATTCTACATAAAAAAAAAAAGCTAAAATTTGAGCCCTCATACTTATACTATATATATATATATATATATATATATATATATATATATATATATATATATATATACATATATATATATATATATATATATATATATATATATATATATATATATATATATATATATATATATATATATATATATATATATATATATATATATATATTATATATATGTATAAATATATTTAAACAGATATAGAGTGTCCCAATATTCCGTGTAGAGTTACTGTGGATTTCTGGGATGAAAATATGACTCAACTTACCTTGGTACAAAAATTCGTAATTTTTAAGATACAGGGTGTTAAAGTTATACTATTATTTTAGTTTTACTTAAGTAGCTTTCTTAATAATTGTACTATTTGTACAAGATTCGGTGCTAAGAGGTTTTTTTGAGATGAAAAATCGAAATCAGCTCACAGTTTGTTGTAAATTGTAGGGGGCACCACTTATTTCACTGTGTATACTTTTAAATTGGCGTAACTTTTTTATACGACTTTGAATTAATTAAATATTCGTATTTTCCGCTTCCCCATGTCTAAAAAAGCTTTGGTAAATGTTACTCCAAGCAACAGTTTCTGAGATAATGGGATGTTTCTTTCCATTTTTTAATTCCATTGTCAAACTCGCAAATGCGTTCCTTCACACTTCATCCAGACTTAGGACAGATCCAAAAGGATTGTCTTTCAAATTTGGAGCATGCTTAAAGGCTAACAACTATAATAAGATATATATAAAGCTAACAACAATAATAAGATATATATAAGAAGGAACGCATTTGCGAATTTGACAATGGAATTAAAAAATGGAAACAAACATCCCACTATTTCAGAAAATGTTGCTCGGAGCAAAATTTACCAAGAGAGCTTTTTTAGACAGGAGAAGGCGGAGAATACGAATATTTAAATAAAGGTATCATACAAAGTGGTATAAAAAAGTAATAACAATTTAAAAGTATACACAGTGTAATAAGTGACTCCCCCTTACAATTTACAACAAAACTGTAAGCCGATTTCGATTTCTCATCTCAGAAAACCTCTTAACGCCGAATCTTTATAAATAGTACAATTATTAAGAAAACTACTTAAGAAAAATTAAAATAAAAGTACAACTTTGACCCCCTGTATATCAAAAATTACGAATTTTTGGACTAAGGTAAGTTGGGTTAAATGGTCGTATTTTCATTCCAGAAATCCACAGTAACTCTATGTACACGGAATACTGGGACACCCTATATATATATATATATATATATATATATATATATATATATATATATATATATATATATATATATATATATGTATATATATATATATAATATATATATATATATATATATATATATATATATATATTATATATATATATATATATATATATATATATATATATATATATATATATATATATATATATATTACTAATATTACATCTATGGACAAATTATTTACTTTGAAATAACAAGTAAGTAAAATATAAATGAGCGCTGACCAAAAAATTTGCTAATTTTGTGTGTTTACATATTAGATTTTGTATATTAAGTATTAATTATTGAATTGAATTGAGATCGAAGCCAGTCAAGGTTTCGAATATTTCCCAAGGGTATGGTATAGGTATGTGGATGATATTTTCGCGATTTTTGATACAAAGAAAGCAAATATTGATGATTTTGTTTCCAAATTAAATAGCCGGTATGATTCCATTAAATTCACTTACGAAGTTGAGAACAAAGGACAATTGCCTTTTCTAGATATTTTAATTATTAAAAATAATAATAGATTAGAATTTGATATCTATAGGAAGGACACAGTAACAGATAGATATATTCCTAATAATTCATTTCATTGCAAACAACATAAATTAGCTTCATTACATTTTTTAGTTCATCGTTTGGTCACTTTCCCTCTGAATAGAGTAAACTTTAATAAAGAAAGGAATCGTATTAGAAATATAACTAGAATTAATGGTTATGACGATGACTTAGTAAATAAGCTAATAAATAGGCATAAGTTTAGGTTTAATATTCAGAATTCCACCTTTTTTACACGCGAAGAAAATAACACCAAGTATGTCTCCATACCATATAATCCGAAATATAGCAAGGGACTCAATAAGGTATTTAATAAGGTAGGCCTCACCTTAGTCTATAAGTCATCAGACAATCTGAGGAATATCTTAGGAAATCCCAAAGATAAGATTCCTAATTGTGAGAAAAGTGGAATTTATGAAATTAGTTGTAATGATTGTGACAAAAAGTATGTTGGGCAAACTAAAAGGTCAATTAGAACACGATTTAAAGAACATTTAGCACACTTAAAATACAACAGAACAGAAAAGTCTAGCATTGCCGAACATGCTCTTGAAGCTGATCATACTGTAACATTAGATAATCTAAGATTAATAAAAAATGTATCTGATAGGAGATTGTTGAACGCATACGAAAGTATGGAAATCATAAAATGTAAAAGTAGTTTAAACAAAGACAGAGGGCCTATTCCTTATAGTCCCCTCTACTGGTTACTTGATCGGAACTGATAGCCTTGCCTATGTCATTAGTTCCGCTTGAGTAATTCAAGGGTTAGGCTAAGTATAAATAGGGTAGATTTGGTAGTTTAGCTTTAGTCAATCATCGCTCCTGATGAAGCTAACATGGTTAGCGAAACGCGCGTCAAGTGCAAAAATAAAGTGTTTGGTGTAGTGGTGATATATACTGAGTAGTATCATTGTGCCAAAGATTCCACATTTCCAACCTAATTAATTAAATATTGCTTTTACGTTTCTCGTTTAGAAAAACAGCCGAAGATTTATTTTGGTACGTATTTCGTTTTATACAGGTACGTATGAACTTTTTAAAATTAAGAAATTCTATTATTTTGTACTTTTTATCACTCTTTAAAGTCGGTTTAATTTGCCTTTTAATTTTAGTTTTATTTTAAACTGATTCAAATTAAATTGCGTACAGGATTTCTAATAATCTCTGTACTTTATGAAAGGTCACTATTTTTATAAGCTAGTTTTATTCGGTGTAATATTAATTCATTGTATCTAAAAAAGCACTAAACCATTCAACACTGACCTCTCTGGTTTTAATTAGCAACAACCAGAACCAAATGTACTTTACACCGTTTTTATATCCATAAAGGGAAAATCTATAGTACTGGTATTATGTTTGTCTTACAGTTACAATCAAAAAGAATCGGAAATATCTTATTCGTTCCTTTTCATTTGATTGATGTATAATTAAAAGTGTTAATGGATTTGGCCAAGGACAAGGACTAAAAATTAAGCGCCCATGCTTTGTTAATTTCATGTTCATATTATGTATTGACATGACATTGATAGGGTGCAATGCCATATATGTACAGGAAGATTTTTTTAAGTGTCTCAGCTAACCTTATTTTCCTATTCTACGTATCAAAACAATTCTTTCACTACTAAATTTACTTTATTGTGAGTAAGTCAAATAAGATAACACCAAATTTATCACTTGTCAAATTTGACAGTTTACAGAGCCAACTTGGATTTTTTTAAATGGCACCCTCTACATATTAGCGCACCATTAAATAGCATTTTTTAGTCCATTCACAAATATATATGTATATATATAAATATATATATAATACTTGATATTTATTTTTCAATTGTTTTCGATATATAGGGCATTGAAGGTATTAAATCGAATTTTAACTTTTAAGAGACTCACTCAATTTACTTTTTGCCTATTTGGTGTATAGCGACAACGTATGTGCTATCATATTAGGCTTCCTCATAAAAAATTAAGTTTATTAATAAAAGAATTTTTTTTTAAACGCCAAATAGAAAAATAGTAAATCTGGTGAGTTACTTAAAAGTTAAAACTCCATTCAATATCTTGAATGCCCAATATATCGGTAACGACTGAAAATAAATATCAAGTGATACATATTTTTTGTAAACGGGCTCAAAAGGTTTTTTACAAAAATGCTATTTAGAAACTGTTAAGTAGTCCGCGACAATTCATTTTTGCTAGATGCGATTCTAGCGATTCAACAAAAAATCCGTAGAGGGAACCTTTGTCACGAAGAAGTGGATGATTCATTTTAATGAGACAACTTACCAAAACGTGGCTTGGTAGGTAAAGCCACTCCGAAACTCGAAAAATGAATCTTGTCTTTGTTCTCACAGGATATGGAGAACATCATCCCTTTGGAATAATTTGCCAAGGACTGTGTTTCTCATCGAGTACAATTTATAGCGGTTCAAGAGCAGCGTGAATCGCTTTTTCCGCATACGTGCCGCTCCTATAGCGCTTTAGGGAGGTCCCTGCAGCACGCGTGCTCGATTCATTAGAAAAAAAAACACCGAAATTGACGCTGCGTCAGGAAGCGGCAAAATTAAGCAAATCAGGGTTGAATGTGTCCATGAGACCATTGGACAACATCTTCGTGGTCAGGATACCAAATTCCGAAACACGTTGAAGAAAACTTTGCTGGACGAAAATCACGTCGCGAAGAGGCTCGCTTGGACTCACGTTAAGATACTAGAACCCTGTTGAAAATGTTTAGTCCCTTGTAAAGAGGAAGGTCAGCGCAAAGACGTCAGGAGGAATCAGTTATCCTGCGAAATTCGAAAAAAATCGAAGTATGCAGAAAATCTCGCCAACAGCATGCCTCTAAGATGCCAGGCGATTATTGATGCAGGAGGAAATCGATCAACTTACTAAGGTAAATGCGTCGTTGTTAGTACACCAAAGAATACATTGATGGCGAAAAATGTTTTCAAAACACATTTTACTTGACAGACTGTAATGGTGTGCTTGTATGTAGGGGGTGCCATTAAAAAAAATCTAGTTGGCTTTGTAAACTGTCATATTTGACTTTCTCATAAAAGCTAAGCTTAGTACTAAAAGAGTTTTCTAGGTATGTGGGCACTTAAAAAATGTCCCTGTACTTGCAAATGGTAAATAATTATCGTTCTTTGAAGTAGTTAAAATTAAATAAATTTATATATATATATATTTATATATATATATATATATATATATATATATATATATATATATATATATATATATATATTTATATTTATATATATATATATATATATATATATATATATATATATATATATATATATATATATATATATGTATATATCTATATATATATATTATATATATATATATATATATATATATATATATATATATATATATATATATCGCTTTGCGACGATACAGTATTCTAGATTTCATTTTTAATTTGAATGTGCATCCATTTTAATTCAAACTAAAATTTTGAAAAATCCCACAAAAATTTATTTGTATCTCTCTCTTACCTATAGGATCTCATGGGCAACAAAATATCATCATGTCATATCATCAACTACTTCGATTAAATTAAAATTCAATGCATATTCTAGAACTACGTGTTGCAAGAGGTTAATTCACTTTACCAATTTTTTTTATATACATCTATTCATCAGCAGGCAACCCGGAAATTATATATCATACTCAACCAAACTGTTGAAAGAAGATTCATTTAATTATGTATCCCTAGTAAAATGTTTCGAATCTACCATATAAATCGAGTTCAACAAGAATATAAATATAAAAAGATTATTTGGCAAAGGAAGAAACAGATCCTGGAAATACAATTACATCCCATTTCTGATTTCCAAAAAAATAAACGTACCTTTGATTCACCAAGTTATATATTTTTTTATGTATTTTTGCTATTAATATCCGCTAAATTCTAAAATGTTTACTTTTGTAGTAAGATCTATTACTGGAATTCACACTCCTTTGTAATATCATGGATTTTATCGATGATATTTCATTACTGTCAAAATAAAAAGTTTTAGCTGGATAAGCCTTATAAGAAATTTTGTAAGGGTTTGTCGCTTTTTGCAGTTTTTACTACTTTTCTTCTTAAGAAAAAATCGTGAAAGTAAACGTAATTTGGAGGGTGCCGCTGTGGTAAAGTAGGAAATATATCAAATGTTATTCATGAAAAATGCCCTAGGTTTACGACGACGACGGTCTATTTTATTTTCAAGTAAAATTTTGGGTTTAAACCGTTTCGATTGGACCGAGACTCAATTCAAGATGTACAACACAGCAGAAACTCGCTAATATATATATATATATATATATATATATATATATATATATATATATATATATATTTATATATATATATATATATATATATATATATATATATATATATATATATATATATATATATATATATATACATATATACTTAGTTTTTGAGTTTTCTTGGGAATTTTTAAAGTTCATAAATGAGAAAAGTACTTCTTGAGGTTACATTTATTACAATACGTTTCAACCAAATTATCTTGGTCTTCATCAGTTGTATTTATAACCATTTATATATTATATATTATATATATTATATGTATTATATATATTATATATATTATATATATTATATATATTATATATATTATATATATTATATATATATATATATATATATATATATATATATATATATATATATATATATATATATATATATATATATATATATATATATATATATACTTATGTATCGAATGTGTGTTGTTCTGTCAGTTACAGTTAAATGTGGAAATAATTTTATTTTATTTTATATTAACAGTATATTTAGATAGTAGTAATATTATGGTAATGTGTTATATGACCCTTAATAGATATGTTAGTACGTTTAATAATAGAATTTTCGATAGTTGTTGCCATGTTGCCAACATTTACTTTAGGTAGCGCGATTCGACGAGGTGTCCGCCACATGCATATGTGTTGAATATAAAACCACTAAAATGTGCATATTTCAGCAGTTCTCTCATTTGTCATCCATCTCGAGACGCTTTTCGCTGTATCATGGTCCAGCAGTTAAGGTAGGATCGACGAGCAGGAGAAGTAAACTTTGAGCACTTATTCCCGTCCTGGTATAACATCGTGGATACTATAAATTATAAGCAGAATTGATACCCATATCTACCTGTGGTGAATGTTCGCAGTTTGCTGATCATTCCTCTGTTGACTTGTGGGTGTAGACGCCTTTCGATTGAGAGCAGGAATGCGTTTCAATTTTGGGTACAATTTATTGTATCTTACTAGCTACTTAAAACACATTTTTTTTTGCAAAATTCGACTTTTTTCATCAATATCAAGAGCGATACAATCAGTTCAACGCTTTTCTAACTTTTCTATACCTTTGTTGTAGAAGGATATGTCTTTGCCTTCAAAATAGGCCTCAGTTTCGGCTATTCGGAGCCAAATCTCTTTCCCGCGAGTTTTGTTTTTAGGTCTGTGAATAGATAATAATCGCTGGGGGCCAAATCTGGAGAATACGGTGGATGAGGAAGCAATTCGAACACGCACGCAATTTTGCCATCGTAACCATTGATTTGTGATACGGTGCATTGTCTTGATGAAAGAACACTATTTTTTTGTTCATTTGGGGCCATTTCTTTGCGATTGCTGCTTTCAAACGCACCAATAACTTTATATAATATTCGCTATTGATGATTTTTCCCTTCTCAGTATAGTCGATGAAAATTATTCCATGCGCATCCCAAAATACAAAGGCCAAAACCTTGTTAGCCGACTGTTGTGTCTTTGGTCGCTTCGGGCAGCTTTCACTAGGTGCTATCCACTCAGCTGACTGCCCATTTGATTTCGGTGTGTAGTGTGGATCCATGTTTCATCCATTGTCACATATTGCATAAAAAAATTCTGTTTATTGCGCTTAAACAGGTCCAAACAGGGCTCAGCATCATCAACACGTTATTGTTTTTGATCCACTGTGAGCAAACGCGGTATTCATTTCAAATAGAGCTTTCTCATGCCCATATGTTCATGCAAAAATCACCAGCAGGTTCTTTTGATATCCTTAAAATGTTAGCTGTCTCACTCAATTTCACTTTACTTTTCACAATTTTATGGATTTTTTTATGTTTTCCGGTGTAACCACCTCATTTGGGCGTTCCTAGCGTTCAAGATTGTATCTTTACACCCGCGTTTAAATTCAGCACACCAGTAAATGATAGATTTTCCAGGAGCAGAGTCTCCGTAACACTTATCAATCCATTGCTTTGCTTGAACGGTATTTTTTCCCATCAAAAAACAGTGTTTAATTAACACACGAAATTCGATTTTTTCACTAAACCAGTGTAACTTCTAAACTATTCGTCGAAATGTCACGAAGTTTTGACACATTTCATTTGAAGGTTGATACTTCCTAAAATTGATATGGATTTTTTGAAAAGGGCGACATTTATGTGTGACTAAAAACTTCAGCGCAGGAAGAAAAATTAGATATTTCATGCTGTTTCCAGTTCATCCAAATTGTCACTAATGTTACTTTGCCTTCAAAAATCGAGTTATATTAACTGTGCGTTTAGTACAAAAATACTCTTTTGAGATTGAATTTCCTTTTTAGTGTTCCATACGGAACACTTATAAGATAACTTCGGTGTCTGTCCGTCTGTCTGTCTGTCTGTCACACCCGATTTTCTCCGAAACTATTAGTCATAGAAAGTAGAAAGGTAATAATATAGGAATTTTTTAGTTTTGAAAGTTAAATTTTGACTTAGGGATTAGTTTTGGGGATGAAATCGGAAGTGAAAAAAACATTTTTTTACTAGGTCATCGAGTGTGGTGTCAAATGAAAGCTTGTGAAAACACGAGTAAAAATATATATATAATGTAATACTGGCGCGCTCTTTTCTTTGTATTATTTTTAAAAAATCGCTGTCCCCCCCCATATCTCGAAAAGTGCTTATCAAAAAATTCTGAAAAAATTCTGGAATATTCTCCACGGGATGTAGATTGAACGAAAATTTTCACGAGTGCATTACCTTTAATAATTTATCTGGAATATAAAAAAAAACAAAAATTTCAAGGTCATCAGTTTTCAGTAAAGGTCGGAAACAAACTTTATTAAAAACTCATTTGGGGTGTGTTTTGTGAAGTCACTAATCATTTTATACCTCCGTAAAAAAATTTTTATTTTAAAAGCAATCAACCTACGGACCACTAATTGTGCAAGTTCAACTTGCACTTGACCGGTCATTTTTTTTAAAACTTAAAACTGAAATAAAATATGAGTTCATATTAAAACATTTAATGCTACTAAACGTTACCAGTAGGTAAACTAAGAAGTAATTAAATATATTTCACTATTTAGACTTTCTTTGTTTTATTTCTCCAACAAGACCGAGAATTTCCGAGAAAGCGCTAAAGCGACAAAATTTTATCTACACGTGAAAGTAATACTATACGTGTATAAATTATCTAATATTCTTCTCGGTGCATTATAATCTACATTCAAATTTAATGCATAATATCTTATTACTAGAACAGAACCAGTCATCAACGATTAGAATACAATTCAGTGTGTAGGTAGCGTACCCCAAAATATTACTGGACAAAGCACTTGGTGTTAAACCTGGGGTATATAGTAGGTGGGCAACTACGCGGGCTGATCGTAAAGTAAAGTTTCCTTATTTATTAAAAATAGACACCAACATTTATTTTCAAAACCATTTTTTAGACGCGACTCCAACTTTCGTATGCCCGTATCAAAAAATTCCACCGTAAACCCGTTGAGATAGCTCTTCTTTAACTTCATCGTCGGTTCTGAAGCTTTTTCCACCCAAGTGTTCCTTCAATTTTGAAAACAAGTGGTAATCACTAGGTGCTAGGTCCGGACTGTAGGGGGGGCATTACAGTGCATCCAAACTGTTTCAGCAGATCCTGGGTTTGACGAGAGACGTGGGATCGAGCGTTATCGTGAAGCACCCTCCACACCTTTGCTCAGCCTTCCTCTCCAACCGTTCTGGATCTCTCGTCTGAGTTTTCGCAATACCTGTCCGAGTTTATTGTCCCAAACACAGTTGCCATGACTTTGCCAGCAGACTGCATTTGTTTAATCTTTTTCGGCTTGGGCACCACTCGCGTGATTGTTGTTTTGATTCGAGAGTGAAATGGAACGCCTACATTTCGTCGCGTCGCCGGTGATAATGGAATCCAACCATTCCTCCTTTTTGCTTCCATATTGTTGTAGAAAATGGCGGAAACAGCCGCGCGTTGCTCCCTTTAATTTTCTATGCGCATTCGCGCACACCTTTCTATACCCCAACTTTTCAGTTAATATTTTCTGAATTCTGGTACAAAAAACCTCAATAACCCGAAGAGCGAGTTCACGGATAGTGATCCTCCGATCTTCGAGCAATAGTACTCCAATCTTTTCGATCTTCCGCTCCGTTGTTCATCATGAATAAATACACTTTCCTCCATACACTTCCATCAACCCTTTCGCATTTAAGATACGAAATTACTGCAGCAATTTCGCACTTGGCGGTAGTGGCGATCGGGACCTCTATCACAGAACCGCTGCTGAACTAACACTGCGCGGCGTAATGAAGCCAGGCAAGGTGGGGTCGAGAGTGGGGGAACTACTGCACACGGCAGTGTTGCCGAATTTTGCGTAAAACCTCTCCCTGTGGCTCCAGCGCTTTGGGAACCTTACT
>CM032456.1:192667739-192730647 GCA_019049505.1 Pachyrhynchus sulphureomaculatus
AGTATTTCTTTTATTTTAGTCATTGTAATGTTCTTTACAAGAGACTCCATGTTGATTTCAGCTTGAAGATACGGACGATCAAGGTTTAAAAACTCTTTACCTTGGGATTAAAGATGATTATCAATATTATTGTTTTATTTGATTTTTTTCTGTAAAACTTTTTTAGTAATCATGACTTGGTTTTTATGGTTGTTGGTAATGTGAAGCTAGTTTTTTTTTTTGTTTATAATAGTATTGAAAAATGGTTATGATTCTATTTAAATGTGTAATCATTAATGCAGATATGTTATAAGGAAGTAATTGTTAAACAATATGCATCATTTCTATATTTAAGTGGCATCATTTTCCTTAAACTGGTAAAGTAAAAAAATAGTATGGGAATGAATATAAATTTAAATGCAAAGAAACATACGATTGTTAATTTTGGAACTTTTCAAGGCGTTCTATCGAGCCTTCTGAGAGTAAAACTATTTAATTCTACCCTAGAGAAGGTATTTAAACATCCAAAATGACAAATACCTTAGTTTCTCATTTCTGTTGGTCTGCTTGTTGGAGTGTTGGTACGATAACTTGCTAAAAAGATGATATATCGTCTTAAATTTAGTAAGAATCTAATATTTAAAGTAGGAAAAAATCTTATGGTTTCTTTAGCGCTATCGATTTGAGAAAAGTGGTTGAAGTCGAGGAATATGAAAATTATTGTTGTGGTTTTCGTTGTAGCTCTAAAGTTTTTCCTCTGCTCAACTACAACAAAATATCAAGTAAAGTCCTGCATGAAAGTTACTCTTGAACGTGACAGAGTTTTAGAATTACGTGTTTGCGAGGGAAGCACGTCGTTAATCACTTTACCGATTTTTTACCAATTTTTTCAGCAACTACCAGACTTACTTCCTATAATGATGTCAAGTTCTATTCAAGTCTCAAACTTAAAAAATACAATTTGAAACTTAAGTTAGGCAATAAATTTAATTGAGTGTCAACTAGTCAGGTTTGCACTTTTTTATATTTAATAAATAGCTTCTCGCAACTAGAAAACTTCTTCTTCTCCCTCTTTTGTACTGGTACATTTGTCTATTTATTGCCGTTTTCACTTATTTTATATTAAAACGTTCCTACTGGTGATCTGCCGTTTCTGATTTTTAACATTCTTTCTTTTGTCATGCGGCCTATTTGTTGGCTTCATTCTATCTTTCTGCTTATCATCAATTTATATATTTTGGTTACATAAGGATGCTTCGAGCTGGAAGTTATCAGCAGTAGTTTGCACTGCGGGTTTTTCTTCAGTTTTTTGTAGGTTACCCCATGTTCTTTACAAGAGACTCCATGTTGATTTCAGCTTGAAGATACGGACGGTCAAGGTTTAAAAACTTTTTACCTTGGTTTTAAAGATGATTTTCAATATTATTGTTTTATTTGATTTTTTTTTGTAAAACTTTTTTAGTAATCATGACTTGGTCTTTATGTTTGTTGGTAATGTGAAGCTAGTTTTTTTTATATAATAGTGTTGAAAAATGGTTATGATTCTATTTGAATGTATAATCATTAATGCAGATATAAGGAAGTAATTGTTAAACAATATGCATCATTTCTAAATTTAAGTGGCATCATTTTCCTTAGATTGCTGAAGTGAAAAAATACCATAGTATGAGAATAAAAATAAATTTAAATGCAAAGCAACACATGATTGTTAATTTCGGAACTTTTCGAGGCGTTTTTTAACGTGCCTTCTTAGTATAACACTATTTAATTCTGCCCTAGAGAAGATATTTAAACATCTAGAATGATAGATGATGAAGATAGAGGTATTCAAAGCCCGTACATCACAAAAACCTTAGTTCCTCATTTTCATCGGTTTGGTTGTCGGAGTGTTGGTACGATAACTTACGAATAAGATGATATATCGATTTTAAATTTAGTAAGTATGTAATATTTAAAGTGGGAAAGAATCATATGGTTTCTTTAGCGCTATCTGAGGAAAGTGGTTAAAAATGATGGAGTCAATGCATTTTATACAGTTTCAAGAGTATTATGACACTTTTTCTTAGTTTTTGGTTAATATAATGATCCAATTTTACAGGTTTAACCTAAACAGATTTAAAGTTTTAATTGAGGAGGGGTTATTCACATATATTACGTTATTTTTGAGGTTCTTGGAGTCAAGGAATATGAAAATTGCTGTTGTTGTGTTTTCCGTTGTACCTCTAAAGTCTTTCCTCTCCTCAACTTTTCCTTGTGATTGATGTCTCACCATAAAATACGTATCATTAAAATGTTAAGCAAAGTCCTGCTTGGAAGTTACTCTTGAGTGTGAGAAGTTTTAGAATTACGTGTTTGCGAAGGAAGCACTTTGTCAATCATATTTTTTTACCGATTTTTTCAGCAACTGCCAGAATTACATCGTACAACGATATCAAGCTCTATTCAAGCCTCATACTTAAAAAATACAATTTGGAAGCAATAAATTTAATTCAGTGTGAACTAGTCAGGTTTGCACTTTTTCTATTTAATAAATAGCTTCCCGCCACTGGCCAACTTCTTTTTCTCCCTCCTTTGTATTGGTACGCTGCACAGTGGGCCAGGAATCTGATTTTTCGTTAAAAATTGTCTAGAGCACTCAATTATTAACGAAATTAGACCATTTTTTTTTAAATCCTCATAAGTAGATTCCGGACAAACGTAAGAAAGCCGATTTGCAAAATATAACCTTAAAATTTTTTAAAATTGCAAAAAGCAGCACGGAACCGGAAGGTTTCGAAGTTAACGTGATTTAAAGTTTACGCTTTCAAAACTGGTTCATCGGGGGGTTTCTGGGCCGCTGAATCTATTTTTGGGGTCATTTTGATCATATACACACTTTTAATGTGAGTTGAAGGGAAGAAATTACGATATTCACCTGAATTAGAGTTTTGCGTTCCAAACTGGTTCCTCGAGGGTTTCTAGGGTTGCTGAATCTATTTTCAGGGTCATTTTGATCATATGCACTCTTTTGAGTGGTGAAAATGGTGGTTGGTGGGGAAGAAATTACGATATTCTCATGAGTTAGACTTTCACGTTCAAAACTGATTCCTCGGGAGTTTCTGGGGTCGCTGAATCTATTTTCCCACCCTCATTTTCACCCCTCAAAAGGGTTCGTATGATCGAAATGATCACAAAAATAGATTCAGACACCCCTGAAACCTCCGAAGAACCAGTTTTGAACGTAAAACTCTAATGCAGGAGAATATCGTAATTTCTCCTCCTCCAACTCCCATTTTCACACCTCAAAAGGGTGCATATGATAAAAACGACCCCGAAAATAGATTCAACGACCCCAGAAACCCCCGATAAACCAGTTTTGAAAACGTAAACTTGAAATCACGTGAACTTCGAAATTTCACCTCCCGGTTCCGTGCTGCTTTCTGCAATTTTAAAAAATTTTGAAGTTACTTTTTGCAAATCGGCTTCCATACGTTTGTTCTGAATTCACTAACGAGTATTTTTTTTTTTTAAATTGTCTGATTTCGTTACTAATTGAGGGCTCTAGACAATTTTGAACGAAAAATCAGATTCCTGGCCCACAGTGCGTTGGTCTGCTTATTGCCGTTTTCACTTATTTTATGTTAGAACGTTTCTATTGGTAACCTACCTGCCTTTTCTAATTTCTATCATACTTTTTTTCTGTCATGCAGTTTGTGTGTTGGTTTCAATCTACCTTTCTGCTTTTCATCAATTTATAAATTTTGGTTACATAAGGATGTTTCGAGCACGAAGCTAGAAGTTATCGGCCTCAGTTTGCATTGCGAGTTGTTCTTCAGTTTTTTTTTGTAGATTACCCAGTGCTACATTTGGCACACTTGAGTCCATGTAATGGAGGAATGCCACGTTAAGTGCTGACAGGTTTGGTTTGTTGGGTTCAAGTTTTACTTTTTTGTCCTCAGGAGTGGAACCAGAACCAAGAACACTCTGATGTAAGAGAATATTTTTTTCAGTGAGGTCTTCTATTATTTTATCTCTTTTTATGGATTTTTAGAATGCCCTTAATGGCAATATGCAGGGGCTTGTTTTCAGATGATGAGTATGTATAATTTATAACTTTTCAGTAACTTAGTCATTTTTTCGATGTTTTCCATAATTGTTAGATGAATTCTCACTTTTAGTTAGTATTACAACTAGGCCGAATCTTTTTTTAGTGTTACTGTTATCGCATTGTGGTTTTGTTTTCTTCTTAACACTGAGGATCCTTTTTTATTTTCTGATTTTAATTTATTATCAATGGTCGGTTGCATAAGGTCGTGCTCCTTTTTTTTAATTGAATTGAATCTTCGTTTCGATATGTTGGGAGCTTGTCCGAGCCGTCCCCATTCAATATTTTTTATCTTCTTGTTTGTGGTTTTATGCTTCTTATCTTTTCGTTTTTTATTTATTTCGGATTTCGGTTTGGTAAAGTCGTCCTTTAAATCCATTACTTCTTCGGTTGCTGTTAGTGTCACCACTTTTACATTTACTGTATCCTTTTAATTGATGATCTTAGCTACTATATTTTTAACACGTAGGCTGAAAATATTTTGGTCTAGCTACTTAAAACACATTTTTTTTTGCAAAATTCGACTTTATTCATCAATATATTCTCCTTCAAGAGCGATATAATCAGTCCAATGCTTTTCTAACATTTCTATTCCTTTCTTGTAGAAGTATTTGTCTTTGTCTTCAAAATAGGCCTTAGTTTCGGCGATAACTTTTTCATTGGAGCCACATCTCTTTACTGC
Organism: Pachyrhynchus sulphureomaculatus; assembly: GCA_019049505.1. Classification (NCBI taxonomy): domain Eukaryota; kingdom Metazoa; phylum Arthropoda; class Insecta; order Coleoptera; family Curculionidae; genus Pachyrhynchus; species Pachyrhynchus sulphureomaculatus. The sequence goes on from CM032456.1 coordinate 192,672,485, forward strand.
GAGCATTTTTTTGAGGTCTGCAAATAGATAATAGTCGCTGGAGGCCAAATCTGGAGAATACGGTGGATGAAGAAGCATTTCGAACTTCAATGTATGCAATTTGCAATTGACTTGTGACATGGTGCATTGTCTTGATGAAAGAGCACTTTTTTCTTGTTCATTTGGGGCCGTTTTCTTTACGATTTCTGCCTTCAAACGCACCAATAACTTTGTATAGTATTCGCTATTGATGGTTTTTCCCTTCTTAGCATAGTCGATGACAATTATTCCATGCGCATCCGAAAATACAGAGGCCAAAATCTTTCCAGCCGACTGCCGATTTGATTCCGGTGTGTAGCGGTGGATCCATGTTTCACCATTGTCATATATCGCATGATAAAATCCTTTCTATTGCACTTAAACAGGTCCAAATAGCGTTCAGAATGCTCAACACGTTGTTGTTTTTGGTTCAATGTAAACAAACGCGGTACCCATTTCGAACAGAGCTTTCTCATGCCACAAAGTTCTTGCAAAATATGAGCAACAAGTTCTTTTGATATCTTTAGGGTGTCAACTGTCTCACGCAATTTCACTTTACGGGCATCCAAAACAATTTTGTGAATTTTTTTTATGTTTTCCGGTGTAACCACCTGATTTGGGCGTCGAGAGCGTTCAGCATCATTTATATCTGTACGACCGCGTTTAAATTCAGCATACCAGTAAATTATCAGTGATTTTCCAAGGGCAGAGTCCCCGTAACACTTATCAAGCCATTGCTTTGCTGGAACGATATTTTTTTCCATCAAAAAACAGTGTTTAATCAACATACGAAATTTGAATTTTTCCATTATTTTGAAAATATAAAAAGTAGCGCCACTAAAACTATTGTAACTTGTAAACTAATCGTCGAAATGTCGTGAAATTTTGACACGTATCGCTTGAAGATACTTCCTAAAAATCACATGGTGTTATATCACATATAATATAACTTACTGAATTTTATACAGAAAGATTAGAATGGAACAAACATACGAGGGTCGATTGATCAGTCTGGTAAATTTCTACGAAATGTTGGGGAATTTTGTTAAGCGACATGACTGTTGGTAAGCGTGATTTTTGTAACATTTGTGGTGTTCAAGGTTTCAAATAAATGCAACGCGTAGTTGTTTGTTGGCAACTATCATAAGTGTTATACGTTTCGTAGAAATGGATAAAGCCGAGTATCATGCAGTGATAAAACATTTCTATTTAAAAAAGTGGACTGCGATACAGATAGAAGTTAAACTAGAGGAAGTTCAAGGGGACTCTGGACCAGCACCGAAGACCATTTGGTACTGGTTAAATGAATTTAATTATGGCCGTACGACAACTCCAAATGTTGCACGTTCAGGACGCCTGATTGATGTTTCTTCTGACGAACAAGTCGATAAAATTTATGGTATCGTGATGGAGGGCCGTCGTATTAAGCTTCGTGACATTGCTGAGATGGTAAGCATCTCATATGAACGGGTACATAATATGCTGCATGAAGTTCTAAGAATATAAAAGCTGAGTGCGTGATAGGTGCCTCTTTTGTTGACTCCAGATTAAAAACGCACGAGGAAAGACGTTTCAAAATTGTGTTTTGAACGGTTGCAGCGTAATCTAAAAAATTTTTGGCGTCATTTTGTAACTGTAGATAAAACGTGGATCGTTGGCGAAGGTGAAAGTGCGCCGAAAAAAGCAAAAATTGTTTTAGCGGCGGGAAAAGTGATGGCAACTGTTTTTTGGGACTTGGATATCATCATGACTGACTATTTCGAGAAGAGTAAAAGATTGACTGGCTCTTACTATGCAACGTTAGTGGACCATTTGCATAGTGAGTTGAGGCAGAACAAAAATGCTCCTTCACCAAGACATGAAAATGTTATCTGTGCTGTATTATGCATAGTCCGAAACAATTCGATTTAATGAAAATAATTGTTTCGAAATATGAAATTACCGCTTTTTATTTTTCTGATCTTTTCGATGTTAATAAAGCAAATTATGTACACATTTTTATGTGATAGAACACCGCATGAAAATCAAATTACTTCTTCTGGAGTTATCGCTAAACATATACACAAACAACTAGAATAATACTTTAATCTAAAACTACTAGCAAATGTACATCAAAATACCCTTATCTAAATAGTAACACATATGAGCTTTAAACATGTACGATTTGTTAACACTCTCCATACATCTGGGAGATCGTTTCATTTTCTATAATTCCATATATATATATATATATATATATATATATATATATATATATATATATATATATATATATATATATATATATATACATATGAGGTTTTCACGGATGGTGGAATGTAATACATTAAATCCGTTCATCTAACGATGAATTTCACCGATGCTCGGACGGATAAAAGACGGCGACCGCGCGTCGGTTTCTCAGTTAGCCTCGAGCAACAGCAAGATCCCAGTATCGAGTAGCAGCAGCACTTGAAAATGCCAAATGAGGTTTTGGCGAAACGTTGTGCAAATTCATCGTTACACGAACGGATTGAAACCTGGAATTTTAATGTATTATATATACATGTATATACACTCCTGGACAAAATTAACGCAACAATATATTAAATCATACAAATCTCTATAATGAATTAATTTTAATAATTTTCTATGAACATTGGTTACACTAAAAGTTAGAAAAAACTTATTCGGATACTTTAAAAGTGAATTAGCTACCAAATTTCTCTATAAGATTCGAATTAAAATTATTCTTAAGACCTAATAACAAAATCGTTGAAATTATGTAATAATGAAAAAAAATAAACTGGGACACTAGTAGCAAAATTAATGGTGTAACTGGGACACTAGTAGCGTGTGTTGCCTCCTCTACTTCGGATGACAGCGGTTATGCGCCTAGGCATGCTTCTAATTAAATTTTGGATAAAATCTTGAAGAATTTGCTCCCATTCTGTGATAACTGCATTTTCAAGTTCCTTCAGGTTTCTAGGTGCAGGTATATGACGTTTCACATTTTTCTTAAGGTGATCCCATACATGTTCTATCGGACTCAAATCCGGGCTTTTTGGTGGCCATTATATAATCGGTATATCAACTTGATTACGATAATCGAGTACCTCCCTAGCCACGTGAGGTCGAGCGTTGTCTTGCATAAACAGGAAAGTGGGCCCCACAAAATGACCGAAAGGCATAACATGTTCTATTACAATGTTCTCAAGATAGTAGTCAGCATTCATGGATCTCGTACGGACAGGAACTAACTCTGTGCGAGCATCAAAGCAGATGCCACCCCAGAACATAACAGAGCTGCCGCCGTATGGAATCCTTGCAGAGATATTGCAAGGAGCAAATCTCTCTCCTGGTCTTCGCCATACTCGCTCATGACCATTTGGATGTTTTAGACTAACCCTAGTTTCATCTGTGAAGAAAACTAGTTTCCAATCATCCACAGACCAGTTTTCGCCATTTCGAGCAAAACGTAACCTGTCAACTCTGTTCTCTCTAGTACGCAAGGGCGCAGTGGCTGGTCTCCTACTGTTTAATCCAGCTTCATTTAACCGTCTTCTAACTGTTTTAGAAGAAATTGTGACATTGCGAACAGCTTCGAGTTCGTTTCTTATTATAGAACTAGTGACAGTCCTGTTTCTTAAAGCATATTGTCTTATAAAACGTTCATTTAGGTCGCTAGTGCATTGTTTTCGCCATTGCCCTAGCCTTCTAGAATAAGTTCCTACTTCATTCAAGCGTCTTCCCATACGACTTATTGTGGAACGATGTTTGCCTAACAAATTGGCATCATAACTCTGACAATATCCCTCGTCCAATAAAACTGAGGCTCGCACTACCTCGTGTTCAGTTAAATTCCTTGTTCGATTCATTTTTCTAATTCTTCTTATTCAAAAATAAAACAGTCTACCACAAAAACGTATTACTTTAAAAAAGGGAACAATTTATAAGCTTACTTTTAAAGAAAATCTATCGCATTATTACAGAAAATTGTTTATCTTCTAAAAAATTGTTTAAAACTGTAAATCTAAACGAATTGTTTTGATTTCTGTCATGAACAACGAAACAAAATATGCATAGCCTACTATTCAAATACTCGATAAACTTTAAAACTGACATAAGGAAAAGATAAATTAATTTTCAGATTGTTGCGTTAATTTTGTCCAGGAGTTTATTATATATATATATATATATATATATATATATATATATATATATATATATATATATATATATATATAATTCTATATAATTCTTAAATATGACATTAGTTGGGAAACTCGGCAAAGGGTGCAACAAGTGTTCACACAGTGTTCATTTAGTCAATATTTCGATCCTAGGTTGGGACCTATATATATATATTATATATATATATATATATATATATATATATATATATATATATATATATATATATATATATATATACATACATACATATATATATATATATATATATATATATATATATATATATATATATATATATATATATATATATATATATACTAGCCGGGCCCGCGGCTCCGCTCGCGTGGACTTGATTCACTACTATCGTCACTGCTTATTCCTTAATTTACCCAACGTAATAAAATATCTCCCATTATTTCCCCTTATCTCTCAATATTTCTCCTTATCTCCCATTATCTCTACATAATTTCGATTATCTAGGCTTAACTCTGCCCATCTCCCATTATTTCTCCTTATCTCCCATTATTTCTCCTTATCTCCCATTATTTCTCCTTATCTCCCATTATTTCTCCTTATCTCCCATTATCTCACCTTATCTCCCATTATCTAGGCTTATCTCGACTTATCTCTCATTATTTCTCCTTATCTCCCATTATTTCTCCTTATCTCCCATTATCTCACCATAACTCCCATTATCTAGACTTATCTTTGCTTATCTCCCATTATTTCTCCTTATCTCCCATTATGTATATTTATCTCCCATTATCTCACCTTATCTCCCATTATCGAGCCCTATCTCGACTTATCTTCTATTATTTCTCCTTATCTCCCATTATCTAGGCTTATATCGAATTATATAGAACATATGTTTAAATTTATAAAAACCCGTAAATCGAACAAGTGGTTCTCAAGTGATAAGCGCACTAACGGACAGACAGACAGAAAGACGTTGCATTTTATATATATTCTAGACAGAAGATTATAGATAACCTGGCCAGAGAACAAATGTATGAATTAAAAAAACACACGTAAATCGGATAAGGGATTCTCGAGTGATAAGCGCACTGACGGACAGATACACAGACAGAGCGACGTTGCATTCTATATATATTATATTCTTTGCTACATGATATTGTTCCATATTTAATGCTTTAGGCAGTGTATTGCAAGAGAACGCGCTAATGGCAACCTTTCTCCGACTTGATTCACTATTATCGCCACTGCTTATTCCTTATGTCACCTAACGTAATAAAATATATCCTATAACCTGGCCAGAGAACATATGTATGTTCAACAAAAAAGCACGTAAATCGGATAAGTGGTTCTCCAGTGATAAGCGCACTAACGAACAGACAGACAGACAGAGAGGCGTTGCATTTTATATATACGAGGCATGTTTTTTAAGTAAGTACCGTTTTGGAATTAAAAAAAGACGTGCAAAGATATCGCTATAATTTTATTTTTACATCAAAGCCTGTACCTTAATCTACTTTTCTACATAATTTCCGTGAATATTGAGGCACTTGTCATAACGTGGCACCAGTTTTTGAATACCCTCCTCATAAAATTCTGCCGCCTGACTTGTTAACCACTGTATCACAAATGTTTTGACTTCGTTATCGTCTTGAAGACGCTGACCACCCAGGTGCTTCTTCAAGTGCAGGAACAAATGGTAGTCGCTGGGCGCCAGATCAGGGCTGTATGGAGGATGATCTAGAGTTTCCCATTTAAAAGATTTGATGAGATCTTTGGTCCGATTAGCCACATGTGGACGGGCATTGTCATGCAGCAAAACGATACCCTTACTCAACTTGCCACGTCTTTTGTTCTGGATTGCACTCACAATAAGACGCTGCATTGATTGTCTCATTACGAGGCAGAAACTCCACTAGCAATACTCCTTTTCTGTCCCAAAAAACTGTGCACATGATTTTGCGGGCAGAAATTGTTTGCTTAAACTTCACTTTTTTGGGTGATGATGAATGTCGCCATTCCATGGATTGTTGTTTCGATTCTGGTGTGACGTAGGCCACCCATGTTTCGTCACCAGTAACAATTTGGTCTAAAAAATGTTCACCTTCATTGTGGTACCGCTCAAGGAATGTCAATGCACTGCCTAAACGTTGGGTTTTGTGCAAATCCGTCAACATTTTTGGAACCCAACGTGAACACAATTTCCGGTAATTCAAGTTCTCGGTCACAATGCGATACAAAACACTACGAGAATATTGAGGAAAGCAGTCGCACAATGATGAAATTGTAAAGCGTCTGTTTTCTCTCACCTTTTCGTCCACTTTCTGCACCAAATCTTCATTAACGACCGAAGGACGCCCACTCCGTTCTTCATCATGCACATTTGTGCGGCCATCTTTAAATGCTCTCACCCATTTCCTTACCATTCCATCACTCATAATGTTTTGTCCGTAAACTTCACAGATCTCACGATGAATATCGATCGGTTTTACGCCTTTAGCACTAAGAAATCGTATAACAGCCCGTACTTCACAATCGGCGGGACTCACAATTGTCGGAGGCATCTTAAACACTCAGTAAACAACGTATACAATGAAGAATCAGACTGTAATGGCGTCAGTGCGTAGACATGAGATGTAGGTTACCAGCGCGCATGCGCGGAACGCCGACCGTATCGCTGCGGCGGCGGAATCGCAAAACGGTACTTACTTAAAAAACATGCCTCGTATTATAGATATTCTTTACTACATGATATTGTTCCATATTTAATAGTTTAGCATGTTTAAAAAAAAAACGTAAATCGGAGTGGCTCTCCAGTGATAAGCGCACAAACGGACAAACAGACAGATATACGTTACATTTTATTTATATTACAGATGTAATAAAATATATATCTATAACCTGGTCAGAGAACATATGTATGAATTTAAAAAATCACGTAAATCGGATAAGTGGATCTCGAGGGATAAGCGCACTAATGGACAGACAGACAGACAGAGAGTCGTTGCATTTTATATATTATAGATATAGATTATTATTATTATTATTATTATGTAACCTGGCCAAAGAATATATGTATGAATTTAAAAAAAAAGACACATTAATCGGATAAGTGGTTTTCGCGTGATAAACGCACTAATGGACAGACAGACAGACAGAGAGACATTGCATTTTATATATATTATAGATTATAGATTATAGATTATAGATATTCTCTGCTACATAATATTGTTCCATATTTAATGGTTTAGGCGGTGTATTGCAAGGCAACGCACTAGCGGCGAACTTTTTTCCGACATCATTCCCTGTTTTACGTCACTACTCATTCCTTATGCTTCCTATCGTAATAAAATATAGCCTATAACCTGGCCAGAGAACATATGTATGTTTTAAAAAAAAAAGTACGTAAATCGGATAAGTGGTTCTCCAGTGATAAGCGCACTAACGGACAGACAGACAGACAGAGAGACGTTGCATTTTTATATATATTATATATATATATATATATATATATATATATATATATATATATATATATATATATATATATATACATATATATATATATATATATATATATATATATATATATATATATATATATATATATATATATATATATATAAATATAAATTTTTTTTGAATGCCACTTAACATATCCTAACATACCCTAGCCACAGACACAACAGAAAGGGAACTTAACTCCAAATAAGTCGGGTACCCGAAAAAAAAGTCGTGTACTTGTATAAGGTCGAGTTATTACTTAAAATCTAAAAAAAAATATATCTAATTTTATTACCTTTTATAATTTTACGTTAAATATACGTTATTATTACTATCACAAGTTGAAAAGTTTTTGTTTGATGGCGCACTACAACAAATAATAGCAATAGTTTGTTAATATTTCTTTGATTTATTATTTTAAAGACTCACGTATTATTAATTATTTATAAAAAAAATGTTTCTGATCTCTGCATGAGAACTATCATTTCTAATGTATTTTGAGTACGTGACGAGAATTTGGTCCCATTGGGGGTGCTTTTTGTATATAAATCTTCTTGTCGCTTACGATTGGCATTCTTTTTGTATATGAGTTCCCGGGTTTATTATCAAGGATGTAATTTTTATGTTAAGTCACACCGACAATTTTTTTCAATCCATTTCTCTGCAAATTCTCTCTTACCATCTGAAAAGTTTCATTAATCGCCTAATTAAAAACTGACATTGTAACATTAATTTGAGCATTAGAATATCGTTTTATCAACAATTCTTTTTCCGTACTTTCTGTTGCCTTTCTTTGTGTCGGCTAGCGTATGTTAGAATATGTTAGGTTTATTTGCCTTTCTGTTGTGGAGGGTAGGGTATGATAGTTTGTAAACATAAAAATTAGCTGTAACAGGTTTAGAAGTTATTTTTGTGGTTTTGACAGTCGATCTGACAGTTGGCATCTGTCATATTGCAATTTTAACATCGTATGCATAATCAGCGAACCTTAAAATATAACAAACGATAGTCTTTTACAGCATTACATTGTACAGTAACTACTCCTCATAATTTTGAGCAATTCATTTTTGCCTAATAATGATTCTAGAAGGATAATATACGCCATATTGCGACGACATACTGAATTTCAAAAAACGCTAAATGGCATTCAAAAGTATTCCCTTTGACGAAAATTTTTAGGTGGCACGGTTGACAAAGAACGACTCATATAAAGAGCGAGAGTAACTGATCATTTAATTTAAAATTATGTAATGTAATCGAAACTTTGTATTTAATATTATTACTGGTAACTGAACATGGTATTAACATTTAGATGAATTTTCTAGTAAAATTGAAAAAAATAAAATTTGGGGTAAGAACTTTAGTTAAAATAATCGAAAACGTGGTAATTTTAACTCATATTAATTTCTAATTTATATATATATATATATATATATATATATATATATATATATATATATATATATATATATATATATATATATATATGTGTGTGTAACTTATTTCATTAAATGCTGGAAACACTCATTTTCTACTTAAATTGTTAAACGACACAGAGTTTTACGCTTTATTTTTGGTTGCACATATGAGGAAGACATCAAATATAAATATATAGAAAATAAAAATCTTACTGTACCCTGTCCTTACATATATAATAATTTAATGTTAGCCAACAAATTACCTTCATTACATTGACTTTCCTAAGTAACTAACTATTTATAATACTAGATACCTTCAACACTTATAATTTATTTTCTTAGTGTTAAGGCAAGTCGTTACAGCCTTAATTACTATCGGCCCTGGTTTCTTAATAAAATATACTTTTAACATTCTAATATCTAATTTTTTTTTGGAAATATTGGCCTTATAGACGTAATAGCCACAAAAATCTAAATGATTTATGATCTCAAGGGCTTCGAGTTTGTAGTGATCACATGACCAGATCATGTGATCATTACTGGTATGATGCTCGCGAGTTTTTAAAATATTCAAATTCTTCTTTAACGAAAACTAACTCTTTTGGAGATACCACACATATTTTTACAAGCACTAACCGTACAACAAAAACTTCCTCTTCACATCTTTTTAGTGTTCCGTACGGAATATTAATAAGATGACTTCGGTGTTCGTCTGTCTGTCTGTCACACCCGATTTTCTCTGAAACTATTTGACATAGAAAGTTAAAATTTGGCACTAATACAAATTTGATGGCCTCACTAGAGCCGTGTAGTTTTAAAAGTTAAATTTTGACTTAAGGGGGGAGGTTTTGGGGGTGAAATCAGAAGTGAAAAAAAATTTACCAGGTCATTGAGGGGGGTGTCAAGTGAAAGCTTGTAAAAAGACGAGTTAAAAATATATATATAATGTAATACTTGCGCACACTTCTCTCTTTGTATTATTTTTAAAAAAGTGCGAAAAATCGCTGTCCCCCCTCTTATCTGGAAAAGTACTGATCAAACAATTTTGAAAAAATTCTTGGATATTGTCTACAGGGAGTAGATCGAAGAAACTTATCACGAGTGCATTAACTTTAATAATTCATCTGGTATATATAAAAAAAAAACAGAAATTTCAAGGTCATCAGTTTTCAGTAAAGATCGAAAAAAACTTTATTGAAAACTCATTTGTAGCGTGTTTTGTGAAGTCATTGATGATTTTATACCTCCGTAACAAAAATTTTTATTTTAAAAGCAATCAACGTACGGAACACTAATTGCGCAAGTTCAACTTGCACTTGACTGGTTATTTACAATTATTTTCAATTATAACATCAAACGACTCATTTATTTATTGCGGAGCACGTTATAAAAAGATTCTCCTTGAAACCCAGATGTAAACACAACCCCCGACCGCGCTGGTAGCCTGGTTGTTGGTATGATAGGGAACGCATGCATAAAAAACAGGACCTACAAATTTTCTTGAGCGTCCCTACTGTGTTTTATGTTTATCACTCCATCCACATCTTTGTATTATGGAGTGATTTTTAAATACATAGTTTGGGCTAGCTAGTAGTATTTTTGTACGTCAATTTTGTAATTCCGTGTGTTATATTTTTGGTATTGATTTTTATGACACATATAAGTACAAACTGTGTATTTCAATCGAATAAACAATTTGAATTGAGTTTAAATTAAAATAATACTTGAAATTACTTTACGTATTGATAATATTTCTATTTATCTTAATGCTTGAATGATCCTCTACTTAAAAGTGTTAATTGTTCTTAAATAATAAATAAAATTTAAAAAAATATTAAATGTGTATAGAAATTGCAGTAAAGTGAACACGACAGTATGTTTAAGGCAACTTTTCTAATATTTTGTGCAATTTTACCGCAATATTTTTTCCAATCTTGTCATGTAACAACTTTTGACCAAGTACTAAACGCAACTAAGAACTGTAAGGATATTGTTATAGAAAATCTGACAGTACCAGCAGGCATAACTTTAAAACTTAATCTCACAGATGGTACTAGAGTAACTTTTAAAGGAAGAACTACTTTTGAATTTACTCCTTGGCGCGGACCTTTAGTGACAATCAATGGCACTGGAGTCGTAATACAAGGAGATCAAGGTAAATCAATTTTATTTTTATTACTGGGCGTGTGAATTAATTTTGAGGGAATTTTCGGTAAAAATATCGCTTTATTGTAAAAAATTGATTATTCAAAGTATTGTCCATCGCTAGCCATTACTTTCTTCTATCGTTGTGACAGAGTATGAATACCACATTGAAATAACTTATCTTTTGAGGCTATCCAAGAATCGACCCATTTTTTAGTATCCTCATAAGAATGGAAGCGCTATTCAGACAGACCGTGCGTCATGATCGGAACAAGTGATAATCAGAAGAAGCAATATCTGGTGAGTACGGCGGATGAGGCAGGGCACCCCTTCTAGTGTTTCCTTGCCGGCTTGACCACATGTTGCAAAATCATTTTGTCTTGTCTTTTGGCATATTCCGGTCGTTTTTCCTTCAACGCTCGGCTCAATTGCATCAATTGCTATCGGTAACGTTACCCAGTAATAGTTTTGTTGGGTTGGAGCAGTTCATAATACACTACACCTAGCTGAGCCGACCGGATCCACAGAATAAGCTTGGAGCCATGAATATTCGGCATTGGCGAAAATGTTGATGGTTCACCGGGCTTCACCCATGATTTTTTGCGCTTTGGATTATCGTAGAATATCTATTTTTTTTTCACCAGAGACGATGCAAAAAACCTTTGCGATTGTATCGCGGAAGGAGTTGTTCACAGGTAAAATATCGCCTTTCAAGGTCTCTCGGTTTCAATTCGTACTGCATCCAGTTTCCTTGCTTTTGAATCATTCCCAGTGCATGTAAGCTGTTGGAAATGGTTGTACGATCAATTTATAATGATTCTGCAACTTCTTTTTCGATTTGGCACGGATCTTCATCGAGTAATGCCTCCAATTCTTCATTTTTAAACTTCTTCGACTGGCCTGGACGTTCTTTGTCTTCCGTGTCGAAATAACCACTTTTAAATCGTCGAAACCAGTACTCACATGTTTTTATCGATGGAATATAATCATCATAGGTTTCCGACAGCAATTGATGACTTTTAGCAGCGCTTTTCTTCGAATTAAACAAGAAAAGTAACGCTTTCCGCAAATAATGTTTTGTTGGCACGTAATTCGACATATTCAGTGCTCAAAAAAAAAAATGTTATTTACACTTCGGCAAAATATACTGAAAATTAAAGTCTAATGATGGTGCTTCACCATGAATATAGCAACAGTATGCCCATACAGTTAAATATATAATACTGTTTTTGTCAATTTGTTGCGATTTATAATGAATTTCCATCAAGTAGAAGCTACAAAGTTACGTGTTCTCTTAGAAATCTCTCGAAGTTACTTCACACCCTTTATAAATAATTGTATAAAAAAGTTATTAAAGTATATCGGCATTTCTAGCAATCATGTTAAATACTAATTAAACAAGGAAGTATGCTCATTTTCTGTAGATAGGGAATTAGGTTAGGAATGGGGTGCTGAACCTTTATTTATTTTATATTCTTTTGTGTGTTGTTGCAAGAACTTCTTGTCTTGTCGTGCCTATCCATTTTGAATGTTGGCTTTTAGCATAACTATTTTAACTTTTAACTGCTGATCGAAAATTTCTGTAGTAGATAACTGTCACCATTTTTTCAAATTCTGCAGCCAAGATGTCCTTCTCTCTGGGCCTCTTCTCTTGTACACGTTTCCTTGTAAAATGGGTTGCAAGATATATGTATTTTGGGACGTAGATTAAGAATATAAAAGAAATTTAGCAGAAAAAGAGACAATTTCTGCCGTAATACTTCTCAAGCTATTCTTGGGTTCTGCCGGAATTTTTTTCGTCAAAAAGCAATGTTTAATCAACACGAGGAATTCTTTTTGCTCCATCGTTTCGTAAAAATAAAAAGTAGCAGCACTCAAACAGTTGTAACTCGTGAACTAATAGACAAAATATCATGAAAATTTTATACGAATCTTCTGAGAGTTGATACTAACTCAAAATTATATGGATTTTTTTTTGTGCTGCCATTTTTCGCAAAGTCTCGGAGCTTTGCAGCCCATGTAAAAGCCACAACATACGATAAAATTAAAATACGAGAAGGGTTGAAAAGTTCGCGGCCTAGTCAAGAAAACAAAATAAAATACGTACAAAAATATTTTTATTTTTCGACGTAATCTCCACCTAGCTCTATGCATTTCTTCCACCTGCTTTCTAAAAGCGTCCACACCTGTTTGAAAAAAAGATTCCTCGAGGTCTTCAAAATACTGGTTAACTACAGCTTCGACTTCTTCATTTGATGAAAATTTCGGGCCACCGAGGTGTTTTTTTAAGTTTGGAAACAGATGAAAATCCGAAGGTGTCAAATCAGGAGAATAAGCCGGGTGGGCAGCAGTTCGAAGCCACAATCACGAATTTGAGCCATAGACTCAACAGACGTGTGAACACGGGCGTTGTCCTGACGGAACAAAACTTTCTTTCTCAGTAATCCTGGGCGTTTCTCTTTAATTTCTTGACGTAAACGACGCAAAAAGGTGCAATAGTAAGTCGAGTTTATTGTTTCGCCTTTCGGAAGGTAATCCACCATAATAATTCCTTTAGCATCCCAAAAAACTCACGCCATCGCTTTTCCAGCCGACAGAATTGCCTTCACTTTCTTTGAGGTCGGTTCACCAGAATTTTTTCACTGCTTGGATTGTTGTTTTGACCCTGGAGTATAGTGATGAACCCAGGTTTCGTCCATCGTCACACACCTGTTAAGAAAATCTTGTGGATCAGCCTCAAACATCTCCAAACAGTCGTGAGAAATCGTCAGTCGAATTCGTTTTTGTTCAACTGAAAGCAATCTGAGGACCTACCTAGCGGAAACCTTAGAAAATCCGAGTTCGTTGGCAATGATGTTGTGTGTTCGTTCATACGAGATGCCTATAATGTCTGCAACCTCCCTGATATGTAATCTACGGTCTTTCAATATGAGATCACACACTTTGCCGATGTTTTCTTCAGTCGTGGGCCGGCTGAAGTGAGGGTCATCTTCGATACTCTCTCGTCCACGTTCAAATTCTGCAACCCATTTCTTCACAGTAGTATATGACGGAGCAGATTCCCCTAGTGTTATTTTCATATCATCGTGGATCTCCTTTGGTGTTAATCTTTTTTTAAACAGGTACTTGATGACCGCACGTTGTTCAATTTTTTCTGTTTCCCCAAAAACCCTGCACTTGGTCTCCCTAAACTCGTTCTAACCTAAAAACCACAAATTCTACAGCAACAAAATTTTACACTGTAACAACCAAAGAAAGTATGAACTTATTGAGGATACTGTAATAAAAATATTATAATTATTTTTTGGTGAGGCCGTGAACTTTTCAATCCATCCTCGTATAATTGCAATAAGCAATTATCTCTGGGACATTTGAAAAGGCTGGTTAATGTTAACACAATTTTTCATTTAATATACGAAAAAAACTCTCATAAGATAGAAATCTACTACTCAGAAATAACAACAATGCTTTAATGAAATTTCGACCTGTTCCAACTATTATCAAAAAAATGATAATCTTTTATGATTTTTAGGTCACTTTTTTGACGGGCAAGGTGAGAAATACTGGGATGGGCATGGTGACTCCGGTTTACCAAAACCCAATTTCTTCACAATTCAAACTTTTAACTCAATCCATACAAACATAAATGTGATTAATTCACCTCATGATCTACTGCAGATTACTAACTCTGTTAATGTTACGTATACCAACTGGTTCTTCAACAATTCAGCGGGTGATAGGGTAAATATTAAAGCAATTAAAATATTTTCCTATTTAAGGGCGGCAAAAAGTCTTAATCATAGTTTGCTTGCAAAGAGCATTAAGCTAATTCTGAATTTCTTTACTTTTCTGAGTCCCTATATCAAGAAAACCATAGTTGCTCATTTCCGTCGATCTGTCTGCCTATCACTTAGGACAACAATTCCCAAACGAAATTAAAAAATTAAATATCTTTATCAAAAATGATTCACATATAATATTCGAAGTAGGAAAGGAATCTATAATTTTTGGGATATATCGTTTCAGAAGAAAAAGGGTGCGAATCAGTAAATATGGTCAGTTTCAATAATATAAGAATTTCTTTTTAATTTGGTAATGGACCAATTTTAACCACAAATATTTGCAGTCAAACTTATAAGGGAGAGTTTGCTTCTCATATATTATAATATACGTTATTTTCAGGATTCTTGGAATCAAAGAACCTAAAAATATATTATTTGTTCCTCATTTCAAATTTTAGCAGAAGTGATATATCGTGATTAACATCAGGTGTCAGGTATATATATATATATATATATATATATATATATATATATATATATATATATATATATATATATATATATATATATACGGAGTGCCCCATATGTATGGAATAATGATTCCACAGCATTTATTAATCAGTATATCAAAAAAATGTCTAAATAAAAGTGATGATAGGGTGCATCTGCTGACGTTGACAATAAAATGTTTTAAACTGTCAATTCGAAGAAATTACGCCATCTAAATTAAGGAGATCAAATTTAAAAAAAAAAAATTAAGCTAGCTTGTGTCAAACATTTGCTGTCAGATAACGACTTAACGCGTCAAAAATTTTTTTCTTCAGCTCGGTCACCTTTTTTATATATTGCTTTTATATGTGCAAGCTTTAATTGGTATGGGAAGACTCCTGTCGAGAACATAACATTAATAATATGTTCCAAAGGTATAGATATAATATCTGCCGTCTCCTTCAGCAGCGAAACAGGCACCTGGTTCTCTCCTACGGATTTTTTGTTTTTCAAATTTTTTATGCATCTACAGACATCTTCAATGCTAGTTGGTTCTAAGAATATCGTCCGCTGACACCCTTCTATAGGGAATGAGTCAACTGTCCCACTACCATCAACATCTGGACAAGAATCAATGAAGTAATGGTTTTAAAGCATTCAATGCTGTCACTGACTCCCCATATTTCGGCGCAAAAGTGTCGATTATTGAATTTTTTTTAGAATTTTCAGATATATTCCTTACCAATGACCAGGTTGCCCTAGTTTTATTATCAGAATTCAAAATAAAATCAGTATTTGATTTTCTTTTAGCTTCCAATATAACTTTCTTTAAAATTTTATCGTATCTCTTGAATTCATCGTTAGATATTTTACCTTTCTTTTTCTCACAGTATAGTTTCCTTTTATTTTTAGATGAAATTTTTATACCTTTAGTTATCCAACCATTATGCAGTTTTTTACAATTATATTTTTTTGTTGGAAAAAAAATTACATTCATTAGACATTTTATTATATTTATAAATGTATTATAGCATACATCGACGTCATTGGACTCCAGTATGGGGCTCCAGTCAACAGTCTGCAGCTCCTGCCTAAAACAGAAGTAATCTTTTTCTTGAAAATATTCTTTTTTTAATATACTTGTAATCTAAAGTTTCAACCTGCTCTGAGTGAAATGAAATAAGCTGCGCATGATGATCCGAGAGAGCATTTTCAATCACAGCAGCACTAAAACTATCAATATTTACAAAAATATTATCTATAAGTGTGGATGAGTTCTTTGCCTCCCTTGTCGGTGCAAAAATAGCCTGCCTCAAATTATAACCCGACAATAGATCCATAAATAGGTCATTCTTAATCGTTCTTACTAACATGTTTAAATTAAAATCTCCGGCCAATACAAGTTTAAATTTAACATACTTTACCCTAATATAATCTAATATTTCTTCCAATTTGTCTATAAATGTCTCAAAGGACCCCAATCCTCTCCTATATACACAAACAACTAGTAACCTTAAGTCTTTGTCTACGACACCAGCACATTCTATAGACCCCTCAACACTACTTTGCACAATATTCTTGTCTTCTTCAAAATGAAGGTCTTCCCTTCCAAAGATACATGCACCTCCATGCTTCATGCTAGGTCTTGCAAAAGAAGATCCGAGTTTATACCCTTGAATCCTTATAAAAGTTTCTTCTTCTTTTTCCATCCAGTGCTCCGACAGACAAATTAGATCAGGTTTTTTATTCATGCTTTCTATATACATTTGCATTTCCAAAGTCTTTGTTCTTATACACTGTATATTTTGATGTAGGATAGTGATTTCTCTTAAAGACCCAGTGGTATCTGCATAAATTTTCTCCCCCCCCGCTTACTTTAAATGATTGCTATTTTTGAACTTCCACATAATTGATTCTGGCTCTCTCACCTTTGACCCAGTGCAGGTATGTGGGACAATCCATACTAAAGGCAGAATGCTTTACATCCAATCCCAGCTTATACTTCTCATTACTAGATTTGCAGTTCGCACATTGCAGGAAATCACTATTACAATTTCTAGTTTCATGATTTCCGTTTGAGCATCTTCCACATACTTTTCCATGCTTACATTCCTTTGCCAAATGCTTAAATCCGTAGCAGTTATAACACCTCATAATATTAACGTATTCGTAGCATCGGCATGCATCATACCCTATATAAAGTCTTCCCTCAGCTCTGTCCATCACATTATGAAATGTTTTTGTGTCACATTCCACTATTGCCATATATTTGTTTACCATTTTTTTAACAACTTTTACTAAAAAGTTGCTTTCCTCACTTACAATTCCTTGATTTTGTCTTCGTAAATTATTAATTAGTTCATCATGTGTATATTCTTTACCGATTCCCACAATTTTTATACATGGTCTCTTTTTGCTTGGCACACTGATAGAGTAGTTTTCACCTACTTCATGCTCAATATTTGACTTTAGTTTTTGTGCTTCCTCATCATTTCTGCAACATATTACCACTGCTCCTTCCTTGGCACTCCTCATTGATCGGATCCCTACTCCCAAATTTACTGGATCCATATGCTGATGAAGGGTATCAATATATATATATATATATATATATATATATATATATATATATATATATATATATAATATATATATATATTGATATATATACATATATATATATATATATATATATATATATATATATATATATATATATATATATATATATATATATATATATATATGCATTTTTTCTCCCAATAGGGCAAATTAAAAATGGACGACTACTATTTTTAATCAGAAGAAAGGTAAAAATCGTAGTCGTAATCGTGAAACTATAGAAAATATTTTGACCACCACCTCTTTCACCATTATTCTCCAAAGCGATATCAGTCAAAAATTCCTTTTCCAATTGAACTAATGTGTATATAAAAATTAATATCACCCATCCAAATTAAACAAATTCCACATTTCAACAGCCACTGTTCGCCCACCTGTCAGTCTATCTTGGGCCGCATTTTGTTATATCACGTCTCATCAACTAAACGAGGATCGACAGAGAAAAGCACTTATCCCCGTACGCCCAAAAAGAATCAGTAAAATACTACAATTTGCATCTTTAACTGGTGTAAGCTCTGTCAGGGTTGTGTAAGGCCACAAACCGACAGAGGTTGTTGTTTAAAGCCACAGACCAAAGAGGAAAAATAGGATAAATTAATAAATAAAAAAATATAACTAGTCTTTCATGTTGAAATTTCTAAAAAGAGTATTGGCCAACAATTACCGCTAGACAGTGCAGTCGTTATATCGCTATATTAGTTACCCAAATTGAACCAATTCCACGTTTCAGCAGCCGCCTGTCGCATTAAACAGTTCCGACAAAGAGCAGGTATCAAAGATGAAAATTGTTGTATCCTGATTTTTTACGCTGGTACTGTGATTAAGTTCGAGATTTTTTCTCTTCTTTGTTAATCCTGGCCCATCTGACGACCCGAAATGTGGACTCTGTGGTTGAAACTGATTTTTACATAGGTGATCGCGCTGCCTAGTGATAATTGTTAGCAATTCGCTAAACAATTTTTCTGTCGGTGTAAGGAATTAAACAGCCCTCCACAGAGTTCAAGTGTGCTTTCAAAACAGGCTTACAACAGCCAAAGTTACAAATTGTTGCATCTTACTGATAATATGTATGTAGCAGATTTTAAATGGATATCTTCTTTTATTCAGCAATTATTACGTTAAGATAGCTAACAGTCAATCAAATCGACGGAAATTAGAAACTATGTTTTCCGTGAAATATAAAAAGGGATAATTTTTTTACGAATACTCCGAGGGAAGTAAAAATATTGCCGTATTAAGTTATGTTTTAATTTTTGTCAATTTTGACTCATTTTGAAATATGGTTGAGTTTGATTTTCTTTTAGGATAAAAGGCCTGTCAACTTCGGCAGAAATACAGACGCATTTGATGTATGGAATTCGTCAGATGTTTTAATTTCTGACGCTCTTGTTTATAACCAAGACGATTGTGTGGCAGTAAGATGTGGTAATGTCTTTAGTTTGCTTATTATATTAAATGCATAAACATGCTAATATAGTCGATAGTAGAGAACAATTTAAGTCAATTTGCCATGTAAAACTGCTTATTGCTGAAATAAACTTCTCTTTGTTTTAATATTTAACCGCTTTGGCGTTAGCGACTTTGGTTATTCAGCCAAATCATCTTATTAATCTTCGATTAGCCTAAAATTTATTTTCGTGAATTGCTACTAAAATAATTTATAATTTAAAATTTTGGCATGTATAAATTGTGTAGTATTTTTATGTTTACACTCACGAGCTGCTGGCGTCACTAGAATTGTTACTCATGTAGGATTCAGTCTAAAACAGACCTACGATGTTAACACTTTATATATTTTGTTTTAGGTTCAAACATTCTTGTGCGTAACTTAGAATGTCACAATAGTCATGGTTTCAGTATTTCAGTTGGTTTTAGAAATGACTCCTCAACAATTGATCCTTTAAATACTTTGAATACCGTTCGTTTTGCAAATTCAAGTATAATTGGAGGTTCACAGGCAATTCATATTAAGACACATAATGAAGGAGGATATGGATTAATAGAAGATGTCATTTATGAAAACATTACATTAACAGGAAAGGTTACAATAGAAATGTTTTCAATTTAAAAGCAATGTTAATATGATGCATGAAATAGAGACAGAATTTGTTAACTATTTTTTTGTCAACCAAGGAGGAATACCATGTATTTTCCGTTTGTAATTTGAAGCCATAATTACATTGTAGCGTTCGTTTTTATAGTTTTTCTTTCTTTTACTTTACGCTAACAAAAGTTTGGTAATAGCATGTCCACCTCAACTTAGATTTTCAGAAAAATATTCCTACCAGAAAGGACTCTTTTCTACCTTGAGTATTTCTTTATAGTTTCTTTATATTAATAATAGTACATAACAGGGTTTAATATTTTCTTTTGCAGTCTACTATAAAGTCAGTGTATCTGTTTGCTTATAAATATTTTACCTTTTTAGTTTTCTATTACTGCTTAATTTACTATAGAATATACCCTCGTAAACGTTGGGACCAGCACGACTAGTATTTTGACAGGCAGGTCGGCTTCAGCGCTTTATCAGTTGTCGACAAATAGCGTTGAGGAGAGGGTATCTTCACTTAATTCTGCGCATCTGTTTTTTTTTAAGGCGCTGAATCGCAAAATAGCATTTTTGGGTTAGAACACTATTCTATGGGTTAGTTTGTGTTTTCTTTTTTCGAATATCTCGTCCCTTTCTGACCCACTCTGGTATTCCCCAGTAAAAAAGACCTTTTTTATAGAAAGTGGGCCGACGCCATTTTGCAGTACCACATTCCCCCCAAACACTTCGGGCCCATGCTGCAGAGTCGATAAAGCGAAATCATTTGAAAAACATGATAATATTTTCTTTTCTTTTCAGAGTTTTATGACTTTTGTTACTTTTACTGCCGGTTTTATTACTTTTACTGTTACTTTTGTTCTCCATAATTTCCATAATTTTTACAACCAGTCCCTCTTCCAGCTACCGTTTTCAAGAGGTTTTCAAATCTTCTTTACTATCAGCTGCTTGGTTTTCCGGATATTCTCCCGTTTTAATACCGACCTAAGCCGAAGAGCTCTTTCTTCAAGAATGAAGAGAGAATCTGAAAACCGTTTGTTTTTAAACATAAATAGTAGTTTAATTATATTATATATATATATATATATATATATATATATATATATATATATATATATATATATGTTTTTAATTCCTTTGTTTTATTGTCTATTATATAGTTTAGTGACACCTCAATTCTGTTTATTATATATATATATATATATATATATATATATATATATATATATATATATATATATATATATATAAATATATATACATCTATATATATATATATATATATATATATATATATATATATATATATATATATATATATATCCTAATTTTATACATTTGCCAAATAAAAATAGGTGGTGCCCAAAGTAAATAAAAAATGCATATTTAGTAGGATCTTTACAATTAAGATCCATTCTCTACGACAAAAGAGCAACTGTTTAGCACACATAAGTTTATGTAAAAACTGTCATGACAAGCTCTTTATATGTTTATTTTCTATTTTTAAGTCAAAAAAATTAAAAGTACAAAATTTTTTCTCTTTTGCAACTAAATATGCTTAGCTAGAAAGTTTTCTTAAGAAAAATAAATAACGAGCTGAAGTGAAAAACGACGTTTGAATGTGTTAGTTTTTTTTTTTTTATTTTGAGTTTAACTCTAAACACGTAAATGATTAATTTTAATTTTAAATTAGAAAATTATAGGGCGAAGTTCATGAAATTCTAAAATATTTTGGAAATAAATATAATTAAAATTAATTGGAGGAATACGAAGCGAATTACAACGAAATTAGCAATCTGCGCACACTACCTAAGTAATATTTAATAAACACTTAAATAACTACTTGTAATATCCTAAAATACTGTATATATTGAGAGTAAATAATCGCAAGTTAAGTAATTCCTGCAGGACAAGCCGGCAATCGCTTAGATTGATGTTAATTTTATTTGACGACTTTTGAACTAATAAGTATCTTATTTTTAACCTAATATGAAGTTGTCTACCTTTTATAATAACACGCCTTATATACACGGTAGGCACAGCAATGGTTTTAACAGTTTTACCCTAATTAAGGTGGTGGATATAAAAGATACCAAGCTCTAGCGAAGGTCTTCCACCTCCTAAGTTCTTTCAATCTCGAGAGGGTATAGTGACTCTGTGCTCAATAAATGGATTGAACTATCATCTACACTGTTCTCCGCTCTGGGCATGCTCTGCCACTTGAAGGTGATCTACCCCTACAGCGCTTGCCTTCAACCTCTTCTTGTATGACCAGCGATTCCAGTTCATTTCTTCTGCTGAGGTGGACGAAATATCTCAAGTATCTCTGGTTTACAAGCGAGTTCAGTTTTTTAGCAATTTTTAGTTCTTGCAAAATAGACTGGTTAGTTCGATGTTCCATTCACGATATCTTGAGAATTCAACTATACACCCACATCTCAAATGCAGCAATTTTATTTCTATCAGCTTTCTTTATCGTCCATGTTTTCGATGCATATGTTGCAATCGGAAATAGAAGCGGTCTTGCGAACCTTTCATACCCTAGTAGATGTTGAGGTTGATTATAATTCGTTCTACTAATGAATAAATGATTTTTGTTTTGTTGTTGTTTACTTTCAATCTGTAGCTTTTACTGATCCTCGTCAGTTTTTGCATAACGGCCTTTAATTCACTTTTAATTGCGGCTATAATCAAGGTGTCATCTGCATAGCACAAGTTCTGTATGCGTTTTCCTCCAACAGCGATACTATCATTCCAGTTATTGAAAACTTCACGCATTATGTACTCCGTATAAATGTTAGGAATACTAATGGACGGTAAACGATTAAATCACTTAAGGTTCGTAGATGATGTCACTCTGATCGCCAACACAAAAGAAGAATTGCAAGAAATGCTGATGGAGTTGAATAGAGAATCTGGAGAATTAGGTCTAGAAATAAACTTTACCAAGACCAAATATTTGAACAACGAAAGGGAAGATAACAGCCAGGACCTGTTATTAGAAGGTGGAATAATAAGAAAGGTACCGATATTAATATATTTAGGATAAAAAATCGAAATATTAAAAAATAATTTAAAGGCTAACTTGGATAGAAGAGTCTCATTAGCTTGGTCTGCGTTCGGAAGGTTACAGTCTACATTTAAATTAGACATCCGAAATGCAATAAAAGCCAGAGTACTCGATCAATATGTACTGCCGGTATTAACATATGTCACTGAAACGTGGGCCTTAAATAGAAGTATAATAAATAAACTCCAGGTAACCCAAAGAGCAATGGAGAGAAGAATGCTAAATATTAGACTCTAAGATCGTATTCCTAACATCGAGATACGAAGAAGATCAAAAGTAACAGATATAATACAACGAATATGTATATTAAGGTGGAATTGGGCGTATAGTTGAATGGAGGCCTAGAGAACACAAAAGATTCGGAGGTAGACCACAAACAAGATGGACGGACGACATAAAAAGATTAGCAGGACACTATTGGATGCAAAAAGTAAACAACAAAGCTCATTGGAGACAACTTGGGGAGGCTTACATCCGACTGTGGATGAAATAACCTAATGAATAGTAGTGACGAAAGAATGTACCGTTGCCGGACACCAGTTTTTGTGGTGAAGGTTTCTCTGAACATGTTAGCGAAGGTACTTGGTACATTAAAACAAGACTATGACTGATTTTCTCAATTTTATTATTAATATACTATTTTATTGTTTTAGGAACCCTAAAGTACGGTATAATAATCGAAGAAAACTATCCTGGTGGTGGTGAGTTGAGGAATAACGTACCCATAAAAAATTTAATATTAGACAATATCCGTGGAGATGTTGTTCCAAGCGCTACAGGGATTGTCGTTCGTTGTGCAGATGGTGGATGTGCAGAATGGTACTGGGAAAAAGTTAATATTACAGGATCACAAAAAAATAATTCATGTAATTTTCAATTTTTTCTGGATCCGAAGTTTGTCTTTAATACTGAAACAATAAATTAATTTATGAAACACCGACTTTAAGTTAATATTGAAGGTTTGTTGAAGACACCTGTTTCTGAATTCATTATCCAATAAAACAGATTTAAGGATGGATACCAATTAGAATTTTTTTTAACCTAAATTATAATCAAATAGACTCGTATACAATAAAATCAGTTCTTAATTTTTCCAAACAAAATACTCTTGGAAATCTTAGTTACAGCATCACTACTAGCAATTACGGACATGTCATCTTGGCATATTTAAAACAGTATTAATTAATTAATTAAAATTTATTATTAATTAGTTAAAATTTTCAAATAAGTAACGCCTACTGCTTTGCATAATATTACGCCACTGGTAATTTCTGTTAGAACAGTTGCCGAATTTTGAAAGCTGAAAGTAATTGGGAAACTAAACTTTAATTCAAAAGGGGTTTTATTGTAGAAAAAAAAAGGCAAATAAATGCTAAAATACGACGGTTTTTTTCTTTGTAATTTTGTAAAAAATAATAAATAATATTTTTTGCCAAAACCAAAAATTTGTTTCTCAACATAATCTCTAGTGAGCTCGATACATTTGGTCTAACGAGATTCTAATTAATCTCTTAGAAATAAAAAATTGTTTCTAACTGTACATAGTACTCCTTTACAACACAAATAACTTCTTCATTCATCGAATATTTGTGAGATAAGGAAATAAAGACAAATCACTTGAAGGCAAATCTGGGGAATAGGGTGGGTGCGGAACTATTTCGAAGCCCAGCTCGTGCACTTTTGCCATTGCAATGGCCGATGTGTGATCACGCGCATTGTCATGGTGAAGAAGCAATTTTTGACGCGCGAATCTTGGTCGCTTCTGCTTCTGCTTCAATTCATTATGCAAACGGTCAAATAACGTTGCATAATAAACATCATAGTCAATGATAATGATGATACGCTGCGAGACCCGAAAAAACAGTGGCCATCACTTTTCCCGACGATGAAACTGTTTTCGCTTTAAAGAAGAATACCAATTAGAAATTGTTTTAACCTAAACTATAATCGAATTTAGATGCAAAAGATGCGTATACAATAAAATCAGTCCTTATTTTTTTCAAACAAATTATCATTGGAAATCTCAGTTACACCCTCACTATTAGCAATTACTGACATGTCATCATTATATATGGTGACCTCGCCACTTGGCATATTTAAAACAATATTAATTAATTAATTAAAACTTATTATTGATTAATTAAAATGTTAAAATAAGTAATGCCAAGGTTTGAGGCAGGGAGTAAGCTTAAGTCCAACATTGTTCACTGTATACATGAATGAAATAATCAAGAAATGCGAAATAAAAGTGAAAAGAATGACAACTAGATACTGGAAGCTAAGAAGAATAGAAATATCTGAAGCGGCTTTTGCTGATGTTGTGCTAGTGGCGGAAAATGGGAGACAATTACAAGGAAACCTCGATATTTGGAATAAAGAAGAAGGTATGAAAATTAATATAGATAAAACAAAAGTAATGACAATGGAAAACCAACAAACGAACATTTACATAGAAGGGAATAAAATACAACAAGTGGAACAGTGTAAGTATTTGGGAGTGATAATGGATGAAACTGGAAAACAAGACAAAGAAATTAAAGAAAGAATAGAAAAAACGAACAAACTTGACTATGTAATAAGTAATAAATTCATTAGGAAGAAAGAACTGACGAAACAAACTGGGAGGGAAAAAAGGAGAATGTATAACTGCCCTGCACCATATGGTAGAAGGGATATATGATTATATATATATATATATATATATATATATATATATATATATATATATATATACATATATATATATACTCCTGGACAAAATTAACGCAACAATATATTAAATCATACAAATCTCTATAATGAATTAATTTTTTAATAATTTTTTTATGAACATTGGTTACACTAAAAGTTAGAAAAAACTTATTCGAATACTTTACACTAAAAGTGAATTAGCTACCAAATTTCTCTATAAGATTGGAATTAAAATTATTCTTAAGACCTAATAACAAAATCGTTGAAATTATGTAATAACGAAAAAAATAAACTGGGATACTAGTAACAAAATTAATGGTGTAACTGGGACACTAGTTGCGTGTGTTGCCTCCTCTACTTCGGATGACAGCGTTTATGCGCCTAGGCATGCTTCTAATTAAATTTTGGATAAAATCTTGAGGAATTTGCTCCCATTCTGTGATAACTGCATTTTCAAGTTACCTCAGGTTTCTAGGTGTAGGTATATGACGTTTCACATTTTTCTTAAGGTGATCCCAGACATGTTCTATCGAATTCAGATCCGGGCTTTTTGGTGGCCATTGCATAATCGGTATATCAACTTGACTAAGATAATCGAGTACCTCCCTAGCCACGTGAGGTCGAGCGTTGTCTTGCATAAACAGGAAATTGGCCCCCACAAAATGACCGAAAGGCATCACATGTTCTATTACAATATTTTAAGATAGTAGTCAGCATTCATGGATCTCATACGGACAGGAACTAACTCTGTGCGAGCATCAAAGCAGATGCTACCCCAGAACATAACAGAGCCACCGCCGAATGGAATCCTTGCAATATTGCAAGGAGCAAACCTCTCTCCTGGTCTTCGCCATACTCACTTACGACCATCTGGACGTTTTAGACTAACCCTAGTTTTCATCTGTGAAGAAAACTTGTTTCCAATCATCCACAGACCAGTTTTCGTGTTTTCGAGCAAAACGTAACCTGGCAACTCTGTTCTCTCTAGTAAGCAAGGGCGCAGTGGTTGGTCTCCTACTGTTTAATCCAGCTTCATTTAACCGTCTTCTAACTGTTTTAGAAGAAATTGTAACATTGCGAACAGCTTCGAGTTCGTTTCTTATTATAGAACTAGTGACAGTCCTGTTTCTTAAAGCATATTGTCTTATAAAACGTTCATCTAGGTCGCTAGTGCATCGTTTTCGCCCTTGCCCTAGCCTTCTAGAATAAGTTCCTACTTCATTCAAGCGTCTTACCATACGACTTATTGTGGAACGATGTTTGCCTAACAAATTCGCAACATAACTCTGACAATATCTCTCGTCCAATAAAACTGAGGCTCGCACTACCTCGTGTTCATTTAAATTCCTTGTTCGATTCATTTTTCTAATTCTTCGGAGTCAAAAATAAAACAGTCTACCACAAATACGTATTACTTTGAAAAAAGGAACAATTTATAAGCTTACTTTTAAAGAAAATCTATATCGCATTTTTACAGAAAATTTTTATCTTCTAAAAAATTCTTTTAAAACTGTAAATCTAAACGAATTGTTTTGATTTCGGTCATGAACGACGAAACAAAATATGCATAGCCTACTATTCAAATACTCGATAAACTTTAAAACTGACATAAGAAAAAGATAAATTAATTTTCAGATTGTTGCGTTAATTTTGTCCAGGAGTGTATATAATAAGTAACACCTAATGCGTTGCATAATATCACGCCACTGGTAATTTCTGCTAATAGTTGCCGAATTTTGGGTGCAATTTCGAAAGCTGTAAGTAACTGGAAACTAAAGTTTAATTCAAAAGGGGTTTTATAGTGTAAAGAAAATATTTTTCGGTAATTATGACAAGATTGAGCCTTATTTGCAAATTAAAGAACAGTGCAAAATATTCACCATGATTATGAAATTTTTAGGAATAAATTTATAAATAACAAATCCAATAGAAATTAATATCTTGTATATCGAAATTGTTTAGAACTAAGGCTGTATAACAAAACTGGCATCTAGCCATGGTAGAAAAGGAACTGACCTATAATTACTCATATGAGATTTACGTGTTAGAACTACGAGCGGAGTTTTTAACAACCTAGAAGAAATACCTCCAAGGCAAAAAATACATTTAACAATTTCGGGTCCCGTGAAAACAAAGATACGATTCGTTTTTGGAAGTGACTTTGCCTACTGAGCTACGTTTTTTGGCAAGTCGTCGACATTTTTCGTCTCGTTAAAATGATTTACCCACTTTACAAACGACACCGACTTTTTAATATATTTAGCGTCGCGGAATATGTCAGTTTAGGCCCCTTTGTTCGATGGGAACAAAGAAAGACTGCCTGGAACCGACGTGCAAACAAGTGACTCATTTTGGATTTTACGTAATATCGATGAAGTTCGGAATCGATTTTTTGTTTAATCGCTAAAATCGCATCTACCAAAAATGAATGATGGGACACACGTTCTTACTTGACAGACTGTACAAATAAATAAAAAAGATAACATGTATTTTAACAAAGACATTCGGGCAACGAAGAAAATTTGTTGATTGCAACCCAGAAATGGTAATTATTAAAAATATTTATATAATAATTTATAAACATATTAATATAGTACATTTAATGTATTCATGGTCTGCAGTCACAGCATATTCAGTTTCACGTGCAGAAAATGAGAACTGCGACACACACTAACTATAAGACATATGTCGAATATGAATTTGGCTTGGTAACCGAAAATACGAATAGCTAATAAGGCAAATAAATGGTAAAATACGACGGTTGTTTGAAAAATCTTGTAAAAAACAATAAATAATATTTTTTGCCAAAATGAAAAATTTGTTTCTCAATATAATCCTCAGTAAGCTCGATACATTTGGTTTAACGAGATTCTAATCTCTTTATTCTCTTAGAACAAAAAAAATTGTTTCGAACGGTACATACTACTTTTTTACAGCATAAATAACTTCTTCATTCGTCGAAAATTTCCTCCTCCCAAGCCAATTTGTGATATAAGGAAATAAAAAAATATCACTTTTCTCGACGATAAAACTATTTTCATTTTAAAGAAGAATACCAACTAGAAATTGTTTTAACCTAAACTATAGTGGAATTTTAATGCAATAGAGGCGTTTACAATAAAACCAGTTCTTATTTTTTCCAAACAAAATACTGTTGGAAATCTTAGTTACACCATCACTACTAGCAATTACTGTCATCAGTATATGATGACCTAGCCACTTGGAATATTTTAAACATTATTAATTAATTAATTCAAGTTTATTAATTATAATATATTTATATATATATATATATATATATATATATATATATATATATATATATATATATATATATATATATGATGATTCCATCCGTTTCTATCTTCCCAGTCTCCATCTGTTAGACCCCTGTCCTCCATAGCCTCGTCCACATCGTCTCTCCACGATCATCTGGGTCTTCCTCTTTTTCTTCTCCCTATAGGGCTCCACTCCGTTATTTTCTTTATCCACCTATTATCTTCGCTCTTATGTGTCCATACCATTTTAATCGTTTCTCTTCAATGGTGTTTATTGCATTCTCTTTGATGTTCATTCTGCTTCTTATTTCTTCATTTGTTATTCTCTCCATACGTGTCACTCTACAACATCTTCTCCAATACTCCATCTCTACCGCGTTAACTTTAGATTTATTTCTTTTATTGATCGTCCATGTTTCTGACCCGTATGTCATTATGCTTTGTATTATTGATTTGTATATGCGTGTTTTGTTTCTCTTTGTAATGTGCTTGTCCCACAGGATCGAATTTAATTTTCTTATGCATGTCCGCGTTTGTCCTAATCTAGCTGTAATCTGTTCTTCTGATGTTACGTTTTTTGAAATGATGGTTCCCAAATATTTAAATCTATCGGTTCCTTTCATTATTGTTTCGTTATCGACTTCTAGATTCTCCACGTTTCCCTCCTTTGTTGTTAGATATTCCGTTTTATCAAAGTTTATTGCTAATCCTGCTTTAGTGTATTCTTCTTTCAGTTTTCTTACCACATAACTGAGGTCTTCCTCATCTTGCGCTATGATTACTTGGTCGTCTGCGAAACTTAGAGTATATAAGTAATCTTCTCGTATTGGGACTCCCATTCCACTACATTTTTGCTTCCATTTTTTTAATGTTTTTTCGAGGTATATTTTGAATAGTGTGGGGGATGTAGAGCATCCTTGTAATAGGCCTTTTGATGTTTGTAGTCTCCTCCCTATTTTATGTCCTATTTTTATGTTCACTGTGTTGTTTTCGTAGAGAGCTTTTACTGCGTATATTAGTTTTTTATCAATGCCTATTTCTTTCATTGCGTTCCATAATCTTTGTCTTGGTACTGAGTCATAGGCCTTTCTTATGTCTATGAAGGCTAGATGAACTTTTCTATTCTTTGCCAGTTTTTTTTTCCATTGTTTGTTTTATAATGTATATGTGGTCTATACATGATTTTCCAGCCGTAAAGCCTACTTAGTCTTCTCCAATTTTTCCTTTATATTTTCCTCTATGATATTTTTAATAATTTTTCCATACAAACGTCCCATACTCGATATTATGCTTAGGCCTCTATAGTTTGTGCATTTTCTGCGGTCTCCCTTTTTAAATATAGATACTATATAGGCTTTTGACTATTCCTCTGGTATTTTTTCTCCATTTATCGCTCTGTGGAATATGTTTCCCAGCATTCGATGTAATTTATTAGACCCGTACTTAATCATTTCATTTACCACACCCCCAGGCCCTGCAGATTTGTTATTTTTGAGCGTTTTTATTGTCTTCTTTACTTCTCCATAGCTTAGTTCTATCTCTTTTTTTTCCTTATTCTGTTCTTCTTCAGGGTCCTCTTCCTGGAATTCTTGTCTGTCTTCTGTTAGCAGCTTCTTATAATATTCTTCCCACTCGCTTTCTGGGATATACTCTATATACATCTTCTCTCTATTGTTAATCCTTATTGCTTTAATTATTCTCCATGACTCTGTGCTTCTACTTCCTCCTATATACCGTTCTACATGTTCGCATGATTATTCCCATCTCTCGTTCTTTTCTTTGTTTATCATCCTCCTCGTTTCTGCATTTTTCTCTTTATATTTCTGCAGATCTTCTTCTGATTTTGTATTCAGCCATTTTTCGTATAGTCTTTTTTTCTCCTTTATAGATTCTTTGGTTTTTTCACAGATTCTAATTTTATGTTTCTTATTCTCGTTGTTTTCTTTACCTAATGCTTCTAGGGCCGCCTGTTTGATGCATTCTTTTATGTGGTCATACATCTGTTGGAGGTTGTCGTAGTTAAATTCATTTAATTTTTGATCTAATCATCGTCTGTATAGGTCTCTTATCGTTTCGTCTTGCAATAAGTGTATTTTGTATTTTATTTCTTTGTCTGTTTTTTCTGTTATCTCATTAGTATTTCTGTTTTCTTTATCTATTGTTTCTTTTTGCTTTATTGTCTTGTACCACGGTACTTTTATATTTGCCATTAACAGTCTATGGTCTGTTCCACATTCTGCCCCTCTCTTTACTTTTACGTCTTTTATTTTAATAGTGGTATCGTTTTTAATTATAATGTAGTCTATTATTGATTTTAAGTTTCGTGTTTCTTGCATCCAAGTATATTTGTGGATGTCTTTATGTTTGTAGAATCCGTTTGTTATTTTGAGGCCGTTTAGTTCACATAGCTCTATTAGTCTCTCTCCGTTGTCCCACGGTATTGTCCTTTGTTTTCCTTCCTGTTCTCCCATTTAGATCTCCCATTATTATTAATTCTTGGTTTTTCTTTACTTTTTGTATTTCTATTTCTAGTGTTTCCATGAAGTTATCTTTTTCTCTTATAGTGCTGTCTTCTGTTGGGCCGTATACTCCTAATATTACCATGTCTTTTCCTAGCATTGTTATATTTAGTTTTATGATTCTTTCATTGATGGGTTCCCAAGATGTTATTTTCTTTTTCCACTTCTTTTTTACTAATATTCCAACTCCGGCCTTTGCTCTTTCTTCCTTCTTTACTCCACTTTAACAATGCATCACTTCATCTATTTCTTCTATTCCACTTCCCTTTTTCTTCGTCTCGCTTATTACTAAAACGTCTATGTTCATCTTCTTAAACACTTGTATGACTTCGATGTTCTTTGTCCTCCATCCCTGTATATTCCAGGTGCCGAGAGCAGCTACTCTGTTTCGGGATTTCTTCGTTTGGCTGAGTTTTAAGCTAGGGTTAACTATTCGCTTCGAAGTAGAATTGCCCCCCCCCCGTATCCGATGGGGCTCCCTTCTTCGAAGGTGTGAATTGCCACCCGGGGATTTTTGCTTATCTTGTGATTTTTCATCCTACTTTTCAAAAACAACTAGCATTTCCCAGTTTAGGTTTTACGTGTGTTAGCGTACTCCTAACGCCACAACCCTCCTCCTTTATCCGGGCTTGGGACCGGCAACAGTGTTGATGAACTACTCAATCCATCCATCAACACTGCAGGCGGAGTTTAATTCAAGTTTATTGTTATTTAATTAAAATTTTAAAATATGTAACCCCTAATGTGTTGCATAATATTACGCCACTGGTAATTTCTGTTAGAACAGCTGTCGAATTTTGAGTGAAATTAGTTGGAAAACTAAAGTTTAATTCAAAAGGAGTTTTATAGTACAAAACAATATTTTTCGGTAATCATGAGAAGATTGAGTGCTGTGTGCAAATTAAAGAACAGTGCAAAATATTCACTAAGATTATGAAAGTTTTTGGGAATAAATTTATAAATAACAAATCCAATAGACATCAATATTTTGTATGTCGACATTGTTTAGAATTACGACTGTATAAAAAAACTGGCATCTAGATATGGTAAAAAAGGAATTGACCTATAATTACTCATATGAGATTTTTTTTTAAAGGAGGAATCCGCCTTATGGATAATGAAGCAGTCCGCGTCACCTTAAGGGTGTCCCGGAATGCTTCAGTTATGTGGTGGATCTCGAGCCGGACTGGCTTGCATACCCACTAAACCTCCTTTTGAGCTGGGTCTGCGACCTCTTACTTCTCTTACAATGTGACGATTATTCTTTATATAGGGGGTGTGAGTTTTAAAAACTCGTGAGTTAGTTTCTAATGTGTAGCTCTCTGCTACCTTAACCTAACTAAGTCTAATTAAAAACTGGCTATTTCGGGAGTGTTGTGTGGTGTGTGATGCTTACATGTTTAGCTTATTTTTTGGAGAGAAGTAACTGAACTACACTACGATCTTATCCTTATATACTAAGACCGTCTTGGTAGTCGAATTTTAGTCATGTCTATTTGTATTATGTCTGAGGGTCGTAAATAGCGATGGTTGAAGATGCGAATGGTTTGAGACACAACCGCATCTCATATGAGATTTACGTGTTGGAACTACGAGCGCAGTTGTTAACAGTCTAACAGAAATACTTCCAAGGCAAAAAAATACATTTACCAACTTTTTTTTATTAAATTGCATGGAACTACAATATCAGCTTTTTAAGTCGTCCATCTTAATTTTGTACTTATTAGCTAAATATTGGTTGTTTAAAAATGGCAAACCTGCATTTTTTATTTTTTTACTGTACTTTTTTGTTCAATCCATTATGTTTGGTCAATTATAATCCATAAGAGAAACTCATAGCAGTTATCTGGTGACGTAAAACTACACTTAAACCTGTTGATTTTTTTTAATTTGATAATGTATATTTATTAATTAGGCACTTGAGTGATTAACTGCGTCAATATTATTATTTTTACTAAATAATAGACAACAGTATCGGTCTACTAGCAATTTAGTGAAATATCAGCACTGTAATATGTTTAAATCAATTTTGTTAATATTTCTGGTAATTATACCTCAATATTTTTTCCAAACTTGTCATGTAAAAATTTTTGACGAAGTACAGAACGCAACCAAGGACTGTAGGGATATTGTTATAGAAAACCTTACAGTACCAGCAGGTGTAACTTTAAAACTTAACCTCACAGATGGCGCTACGGTAACTTTTAAAGGAAGAACTACTTTTGAGTTCACTCCTTGGCGCGGACCTTTAGTGACAATCAATGGCACTGGAGTTATTATACAAGGGGATGAAGGTAACTCTTAATATTATCATACTATTATTTATAGTATAATGTAACAGTATTTTAACATTTCTATAATTTTTAAAAACTTTGCCAAGACATCTGCTAAGATTTTTAATGTTCGGAACACTTATAAGATCACTTCGGTGTCCGTCTGTCTGTCTGTCTGTCACACCCGATTGTCTCCGAAACGATTTGACATAGAAAGTTGAAATTTGGCACTACTATAGAAATTGATGTCCTCATCAGAGCTGTGTAGTTTTGAAAGTTAAATTTTGACTTAAGGGGTTAGTTTTGGTGGGTGAAATCGGAAGTGAATTTTTTTTTTACCAGGTCATCGAGTGGGGTGTCAAATGAAAGCTTGTATTATTTTAAAAGAAAGTGTGAAAAATCGCTGTCCCCTCACCTTATCTCGAAAAGTATATGTATATGTATTATATATATATATATATATATATATATATATATATATATATATATATATATATATATATATATATATATATCAAGGATTTTCTACAGCTTACGCTGTCTTCCTTCTCTCAGCCTTTGAATCCATCCGTTTCTATCTTCCCAGTCTCCATCTGTTAGACCCTGTTCTCCATAGCCTCGTCTACATCGTCTCTCCACGATCATCCTCTTTTTCTTCTCCCTATAGGGCCTCACTCCGTTATTTTCTTTATCCACCTATTATCCTCGCTCCGTCTTATGTGTCCATACCATTTTAATCATTTTTCTTCAATGGTGTTTATTGCATTCTCTTTGATGTTCATTCTGCTTCTTATTTCTTCATTTGGTATTCTCTCTATACGTGTCACTCTACAGCATCTTCTCCAACACTCCATCTCTACCGCGTTAATTTTAGATTTATTTCTTTTGTTGATCGTCCATGGTTCTGACTGGTATGTCATTATGCTTTGTATTATTGATTTGTATATGCGTGTTTTGTTTCTCTTTGTAATGTGTTTGTTCCACAGGATCGAATTTAATTGTCGTATGCATGTCCGCGTTTGTCCTAATCTAGCTCTGATTAGAAGTGATGTTGCGTTTTTTAAAATGATGGTTCCTAGATATTTAAATATATCGGTTTCGTTGATTGTTGTTTCACTATCGACTTCTAGATTTTTCACATTTCCCTCCTTTGTTGTTAGATATTCCGTTTTATCAAAGTTTATTGCTAATTCTGCTGTAGTGTATTTTTTTTCAGTTTTCTTACCATATAACTGAAGTCTTCCTCATCTTGCGCTATGATTACTGGGTCGTCTGCGAAACTTAGAGTATATAAGTAATCTTCTCTCATTGGGACTCCCAGCCCACTACATTTTTACTTCCATTTTTTTAACGTTTGTTCGAGATATATTTTGAGTAGTATTGGGGATGTAGAGCATCCTTGTAGGAGGCCTTTTGATGTTTGGAGTCTCTTCCCTATTTTATGTCCTATTTTTATGTTCACTGTGTTGTTTTCGTAGAGAGCTTTTACTGCGTATATTAGTTCTTTGTCAATGCCTATTTCTTTCATTGCGTTTCATAATCTATTGAGTCATAGGCCTTTCTTATGTCTATGAAGGTTAGATGAACTTCTCTATTCTTTGCCAGTTTTTTTTCCATTGTTTGTTTTATAGCGTATATGTGGTCTATACATGATTTTCCGGCAGTAAAACCTGCTTGGTCTTCTCCAATTTTTCCTTTTATATTTTCCTCTAAAATATTTTTAATAATTTTTTCATACAAACGCCCCATACTTGATATTATGCTTAGGCCTCTATAGTTTGTGCATTTTCTGCGGTCTCCCTTGTTAAATCTAGATACCATATAGGCTTTTGACCATTCCTCTGGTATTTTTTCTCCATTTATTGCTCTGTGGAACATGTTTCTCAGCATTCGATATAATTTATTAGATCCGTACTTAATGATTTCGTTTACCACACCTCCAGACCCTGCAGATTTATTGTTTTTGGGTATTTTTATTGTCTTCTTTACTTCTTCATAGCTTATTTCTATCTCTTTTTTTTCCTTATTCTGTTCTTCTTCAGTGTTGTCTTCTTGGAATTCTTGTCTGTCTTCTGTTAGCAGTTTTTTATAATATTCTTCACACTCGCTTTCTCGGATATACTCTATATACGTCTTCTCTCTATTGTTGGCCCTTAATGCTTTAATTATTCTCCATGACTCTGTGCTTCTAGTTCCCCCTATGTACTGTCCTACATGTTCGCACACTTTTTCCCATCTCTCGTTCTTTTCTTTGTTTATCATCCTTCTCGTTTATTCATTTTTCTCTTTATAATTCTGTAGATCGTCTTCTCATTTTGTATTCATATCTCGAAAAGTATCGATCAAAAAATTCTCGAATATTCTCTACAGGGTGTAGATTGAACGAAAATCATCAGGAGTTAATTTATTTGATATATAAAAAAAAAACAACAACAAATTTCGAAGTCATCAGTTTTCACTAAAGAACGGAAAAAAACTTTGTTGAAAACTCATTTGGGATATATTTTGTGAAGGTACTTACATTTTATACTCCGTAACGAAAATTTTTATTTTAAAAGAAATCAATGTACGGAACATTAATTGCGCAAGTCCAACTTGTACTTGACCGGTTTTTATAAATTGTAGAAGAAATAATTACGAAATCATTTTTATTAATATAAAATTTTAGGACATATTTTTGATGGACAAGGTGAAAAGTATTGGGATGGTAAAGGAGACTGGGGTATACCAAAACCTAATTTTTTTACAATCCAAACCTTTGGTGGTTCGATTCATAGAAATATACATATACTTAATGCCCCACATGATCTACTACAAATAACTAACTCTGATAACGTTATATATA
Organism: Pachyrhynchus sulphureomaculatus; assembly: GCA_019049505.1. Classification (NCBI taxonomy): domain Eukaryota; kingdom Metazoa; phylum Arthropoda; class Insecta; order Coleoptera; family Curculionidae; genus Pachyrhynchus; species Pachyrhynchus sulphureomaculatus. Next base: position 192,709,335 of record CM032456.1, read on the forward strand.
CCAACTGGTTCTTTAACAATACAGCAGGTGACCCGGTATATAATATCACAGGTGATCTGGTAAATATTTATTAAAAAATTATTAAGTCAATCAATTGGTGTTAAATAACTGTGATGCATGTCTGCATATCATCATTTCAAAACCAAATTTGCCGTCAAAATGTTTCTATCGGATTTCAGAGGAATCCTAGAAATGATACTTTGGGGCATTTTCAGCTAAAGTAAAAGCCCCACGTGGTGTTTGAACCATCGACTTATACAATTTTTTAGAATTATTGGCACAATTCTGAGATTTAGCTGTTGACCGTTATTTTAATCCTCTGTCTAAGCGAAACTCTTCGATTCGTTAAAAGGTGGAAATATTATCAACTACGCTGTGTGAACAATTTTTAAAATCAAATATGGTACGAAAGAAACGAAAATAGGAAAGATACTAGTAATAAAGATTTTTTTTTTTAATATATACAAATAAATAGAAAAAGATATTTATGTATGTACATTCGTCCTACGAAGAAATTTGTTGATTGCAATTCAGAAAGGATAATTATTAAAAATATTTATACACTTATAATAATTTATAAACACATAATTATAATACATTCAATGTAGTCATTTTCTGCAGTCACAGCATGTTCAGTTTCACGTGCAGAAAATGAGATCTCCGGCACACATCAACTATATTCGAATATGAATTTGTACTGATAACCGAAAATCCTTCCTTACTTCTCAGTCCGAACCTCTTAGCAGAGGTGTGGTGACTGCCCAGTGACACTAAGTCTTTCCACTGGTTCCTATCGTCAGCAAGATGAACTGCGTCATGCACTCCAACTCTGATCAGTTGTCGCACGTGGTCCTGCCGGCGACGTGGAGACCAGCCTCTGGATCTACGGCCGTTCACTTTTCCTTCTATGATTAGCAACTCCATATCGTTATTCCGCCTAGCTATGTGGCCAAAATATCGCAAAATTTTTTCATGGATGGTGTCTATTCTCTTAGCTACTCCTAGTTCTTCCAGAATCGAAATATTGGTTCTGTGCGCAGTCCATGGTATATGCAGTAGTCTGCGATAACACCACATCTCAAACGCCTTGAGTCTTGAGCGGTCCCTTCTTTAAAAATCCATGTCTCTGCGGCATAGAGTAAAATAGAAAAAACTAGAGAATAAAGGAGTCGAATTTTAGGTATATTGCGATCGCGTCAAATTTTTGTTAGTTTCACTACAGCATAACGGGCAATATCTATCCTTCGGCGTATTTCTGGCTCACAATTTCCAGAATTTGTAATTAAAGAGCCCAGATATGTAAATTTATCTACAACTTCATAGATAAAAACTTTCGTGATATTGGGATGGTTATTGTTGGCTCTGTCTATGATCATAACCTTGGTTTTAGATTGATTTATCCGTAGTCCCAGCAACTCGCTTTCCCGCTGTATATGCGACGGTGGATTGAAAATTTTTTTAAAAAGCAATATATAATATTTTTTGCAAAAACGAAAAATTTATTTCTCAACATAATCTCCAGTGAGCTCAATACATTTGGTCTAACGAAATTCTAATATTTTTATTTTCTTAGAAAAAAATTGTTTCCAACGGTGCATATTACACCTTTACAGCACAAATAACTTCTTCATTCGTAAAATTTCTTTCTCCCAAGCCATTTTGTGAGGTTAGAAAATAAAGAAAAATTACTTGGAGCCAAATCTGGGGAATAGGGTGGGTGCCGAACTATTTCGAATCCCAACTCGTGCACTTTTGCCATTGCAATGGGCACTGTCATCATGAAGAAGCACTCTTTACACGTTAATCTTGGTCGCTTCTGCTTCTGCTTTAATTCACCACACAAACGGTCAAATAACGCATCGAAAGAAAAAACCAGGCACTATTTTAACTTTTTCCAAAAAGTCATTGATGATGATACGCTGCCAATTCCAAAAAAACAGTTGTCATCATTTTTCCCGCCGATAAACTGTTTTCCCGTGTACTTTCATCTTAACCATCTCAATGTTTTGACTGCTGTTTTGTCTTCAGGGTATAATGGTAGATTCATGTTTCGTCTACAGTCACCAAATGACGTCAGAAGATATTCGAATTACGCTGCAACTTTTTTAAACACGATTTTGAAATGTCCTTCCTCATACGTTTTTAGTCTGGAGCCAACAAATGCGGCATCCATTGATCACTCAGCTTTTTCATTTTTAGAATTTTACACCTCAAGTCCTCAGTCGTGCATCCTTAACGTGCAGCATCTACAATGCTCGTAAGGCCACGTTTAAATTCGTTTACCCAGTAATAAATGGTCTTGAGTCCTGGGGCAAAGTGCCCATGAACTACCTTTAGTTTAGTTTCTATCTGAGCCGCACTCCCATCTTTTTAAATAAAAATGTTTTATCACTGTACAATACTCTGCTTAATACATTTCTACGAAACGTGTAACACCGATCACTAGCGATTGCTGCCAACAAATAACTGAGCGTTTCATCTCTTTGAATCCTTGAATACAATAGTTACAAGAATCACACATCTACCAATATTCAATTAACAAAATTTCCAACCCTTTCTTAGTAATTTGCCAGACTTATCAGTCCATCCTCGTATATAAGGTCATATTGAAAGTTTGATATCAGCCCCCTTTACGCTTATTCAGTTCACACTGTTTGTAGTATCGACTTCTAATATTTAATCAGGAAAACCACACGAAAGTAGTGTTCATCGTCCCTTAAATATTCATTGTTCTGTAGCTAGCAGAGGCTAATGGTAGATTTACACACTTGCCAAGTCTTGGCAAGCCTCGACAAGCCCCAAGCCTTGTCACAAATGAGACTTGCATTTGGAAGTCGTTTACATGCTTGTGAATGCTCAGTGTGCTTCGAACAGAAGGAAGCATGGCGGACACCGAAGTCGTGGCTGCTATTGGGTTCGGTTTATCATTCTTTTATTTGAAATACAAGCGAAGTAAAACAAAAACAAAAACCCGACGAAGAAGAAGATAGTGGATGATAAAAATACATAAACGAACTAACTAACACGAAACTAATTGCGTCGCAAGCGCTTGTCACAAACGTCCTTTGATCTGTTCATAAAAAGCGACACTCGACCGGACCGGTGACAAGCTCCTCCAAGCTCTCGCAAGCCAAGCCAAACAAGCCGTTCACACGCTTGTGTTTGTGGTCGCTTGTCAAGACTTGGCAAAGTGTGTAAAGGGGCCTTAATAGTGTAGTAGAAGTAGATAGTACAGGTGAGACTCTCGTGCTGTTGACTTGATGCTGAATCACTGTATACAGGGTAGGAAAAAAATGATAACGAATATTTTTTTAAACATGAATTATTTAAATCAAACAAAAATCTTATAAAATTTAAGACTGAATGCCCAAGTGTGTTGTAGTAAAAGCAGTTCAAAATTTTACCCTTTTTAACAATATATGAAAACCTTTTTGTTGTGATCTGGCGACCCTGAAACGTAAAGAAATGCATAACTTTTTTTACGAATACAATCTCTGTCATAGCAAAGGAAGTAAAAATACAATAATTAAATGAAAAATCTTTTAATTAGTTATCGTGAATACTAAAAAATAAAATATTGAGATATTTGCTCTAATTATAGAGATAAATTCAACTTTTCGATTGAAACTTCACCCTATAAAGTGATGTGATACATAGACAGACCTATTGTTAAAATTTTCATAATTTTTTAGATTAAATTGGGTCGCAAAGTTGGAAGTAATACTGATGCATTTGATGTTTGGAATTCGACTAATGTTTTAATCACTGATTCTCTTATTTACAACCAAGATGACTGTGTAGCATTACGATGCGGTAAGAATAAGAAACTTCTCGTATCGTTTTTTACAAATAACAACCTACATAGAATATAAAATGTTCTGGAATTATGATAATGTATTGTCTAATATCTACGTCTAAATAATTATTGATTTTTTTTATTCTAGGTTCAAACATTACCGTACGTAATTTGCAATGCCATGGAAGCCATGGTTTAAGTATTTCCGTGGGTTTTAGTAATGATTCTGCACCTGTTAATCCTTTAAATACATTAACTAACATTTATTTTGCTAATTCTACCGTTTTTGATGGTGAAAATGGTCTTCATATCAAGACACACAATACAGGGGGTTTTGGACTAATTGAAAAAGTTACTTACGAAAATATTACATTGTCAGGTAATGATTACCATAAGGAGTTAGCAAAATAACTGAGACATGAATTCAACATATATTATATTTTAATTACTTTCAATGGAGCAAGTTTGTGAGAGATTATCTGAAAAAACGAAATATTTACGAAGTTAGCGGAGTGCTAAAATTTTCGTTAAAGGGTCTTTGTCTTAAAGTAGTTCACTCATGACAGTTGGAGTATAGTCCGACAGTAAGTAAAATACTCGATAGCAGAGTATTTTATTTTTGTCAAAGACTGTATTCCATGCATGGAAACTTTCATATGCATGCATAAATGTGGCAACTCTGCCAATGTGTATATCGAACGCTCTATAGAAGTAACGTTTATATAGGTTATATTTATTATATTTTATGTATGTTTACTTTTTAGACCATATTACTTCTTTTTAAAAATAAAAAAATATATAATTAAAGAAAAAGCTCCTCAATAAACGCAAAAAAAGTATTTCGGCAATGAATCAAGCGAAAAATTAAAAACTAAAGAGCCTAACCTGCGTAGTGGTTGACGGATCGTTAAGTTAGTTGAGTTAGGAAAAAATTTACAGTGTTTTCTGTTTAAAAAAGTCCTTTCAATGGAAAAGATAATTCATGAGAAACGTTTAGGTCGTAATTACAAATTACGTATCGTACAAAGAGTGCGTCATGAAGAAACTAATTTTGCCATCTTTAATGTATTTAAAAAGTGTTATTTCAGATCTTATGATTAAAAGAATTGCATCTGAATGCATAACTTTGGAAGATCTAAAAAGTTCTTATGATAAATTGAGTTCTACAGGAATAGTGCAATTATTATCTAGTCGAAAAGACAATGGCAGTAATTAATTACTTTACAAATAGTTCATAATACTTTATTTATTTATTATTAGTATCGTTAATTATTTATTTAGTTTTATGGAGAAAATTTATAAAACCGTTTTTTTAAGATATATTTAATATTGTTATCAATTGATATGTAACAATGTTGATAAACATATTATTAATTTGAAATATTATTGAAAAATTATTAAACCTACAAACATATTTTTGTTTAAATATAAAACTTTTAAAAAAGCAAAAAAATAAATATCAAGATACAAATTCAAATTTTTAATTAATAAATTGAATATTTTTATATGACGATTAAAGATAAAGCTGCTAAATACTTTATGTTTATTCAATAAATTATTTAACATACAAATAAATTTATGTTTAAAAGTTAACCACTTTAAATACCGTTTGAATGTTGGCGCGTAAAGTATGACGACATAAAGCATTCTCAAATTGTGATATCTGCCCCCACTATGAGGTTATTCTTTTAAAAAATATCAACTTTATTTATATCTATTTAACAAATCGATAAAAAAAATAATTTATTTCAAAATTTTTTTTTTACTAAATATTAGTTACTACTCAGTATATATATTACCACTACACCAAACACTTTATTTTTGCACTCGACGCGCGTTTCGCTAACCATGTTAGCTTCATCAGGAGCGATGATTGACTAAAACTAAACTACAAATCTACCCTATTTATACTTGAACTACTCAAGCGGAACTAATGATCATAGGCAAGGCCATCAGTTCCGGTCAAGTAACCAGTAGAGGGGACTATAAGGAATAGGCCCTCTATCTTTATTTAAACTACTTTTACATTTTATGATTTCCATACTTTCGTATGCGGTCAACAATCTCCTGGCATATACACATACATTTTTTATTAATCTTAGATTATCTAATATTACAGTATGATCAGCTTCAAGGGCATGTTCGGCAATGCTAGACTTTTCTGTCTATTGTATTTTAAGTGTGCTAAATGTTCTTTAAATCGTGTTTTAATTGACCTTTTAGTTTGCCCAACATACTTTTTGTCACAATCATTACAACTAATTTCATAAATTCCACTTTTCCTACCGTATTAAATACCTTATTGAGTCTCTTGCTATATTTCGGATTATATGGTATAGAGACATACTTGGTGTTATTTTCTTCGCGTGTAAAAAAGGTGGATTCTGAATATTAAACCTAAACTTATGTCTATTTATGAGCTTATTTACTAAGTCATCGTCATAACCATTAACTCTAGTTATATTTCTAATACGATTCCTTCTTTATTAAAGTTTACTCTATTCAGAGGGAAAGTGACCAAACGATGAACTAAAAAATGTAATGAGGCTAATTTTATGTTGTTTGCAATGAAATGAATCATTAGGAATATATCAATCTGTTACTGTGTCCTTCCTATAGATATCAAATTCGAATCTATTATTATTTTTAATAATTAAAATATCTAGAAAAGGCAATGGTCCTTTGTTCTCAACTTCGTAGTGAATTTAATGGAATCATATCGGTTATTTAATTTAGAAACAAAATCATCAATATTTACTTTCTTTGTATCAAAAATCGCGAAAATATCATCCACATACCTATACCATACCGTTGGGAAATATTCGAATTCTTAACTGGCTTCAATTTCAAACTTATTCATGAATAAATTGGCTATGAAAGGTGATAAGCAATTACCCATAGCTGTTCCTGCTTTCTGAACATAAAACTGATTTTTATATTGGAAATAATTTTGTTCCATACAAAGTTTAGATAATGTTAAGTAATCACGAATAATTTCGTCTTCAAAGTCATTTATTCTAAGTAATTCTTCGAGATATTGTAATTAAATTAAATACTTTCGCAGTGAAGAATTCGTTAGAATTCATTAATAAAACAAAAAAAATCTAGTTCCTAATGAAGGTGAAGTCTTAATATTATTTGATGTTAGTTCTTTGTTCCCAAGTATGCCAATTCCACAAACTTTACAATATCTCGAAGATTTACTTAGAATGAATGACTTTGAAGACGAAATTATTCGTGAATACTTAACATTATCTAAACTTTGTATGGAAGAAAATTATTTCCAATATAACAATCAGTTTTATGTTCAGAAAGAAGGAACAGCTATGGGTAATTGCTTATCACCTTTCATAGCCAATTTATTCATGAATAAGTTTGAAATTGAAGCCAGTCAAGAATTCGAATATTTCCCAAGAGTATGGTATAGGTATGTGGATGATATTTTCGCGATTTTTGATACAAAGAAAGCAAATATTGATGATTTTGTTTCTAAATTAAATAACCGATATGATTCCATTCAATTCACTTACGAAGTTGAGAACAAAGGACCATTGCCTTTTCTAGATATTTTAATTATTAAAAAATAATAATAGATTCGAATTTGATATCTATAGGAAGGACACAGTAACAGATATAGTTATATATATATATATATATATATATATTATATATATATATATATATATATATATATATATATATATATATATATATATATTCCTAATGATTCATTTCATTGCAAACAACATAAATTAGTCTCATTACATTTTTTAGTTCATCGTTTGGTCACTTTCCCTCTGAATAGAGTAAACTTTAATAAAGAAAGGAATCGTATTAGAAATATAACTAGAGTTAATGGTTATGACGATGACTTAGTAAATAAGCTAATAAATAGACATAAGTTTAGGTTTAATATTCAGAATTCCACCTTTTTTACACGCGAAGAAAATAACACCAAGTATGTCTCTATACCATATAATCCGAAATATAGCAAGGGACTCAATAAGGTATTTAATAAGGTAGGCCTCACCTTAGTCTATAAGTCATCAGACAATCTGAGGAATATCTTAGTAAATCCCAAAGATAAGATTCCTAATTGTGAGAAAAGTGGAATTTATGAAATTAGTTGTAATGATTGTGACAAAAAGTATGTTGGGTAAACTAAAAGGTCAATTAAAACCGATTTAAAGAACATTTAGCACACTTAAAATACAATAGAACAGAAAAGTCTAGCATTGCCGAACATGCCCTTGAAGCTGATCATACTGTAACATTAGATAATCTAAGATTAATAAAAAATGTATCTGATAGGAGATTGTTGAACGCATACGAAAGTATGGAAATCATAAAATGTAAAAGTAGTTTAAATAAAGATAGAAGGCCTATTCCTTATAGTCCCCTCTACTGGTTACCTGACCGGAACTGATGGCCTTGCCTATGTCATTAATTCCGCTTGAGTAATTCAAGAGTTAGGCTAAGTATAAATAGGGTAGATTTGTAGTTTAGCTTTAGTCAATCATCGCTCCTCATGAACTAACATGGTTAGCGAAACGCGCGTCGAGTACAAAAATAAAGTGTTTGGTGTAGTGGTGATATATATACTGAGTAGTATCATTGTGCCAAAGATTTCACATTCCCAACTTAGTAAAATATTAGTTTTTTAAAAAATTTGTAAGAAAAGTTTATAAGATATACTCGAAACAATGCCTTTTTTATACTTCATTGGCCTATTGCATGTTAATTATGTGCACTTTAATTATGATTATTTCGCTTCACAATCGGTTAAACAAATTATCTTTTTTTAATTAAATGAAAAACATTTAAATTAACATCATATTTCAATTTCATCAAATTCTTAAGAAAAGTGGTTTTACGAGTGAACTATTTTATATCGAATTTCTAAATTTTCTCGTTCAAATAATATTAGAGTAATATGTTTCCCTTATTACTAATTTTAGGGCCCACAAACTATGGAATACTGATTGAACAAAATTATCCTGGAGGTGGAGACTTGAGAAACAATGTACCCATTAAAAATTTAATAATTAAAAAATTTTCTGGAAATGTAGAGGCAACAGCCATAGGTGTCAAAGTCTTATGTGCTGATGGTGGGTGTGAAAATTGGTATTGGAGTGGCGTTTCACTTGCTGGTTCACAAAGAAATAACACTTGCAATTTTAAATTCATTGGTGATTCTGTTTGTAATTATTGAATAAACAAATTATTCTTTGTTGAAGTACCACCCTAAAATAGTTTTTATTACCCCTGAAAATAAAAATGTTACACACGGCTTTTTAAAATTTACCCTAATAAATATGGTATAGGTTCCCGAGACAAACAGCCGAAGGTCCTTCCCTCCTCCCTATCTTTTCCGTGGATCACAACGATTACAAAAATACATTTTACTAATAATTGTTTACACTTGTACGTTCGTTTTTTTTAGTCGTCATTAAGAAAATACATGCATGTAGAGATACGGATGGCCGGGCTTGTGACCCTGTGAGTTCATAGCCTGCATAATAACCGGACACACGCCGGTTTGATTTCGGCAAGTGGCTGGATTTTGTGTGTGTGTGTGTGTGTGTGTGTGTGTGTGTGTGTGTGTGTGTGTGTGAGTGTGTGTGTGTGAGTGTGTGAGTGTGTGAGTGTGTGAGTGTGTTGTGTGAGTGTGTGTGGGTGCGCGTGCGCGTGCGCGTGGGCGTGGGCGTGGGCGTGTGCGTGTGTACGTGTACACGTAAATGTAGAAATGCAATAACTCTCGCAGTAGCACTACCGCGTTTTTTTTTTTTCACCGTAACATTCCTATTCTACGTAACGACTTATTGGCCTGGAGATATTTGCAGAAATTATATGTAGGGTGCGGCGCTTAAATCCAGATAAAGGGTCTTTCCGTATAAGCCATTGAAAAGTGCCCCAGCGTCTAACTTAATACATTTTGTTTTTAATTTATTGCTCTCTGTCTGAAACATGCCAAACACCCGATTTTAGACTTCTACCCTTAACATTAAGGGAGTTACGGGGGTGACAACCCCTGACGTTAAAATCGAATTTCTTCGCAACTACTTGAGATATCTCAATACAATTTATAATGTTAGTTAGTAACAAGCTTCATATTATATATTTTTTTTCAGATTTTTTGCTCTATTACAAATATTGAAATAAAAGAAGTATATTTTTTAGGGGTGGTTTTTTTTTATTAACCCGTGCAGTAACACCTATGAAAAAAATGTATTGTATTATTTCATTAGTTATCTATTACGTATTAAAATTATAGAAGTATCATATTGGTGGAACACGGTAAAAAAAAAAATATCATTTAATATCGCCTTTGTCGGGGGGCAGGCAAGTCTAGCTTGTGTAGTCAGAAATCACAAACCAAATAGATTTCAAGTAATTATTAATTTTAATGGAAAATAGTTATTTGAAAGGTAATGTAATGCTCGCACGAGAAAATATTAATGATTTCAACAAAAGGTGTAGGGGTGAATTTCATTGTCTTTACAACAAACTGAGAAGTTATACGAATATGCTCGTATGTCTGAGAATACTTTCGGACTATATTTTGTATAACATTAGACGTGAATTAGAGCGGACGAAAAAAAACTTCTAATAATTCTATAAAATTGTAGCTTTTACATCCATACTCAATTCAAATGAGTTTGAGCCCGCTTTTTTTAAAACGCAGAACGACCTTCGCTTACAACGTCAACGCGCTAGTATGGCACTAAAATACGGCGGGACTCCCACCACGGGAGTTGCCCGTTACCCTCTCTCTTGCTTACCCGCGCCATCAATCCGCGGCCGCGTGACCCCGACTTGAACGACTAAACGTTATTCTATCCGTGTGACTTCGCACCGCCCATGCCCGCGCTTTGGACGTGAATACTAACCAAAAATGACCTCATGGTATTATTTACAGGTACATACCAATTGTTGCAAGCAGTATGCTATATTGCAGAAATAATCACAGATGAAGGTGTAAAATTTGAATACGTAAGGGATTCTGAAAATATTATAATGGTAAAGGTCCGATCAAGACATAAAAATAGCAAAACTTATCCGTGCTATATTGAGTATAAACCAAATTTGAATACCTATAATTGCATTGAAAGATACATGTGCGACTGTGCAATAGAACTGAAGGTTGCTGTGCGCAGGTAGCTGCAATTATTTTTTATTTATCTCGCGGTCGTTATAAATCGAAAATTATGAAGCCAGTCGAAATACTTTCTACCATATTTGATAAAACTGGCGTAATTACCACTGTTGAGGAAGATAGTGACGTTGATTAAGCTTCGATTACAAATTACTAATTCTTTTTCTTTTTAAATATAAATATTTTTAATGACTTACCAATATATAATTTTTTTTTTTTCTATTTGTTCCACCAGTTCAAGACTCTTGTAATTTTAATATATATCTAGCTAATGGAAAACTACCTATATAACATTTTTGGTAGGTGTCACTGCAGGTGTTAGTAAAAAACCTACCTCTAAAAAATATACGTCTTGTAGTTCAATATTTGTAATCGAGCAAAAAAACTGAAAAAATATATAATATGAAGCTTATTACTAACTACTAATATTATAAATTTTATTGAGATATCTCAAATAGTTTCGAAGAAATTCGATTTTAACGTGAAGAGTTGTCACCCCCGTAACTTCCTTAATATTAGGGGTAGAAGTCTAAAATCGGGTGTTTGCATGTTTTAGACAGAGAAAAATAAAATAAAGGCAAAATATATTAAATCAGACTCTGGGGCACTTTCAATGGCTTATACGGAAATACCCTATATAAGTAGTTCCGCTATAGGTCGTTATTGACGTTCGTGAAAGCCACACTTCTAATAAAAACAGTCATAACCTCGAAATGATCGAGCCGTTACAAGTGCGGAGTGCAACCGAAGAGCCGCAATTATCGGAAGTCTTCGCTCTGGACGTTCGGCGACTGAAATAATTCGCTTCTTCGGTACCCGAGATCAACTGTGTACGACATGAGGCGTGTATGTGTATCAACAGGATGTGGGCACCGGCACATACGAGCCATTTAGTTCAAAACCGGTTATCGGATAACGTGGACATGTTCTGGTCTAAAGAGCTCTGGCCCCCCCAATAGCCTAAATTTGAACCCCCTCAACTGCTAAGTTTGAAGCGTAATCGCCAGAGTTACTAACAAGTCCAGATACCTTAATGTGGCATCTTTACGCACCGCCATCGAAGCAGCATTTGCCAATATGGACACCCCTGCTTTAAAGAGAGTGTGCGAGCGCTTCAGACCAAGGATGGAGGCGGTCATTGCGGCTGACATTGCAAAAGGATGTTTTTTCATTTTAATTTTTTGGCGAATAAAATTTTCTTTTAAAAAAATGTTTAATTTGTCTGGATTTAAGCGCCGCACCCTGTATGTATTTTTGCGGTATTTTTACCTTAAAATTGAGCACCGCATCAAATTCTCTGAACTGTACGTGGTAAAGAATGCTCTTTTTTATAATCCTATCAAGGCGGGATGTCAATAACTGCTAAGGAAAATTTTTTACATGATAAAAACCATCGCATTATGGCCGAAAACGTCAAAATTTTATAATAAATAAAAATTGAAACACTGTTATTCAAAAACGAAAATAGCTATCAAATTCTCTGAACTGTACGTGGTAAAGAATGCTCTTTTTTAGAATCCTATTGAGGCGAGATGTCGATATCTGCTAAGGAAAATTTTTTACATGATAAAAACCATTGCAGTATGGCCGGAAACGTCGAAATTTTATAATAAATAAAAATTGAACTAAATTATCTGAGGAAAATTGATATAAAGAAGTTAAGTGTTTTTTCATGTCATTATTGTGTTAATACCATAGCCTCGTGTTTTGAGATTTCAATGTAATGTAAAATAATATCTCGAATTTTTTAAAAAATAGCGTCTCTGAGTGTCTAGAGGTTAATCCACATTGTAGCTGCAATAATATATATATATATATATATATATATATATATATATATATATATATATATATATATATATATATATATATATATATATAAGGTAATAATAATACGGATATAATTTAAGATACGCTGTATAACGCTTATAGAAACTAAAAACTTTCATACCTTCTATGCCAGTAGTAATCAGGGACGCGACTAGCGTATCCTCACTGATACTACTGTTGAGTTGTCTTTATGGATTCAGGTGAGAAAGCAGGTAAGTAATAGCGAAAGACCTAAAAGAGAATTAATTATGTCATTCACAGAAGCGTTTCCCGCCAATTCAATCATCCGTTTAAAATTTCAATGATTGCAATCAGAACAAATAGAAAAATACGACCAACTTGCAGCCCTGTCCGATCTTTAGCGGGTCATAATGTCGTGGAAAAAATTTACCTTATTTTACGTCCATGCGACAGCGCAAAGAAAACTGTTTCCCTCTTCCCTGTAGGACAACTCGTTTTGGTTATCGTAGTGGTTATATTTCATTAGTTTAATAGCAGGCTATAATAAATAACGTATCAAAACATAAATTTAGAAAGTGGCAAATATAAATATAACATTATTTAATTATTTTTGTATTAGCTAAAGTATGCACTTCATTTTGCCTATTTCGAGTAATGTGAAAAGGTGGTCGCAGAAGTGTGGCCCAGTTGATAAAGAATTATACGATTTTTTCCTTTTATTTGTACATTTGATATGAGCAAGCTTTTAGACTTTTAAAATTATCTGTTTTAGCCTATTTTAACTGAAATTTAAAAAAAAAACTCTCAATTTTGGTTTTTAATCTGGATAGTTGAGTTAATGAAGCGGAAAAATCTTTGAAACTTCTTAATCCTCAAGAACTGTAGCGATTTTGATAATTTTTTTTTAATGTTTATTTTAATATATTATTTGAAATCAGAAATATTGTAATGGGGGGACATAAATATTTATATTGTGTAAATAATAATAATTATATTTATGGAAAAAATTTATAGTAAAAATTCAATTTTTCAATTTCTATAACATAAAAATGCGGTATGAGAGTTAAGAAATTTATATACATTATGTGTATATATGTATATCCAAAATTAATTTTTCCACGTATATGCTTTTTGAGAAAAACTAATAACGAAGCATTTTGACTCAGTTGGCTCCCTATCCTCGTTCCCTTTTTGATAATGCTGGAATGAGCAAAACGACTAAGTCATCACTATATGATATTTTGAATAATGTAAAACGAATGTTAACGATCTTAATAAGTTTTTCTACATCATTGATGGTGGTATGTTACTGCACAGATAAAATGAGAACAAAATCAAAAATTCTCCTACATTTGTCCACAATAAATCAGATATCTACTTAATAACTATGGCACCAATATTAAAGTTGTATTTGATGGATATAATAATAATGAAACTAAAGCATCTGAGAGAAATCGTAGATACATAGGTAATACTTCAATTCATTATTTATTTGATGAAGACATGTCTGTAAAAACTATTAAGGAAAAGTTCTTAGCAAATTCGCATCATGTTTGCGAATTACGTAGGATTTTTAAGTAAATTTTACAACTATCAATGTTATTTCTGCCACTGAGAATTAGAAAGTAGATACATGAAGCTTTCATATAAAACCACTTGCAACTCTAGATGGCTTTTCTAAATCTGGAGAACATGAGGGTGGTTTGAGAAATATATATATATATATATATATAAATATATATATATATATATATATATATATATATATATATATGTATATATATATATATATAATATATATATATATATATATATATATATATATATATATATATATACATAAAATACATTAAAATTCCGTTCGTCTAACAATGAATTTACACGACGTTTCGCCAAAATCTTTACATTCTTTTCGATTTCCAAGGCTTTTCTGACTATGCGTGTTTTATAATGTGAAATCGAGGCTATTTGTTTAGATCCCTCAAAATTGATGTTGTGACCAGTATCATGATGGTGCTGAAAAGGAGCTGATGTTGTTTATTTGTTTTTGATACTTATTTTATGTTCTTGGATCCGGGTATCCATTGTAACAGAAACCTGGCCAGGTTATAGGCTATATTTTATTACGATAAGTAGCATAAGGAATGAGCAGTGACGATAATAGTGAATGAAGTCGGAAGAGAGTTTGCCGCTAGCGCGTTCCCTTGCAATACACAGCCTAAACTATTAAATATGGAACAATATTATGTAGCGGAGAATATCTATAATCTATAATATATATAAAATGCAATGTCTCTCTGTCTGTCTGTCTATTCATTAGTGCGTTTATCACGCGAGAACTACTTATCCCATTTACGTGTCTTTTTTTAAATTCATACATATATTCTTTGGCCAAGTTATATAATAATAATAATCTATATCTACAATATATAAAATGCAACGTCTCTCTGTCTGTCTGTTTGTCTGTCTGTCTGTCCGTTACTAGAGAACCACTTATCCGATTTACGTGCCTTTTTTTTAAAACATACATATGTTCTCTGGCTCGGCTATATTTTATTACGTTAGGTAACATGAGGAATAAGCAGTGACGATAATAGTGAATCAAATCGGAAAAAAGTTTCCCGCTAGCGCGTTCTCTTGCAATACCCTACCTAAACCACTAAATATGGAACAATATCATGTAGCAAAGGATATCTATATATATATATATATAAAATGCAAGGTCTCTCTGTCTCTTTGTTCGTTTGTGCGCTTATGACTGGAGAACCATTTATCCCATTTACGTGCTTTTTTTTTTAAACATGCTAAACCATTAAAAATGGAACAATATCATGTTGCAAAGAATATAATATATATAAAATGCAACGTCTCTCCGTCTGTCCGTTAGTGCGCTTATCACTTATCCGATTTACGTGTTTTTATACATTTATACATATGTTCTATATAATTCGAGATAAGCCTAGATAATGGGAGATAATGTGAGATAATGGGAGATAAGTATAAATCAGAGGTTCCCAAACTTTTTTTTTCTCGTAGACCACTTTCAAAATTTTACTGGTTTCGGTGCTACATTTCTACCATATTCCCAAAACTCGTCAAAAAAATGTGAAGATTAAATCTAACGATGGAAATTTGCGTCGTGGCTGAGTTCCAACCCTAAATTCGGAGTGGTAAAAATAAAAAGAAAAATAATATATTTTCTTGTGTTCTATTTATTAAAATAATATGATTACAGACTTAATAGAATTAAAATTAAACATTAATAACTTACCGTAACTTCAACAATGCAAATCAACAATTAAAAAAAAATAGTCATAATTTTAATGGGAGGGATGTACTTGATGGATTGATAGCAAATTATCAATATTTGGCTTCAGTTTTGTAAGGAATAACCGCAAATCTCCCCGTTCTGTGATGTTCAATCTGCTCCTTTTTTTTGTTAATAGGTTTGTAACGACACTAAAACTTTTTTCAACAAGGTATGACGAGGGAAACGCTATGAAAAGTTTTCACGCAATTTCCCACCGCCCAGGATATTTTTCGGGTATTTCTGCCTGCAACCAAAATGTTTGATAGCCTTTTTTTAAATTTCACCTTCAGCTCCTCATTGGTGCTAAGCCTCTTGTAATACCACATTCGCCACTTCCGTTTCATCAAATGGATTTATGATCCATGGTGGTATTTCCATCGTCAGAATATCTTCAAATCTATTTTTGAAATCATCATGCAGGGCATTTAAATGTTGAACGTATGTCTGAATATCCTCATCAAGACATTCTGTCTGTGACAAGTTTGGAAACTGTGAGAATTCGCGCCGACTAATATTTTGCTTCATAAATTTCAATTTTCCAAGAAAATTACACCCTTTGTTGTCCCCTTGTAACTACAAGTTAAAGTCATTAAATTTTTTGAACAAATCTGTCAAATACGCGATGTCTGCTTTCAATTTGATCAGGTTTTCTTTTAAATCTGGAACTTTACTTTCCAGAAACTCTAAAACTGATTCAAAAAGTAAGTAAAATCTTGTTAAACATCCACCTTTCGACAACCAGCGTACTTTAGTATGTAAGAGCAATCGTTGGAAGTCTTCATCATTTTCGTCGCACAATTGTGCAAATAAACGGGTATTCAACGCATTGCTTCTTATTTTGTTAACTGCTTTAATCACAAATTGAAGCGATTGGTGCAATCTATCACTCAAATTTGTTGCTACCAGGTGTTGTCGGTGGATGACACAGTGAATTGTAGTTAGTCCTGGTATAATTCTTTTAAGATGGCTTATAAACCCACGATATAGCCCGAAGATGGCAGGAGCTCCATCTGCTGCTACCGGAATAATGTTTGTAAATGGAATCGATTTTTCCTTAAAAAAATCACTCAGGACATTAAATATTGATTCGCCTTCAGTGTCCGTCTCACGTTTTCGCAAAAAGCAGCTCTTCATGGATTTCTTCGTCCATAACAAATCGAACGTATGCCAATAATAATGCTTCATTACCAGGTAAAGTTGACTCGTCCAGTTGAATAGAAAAATGAGTTGTTTGCAGATAATTACACAAGAAGCTTTCAATATTAGAGCTCATTTCATTAATACGTCTTTGTACAGTGTTGTTACTCAAAGGAATTCTTTTGAGTACGTCAAATGGAGGTTTGTGCAGAACTGTTTTTAAAACCTCTTCAACAGCGGGTAAAATTAACTGTTCTCCGATGGTGTGCGGTTTTCCAGATTTCGCTGTAAGCAATGAGATTTTGTAAGATGCCCGCAAGCCATCATCGTTACTTTGATACGTCGAAGCGAACATACTGTGCACGGTGGGTCTCATTTCATATTTTTCCTTCAATGTTTGAAAATATTTTAATCTTTACCTATTTTATCAGGATGACACCTTCTTAGATGATCTTCGAGCTTCGATGGTTTCATAGAGTCATTGCTCAAAACTTTGTTGCATAAAAGGCATATGGGCAATCGTTTGTCTGCCTTTGATGGAAGAAAACCAAATTTCAAATAATCAACACTGTACTGTCGATATTTCTTCTTAAATTCAGCCATGTTTCGTATTAGTTACGTACCTGTAAAGAAATAAATGTTTGTTTTAGTAATCATAAGGCGACTTTAACAGGATATGGCTATTTTAACAGAATAAAATAGGATTAATTAATTATTACAATGAAAAAACCAAAATGCTGGCGGCAAAACTGATTTTAATTATTAAAAGCAATAAACTGCTAAGACCCATATAGAGGTTTTCACAAAACGGCTGAACCTATTTTAATGTACTATAAAATATTTTTTGATTAATTATATTTTGATACATTTCTGTAAATTCGAGAGAAAATACTTTTAAAAATATTTTGACATCAAAACTCCGCGATTTTAATGATTTATTTATTACTTTGATGTACGTTACGAGTGGTACATAAAGACACGTACAATTTATGAAAATATTTTTAGTCATTTAGCATTAGCAACTACGAGGGCACTGAAATATGTACAAACAGCAGGTCAATCATATATCTCTCCTTTAGTGAATCACCAGAGTCGGGTAAATAAATAATTTTATAATAAAAGTACTAAAAGTTCAATCTTTCTCGGCTTTCTGTTCTTTTATAGAAGTATCGAATAATGGCCCTGTTCCGCAAACATAACAAATACGAGTATAATATTATTACAATATAAAATAAAAGTATGAATAACAAATAGGCAGGTACTTACTTTTTCCGGCACTGGCAAACACTGACATCGATTCACTCACACTTTTCTTTTCAAAATTCCGGAAACAAATGAGTAACGTTTGTCCTCGGCATTCGTATTTATATTGGTGAAGAATCAAACAAGTTCATGCAAGATTGCAAGCACAGCACACAAGTCGTATTTCGTCCCTTTGCACGTCTGAACGGGTTGCGTTGCGGGCGGGCGGGCGGCGCTTTTCAAGTCTCGACGCGCGTTGTACTGAATATCGAATATGCAAGTTTTTACAAGTAACAGTCGCTGACCTTCTTAAAATACACTACTCAAAAAAAAATTAAGGGAGGTTTTAAAACAAGGAAATTAATGCTAAATAAACAGGCTATCTGATCCATATGCCGGCCTAACTGAAAAAAAATTTTTTCAAGCCCGTGGACCAAAAAAAAAGCAAAATATTTGCAATATTATTTTTTCGCGCTATCTGTTAGGATTTCTCATGAGAACCGTAATCCTAAAAAATTTTAGCCAAAAAATCTGAAAATTAGAATCTTAAAGCTTCAAAATGCTTTTTTTTAAAGTCTCAATACGACCATTTTTCACCGAAATACAGCCTGTCAAAAATCACCGAAAAATTTGGAATTTTTTTTTGCTCCCTTATTTTTTTGAGTAGTGTATTATCTGCCTACATTGATAGGTAAAGCCAAGCTAAATTTTTGTTCTTTACTATCGAAACCAGATAAATTTTCATGGACCCCCACTTACAACTTGTGTGTGTGTTTTTTTTTCACGCCAACGTAGACCCCCGTCGAGTCTCCCGTGGACTCCTGGGGGTCCACCTGAACCACTTTGGGAATCACTGGTATAAATAATGGGAGATAAGGAGAAATAATCGGAAATAAGCAGAGACAAGTCTAGATAATGGGAGTTATAGTAAGATAATGGGAGATAAGGAGAAATAATGGGAGCTAAGGAGAAATATTGAGAGATAAGTCGAGATAAGCCTAGATAAAGGGAGATAAGGTGAGATATAGGAGATAAGAAGAAATAATGGGAGATAAGGAAGAAATAATGAGAGATGAGCAGAGATAAGCCTAGATAATGGAAATTATGCAGAGGTAATGGGAGATAAGGAGAAATAATGGGAGATAACGGAAATAATGGATATTTTATTACGTTAGGTAACATAAGGAATAAGCAGTGACGATAGTAGTGAATCAAGACCACGAGAGCGGAGCCGCGGGCACGGCTTATATATATATATATATATATATATATATATATATATATATATATATATATAGATATATATATATATATATATATATATATATATATATATATATATATATATATATATATATATATATATATATATATATATATATATATTATATATATATATATATATATATACAGATATAGATATATATATATATATATATATATATATATATATATATATATATATATATATATATATATGTATATACATATATATAGGTTTTAAATTTTTATGTAAAATCAATCTAGGTGAAATTATAAATAAGTGTTACTTAATGATGAAACGGAATTATTAATTAATTATTTATTTGCAAGAGTACAAATGAAGTGTATTGGTATATTGTTATCTTTAATTTAATAGAAGGTAATTAAATGTGAGTAGATAATACAGTCGTCAAATTTATCCGATTAAACTCTTAAGTTACTTATGTAGTATCAGATACGTGTAGGTTAACACAAATAATTATACAGCTACTTCCAAACAATGATTAATAAATTGAAAGTATTAATATATCTTGTTATTTTTCCACAATGTTTTGCACAAAATTGTTATGTGACAACTTTTGACCAAGTATCAGATGCAGTCAATAGCTGCGTGGATATTATTATTGAAAATTTAACAGTACCTGGTGGTAAAACTTTAAAACTTAACCTAACAGATGATGCCACGGTAACTTTTAAAGGAATAATTACTTTTGAGTATACTCCATGGTACGGACCATTAGTGACTATTAATGGAACTGGAATTATTGTGCAAGGTGATGAAGGTAAGTCAATATTTCCCTATTTCGTTAAGGTTTATTATTTAGGTATTCCCTAATATATATCTTTTTAGGTCATGTTTTGGATGGACAAGGTCAGATGTATTGGGATGGACAAGGTGGAAGTGGCATTGTAAAACCCAATTTTTTCACAATTCAGACTTTTAATTCAGTAATTAGAAATATACATGTTATTAATGTGCCGCATGACTTAATACAAGTTACTAATTCAAATAATGTTACTTATACCAACTGGTTGTATAATAATTCAGCAGCTGATCCGGTAAATATTGATTTTATTTTTATTTCTCACCATATCCGGTTTCGTAGAATCCTAAGTCTTCCGGTTTTAGCCGCCACTCATGTAGGTCCTCCTGGTCGCAGATTTCTTTACGACATGGCTTTTGGAAAACGTGATGACTATGTAATTTTTGATTTACCCCGTTTTTTGTGTTCTGGAGGCATTCATGACATTGTTTTTTTGGTATTCTTTGGTCTTCCACCCCCTGTACATTCTCTTGCCAGCACAGATGTTTGTTGACTTTTCTCGACCTTCATTATTTCTCTAATATGGGCGTTAGTTATTTTATCTTGTTTTGATATACCTACTGTAAACGTTTACTAATTTGCCAAGTTTCACTGCCATATAAAACAATACTCTCAAAAATATTATTGTAGATGTTTCTTTTCCGTTGACTGAATATGTTCTTGGCCCAAAGTATTGAATTTAATGCTGTTGTTACTTATTTTTCTTTTGTTATTCAATGTTGTATTTCTCGTTCTGTCCTTCCGCTCTGATCATTTTTGTTTCGTCATTAGGAATACTGTTATTCAAAAAAAAA
>CM032456.1:192730747-192738247 GCA_019049505.1 Pachyrhynchus sulphureomaculatus
TATTTCAAGAATATAAGCAGTCACGTTCTTACTTGACTGACTATACATCAAAAATATCATATTCTTATATTTTTTTTTGGTTATCTAATACGTTGCTTAATTGTATATGGACACCAATTAAAAATTACACTATAGAGGGTAAACAATCATTGAAATTTTATTATCTGTGACTATTCATCTGATTTATTAAAAACTTGATAACAGTACTTTATTTGAATAAAACAAAATAATTACTTATATAAGCGAATTAATATTGTTACGACCTTAAAAATTATTATACGATTAACTCCAAAAATGTTTAGTAAATTAGTAATCTTAGTGCTTTGCGTTATTTTTCCACAATGTCTTACACAAAATTGTCACGTGACAACTTTTGTGCAAGTGCCCGATGCAGTCAATAACTGTAAAGATATTATTATTGAAAATCTGACAGTACCTGGAGGAGTAACTTTAAAACTTAACCTTACTGATTATACAACTGTCACCTTTAAAGGGTTAACCACTTTTGAGTTTAAACCTTGGTACGGACCTTTAGTGACCATCAATGGAACCGGAGTTATAATACAGGGGGACGAAGGTAAGTGCAGTTTCTTTAAGTTATGTTATCGATAGAACCTGTCTACAATCAGTTTTACCAGATGAAATTTCAAAAGGGTATTTTTGCTTTTATAATATTTAAAATTAATATTTACAGAAAATTTAAAAAAAAAATGCTTTATTGAAACTAACGTACGTACATCCAAAACAATTATACCCTAAATCAAAAAAATTGAATAAAAATTTAATCAGTGGTTCTCGGATCATAACCCCTATATTTTTCGCTTGTGTTTGTAGAGTTCCTATCACTCCATGATGTGTTTAGTTTCTCGTCCTCCCTCTCTCTCTCTCTCTCTCTCTCTCTCTCTCTCTCTCTATATATATATATATATATATATATATATATATATATATATATATATATATATATATATATCCATATATATATATATATATATATATATATATATATATATATATATATTTTAATAATAATAAATAAACTTAAATACAACATCATTAAATTAAAATTGTCCCAAGCTCTATCAGTGTATATGTTTTATTCTCCTTTTCAGTTCTTGCCCTGAAGAAGGTCCCAATCTAGGACCGAAATATTGGCTTAATGAAAACTGTGTGATCTCTTATCACGCCCTTATTGCCGAGTTCCCCAACTAAGATTTTATTTTTAAGAATTTTGGTAGATACGGCAATCTTTTGCTTTCTTTCTTTATTCTATATATATATATATATATATATATATATATATATATATATATATATATATATATATATATATATATATATATATATATATATATATATATATATATATATATATATATATATATATATATATATATATATATATATATATATATATATATATATATATATATATATATATATATATATATATATATATATATATGTATATATATTTTTCACGTGTTCTTGGAATTAGATCATTAAAATTATTCTTGGATTTGTTATATATTTATTGACGTTTCGACCTTCAGATGAGGTCTTCTTCAAAATTCGCTCTAAAAGATTATATTGGAAGAATTAAATTTAGATAAGTAATTAATTTAAAAAATTTAAAAATCAACTATAAATGAAGGTCTTACCTTAGAAAGTAGATCATTATATTGGAGTATTAATTTTAAAATACTGTCAAAATCACATTTTTGCATTCTACAAACAACCACTTTACGTTAAGTGAAGTTAACATAGAATGTTTCTGTCCCTTTAAGTATTTGTGGTCTTTCTTCTATAGTGTTTTCATTTTTGTCTATCAGTTTGTTAATCTCCCTTTTGTGTGAGTTTTCCTTTCTGAATATGTTCGGACCTCTATTTTGTTCTATCTGTTTTTTTTTATCAATTTCTCCTGGTATTCTCTAATATCATATTTTGCCATTCTTCTTGCAGTTTTGTTGATATTAGCATATTTCCCCGTATTTCTTTTATTTGACCTTATTTCCTCCGTTTCTGCAGTAGTTGTTTTGGTTTTTGTGTCAATTTATCCTTTCTGTGTTCCTTTAATGTCATGTAGTTTGCTGCCGTTTCTTATATATATATATATATATATATATATATATATATATATATATATATATATATATTATATACATATAAGCATATAAAGCGAATAAAATAAAACAATTAAAGGGTTAGTTAAAATATAAAAACATTTTGTTTGATATTTGTTCTTTGATAGTTATAGTAATACTTACTGATGTTACTTTTTTAACAGGTTGAACATATTGAAATATATATTGCGATAACCGTCAGTATCGTAGGTCATTAAATTGGGGTGAACATGTATCTAGTCAAGAAATAACAACGATTTTTCGGATTACATTTGTTTGTGATGTGATATTAGGACTGCATATATTCCCAAGATGTTACTCCAATATACCATGTCATAGCATAGTTTTCAATGTATAGTATTTTTCACAATCTAAGAAAGTGACTTAGCTACCAATACTCATTCAAAATTCAACAAGATTCGAAAGTGATTAATTTATGGCTGTTTGATGACAAGGCATCGTGCAGGGCAGCACTATACCTGATTGTATAATTGTTGGATTTAAAATTTTATTGTGATAAGACAGTCAAATTTTAATGTGTTATGTACTGAATAATACACAATATAGTAATTACACAAATATATTAAAACAGTGTACAGTGTCCTCGTGTACATTTGTTATAATTTTAGTTATTAATTAATATCTAGTTCAATTTCGCTATCGCTACTATCTTGCAAATCAATAATAAGTTTTTTTACAGGTTCTAAACTATTTATATTTATGTACATACATCTATATGAGTTTTCAATTTTTTTGAGGTGTTGAATACACTTTCTCCAGTTTTCAACGGTTACATTTTTGACTCCTGTCTTTAGCAACTCAATCACACCACTGTTTAAAGTGGGTATATTATTGTGAGCACGTATATTAGACTTTATTTTATGCCATATGAACTCGATCGCATTAAAGATACAATAATATAGTGGAAGCCGAATTATTTCTTGTCCTGCTTCCTTTGCAATTGCAAAACATATTCCTTTGAAAAATTATAACTTTTTAAAACTTCTAACAGTTGTTTAACTGTATAACTTTTATGGAAATATATGTCACGTTCGCACAAAAAGGCTTGTATTTCTCTTTTTCTAGTGGTGGAAGTTAGTACCTTATTCATTTGGCAACTATGATAGATGCATTATCCATCACGATACAGCTATTCGGTTGTATATTCGGCATTAATTTGTTTTGAATCCAATTTTTAAAAACTTCAGCGGTTGTATCACAATGATAATCCAAGCTGGAATCTGAAATATTCTTGGCTGCTAGAAATAGACATTCTGGTATCTAGCCTTCTTCTGACCCCGCATGTAAAATAGTTATTCTTTTACCTTTATTTGATGGAGCTTTGGTGTGCCATTTTTTGGATATATCAATCCATCCTTTACTGGGTGTGTCGTGGGTATCATACCAAGTCTAGGTAGATTATCGTTCGACTTTCCGATCTAGCTGTATTTATTTTTTTCAAGATATTCCATTCTGAGTTGTCGTAAGCGCTGTCATTCCATTATAACTTGCCTTTGGTATATTTTCTTGAAAAAAAACCTCAAATGACGGAGAGTACACCATAAAATTTAGTGGAATATTTTATGTCACAACTATCCTCGGACAGCCTCTGTGAAAGTGACAATAACGTAGGAACTTTTTGTTCTGCATACATTTCATAAATTTTGCGGAGGATTAAGTCTTCTTGCCAGAAATCAATACATTTCGACACGCCTTTGTCTTTTCGTGCTTTTTTAGGCGCTAACGAATTATTTACAATTTTCCAAACTGTACTGCCAGGGATGTTTTTTAAAGCTGATGTCTCCATCAATGAAAAATACTTTGCGTGGCCTCGCTTCACTATTTTTAAATAAACACTTTTAACTATCACTTTTGCCTCAACCGGCAAACATTTGCTGCTTCTGATGGAAAGGGCTTCGGACATTTTAAGACACTATTGAACTTTATATATACACACTATTTCAGTGTGCAGATACTGCAGATAAAATGAAGAATATTCTTTATATTTATAAACACGAAGTAGCCAATAAAATGTTAGATTGAAAGGAAGGTATATATGTATATCAATTACGACCCTGTTATGGCCAGGTACGTGCGAAGATCCTAACTGTAGTTTAATGTTTTTATTGCATCAATTTGCCAAATCACTTTCTTAGATATTGAAAAAGACTATACACCGTTAGCAGTAACAAAGTTAATATTCATACAACCAGTTTAAAATTTTCTCTAGTATATCTTTGCAGTTGTACAATACCTCATTATTTTCTGTGCTTACAACTTAGTTTAACTAATCTACTTAAAAGTAAATGGACTTCGGCCATTCAAGAGCTGTACCCTTAACGCCTTGGTTCTAACTTATGTAATAAAAGGCTAATTATGCTACCGTATCCAATGCTCGACTGTAGTCGAAAGAGATGCGTTCACTTTGCTATTTTTTGTGTGACTCGAGTATTCTATAAGTAGTTTCAAGTATAGGGAGGTGTCAAGTCTGTCTAATTGATTTTGCTCTATATTGAACATGTAGCTGCTTATATCCTCTATCTCTCATTTAAGGTTTAAAAATTGGTGTATTTTTTTATGGGCGTAGCACACGTGCTGCAGAGAAATTCCTAAAGCGCTACAGGAGCGCCGCGGGTGCGAAATTATCGCTTCACGTTTATCTTGAATCACTGTAAGTTGTACTCGGTAGCAAATACCTTGTGACCTCTCGAAATTCTCCAAAATGTTCAATTGCATTGTTCCAAACATGTGTTATATAAATTAGAAGATCTCCTGTTGATCTTTGCTTACGAAAACCATATTGATGATTGATAATGAATATTAAATCCTTTTATATATGTTAACAGATGCTGATTGAAAGCCTCTTCCATAATTTTCGATATTATTGAAAGCAATGCGACTGGTCGCTAGTTTTTGGCAAGGTTTATTACCTTTTTTGGGTATCGGCTGAACTGTAGCACGTTTCCAACAGGAAGGAAATATTCCCTTTCTGTAGGATAGATTGAAAGTCTACAAAAAACTGGAATTAGTTCGCGTGCGCGTTTTTCTGATATCTATGGCAGGTATTTCATTAGCGGCAGGAACGTTTTTGGTATCTAGCTTCATTAAAATTCGTTTTATTATACGCTCTTTGAAGACAATATCGGGCATCTATGGGAATAGTGCGTGGTGTTTTTTTTCTGAGAAATAGACAGTAGAATATGAAGTAAAGAGTTCAGCTAACAGGTTAGTTTTCTCAACAGGTGTGGTTGCAATAGTATTATTTGACCGTGTGAGTGGGTATGGTGAAATTTGCGCGGTCTTAGCGACTGACCAAAAGGACCAAGAATTGTTGAGCCATGCAAGAAGTTTGATTCTAATCTGTTGATTGCATGCCTCCTTGGTTTCCTTGATAAATTCTTTGCATCTATTCCGGGTATGAACAAAGATGAAGCAACAGCTTCTTTGCATTTTCGGTCGAGTCAAGGCTTGCTGCTGAAAGGGCATTTCTTCGAAAAAGAAATGTAAGCTTCCATACTAGCCAAAATGATATCGAAAACCCCCCCTTAGCGCAGTCAGATGGGTCTTCGGATTGAAAACAAACGCCCAACCAAGGGAAAGTTGAATGTATCTGAATTACTTTGGAAACTTACTTGATAAGTGTAGCGATAAGTTTATGCGATATGGTGTGTTCAAAGCTTTTTTTTAAAATAGAATATAATTATATTTCTATATGTTCCCTTTAATCCCTTGTTACAATTACAACATGAGAGCATTATATTGGTGTGACTGTATCACTCAAGGGACTTACTTCACAACAGTATACATGAAATTTTAAAATTTTCTTTTGAGATAATTAACGGTTCTTTTGTAATATATTTATTTGAACTCTCAATATATAAAAATTTTATTGCCGTATCAAAAAAGAGCCAGGATATATTTTGTACTATTATTTTTTAGGACACATTTTTGACGGACTAGGTCAGATGTACTGGGATGGCCATGGTGGCAGTGGCGTACCAAAACCTAATTTTTTTACGATTCAAACATTTAATTCAATTATCAGAAATATGCATGTTATCAATGTACCTCATGATCTGATTCAAGTTACCAATTCGGACAATGTTACTTACACCAACTGGTTTTACAACAATTCAGCAGGTGATGCGGTAAGTGCTTAATTTATTGATTTTTAGTGGCTAATTTCTAAATTGTTTTTTAAATTTGTTTTTAGTCTAAAAGACCTAAAGACTTTGCCCGAAACACTGATGGATTTGAAGTTTGGAATTCGACCAACGTTTTAATTTCCGATTCTCTGATTTACAACCAAGATGACTGTGTGGCACTAAGATGCGGTAAGAGTTCTATCATTGTTAAAGTGAAATATTATATATACTCGTCCGTCAAAATTTTTGTTTTTTTTTTATATTTGAAGGTTCCTAGGTCACAAAAAGCATAGTCTCCAATTTCCGTCTGTCTATTTATCTATCTATTGGCACGACAACTCTAACTAAAATGGAAGCTATAGTTTTTGAGCTATATCACTTTAGGGAAGAGAGATTAAAGAGGTGTGGATCGATTGCATACTTTTATTATCATTACGAGAGTTTTTCTTGGTTATTGATTAGGATAATGAACCAAATTTATGCACAATTATTTATAGTCTGCTTAATAAGAACGCGACCGCGCGTATTCTTGAAAAAATGTGTTTCGGGAACATTATTTGCCATTTATGTATTCTTTGGTGTGCTAACAAAGGCACAAATGCCTTAGTAAGTCGTCGATTTGACTCTTGTATTAATAATCGCCTGGCATCTTTGAGGCATGCTATCGACGAGCTTCTCCGCAAATTTTTCGAACCTCGCGAGACAACTAAATCAAAGTCTTTCCTCTAAGCTTTCTCTTTACAAAAGATCAATCGTTTTCAATAGGGTTGGCGACCGGTGATTGTTAGGGCCACTATAGTATCTTATCGTGGATCCAAGCAAGCCACTTCGCGACGTGATTTTCGCCCAGCAAAGGTTCCTTCAACGTACTTCGGAATTTGATATCATGAGCACGAAGATGTCGAATGGTCTCATAGGACACATTGAAGCCCGATTTTCTTAATTTTGCCGCTCCTTAACGCAGGGTCAATTTAGGGTCCGGTGAAAGTAAAGACACGATTTGTTTCTCGACTTTAGGAGTGACTTTGCGTACCGAGCCACGTTTTGGCAAGTCGTCGACTTTTTCGTCTCGTTAAAACGATTTATCCACTTTTTCACAAACTGTTTAATATATTTAACGGCTACGGTATGTTATTTTAAGCCCATTTGGATGGGAACAAAGAAAGACTGCCTTGAAACGGCACGCAAACAAAAGAATCCTTTTGGGTTTAACGTAATTTTGACGAAAGTTT
>CM032456.1:192743247-192796293 GCA_019049505.1 Pachyrhynchus sulphureomaculatus
ATTATTAGAGGTACCAAATAAAAAAACTACATTGTAGTAAACAAAACTTAATTTAAGTACCGGCAGATCGCTATTCTATACAATTTAAGTGACTAATTTTACTAATTTAAAAATCAGAACTCTTTACATTAAGTGTTATTGCCACATTTTTTGAGTGTTTTATAATAGGTACTTCAATAGAAAATTGACGTAAACAGGATCACCAGATTAAAGAAAATTAAAGTATCGAAAAAATGTTATCTTTAGTGGCATTCATTTGGAAATATTTTGATACCATTGAAGTGAATGATTTAAATCAACAGTGTAATTTTATAAATAATACGTATTATATATTATGTAGTCCATTCTATTTAAAATATACGTTGTTTTCAATATGAGTAAAGCAGTTTTTCTTTTATTTTTCCTTGCTACTTTACCACAATATTTTTGCCAAACCTGTCATGTGACTACATTCGAACAAGTGCTGAACGCAACTAGAAACTGTAATGATATTGTCATAGAAAACCTTACGGTACCAGCAGGCATAACTTTAAAACTTAACCTTACAGATGGCGCTACGGTAACTTTTAAAGGTAGAATTACTTTTGAGTTTACTCCTTGGCACGGGCCTTTAGTAACTGTTAATGGAACTGGCATAACTATGCAAGGAGATGAAGGTAAGTTTGTAGTGCATACATAAGATCTGTGGTTAATTCGAAGATCCAAAAAAAAATTAGACATTAATAAAAGCTCTTTCTATTTATTTTATTCGAACGCTTTAAGTAGTATTAACCCGTAATTTTTAAATATATACCATATTTACTTAAAAACGGCTTAGGCAGAAAATAATTGTAATAAGAAATAAAACTATTTTTTACGAAAATAACCGACCAGGTGCAAGTCGGACTTGCGCAATGGAACACTACCATACGTTGATTGCTTTAAAAATAAAAAAATTAGTTACGGAGGTACAAACCGAGATAAGGAGGAGACAGCGATTTTTCGCAATTTTTTAAAAATAATACAAAAAAAAAAGTGTGCGTAAGTATTACATTATATATATTTTTGAACTCATGTTTTTCCAAGCTTTCATTTGACACCCCACTCGATGACCTTCCGATTTCACCCCCAAAACTAACCCCTTAACTCAAAATTTAACTTTCAAAACTACACGGCTCTGATGTGGCCATCAATTCCTATTCTTACTTACTTACTTAATCCTTACGCCTTTCTACCCGTTTTTTAGGAGTGTAAGGACCGTGGAGCCTCCTTTTATATCTTTCTATTCTGTTTAAATTACCGATTGCCTCTTTTGCTTCTTCCGTATTAGTTTCTTCTGCTTGTGTGAGTTCTGTATTACGTCTCTATGTTGATTTTTGTATGCTATGTCATTCCCATCTGATAGTTCTTTATAGTGTTCCCTACATCTTTCCATAATTTTGTCTTCTTCTTTTATGACCTTTCCTTCTAATTTTTTGCAACCATTTCCTTTCCTTTCTGTTTGTGTGATTCCTACATAATACATTTGTTGTTCTTCTGTCAGTTCCTCGTCTTTTCCGTTTATACCCCTATTATTCCGTGTTCTCAATCTAATAACTCGATAATTATTTTCTATTTCTTTCTTCCTATCTATTTCTTTGATTATCTTCTTATTTGTATTCCTTGTACTAGTCTTCTCTTCCGTATCCTTTATCTTTGCCAAGGTCGTCGTCAATCTACTTATCTCTCTCCTTTTTCTCAGTTTTTTACTTGATGGTCGTAGCGTTCTTTGTTTGTTCTTTCAGTTTTTCTTCCTCAATGTCCCATTTATATTCTCTTCCTTCGATTATGATTTTTTGATATCCTATTTTCACTCTTTTTCCATTCTTTCTCTCGTTCTTGGCTCTATGCTTCAATTTCTTTTGAATTTCCTGTTCATCCTTTGTTAAATAATTGTTTATGTAAACTCTCTCTCTTAGATTTCTCAGTTTGTTTTTATTTTTCATCATAGCTTCTTTATCTCTCGTGTTTCCAAGTTCTATCTTGTATATAGTTGCTCCTATTTTTATCACATCTTTAATCTGTACTTTTGTGTCCATACTCCTTTCCATAAAATATTCTATACTCATTCTCAGGCTATTCGCTACAATATTATTCCCTACGTTGTCTTTTTCCAACCTACTCATCTTCAAATCCATACTTCTCTCTCTTTCTCTAATTATCTTATTTTCCTCTTTCAATACGTCATTCTCCTTTCTTAGTTCCCTTAACTCTTGTTGGTATCTCTTCTGATCTTATTTTATTTCCTTTATATCTGACATTAGCTCTCTGATCATTTCTATCAAACTGTCTGTCTCTCTCGTTTTTGTCTTTCTGTGGTGTTCTTAACAATTCCTATATATGTGCCAAATTGCAACTTTCTATGTCAAATAGTTTCAGAAAAAATCGGGTGTGACAGACGGACAGACAGACAGATGGACAGACAGACACCGAAGTGATCTTATAAGTATCCCGTAAGGAACACTAAAAAGATACACTATTATCTGTGAAATACATCCCCGCCTTTGGCTCTGTGGTAGTACCGGTTTCGACAACCTAATTGTCTCATGACTCTTGTTGGGTTAATTACGGTCCTATTGATAAGTGCGAAACCGATAGAGAACGTGCGTCTTGGGTACGATTCCTTCAACTATAAATAGATTACTGGATTATTTAGTAAATCATCGCTACCATTAATAAAAAACAGGAAGAGGGGCTCACTTTGGATACCGAAGAATTAAAAGAGACTTGAAAGAAATATGCAGAAATATTATTCAGTGATTAACTTATAGTACATTTCATTAACAACACGGAATCATTATGATATTTATAAAGAAGGTTTGAACAAGTCAAAGTACAACAATTTTGTTACCATTCCTAAAAAATCAGTCTCATAATTGAGAAGATAAGCCGGGTTAGTAATGCTCTAAATATTCAGAATTCCTTTAACAACATATAAATGCATGAGTGGCGAAACACGCGACTTGTTATTATGAATCGGCACAGAAATGACACGGAAATACTATCACTAAAGGTAAACTTAACTTATCCGCTTTATCGACTATTAGAGAGCTTTTGACCGCTGTAAACACTGACATCTGCTGGAAATACTCCGAGAAAATGGCGCTAATGATGAGGACATTAGAATAAGATAATAACTATACTGACAATAGTCAGCTGACGTCGTTACTCATGGTGATCTTTCAACAGAGATTTTCAGCGTATTAACAGAAGTCTGTTAGTACGATACCGCAATCTTAACTAACAATCTCAAATACCTTCACTTAACTTTCAACAAACTTAGCGAATGTAGTGAGCGACACTGACTACTTCATATCAGAATTAACCAAACTCGGAATAATGGTAATTAGTGGGCAACACTATAATACTTCTTCATCATCAACAAGGAACTTAGTAAACTTTAGAAAACTTATATTCAAATTAATTTTATAAATTTGATGAAAGATAGGGGGAGGATTTTTTAATAAAAAGAGCATTTTTTACAGTTTAACTCTAGGAACTTGCACCTCTTTTAAAAATCGATTACCCGGAAGAAGGGATTTTTTACAAAAAAACCCTTTTTACATTGGAACTACGAAAACTTTAAAAATCGACGACCTGGAGGTGGTGGTAGTTTTTTACAGAAAAAGTCCTGTACCTAGAAGCGCTATTTTCTGCATCTTTAAGGACAGGGAAAGCTAAACCGAATTGAAGCTTTGTCTAGCCAGTTTACATATCAAATAATGACTAGAATTTCGTGCGGTTGCTCTTGACATATCCAAGGAATTCGACCGTGTCTGGCACGATTGACTGTTGGCTAAGCTACGATCTCTGATATGTCGGAAAAGTTCTGTTTGTGGCTCTCATGTTTCCTCAGACAGCATTCTTTACGAGTGGCAGTCGACGGATTTATTTCTAACACCTTCACTATCAACGCCGGTGTGCCCCAAGGCTCCATACTATCTCCCACTCTCCTTCTCATTTACATTAATGATCTGCTGGAAAAGACCGGAAACCCAATTTGAACGCTCGGATATCGGCTACTCAGACGAATATCCGTGGACAGCGGGTAGTCGTTCAACTTAACAAAGACCTGGAAGAAATTTTATCTTGGAGTGACAGTAATCAAGTGGAATTTAACGCTACAAAAACCTAGGCGGCAGTTTTTTCTAAAAAAGTTAACATTGCTGAACCCGACATAGTTATGGCGGGGCTCTCCATTCCTTTAACATCGTCACTCAATTTTTTGGGAGTTAGTTTGGGAGCAAATATGTCCTGGCTTCAACATGTCGCAAGTATAGCAAGGAGAGCTTCTAAAAAGTTGGGAATATTATTTACAACCAGAAAGCTTTACACTCCACAACAACTGTTAATTCTTTACAAAACTCAAATTCGACCAACTATGGAATACTGCTCCCATATTTGGGGCTCCGCTTCCAAACATACAGTGCGTTTGTTGGATTCTGTTCAGAGAAGAGATGTTCGTCTGATTGGAGACCTGGAACTGACCGACGGCCTTGATTTACTGGAACATCGAAGAACGGTTGGCGACTTGAGCTTACTCTACAAATATTTTCATGGAAAGTGTTTGAAGGATATAGCCCGCTTAATTCCTCCCAGAGTGGTGCATGTTAGAAATACACGTCGCGCTAATACTCTACATCCGTTTGAGGTTCAGCTTGTTACTCCTCATACAATGCTTTACAGCGATTCAAGAACAACGTGCATCGCTTTTTCCGCACACGTGTCGCTCCTGTAGCGCTTTAGGGACTTTCCTGCAGCACGTGTGGTAGACCCATAAAAAAAAAAGTTTTACGAGGGGTTGATGCGGACTTTTAGATATTAAAAATAAACCTGAAGTGAGCCAGATTGAAAACAAAATTAGTTATTTTGCACTATAAAAAACTAATACTAACATACCATACATCCTAACTATATTGCGTCAAACTATGAAGACTCAAATAGAGAAATAATCTCTGATGTGCGGTGTGTCATATCGTACCCCAAAAAGAAAACATTCTTTTCTCTTGACTATCGGTATAGTAAAGCTCGGCACCGATTTGATGGGTGTTGTTGTTACACCTTACCGCTAAAATCCAATGCTGGATTTGTCGAAGGTAACATTATTCTCTATGAATTGCAAACTTGCCTTGTTTAACTCATTATAACTCTACAGACCATTAGATTGTAGAAATCAGTCTATGATGAAAATCATAGGTCCCATTCATGAATTCGAAGAGAATTATGTAAGTTTTTTGTAGGAACACGGGTGTACAATTTATAGTACTGTAATTTTGTGAATAAAATTATAAAGAAATTGAAATCTCAAGAAAAATTATTATTTTCTAGTTATCTCTATACTCCAACACACAGTAATTATTCGTCTTAAATATAACGAACTTTTTCAATATTTATTATATTTTTAGGACACATTTTTGACGGACAAGGTGAAAAGTACTGGGACGGACACGGAGGCTCAGGCGTACCGAAGCCCAATTTCTTTACAATTCAAACATTCAACTCAATCCACAAAAATATAAATGTTATTAATGTGCCTGAAGATATGTTGCAAATTACTAATTCCGATAATGTTGTTTACACTAACTGGTTTTATAATAATTCAGCAGGTGATCGGGTAAATATTAGACTAATTAGAAAGTGTCATAATAATTAATATTAAACCATTAAAAAATCTTTTAAAAAAAGTTATGCTTTTTTAAGATAAAAGACCTTTAAATTTTGGTAGAAATAGCGATGCGTTTGAGATGTGAAATTCAACGAATGTTTTTAGGAGTTACATACACCTCGAATTTTCAAAGGCTCAATTTTTTTATGGATTTTTACTCTATAAATTATAAGAATTGTTCAAAAAAAAATTTCATTCCATTACAAGTTATAGCATAAATGTGACTTTGCGTCGGACTGGGACCGCTACCTGACTCAATGACTCAGTAAATTTTTAATATTTTTTAACTTTTTTTTAAAAAAATCTTAATAATTAATTTTTATACAAAATGTAGAGAGGTTTTTTTTAATTTTTTTAATAGACAATTTTTTATAGATAATTACACATATATTTTTTGGATGAAAATTGCATACTAAAATTTATTCTTAAAATAACCGGTCAAATGCAAGTTGAACTTGCGCAATTAGTGTTCCGTACTTTGATTATTTTTAAAGCACAAAAGGCTGTTACGGAGGTATAAAATCGTCAGTGACTTAACAAAACACACCCCAAATGAGTTTTAAAAGAAAGTTTGTTTCCAATCTTTACTGAAAACTGATGACTTTGAAATTTTTGTTTTTTTTATATACCAGATAAAAAAAATAAAAATAAAGGTAATGCACTCGTGATAATTTTCGTTCAATCTACACCGCATGGAGAATATTCCAGAATTTTTTCAAAATTTTTTGATTAGTACTTTTCTAGATAAGGATGGGAACAGCGATTTTTTAGAAATAATGCAAAGAAAAGTGTACGCAAGTATTACATTATATATATATATATATATATATATATATATATATATATATATATATATATATATATATATATGTATATATATATATATATATATATATATATATATATATATATATATATATATATGTATATATATATATATATATATATATATATATATATATATATATATATATATATATATAGATATATATATATATATATATATAAATATATATATATATATATATATATTTTACCCGTATTTTCACAAGCTTTCATTTGACACTACACTCGATGACCTAGTAAAATTTTTTTTTCCACTTCCGATTTCACCCCCCAAACCTAACCCCTTAAGTCAAAATTTTACCTTTCAAAATTACACGGCTCTGATAAGGCCGTCAATTCCTATATTATTGATTTGCCAAGCTGACAAGTGGCCGCATGTATTACCATTGAAATGTTGCATAGATTTTGGAATTTTCATTTTAGTTTTCCAGAAATGGACGCTATAAAATTCGATATTGAGTTGTTAATGTATATTTTTCTACAACGTTTATTATGTAGCCCAGTAGCCAGAGGTTTTGTATTCTCATTAAATGTTAACAGGCTGCATCTTGGCATACAGGTAGTTTTTTTAGAATTTCAACTTTCTATGACATATAGTTTCGGAGATAATCGGGTGTGACAGACAGATAGACACACACCGAAGTCATCTTATACTATGTTCCGTACGGAACACTAAAAAAAATTAAGATTGCAAAATAATGTAGTAGTTAAAAATTGTCGAAGGGTAAAAAAATTAAGAATGCAAAATAATGTAGTAGTTAAAAATTGTCAAAGGGTTTTTAGTGTTCCTTACAAAACACTAAAAAAATTAAGATTGCAAAATAATGTAGTAGTTAAAAATTGTCGAAGGGTTCCGTACGGAACACTTATAAGATGACTTTGGTGTCTGTCTGTCTGTCTGTCTGTTTGTCACACCCAATTTTCTCCGAAACTATTTGTCGTAGAAAGTTGAAATTTGGTAATAATTTCGGAATTGATGGCCTCATCAGAGCCGTGTAGTTTTGAAAGTTAAATTTCGACTTAAGGGGTTAGTTTTGGGAGGTGAAATCGGTAGTGAAAAAAAACGCTTTTCGCGAAAAATCGCTGTCCCCCTCCTTATCTCCAAAAGTACTGATCAAGAAATTTTAAAAAAATTCTGGAATATTCTTCACGGGGTGTAGATTGAACGAAAATTATCACGAGTGCATTACCTTTAATAATTTATCTGGTATATAAAAAAACAAAAATTTCAAGGCCATCAGTTTTTAGTAAAGGTTGGAAAGAAACTTTGTTGAAAACTTATTTGGGGTGTGTTTTGTGAAGTCACTGATCATTTTATACCGTCATAATAAAATTTTTTATTTTAAAAGCAATCAATGTACGGAACACTAATTGCGCAAGTTCAACTTGCACTTGACCGGTTACTTTTAAATATTGGATTATTTTTTGTGAAGTTATCTTTCACACAAGGGGGCACCATAGTTTTTATTAGTGGTCCATTTAACCCGATAAAAAATAATGTTAACGTTTTAAAAAAAAATTTTAAATAATTTTTTAAAATAATTTAGTAAGTTCAATAAAAATATATAATCGCCATTATTAATATTACACCTTTAAAAAAAGTTATGTTTTTTTAGGATAAAAGACCTGTAAATTTTGGTAGAAATACCGATGCGTTTGAGGTGTGGAATTCAACGAATGTTTTAATCGAGAATTCCCTTGTTTACAACCAAGACGACTGCGTGGCATTGAGATGTGGTAAATGTTTTTTTTTTAATCTAAATAGAAAGGGGTCATATTTAAATGAGATGTCTCGATGGGTAATACTAATGAATTCTTAGTATCGAATAGCGTACTTTGTCTGTGCAATTTTAAGTAGGCAACGCATTAAAAGAGTTTTTCAAAATTAAGGATATACTATATATACGTGGAAAAGTTCTCGACCTGAAAATGAAAGCAAATTTTTTTTGACGTGAAATATGTTTTATTTTTCAATATATCCTCTGAAACTTCAATACATTTATTCCAAAATTTTTCCAATAATTCAATACCATCATTATAGTGTGATTTCGAAAGGTCGGCGAAATAGCCATCCGCTGCTGCAATAGGTTCGTCATTTGATGTAAAACGGTTTCCAGCCAGGAATTTTTTCAGGTTTGGAAATAGATAATGGCCAGAGGGAGCAAAATCTGGTGAATACGCTGGATGTTCAAGCAATTCGTACTTTAATTCGTTGAATTTTGCCATGCCGTGCCACACGTGCATTTTTTTGATGAAAAATGATTCTTCTGTTCTTTTCTCACTAATTTTTGCATCTGACTGATCCAAGAGGTTACAGTAATATTCAGACTTAATTGGTTTACCTTTCTGAAGATAATCGATGAACAAAACACCTTTACCATAACCTTTCCTGCTGATGGAACCTTCTTTGCCTTCTTTGGTGCACTTCCACCGGCTTCAATCCATTGTTTCGACTATTCTTTTCGCTCTGGAGTATAGTGGTGGATCCAAGTTTCATCAACAGTTATGAAATGATGCTTGAAATTCATTTTAATTTGCTTAAAACAATCCAAACACGCTTGAGAAATACGCATTCGAATGCATTTTTGGTTAATTGTCAGCAAATGCGGCACCCATCTGCACAGAGCTTTTTCATATGTAATTTTTCATGCAAAATATTTCCAATTTGTTCTTTTGGCATGTCTCTGGTCTCAACTATTTCACTCACTTTCAGTCGTCAATCATCTAACACCATATCATGGACTTGTTGAATGATTGATGTAGCAGTTTTTGGACGACCTTCGCGTGAATCATCTTCGAGGCTTGTAAGACCGGATTTAAAAAGAGCAGCCCATTTTTTCACAATGGAAAGTAAAGGTGTTGTATCCTTATACACTTTTAACAATTTCGGATGAATTTCTGCTGGTGGTAAACCATTTTCCATTTTAAAAATATTAATGACAAGGCAATATTAAACAGCTGCTACTATTCGAGTAAATTGACAGATCGAAATGAAATTTTACATATGTTTATATAAAGGATGGAACTTTCCAATACAATTATGGTTTCACAGTTTCTAACGTCATCTATATGTCAGGCCAAGAACTTTTCAGACAGCCTAGATATATATATATATATATATATATATATATATATATATATATATATATATATATATATATATACATATATATATAATATATATATATATATATATATATATATATATATATATATATATATATATAACATTTTTCAGGCTAGTGCTATACTACGACTATTGATAGTTAGCTAGCCCAGACCACTTTCCAAGGTTATAAACAAATACGGTTGTTATGGATAGTAATTTGACATTTAATAAATATTTATACAGAATTTGGTGATATAGATTTTATATGCTATTTATAGCTATGACCGACAAAAATTGTTACTTTGGTAAAACGGAATATCGATCGGTGATAACGTACCTCTTTTTAAAAAGACGTCCTCTTAAGAAATTTACGACAATGTGCTTATTACATCGAAGGAGCAATGTTTTCCCTTTGCCACTGGCAAAAATTGGACTGCAGGTTAGAGATGAAGAACCAACATCAGTAACGAACATCGTGTTGGGGGATCCAGTTCTGTGCCTACCCGGGAGAATGTTTAGGCTGTGCATAAAATGATTTTGGATAATTGACGAATTTAGCTGAAACATATGGTAGAGACTCTGAACTTAAATATATATATATATATATATATATATATATATATATATATATATATATATATATATATATATATATGAGAATATTATCAATTAAATAGGACCCTAAATACCTGAACGTCGACCAAAAACGACAGAGAGTTACAACATCTAAGTCAATTTGTAGCTGTTTTAAGTAGGACTAATATAAACTTTTTGGGCCGAATGGCCGAAGGAGTAGAAACATGCTGGCTCACCTCTCCTCAAAAAGTTTCACTTACAGAAATCAAGACAAAAAAGAGGTAATTCTTACAGATTACTTGGAACACGGCAAAACAGTGACTGTAGAGTATTATTCTTTATTATCAAAGTTTGGCAAAAAATTGTGGAGAAAAACGCCGACGAAAAGTATCAAAAGAGGTGCTGTCTTTGCAACATAATGCTCCTGCTTACAAATTGCTGATCATTATGCAAAACATAATTGAATTAGGCTTTGAACTGAGTGATCATTCCCCTAATTTAGCTCCCTAGGACTACTATCTATTCCTAAAACTAAAAAAAAACAATCAACAGGACACAAATTTCATTTAAAAGTATGTAAATAACACATGTTGTCGAGGAGTGGTTGGCAAACCACTATATAACCGTCTCATTTAATGTTGAAGTTGAAAGGAGATAATATTGAATAAATTTTTGTTTTTTTAAGATTTGCTTTTTCCTCGTTTCCTACTCTAGAAATTTATCAATACGCCCTCGTATATAATAAATTAGTTGCTTCATCTACAAGTTTTGTATGTAGTTTTAATCATTTTTTGATTTTCATTTTAAATCGTAGCGCAATAACGGAGATAGAATATTTTATTTAATGGTCAAGAAATTTCGTTATAAAAATTATAGCATGCCGAGCGGTAATTAAATTTCACTCAAAATTTAGTCCAATCACATTAAATTACATTAAAACTGATGAAAAATATAAATAACAGTGACCGATGATGATTGAATAATGATCAAGACGTACGTTTTTAAAAGCTTTTTTGAAAATGCATCGTTTGAAAGCTACCAACGCACGAAAAATCCAATATCAATTCAAACACCAGAAATAATTCAAATATGTCATGACGTCGTGGTTCATGATTGCAACGCATCTTGGAAAATGATGATAGAAGTGCCAAACTTGAAGATGAATCAAACGGTTGAAAAGAAACCTATACGGAACTGAGGTTTATACAAAATTTTCCACATCGTACGAGCCTCCAGAAACTGTAATCAATTATTACTGGTGACGAGACATAATGTTGACAAAGCGGCCAAAGTGCAGAATGGAAATAAAATTTCGGAATATCGATTTAGTTTATCCTTCCTAACAATGTTAGGTTTTATATAGTTGAGCAGTTTTTCGAAGTTCGAAAATGTCAACAGATGGCGCAAGGGTCTATATCTTGCCCAACGAGTAGTATCTCGTTTATTTAAGGTACCATGATTGCTATAAGCCAGCGAGAGTCATCCCAATTTGACTCTCCACGATACTCGGATCTTCACAATCGATACCGTTGCCTTAAGCCTACCTAATGGAGAGTATAGGCTCAGAAACTATAATCGTAGGAGGGAAGGCATGGAATATAGCATTCATGGGATCTTTGTTGGTCATTTTGCACGTGCAAATTTCTCGACTCTCTGTTGTAGTGACCAATCAAGTAACAAACCATATTCCGAAATTTTATTTCGGAATATCGACTTTGCAGAATGGAAGTCAAAATCAGCACCGCATGCCAAAAAAATACAAAACGTACCATTAAAAATTAAAACAATAATTCTTTTCTACGATCACAAAGGTATCGTAATTTTTTTCCGCTTGGTTATACTATCAATGGAGAGTATTATTTGACTAGAAATCGTGCTTCTTGGAATTAAAACATGTTAAATTGCAATGACTTTCCGGCGTTTTGCTTATGCTTGCACGATGCATCTTTAGAAATCCTTACTCTTCGAGCTCAAAACACTGAATAGTTTGATTGGACTGTCCGCTAAAGTAATTTACGGCGACATGCCTGATAGGTTGAAGGAACAATAAGGAAGAGGCAAAACCAACATCGGGGATAAACAGCGTGCTGTAAAACTCGTTCCTGTGTCTATTCGAGAGAATATCATATCATCAGAACATCCCAAACGAATGTTTTTTTATATTGTCCATTCTGATTTGGGTTTGAAAAATTATCAGCTATCGGCGCTGCCAAAACATCCAAGTTAATTTATAATCGTTATGAAGAGGATTCATCTAACTATTCGATAGTGTGGTAACCATCAT
The DNA here is from genome assembly GCA_019049505.1 of Pachyrhynchus sulphureomaculatus. Classification (NCBI taxonomy): domain Eukaryota; kingdom Metazoa; phylum Arthropoda; class Insecta; order Coleoptera; family Curculionidae; genus Pachyrhynchus; species Pachyrhynchus sulphureomaculatus. The sequence continues at coordinate 192,755,746 of CM032456.1, forward strand.
TATGATCCAAAGATAAGGGACAGAAGGAGTAAACAATATGTCACTTCAATAATCCATTTTTTTTTTTAAACATTTTTTGTACATTTAATGAGCACTGTCTATAGCATTATATAGCATTAGAAAAACTAAAGTTTTGTTTATTCTATCATACCACACTAAAACATTGTAGTATTTCCGTGACAAGAAATTGCTGAAATTTTTTTGGTTGTCTTGTTTAAAGTAGGCTCAGTGCAATTTTTCCTTACGGACATGTACGAGGGCCACCTTTTAAGTTTTTACAAACGACCACTAGATGACGCTATTGAAATGTGACATTACCATTGTTGTAAAATTTAACATTTGTTATGGTTAAAACAATAGCAATTCAAAAACTGACCGAGTAATTTGTTTACAGTGAGCGTTTAAAAAAAAAATAGTTTTGTGAGCGACTGGAAATTTCACGTGAAGGTTTTCGTTGGATGATTTTATACGATTTTAGTAAAGGCCTAACTCAACAACAATGCCTCAAATTGCTTCGTTCAACTTTTGTAATGAATCACATACACAATGCAATTGGTTAATGATGATCAACTGTATTTTATTGAAATGATCGCTTGTTTCTTTGATTATACCATATATGTTGCAACCATTGTTTTAGAGGAGCGAAGAACGGTTAGTGCTGAATGGTATACAACAATTTGTTTGCCAGAAGTCATCAATGAAATCAGGAAAAACAACCGAAAACGTCGCATCAATCGTCATCATGACAATGCCAGCGCTCACACAGAATGTCAAATAATTGATCATTTGACGGAGAAAAACATCGAATTAATGTCTCATTGTCCGTATTCACCTGATTTATCAACGAAAGTGGTTCGTTCACAAAGCACTTTCAAGAAAATGATCGCTTGTCTCTTTGCTTATACCGGACATATTGCAACCATTGCTTTAGTCGATCGAAGAAAACGGTTAATGCTGAATGGTATACAACAATTTGTTTGCCAGGAGTCATCGATCAACTCAGGAAACACAATCGAAAGCTTTAGTTCATTCTTTATCATGATAATGCCAGCTCTCACACAACACATCAAACAACTGATTATTTGACGGAGAAAAACGACTTCTTTTTATTCCCGAATTTCAAAAAAAAAATGCGCGTACAGCGATTTTCATCACCTAAAGAAGCTATTGAATCTTCCAAAACCATGTTCTTGGGGTAGCAACTCCAGAGTGGAAAAAATGTTTTAAGAATTGGTTTGAACTCATGCAGAAGTGTATAAATCTTAAAGGCGGATATTTTGAGAAACAACAAAACGATTTGTACCAAAAATTTTTTTTTCCTTCATTGTTTTTGAAAAACTTAAAAGGTAGCGTCGGGAAGCAAGCATGATTCAATAAAACTATATATTAACAAAATTATCTCTTTTTCTGTTGTTATTTTCAGGCTCAAATATTACCATACGTGATCTAGAATGTCACAATAGCCATGGCTTAAGTATCTCAGTTGGTTTTAGAAATGATTCCGCAAACGTTGATCCTTTAAATGTCTTGACCAACGTCCTCTTTGCGAATTCAACCATGTTTAATGGTTCACAGGCAATACATTTAAAAACACATAATCAAGGTGGATATGGATTAATGGAAAATATTACTTATGAAAATATAACGTTTTCAGGTATAATAAAAATTGAAATATATATCTAATCTTGGGCTCCAAACTAAATGTAAATTTTTTACATTAGTTAGGATTCCTATGTTATCGTCATGGATTAATGTTTAAGGCTCATACTGCTAAGGGAATACAATTTGTAAAGAAACCTGTCAAACCTAATATGAATTAATACAAGACATTACCCACTGGAATAATTCTATTCCTGTTAAAATTATATATAATAGAAAAATAACTTTTACACTGATATATAACATGAAATATCTGAAGCCTCTCTAAACTCTCCTTTTAAATTTTTGTACGGCTATAAATAGTTATGATTAAATTATATCTATTATCCCAACCAAAAATCAGAAAGAATTCTTGTAATACTACCTCACTGATTTAGCCGTTACTTGGTGGAGATCCATAATAACGAGGAACAAAAATTATTTCGACACACTATGTCTTCTTCTGGAGCAACATGTAAAATAACTACAAAGTATGTTACAAAATATATAAGTTACCTGGTTATACGGGTTAAATTAATTAACAAATTTCACCTTAATAACTAAAACGAGTTCAATAAAAGAGACCACCACCATCCAATTGATCATTGAGTAATAAACTTGAAGTTTTTTTCAGTTAATTTCTGTCTACTCTAAACAATTCCGTAATTTCCCTTTCTTTTCATCGTGTAAAATTCTGAAATCTTCATTGAAGGTATTATTTTCACCTGTTAAATGTTCAGCCTAGTGAAATATGTTATTTTTCATTCTATAACTTTGCGTATATTCCTTTATTCTTTTATAAAAAGATCTGCCTATTTGTCCTATATAGGTTTAATTACAAGTGCCACAGCAGAATTCATTAACCCCTGTTTTATTTCCATTTTTGTTTTACTTTTATTATTTTTAATATGTCGAGCTAACCTGTTATTGGTACGGAAAGCAATGTTTATTTGATTTTTATGGAAAAAATATTGAATTTTATTGGCCAATTTACCGGTATAAGTGAGTGTATGAAACTTATCTTTCTTTAGTTTATGTGAGTACACCTGTCCTATTGCTTTTTTAAATTGTTTAAAACTATTTCTAGATTAAATCAAAAACAAAAGTAAAGAATATCACATAATTTCTACTAGAGCGGATAAAGGCAAAACTGTAATAGCAATAAAAGCAAACCTACATTGAAAGAACAATGGATTTTCTAAAAACCCATCAACTTCGATCCAACAATAACTTTCCAAAAATTAATTAAAGAGGTGTTAAAAAAATTAATCATTTTTACAAATAAAGAAAAATTCAGACTAGTCTCGATGAACCCTCAAGTTCCAAAATTAAATTCTTTTATCAAATTGCTAAATGGGAAAATCTCATGGAATATTTTCGAACTTTCCCTTGGTTGGACGTTTGTTTTCGATCCGACGACCCATCTGACTTCGCCAGGGAGGTTTCCGATGTTATTTTGGCCGGTATGGAGGCCTACATCCCTTTTTCGAAGAAATGCCCTTCCAACGGCAAGCCTTGGTTTGACCGAAAATGCAAAGAAGCTGTTGCTTCTAAACATCTTGCATACCGACAATGGCGCGAAAATCCTAACACCATAAATCGTAACACATTTGTTCGTGCCAGGAACAGATGCAAAGAAATTATCGACGAAACCAAGGAGGTACACAATCAACGGATTAGAAACAAACTTCTCGCCTGTCCCGGCAATTCAAGGTCCTTTTGGTCGGTCGCTAAGGCGGTTAGTCAAAATTTCACCAAATCCACCATACCACCACTCACACGGCCAGATAATTCTATTGCAACGACACCTGTTGAGAAAGCGAACTTGTTGGCTGAACTCTTTGCTTCACATTCTACTGTCGATTTCCAAGGAAAAACACCACCTACTGTTCCCATAGTGCAGTCAAGGATGCCCGATGTTGTCTTCAGACAGCGTATCATAAAGCGTATTCTGATGAAGCTAGACACCAAAAAGGCTTCTGGCGCTGACGGAATACCTGCCATAGTTCTTAAAATCTGTGCGAGAGAACTAACACCAGTTTTCTGTAGAATTTTTAACCTATCCTACAGAAAGGGAATATTTCCTTCCTGCTGGAAATGCGCTACAGTTGAGCCGATACCTAAAAAAGGCAAGAAGACCTTGCCAAATAACTACCGACCAATCGCACTGCTTTCAATAATATCGAAAGTCATGGAAAAGGCTATCAATCAGCATCTTTTAAAATATCTTGAAGGATTCAACATTATTAGCGATCACCAATATGGCTTTCGTAAAAATAGATCAACAGGAGATCTTCTGACTTATGTAAGACATGTTTGGAACAATGCAACTGAACACTTTGGAGAATCTCGAGCGGTTGCTCTGGACATATCTAAGGCATTCGACCGTGTTTGGCACGATGGGCTGTTGGCTAAGCTACGTTCTTATGGTATGTCGGAAAAGTTCTGTTTGTGGCTCTCATGTTTCCTCAGAGAGCGTTCTTTACGAGTGGCAGTCGACGGATTTCTTTCTAACACCTTCACTATCAACGCCGGTGTACCTCAAGGCTCCATACTGTCTCCTACTCTTTTTCTCATTTACATTAACGATCTGCTGGAAAAGACCGAGAATCCAATCTACAGCTTTGCAGATGACAGTACACTTATCTCTTCATTCACTTTAAACGCTCGGACATCGGCTACTCCGACGAATATCCGCAGACAGCAAGAAGTCGTTCAACTTAACAAAGACCTGGAAGAAATTCTATCTTGGGGTGACAGTAACCAAGTGGAATTTAACGCTACAAAAACCCAGGCGGCAGTTTTTTCTAAAAAAGTTAACGTTGCTGAACCCGACATAGTTATGTCGGGGCACTCCATTCCTCTAACATCGTCACTCAATTTGTTGGGCGTTAATTTGGGAGCAAATATGTCCTGGCATGAACATGTTGCGGGCATAGCAAGGAGAGCTTCTCAAAAGTTGGGAATATTATTTCGAACCAGAAAGCTTTACACTCCACAACAACTGTTAATTCTTTACAAAGCTCAAATTCGACCAACTATGGAATACTGCTCCCATGTTTGGAGCTCCGCTCCCAAACATACACTGCATTTGTTGGATTCTATTCAGAGAAGAGCTGTTCGTCTGATTGGAGACCCAGAACTGACCGTCGGCCTTGATTCGCTGGAGCATCGAAGAACGGTTGGCGACTTGAGCCTATTCTACAAGTACTTTCATGGAAAGTGTTCGAAGGATGTGGCCCGCTTAATTCCTCCCAGAGCGGTGCATGTTAGAAGTACACGTCGCGCTAATTCTTCACATCCGTATGAGGTTCAGCTTGTTACTCCCCGTACAACACTTTTCAAGCAGTCTTTTATATGGAGAACATCATCCCTTTGGAATAATTTGTCCAGGACTGTGTTTCCCACCGAGTACAATCTACAGCGATTCAAGAACAACGTGAATCACCTTCTCCGCACACGTGTCGCTCCTGTAGCGCTTTAGGGACTTCCCTGTAGCACGTGTGCTAGACCCATAAAAAAAAAAAAAAAAAAAAAAAAAAAAATACATAAAAATACCTCACCAATTGCCCAGTAGTTTCTTACATAACAGCCTCAGCTTTTCGTTATCAAAGAAATTGATAAAATATTGTACATTCACGAGGATGGATTGAAAAGTTCGCGGCCTAATCAAGAAAACAAAATTTCTCCACCTAGCTCTATGCACTTCTTCCACCTTCTTTTCAAAGCTTCCACACCTGTTTGAAAAAAAGATTCCTCAAGGTCTTGAAAATACTCGTTAACTGGAGCTTCGACTTCTACATTTGATGAAAATTTCTGGCCACCGAGGTCTTTTTTTAGGGTTGGAAACAAATGAAAATCCGAAGGTGCCAAATCAGGAGAATAAGCCGGGTGGGGCAGCAATTCGAAACCACAACCACGAATTTGAGCAATAGACTCAACAGACCTGTGAACACGAGCATTGTCCTGATGGAACAAAACTTTCTTTCTCGGTAATCATGGGCATTTCTCTTTAATTTCTTGACGTAAACGACGCAAAAGGGTGCAATAGTAAGTCGAGTTTATTGTTTCGCCTTTCGGAAGGTAGTCCACCATAATAATACCTTTGGCATCCCAAAAAACTGACGACATCACTTTTCCAGCTGACAGAATTGCCTTCGTTTTCTTTGGGGTCGATTCACCAGATTTTTTCCAATGCCTGGATTGTTGTTTTGACTCCGGAATATAGTGGTGAACCCAGATTTCGTCCATTGTTAGAAATCTGTTAAGAAAATCTTGCAGATCAGCCTCAAACATCTCTCGTTTATACGAGATGCCTATAGTCTCAATCTGCAATCTCCCTGATAGTTAATCTATGATCTTTCAATATGAGATCACACACTTTGCCGATGTTTTCTTCAGTCCTAAAAGTCGTGGGCCGGCCGGAGCGAGGGTCATCTTCGATGCTCTCTCGTCCACGTTTAATTTCTGCAACCCATTTTTTTTCACAGTGGTATATGATGGATCAGATTCCCCTAGTGTTTTTTCATATCATTGTGGATCTCCTTTGGTGTTAATCTTTTTTTAAACAGGTACTTAATGACCGCACGTTATTAAATTTTTTCAATTTTTCCAAAAACGCTGCACTTGGTCTCACTAAACTCGTTCTAACCAAAAAACTGCAAATTCTACAGCAACAAAATTTTACACTGTGACAACCTAAGAAAGTATGAACTTATTGAGGGGACTCTAATAAAAATATTACAATTATTTACATAAGATTTATGTAATGTAATAACATTACTTATTGCTATTACAGTTTTGCCTTTATCCACGCTAGTAAAAATTATGTGATGTTCTTTACTTTTGTTTTTGATTTAATGAAAAAAGAATTTAAAAAGCAATAGGACTGGTGTACCCACTTAAAAAACTAAAGAAAGATTCATACACTCACTTATACCGATAAACTGACCAATAAAATTCAATATTTTTTCCATAAAAATCAAGTAAACACTGCCTTCCGTACTAATAACATGTTAGCCCGACATATTAAAAATAATCGAAGTAAAACAAAATAACCGGTCAAGTACAAGTTGAACTTGCACAATTAGTGTTTCGTACGTTGAATGCGTTAAAAAGAAAGAAAATTGTTACGGTGGTATAAAATGATCAGTGACTTCACAAAACACACCCCAAATGAGTTCGCAAAGTTTGTTTCCAATCTTTACTGAAAACTGATGTCCTTGAATTTTTTTTTATATACCAGATAAATTATTAAAGTTAATGCACTTGTGATACTTTTCGTTCAATGTACACCCCGTGGAGAATATTCCAGAATTTTTTGAACAGTACATTTCGAGATAAGGTGGGGAGACAGCGGTTTTTCGCGATTTTTTAAAAATAATACAAAGAAAAGTGTGCGCAAGTATTACATTATATATATATTTTTTACTCGTGTTTTCACAAGTTTTCATTTGACACCACACCCGATGACCTAGTAAAAAAATTTTTTTTCACTCCCGATTTCAGCCCCAAAACTAACCCCTTAAGTCAAAATTTAACTTTCAAAACTACACGGCTCTGATGAGGCCATCAAATCCTATATTATTACCAAATTTCAGCTTTCTATGATAAATAGTTTCGGAGAAAATCGGGTGTGACAGACAGACAGACACCGAAGTCATCTAATAAGTGTTCCGTACGGAGCACTAAAAAGGAAATAAAACAGGAGTTTATGAATTATGCTGTGGCACTTGCAATAGAATCTTTATAGGATAAAGAGGCAAATCTTTTTATAAAAGAAAAAAGGAACATGAACAAAGTTATAGAATGAAAAATAACATATATCACTACCCTAAGCATTTAACAGATGAAAATCATACCTTAAATGAAGATTTCATAATTTTATATAATAAAAAGAAAGGAAAATTTCTGAATTGTTTAGAGTAGATAGAAATTTACCTGAAAAAATCCTCAGGTTTATTACACAATGATCAATTGGATGGAGGTCGGTCTCCTTTATTGTACTTGTTTTAATTATTAAGGTGAATATTGTTAACTAATTTAACTTTTATAACCAGGTAACTTATATATTTTGTAACATACTTTGTAGATATTTTATATCTTGCTCCAGAAGAAACAATCGTCAGCTCTAATAAAATAAACATATTTGGTGATCTTAAACAATTGTTTAAATTTTCGTTCCTAGTTTTTATAATACCGTTGAAACTAGACGTACTAGAATATTTAACGATCCACATACCTTTTACCCTCTTCTCCCAAAGCAATATTGTACACAAACCATAATTTGAAATCGGTATTTCATTTTTCGTTCAAAAATAATCGTACCACCAGAACGACTTACGGATAAATAGACGGAAATAGTAAATTCTGTTTTTCTTGATATAGGAATCCTGAATTGTGAAGAAATGCCATATTCTCGTAGGGTGACTTTTTCGCAAATACTATTTTATAATACAGGAAATTAAAACAGAAGTAATACCTTAATTCTTAATTCCTCCCAGAAAGTTCAGCTTGTCACTCCTCGTAAAACCCTTTTCAAGTAGTTTGCCATCGAGTAGAGGTTATAGCGATTCAAGACCAACAGACTTTTTCCACTCACGCGTCACTCCTGTGGCATTTTAGGGATTTCCTGGAGCACATATGATATTCTTATAAAAAAATAGACTCCAAATTTGTATGGACATTTTATTTCTAGACTTTATTTCTTCAAATTGTGTTTCAGTGAATATTGCATAGTCATAAAATGGTACAAGAAATTTCGGTCAGCAGTATCTGCTTTGACAAGTAAGACATATCAATATTATATGAATTGTCCACCTTGACTCTTGCTTGTCCCATTTTATTTTAATTATTTTTTTTAATTATCTTAATCATTTTAGTATTGATTTGGAATTATAAATAATTAATGTTGGTTAAATAATAAACAGTAGATTAATATTATGTTAATTCTGGACAAAATTAATTAATGTAAAATGTATGCTAGTGTTTAATATTTAAATGAAACCCTTCTTCATCTTCTCATATTATTTAACAATGGATATAAGCCACATAAGTTTCTTCCATTTGATTCTGCTTGAACTAAATTATAAAAAAACTCTCTAACTTATTCCCCTCAGATTTGGTCGCCCTTGTATCGTTTTACATAACTAAGACCAACCTAGTTATATTATGGCATTTCAATTTTACTTTGTATTTATACTACACTCAATATTCATGTCATATCATCGAGTTCAGAAACGCGACATCCTTTAGTAACTATTAAAAAGCTTTAATAATGCGATAATACACTTTGTTTCATTCTCTAAGCAATTATCGAACTTTAAAAATACTGTCTTCCCATCGTGTAACAAGAATATTCCAAAGTGTTGGTAACTCAACACTCAAATAATAAGTGTATTCGTTGTTGCTTGTATTTTTTGCATAGACAAAATTGCATCTCGTCATCACCAAATATTCCTCAGATTAAGAGCTTGAGATGTTTTTAAATAAAACACAGCGAAGAACATTATAAACAAGAATATCCATGTTTTGAATGTGTCAATTAGTTTATCTTCATGTGGTCGTTTTGTAACACATCGTATATATTATTAATCCAGAGCAATTATTTTTATTCTTTTTAGGTCCTTTAACTGGCGGTATAATCATAGAGCAAAATTATCCTAACAAAAGTATCCCAGCAAGAAATAACGTACCTATAAAAAATTTAACAATACGGAATGTCCATGGAACTGTATCGCCACCAAAAGCTATAGATGTTTATGTATTCTGTGCTGAAGATGGTTGTGAAAATTGGTATTGGGATAATGTTCAAATTACAGGATCAAATAAAAATAATTCTTGCAATTTTAAATTTGTCGGAGACTCTATCTGTAACAACTGAAAGTGCCTGTATATTGTTAAGAAAATAAATAAAATCAAAATAGATATCGAGAATTAGTTATTACAAGGATTCATTTCTCTTGGTGGAACAGTTTTACTGGGCATTTCGAGTAGTCGTTGCCGTTTTTTCTCCAAACCTGTTAATTTAGTCACAATTTTTCTTCTAGCTAGGTAAAAATTTTAACAAATTTTCTTTCTTTACATAAGCTTTCTAAAACAGTTTTAATTATTGTTTGGTAACAAATGGTAACATTATGATTTGCTACCTATTTAAAAGATTTAGCTGAAAAACACAATCGAAACCTCTAGAGGAGCGTCTAAAACAAGGTAAAAGTGGCTATGATACTGCATCTATGATGAAACTTTAAACGTAAACACTTTTAATTGACTTTGTAAATAAAAAAAATAAATAAATGGCCTGGAAACACCCCTCTTGGGGTAGGGCCACCCTTTGGCTTCTCTAGATCTAGTTTATGGGTTGATCAGACCCGTTTTCCTTCTTGTTATATTTCTCTGTTTAGGTGTTTCCAAAGTTTTCTGTTAGACGTCTTCTTCCTCCATTTCGTAATCCCTGCCGCCTCTATGCCTTCATTGACTTGCTGCAGCCATCCTATTCTCGGTCTACCTCTCCTTCTACGACCCGGTTCCCATTGAAGTATTTCATATATTGGTGCTCCTGGGCCTGCTCTCCATGTGTGCCCTAGCCAATTAAATCTCTTCTGTTTTATTTTTTTGACTATGTCCTCCTCCACTTCTTCCAAAATTTCTTGATTAGTCTTCCTTCTGTAGACTCCTTCACATATTCTTATTGGCCCTAGGATCGCTCTTAATATCTTTCGTTCAATTCTTCATGTCTTCCTCTTGTTTCTTTGTCATGCTTATAACTTCGGTAGCATACATTAGTTTTGGGAGTATTATGGTCTTGTATATCCTCATCTTACTGTGTCTTCCTATTATCTTACTACTTAACAATTTCTTGTTGCTATGGAACAACTTGTTTGCTATTATTAATCTTTCCTTTCCTTGTTCCCATCCCAATACAGCGTCACTCCCAAATATTTAATGTTCTCTACTCTTTCAAAGGTATATTCGTTTATTCTAATCCTTTCCATTTACTGAACATTCTGTTTTCCATTTTTCATTATTTTGGTATTCTCTTTATTTATCTTCAACCCCATTTTTGCTCCTTCTACGCTTACTTCTCTCACCATTTCCTTTATTATTTTCCGGTTTTTTGCAATAATTACTACATCGTCCGCATATGTCACTACCTGGCTGCCTTTTGTTCGTATTGAACCCTGATTTATATTCCTTAGTACATATTGTAGTGTTAGGTTGAATAACGTTGCCGATAATGCATCTCCCTGTCTAACTCCTTTGTTAATTTCGAAATCTTGTGTTCTTGCTTTCTGTGTTTTGACATTGGCGAATGTCTCTTTCAGTCAATTAACTTTGTAAACAAAACTAATAATTTTGTCACTACTACTGATGTAATAACATAGCTGAAAAATCAAACGTCGCATTAAGCTTCGTAAGATTGCTGAGATGGTCGGTAGCTCATATGAATGGATATATAATATCTTTCATGAAGTTCTAAAGATGACAAATTTGAGTGCGCGATAGGTGTCGCATTTATTGACTTCAGAACAAAATACACGAGGAAGGATATTCAAAAATCGTGTTTAGAAAAATTGCAGCGTAATCCGAGAGACATCTGGCGTTGTTTTGTGACTATATATGAAACGTGGGTCCACTATTACACGCAGGCGATAAAACGGCAATCAAACCAGTGGTTTGGCGAAGATGACAGTGCAACGAAAAAAGCGAAGACAGTTTTATTGGCAGGAAAAGTTTATGGCAACTGTTTTTTGTGACCCGCAGTGACTGGCTTGTTACGCAACGATATTGGACCGTATGCATAGTGAGCTGAAGTAGAAGCGACCAGGATTAACGCTCAAAAAATTGCTCCTTCATCTGGGCAATGCGCTTGCTCACACATTGGTCGTTGTAATGGAGAAAGTGTACCAGTTGGGCTTTGAAATAGTTTCGCACCTACTCCGTTTCTCAGATTTGGCCCCAAGTGACTTTTTTTTGTTTCCTAACCTCAAACCTTGGCTTGAAGGGAAGAAATTTTCGTCGAGTGAGGAGGTTATCTGAGCTATAAACTAACATTATGCACAGTTCGAAACAATTTTTTTTTTTGAGGAAATAAAAGAATTGGAATCTTGCTAGGTATAATATCTTGAGCTCAAGGGAGATTATGTTAAGAAAGAAAGTTTTGTTTTCGCAAAAAAATGTTATTTACCTTGTTTTTTACAAGACTTTTCAATTCAGCCTAGTAAAATAAAAGCCAGTAGCTCTATTACTTAGTGAACTTCAAATCCAGGTGAAAATAATGTTTCAATTTGATCTACACCCTGTAATACGACATATAATTAGCTATGTATAGTATTTAAAAACTATTGAAAAATTTCTTGTATTTAGTTCCCTTAACAAAATCCTTCCTATATATCCATTTTAGGAATACGTGTCTTTCAAATTTGAACAAAAAAAACTGTATACAATGGACTACTTATTTAAATACCTATAAATATTATGACTGATTTGACATTGAATTTACCAAAGCTCCAAATTTAGACAAACGTATTTGTAAATTAAACTTGACTTTTTATTGATATGTTATAACTGGTAAAAATCTTGACAGCCATACCTATTTAAAATATTCATTTTGTATATTATAAACACTATTAATTATTTAGATTTAACCTTAATACAGCATTCAAAACAACAAAATAATTAAACATACATGTACACACGAGGGTTGAACGCAAAGTCCTGTAAGAAACGAGGCAAATAACATTTTTTTGCAAGAACAAAAATTTATCTCTCAATATAGCCTCCATTGAGCTCAAAACATTTGCTATAGATTCAAATTTGTTTATTCTCGCAAAAAAAAATGTTTCCAATTGTGCATAGTACTCGTTTGCAACGCAGACAACTTCGTTCGACGAAAATTTCTTCTCTCAATCCAATGTTTGAGGTTAGGAAACAATTAGGGCCAATTCTGGGAATAGGGTGGGTGCAGAACAATTTCGAAGGTCAGCTTGTGCACTTTTGCCATTGCAGCGGCCTATGTATGAGCAGGCGCATTGTCCTGGTGAAAAAAAAAAAACGCAGTTTTTTGCACGCTAATCTTAGTCGCTTCTGCTTCAATTCGTCATGCGAACGGTACAATAATGTTACGTAATAAGGGCCAGTTACTAGTTTATCCTTTTTCAAATAGTCAGTCATGATGGTATCCCGATTTTTGGGAATCGCAGCCCCAAAAATCAGTTGCCATAACTTTTTCCTCCGTTAAAACTGTTTTCACTTTTTTCGGTACACTTCTACCTTCGCCAACCCAATGTTTTTACTGCGTTTTGTCTCCGTAATATAATGGCGAGTTCATGTTTCGCCTACAATCACAAAACGACGCCAGAAGTCCTTCGGATTACGCTGCAACTGTCCCAAACACGATTTTGAAATATCCTTCCTCATGCCTTTTTGGTCTGGAGTTAACAAACGCGACACCCAACGCACACTCAGCTTTTTCATTTTTGGAACTTCATGCAGGATATTATATACCCGTCCATATAAGATGCCTATCATCTCAGCAATCTCAAAAAGCTTAATGCGACGATTTTCCATCAAAATACCATGAATTTTATCGACCATTTTTTTACAAAACGCTCAATTGTACGTACGTCCTGAACATACAGTATCTGCAGTGCTCGTACGGGTACGTTCAAACTCATTTATTCAGTAATAAATGATATTGAGTGCTGGTCCAGAGTCCAAATAAACTTCCTTCAGTTTGGTTTCTATCTGGGCCGCAATCCACTCTTTTAAATAAAAGTGTTTCATCACTGTACGATACTTGCTTTATCCATTTCTACAAAACTGGTAACAACGATTACTTACGATAACTGATAACAAACAACTGCGCTTTGCATTCGTGTGAAACTTTGTATACAAATCATGCTTACCAACAGTCATGTCGATTAACAAAATTTCCGGCCATCTAATACAAATTTACAATACTTATTAAGTCACCTTCGCACGTACGTACCTGTACAGGTGAGTCAACTATAGAGTAAAGTTCATTATCTCATTTGTTTTGGGAATGACCAAAAAATGTCAAATACAATAGTTTTAGGGAATGTTAAAGTGCAAATTATTTTTGAGTATACAGGGTACTTCAAAAAAGTGTGGCCGATATAACATGTTTTTTTGGAACATCCTATTTTCTAATTTATTTTTAAATTCTGCGTAAAATTTTATAACTTTTTTATTAATAATGTAGTAACCTAGTAGTTTTTCTAATATTTCAATTTTTAAAAAAAAATACTAGTTTTCAGTTCAAAATAAATTTAAACATTTCGACTATTTTAAATTGAAAAATCTAAAAATATATATTATTATTTTTTCTGATAGATTTTATAAAACCCTCCAACTTTTATTGAGTATGTCATATTTCTAATAGTTTCCGATTTATTTTGAATTTTTACCCTTGTTTTTAATACACTTACGCTATAACATCATAGTTGCTAAGATAAAACTAAAATGTAGGCATTATCAGATTTTGACATATCTATTAAGCAAGTAAAAATAGTTTAATTTGTTGTAGTAAGAGACGTATAAAGGTAATAGTTAAGGATTTTCCTAAAAATGAATTAATTGATATGGTTTATATGCTGGGCGAGGCGGGAAAAATTTGTCTTTTGGCAGTAAGGTTTTACGGAGCGAAGCACCCTAATAGACGTATATCATCTAGAAAATCTTTTCAGTGCTTAATGGAACGGTTTGATGGTAGTGGTAGCGTTGAGTATACGAAACGGGAAGTTCAAAACCAAAACCATTGGTCGCTTAATGTATGGTGTGGAATATTAAATTTTCGAATTATCAGTCCATATTTTTTCCGCGAACCGCTTAACTGGCCTAGATATCTACATTTTTTGCAAAACGAATTACCCAGGCTTCTTATAGAAGTTGATAACTTTGAAAGGGAACAAATGTGAATTGATTGAATGAATTTTTTAAACGATCGTTACCCACAAAAAAGGATCGGTAGGGATGGATATATTCAGTGGTCCCCTCGATCATGTGACTTAACACCTTTAGACTTCTTTTTGTGGGGCTACATTAAAGATCGTGTTTATGTGAATCCCCCTACAACACCAGTAGATATGGAAAATAGGATACGCGATGCATGCAGGACAATAACGCCCTTTATGCTAAGGAAAGTGAACGAAAATATAGTAAAACGACTAAACGTGTGTATTCAAGTCGACGGGCATATTTTTGAACATTTATTAAATTATTAGGTTTATGTATATAACATTATTAATAAAAAAGTTATAAAATTTTACGCAGAATTTAAAAATAAATTAGAAAATAGGATGTTCCATTTAAAAAAACATATGTTATATCGGCCACACTTTTTTGAAGTATCCTGTATACTCAAAAATAATTTTAAACTCTGCACCATAACATTCCCTTAAACTGTTGTATTTAACTTTTTTCGTCATTCCTGAAACAAATGAAATAATGAGCTTTACTCTATCGTTGACTCACCCTGTACATCTAATTTAAGGTATTACCACAGTAAACATACTACAGTAGCGAAACTGAGCTCCAATTTGGTGACGAGATTTTGACGGCGCGTGCGTCGACGGGTCCTTTTTCAAAATGGCCGCTCAGTGTTTACATCCGATCTCGGAATGTGTCTTTGGAAATGTATTGTCCATCGTTTCTTGATGTGACTGCAGTTTATATGAATACTAAGACAGAAGGAAGAGAGAGTTTGTAGAAAAAGAGAATTAAAAACGTTTGTAAGTGAAGAGAATCGAAAAGGTTGAGAAACAATTTGTATAATCACGGGGAAAGGAGGTGCCGTTGAGAATTGCAATATTCCATATAATTATTTTCGCAAATTATTTGCTCGAGTCACACTTTTTTACGCTCCAAAATTTGCAAATAAGAAATTTCTAACTCAATCAGGGCAGGCTAAGATTATTATTCTAAATCATAACTAAATTTAATTGTGCTTTATTTGCATCACATGTACTCATCAACAGTATTATCCGTCAAAGTTTAAGTTGCTGCATTAACGATTTTTTTTTTGCAGTTCCTCTGTTTTTAGTTGAAACAATGATTTCATAGAAATCATGGTATGCGTTTAAAGTTGTTGGAGTTGTTGATTATTTTAATAAACCTCTATTGCTTGCTTTCACAAGACAACTTTTCACTATCTTAAATGCATTTTTGAAAAAATACATATGCATGAAACAATATTATCATTACTAATGTACATTTTTTTTAGGCGTATTTGCTTAAGAGACGTGTGTGCCTGTGTAATTTTTTTATGATTAATAAATAATCCTCCATATTCTGGTTTTTAGAAAGATTTATTTTTGTGTAAACTAGTATTTAGTTATTTAAAACTATTTATATTTGTGTAAATTATAAATAAAACATATTTTTTTCTAAAAGGTATACTCAAGAGGCTTCTAGTTTTCAATAACTTCATCTGTATTAATTGTTTGACACACCTTTTCTAATAATAAACCTGATAAATTTAACACTGTTTAATTGCAAGTACAATTAATACTCTATAAATTACATTGCTCCTTTTTCATGCCAATCTTTCAAAAGTTTCTGTGAATATATTGTAAGGAATACAGAACCTATAACAACATATTTATTATTTTCAAATTTTAAACAGCATATTTTATTTTCTTATAAGCTAGGTTTGAAAGTTTAAGTATTAAGTGTCGTGTTGAGATCACAAAACCACTGGGGAATGGGATTATTGAAATAACTGATATAAATCGATTATTGAATCAAATAAATTAAGAAAAATTTTAATGTGATTCCAATTTTTTGTAATATGATTTTGTCAGACGATGTGTGCCAGAGGGTAAAATATTCTGAAAATAAGTTCGTTAAATGGACGGTACACTTAATCGAAGTCCATTTTGATGGTAATTATGGTTACTATTAAAATTTTGAAGATTTAGTTACCTGTTATTAATATTCCTCCTATAAAGAACTTATTTCTATTGTTGTATACCTATACTATAAATTAAATATAGTTATTTTCCTTTTAAACTGTAATTGATAATACTCAGTATATATGAGTCAATCATTTCTTCTAATGATGCTAATATGGTTAGCGAAATGCGCGTCGAGTGCAAAAATGAAGTGTTTGGTGTAGCGGTGATATATACTGAGTAATGTCATTGTGCCAAAGATTCCACATTCCCAACATAGTTGTAATTGACAAGTCAGCTCGGTCATAACTAAGTATTGTATGTAAATATAATTAGGAAATTACTGTATTGACTCTTTGATCTAAAAATTAATTCATTGTAAATAAAAGCAAGCGTTAATTACGTTATCAAAAAGCAATACAGATAACAGAACACAAAAAGGTATAGGACCTCTGAGAATCATTCACATAGAAAATAGAGGTTTATACATTACGTTCATAATTCATTAATAATATTATATTAACCTTTTTCGAAGTTATATAATATAGTTTTGTAGTTTAAGAAAAAATGAGTACCAAAAATGTAGATACAGTGTTTTTAATTAACAAGAGATCTATCACACCAAACAACACCACACTGCTTAGAAAAAAATGCTCTTATTTTAGAAGATGTTGACATCTTAGTATGAAAATATGTCTTTATTTCACGGTACAAGAAAAATAGTATTAGGTATTACGTATGTTAAAATTAAATTAATTTAGTCCTTAAAAAACATCTTTAATCACAAATTTACTTGAAAAATGATATAAATAAACTTTAACCTCAAACAGTGACGTTTAACTTTGATAGATTTTTGAATTTTTGGATAAGATTATTAAAAACTGAAGTTGAATATGAAGAATTCCATCAAATACCTTCCTATAAAGTTTTTCACCTCTATTCATTTCTTTTCTAACAAAGTGCTCCATTCTTTTTGTTTTTTTTTTTATTACGCATGCTGCATTAACTTTTATATTACTCATGCTATATTAAATAACAAATCAAAAATTTTCAAATATTTCTATATCTATGATTTTGAATGATAAAACTTTGCGCAACTTTATTTGTATTTCAAATCTCGCGCTGGTCCACTTTTAACATGGCGGATTGCCACGTGACCTTCTGAAAACGAACATGATTTTCCTATGCGGTTATCCTTGAGTTTCGCTACTGTATAGTGTGTTTACTGTGGTATTACATACATCTCGAATTTTCAAAAATTCGATTTTTTATGGATTTTTATTCTTTATACTTCTAAGAATTATACAAAAAAAAAAATTCTAATCCATTACAAAGTTATAACATTAAATGTGACCTGGCGTCGGATTGGGACCGCTACCTGTTTTCAGACACTGTCTGCAATATTACGCAGTAACTTTTTAATATTTTTTAACTTTTTTTTAATTCTTAATAATTACTTTGCCGACAGATTTTTTAAATTTTTCTAATAGACAATTTTTTTAAATAATTAAACATAAATTTTTGGCCGAATATTGCAACTAAAGTTTGAACCACCGTAAATTTTTTACTTTTAAAAAAACCCTTCGACAATTTTTAACTACTACGTTATTTTACAAGTTTAATTTTTATTTTTGCACATTGGATTATTTTTTGTGAAGTTATCCTGTAGACAAGGAGTTGCCACAGTTTTCATCAGTAGTCCATTTAACCCGATAAAAAATAATGTTAACATTTAACATATATTTAAAAAAAAAATTCTATAATTTAAAATACAATGAAAATATATAATCGCCATTCTTTTGTATTATTCACTTAATAATCTTTAAAATATATTTTTTTTAAATATATATTCTTTGTGCAGCGACCAGGTGTATGTAACCCCTTAAAAACAACAGATAATTTTAAGGGAACTAAACATTTACTATTAGTAGAAATTTTTATGTCAACATCAGAAGTTAAAGAAGTATGTAAAACGCTAAAAAATGGTAGAGCCCCAGGACGAGGAAACATCCCTGGAGAGATAGTAAAATACGGAACTGAAAAACTATTTAGCGCTTTGAGGAACTTATTCCAAAGATGCATTAACACATCAGAAGTACCTGAGGAATGAAAAACATCATACATATCAACAATTCATAAGAAAGGAGACAAAAATAATTGCGATAACTATCGGGGAATAACGGTTACAGGATCTATTAGCAGAATATACGGAAAAATACTAAAAAATAGAGTAGAAACGGAATACGCGGACATAGAAGCTGAAGAACAGGAAGATCCACAATAGACTATCTCTTCTCACTGACACAAATCCTAGAAAAGAAAACCGCATTTGATCAGGAAGTCCATGTCTTGTTTGTTGATTTAAAAAAGGCCTACGACAGCGTGCCCCTAGTAAGATTGTGGGAAACACTACAACAGAGTAATGTAAGCACCGAAATAATCAAAGCCGTAAAATCCTTATACCAAGACGCAAGAAGTAGAGTGAAAACCAAATATGGTATAACAACAGGGTTCCAGGTCACAAAGGGTCTCAAACGGGGCTGCTGTATATCCCCAACGCTATTTAAAATCTATTTGGAGAGTGCACTGAAACACTGGAAAAGGAAATGCGGCAGTTTGGGATTACCACTGGATGACTATACTACATTGTACACGCTATCATTCGCGGACGACCAGGTAATAGCCGCTCAGGACATCGATGATATTGAATACATGACACGAAAACTTATGCAGGAATATGAAAAATAGGGCCTAGAAGTCAATATTAAAAAGACCGAGTACATGTGCGTCGGAGGACAACAGCAGAACTTGCAACTGGCCACAGGACACACCATCAAACACAGTGCCAGTTATAATTATTTGGGAACGAGAATATTTAGGGACGGAACACTGGAAGAAGCAATATTCGAGAGGAATATCCAAGGAAGAAAATCGATTGTAATGCTTAATAGTATACTATGGGACAAAAACATAACCATTGAAAATAAGAAGAGAATTTACAACTCAATAGTGAAAAGTATAATAACTTACAGCTCCCTAAAATCTACAGAAATGGATTTCTGGAGACGAGCAGCCAGAAAATACAGAAAAGACCGCATACCAAATGACATGATAAGACGAGCCTTAGAAATAAAGCACGATATAGTGGATGAAATCAGAACCCAACAGTTGGTATGGTACGGACATGTACAGAGAATGCCACAAGACCGACTACCTAAAAAGATCTTAAATTGGAACCCTCATGGAAGAAGAAAGCGAGGAAGACCACGCCAAAGCTGGAGAGCAGGATTCAACAAGGAAGTACTAGAGAGAGATCTGGAGAAGGAGGGATGGAGAAACCGGGATGAGTAGAAATTAGGCATCGGAAGACGGAAGACGATTGATTGATATATATATATATATATATATATATATATATATATATATATATATATACATATATATATATATATATATATATATATATATATATACATATATATATATATATATATATATATATATATATATATATATATATATATATAAATATATATATAAATATATATATATATATATATATATATATATATATATATATATATATAAATATATATATATATATATATATATATATATATATATATATATATATATATAGTTTTGTAAAAGATAAAAAAAAATAACCTAAAAATTTCTATATATATATGTATATATATATATATATATATATATATATATATATATATATATATATATATATATATATATATATATATATATATATTTATATATATATATATATATATATATATATATATATATATATATTTATATATATATATATATATATATATATATATATATATATATATATATATATATATATATATATACATATATATAGAAATTTTTAGGTTATAGGTATATAAATATATATATATATATATATATATATATATATATATATATATATATATATATATATATATATAGTTTTCTAAAAGATAAAAAAAAATAACCTAAAAATTTCTATATATATATGTATGTATATATATATATATATATATATATATATATATATATATATATATATATATATATTTATATATATATATATATATATATATATATATATATATATATATATATATATATATATATATATATATATATATATATATATATATATATATATATATATATATATATATACATATATATAGAAATTTTTAGGTTATTTTTTTTTATCTTTTACAAAACTATTTTTAATATTGGCTAAAATTTCTTAAAAAATTTAGCTAATATTTCTAGTGTTTCGTATGGAATACTTATAAGATCACTTCGGTGCCTGTCCGTCTGTCTGTCGGTTCGTCACACCCGATTTTCTCTGAAGCTATTTGATATAGAAAGTTGATATTTGGCACCACCCGTAAGTTAAATTTGGAGTTTTGGGGATGAAATCGAAAGTAAAAAAAAATTATACCAGGTCACCGAGTGGCATGTCAACTGAAAGCTTGTAAAAATACGAGTTCAAAAAATATATATTGTAATACCTGCGCACACTTTTCTTTGTATTATTTTTAAAAAATTGCCAAAAATCGCTGTCCTCCCATTTATCTCGAAAAGAACTAAACAAAAAATTTTGAAAAAATTCTGGAATATTCTCCACGGGGTGCAGAATTGAACGAAAATTATTACGAGTGAATTACCTTTAATAATTTATCTGGTATATAAAAAAAAACAAACAAAAATTTTAAAGTCATCAGTTTTCAGTAAAGATCGGATAAAAACTTTGTTGAAAACTCATTTGGGGTTTGTTTTGTGAAGTCACTGATCATTTTATACTTCCGTAACAAAAAAATTTATTTGAAAAGCTATCAACGTACGGAATACTAATTGCGCAAGTCGGTCTTGCACTCGTCAGGTTAATTTACTTTAATTTTTAAAACTTTAAAAAGTTCTTAAGTTTAGGTGTTCCATAAAAAAGTTTGGTGAGAGGGCAAGGTGAGGATACGCGTAGGCCCGATTCTTGACACCTTAGTTTCTTTGCAGCGTTTCGCCATAACGGGGCATGCTTCTTGTGAGCACGAATTCACATAACCAATAATTCTGCTACTATCGCGCGTTAAAAATTTTCAGTTTAATATCGTTTACACAGCGCAAATGAAGCCCCGACTGTAACGTAGACCGCGTTCGAATATCAGTTAGCGTGAATTCCGACTCCTTAAACCCAAACTAAATTCTTCTTCATAAAGACGGGCGTCTACACTCCTGCAAGATATAGTGGCTATAAGAATTAAAGCCAACTAACACGGGTTAAAAGTTTAAGCCTTGGTTTAACCGAAAATGCAAAGAAGCTGTTGCTTCTAACCATCTTGTCTATTGACACTGGCGTGAAAATTCTAACATCAATCGGAACATCTTTGTCCGTGGCCGAAACAGATACAAAGAAATTATCGACGAAACCAAGGAGGCTTACAATCAACGAATTAGAAATAAACTTCTTGCTTGTCCCAACAATTCCAGCTCCTTTTGGTCAGTCATTAAGGCAGTTAGTCAAAATTTCACCAAATCCACCATACCACCGCTCACACGGCCAGATAATTCCATTGCAACAACACCTGTTGAGAAAGCGAACTTGTCGGTTGAACTCTTTGCTTCACATTCTACTGTCGATTTCTAAGGAAAAACACGACGTACTATTCCCATAGTGCAGTCAAGGATGTCTGATATTTTCTTCAGACAGTGTATCATAAAACGTATTTTAATAAAGCTAGACACCAAAAAAGCTTCTCGCGCTGACGGAATACCTGCCCTAGTACTCAAAAACTGTGCAAGGGAACTAACACCAGTTTTCTGTAGACTTTTCAATCTATCCTACAGAAAGGGAATATTTTCTTCCTGCTGGAAATGCGCCACAGTTCAACCGATACCTAAAAAAGACAAGGAGACCTTGCCAAATAACTATCGACCAGTCACACTGCTTTCAATAATATCCAAAGTCATGGAAAAAGCCATCAATCAGCATCCTCTAAAATATCTTGAAGGATCCAACATTATTAGTGACCATCAATATGGCTTCCGTAAATAAAGATCAACAGGGGACCTTCTGACTTATGTAACACATGTTTGGAACAACGCAATTGAACCTTTTGGAGAATCTCGAGCGGTTCCTCTTGATATATCCAAAGCTTTCGACCGTGTTTGGCACGATGGATTGTTAGTTAAGCTACGCTCTTCTGGTATGTCTGAAGAGTTCTGTTTGTGGCTCTCATATTTCCTCAAAGAGCGTTTTTTACGAGTGGCAGTCGATGGATTTCTTTCTAACACCTTGACTATCAAGGCCGGTGTGCCCCAAGGCTCCATACTGTCTCATACTCTCTCTACTCTCATTTACATTAACGATGTTTTGGAAAAGAGTATCTACAATTTTGCAGATGATAGTACGCTTATCTCTTCATTTACTTTGAACGCTCGAACATCGGCTACTTAGAGAAATATCCGCAGACAACGGGAAGTCATTCAACTTAACAAAGACCTGGAAAAAATTCCATCTTGAAGTGATAGTAACCAAGTGAAATTTAACGCCGGAAAAGGCGGCAGTTTTTTCCACAAAAGTTAACGTTGCTAAACCCGACATAGTTATGTCGGGGTACTCCATTCCTCTAGCGTCGTCACTCAATTTGTTGGGCGTTAATTTGGGAGCAAATATATTTTGGCTTGAACATGCAAGCATAGCAAAGGGAGCTTCTCGAAAGCTGGGAATATTATTTCGAACTAAGAAGCTTTACACTTCAGAATAACTGTTAATTCTGTACAAAGCTTAAATTCGACCAACTATAGAATACTACTCCCACGTTTGGGGCTCTGCTGCCAAACGTACACTGTATTTGGTTAAATTCTAATCAGAGAAGAGCTGTTCGCCTAATTGGAGACCTGGAACTGACCGGCGGCCTTGATTAGTTGGAACGTCGAAGAGCGGTTGGCGACTTGAGTCTATTCTACAAGTATTTTCATGGAAAGTGTTCGATGGATGTAGCCCGCTTAATTCCTCCCAGAGCGATGCATGCTTGAAATACACGTCCTGCTAATACTTCACATCTGTATGAGGTTCAGCTTGTTACTCCTTTTCAGGCAGTCTTTTATATGGAAATCCTCTTCCCTTTGGAATAATTTCCCCAGGACTGTGCTTTCTACGGAGTACAATTTACAGCGATTCAACACCAGCGCGAATCGCTTTTTTCGCATACGTGTCGCACCTGTAGCGCTTTAGGGATTTCCGTGCAGCACGTGTACCAGACACATAACAAAAAACCGTCATCTCATTGCATACTTCAAACACATTCTTGCCTGTCATTAGAGAAATTCTTACGAATAAATTGAATTTGACCCTGATTTGACACCGGTGGATTTTTTCTTCTGTTCCGCAACTAAAGTTTACGGTAACAATTTTCACTCCCTCAAACATTTAAAAGACGATATTCTGCAAGAAATAACGGCGATCGCAGGAACTCATTTATATAATTTGAGATTTTTTAAATGTCTTTGTTCTAGTCGCTTTTTTTCAAGCTAATCTGACTCTTAAACATATATCTAGTTTTCTGATAAAAAAACATCGTTTTCTCAAGAAAATACATTGAAACGAAATAAATTGTTTTCTTCCACTTTCGCAGCGAACCTTTCACATGTTTAACAACTCCGGCCTCTCGTTGCCTCGGTGAATGCGTCGCGTCATGTTGCCCGGCTGTTCCCCACTTTCTTCTTTCCACAGAGGTCAGTCACCAGAAGGAGCCATGACCTCAACATGAGCAGCTGTAAGTCCAAAACTGCAAAAGGTCTGCCCTTTGGCCATGTCACGGAAGACACGACATGGCGTATAACAAAGAGAGATAATTAGACAATTCTTCGTGGCAGAAAATTAACGGATAGATGAAATACCCGTTCTTAGTTTTTTTTTGTAAATTAATAATTAATAACAATTGTCATTTCAGTTTTTGGAAATATTTCAATAGGTCAATTGAACAACGACAACCAGCAGCTGTGTCCCTTCCTACTTCTCTTACACTGGAACTCTAAAAGCTTAGATTTTTACCAGCATATTCAAAAAGGTTACCGCGAGAAGAATTTTTTCACAAAAAGTATTATTTTATAGAATGCAACTTTAAAAACTAATGATCAGTGACTAGCAGAAGAGATTTTTCACAAAAAAGAATCTTTTTCTACAGTGGAACCTTATAAAGTTTAAACTCAAATTAAAAATCGAAGACCGGAAAGTGGTGAAAATAGAAAAGTTTTATGCACTATACCAGGTGTACAAGTATGAAATGCGGATTTCACAGATGGTGCACCAATGCAGTTTGTACTATAAAGATTTGACACTGCGCCATTTTGTTGTGTCATCAACTAGTGTCAGACGCGCACGAGTGATAAATTGGAAAAGTGTGTGCATAGTGTTGTGTTGTTGTGTTCAATATGTCGAAATTTATACCGAACAAAGAGCATTTGCAGACAGCATTAATTTTTTGTTTTCATTTAAAGAAAACTGCTGTTGAATCATATCGATTACTTCGAGAAGCTTATGGTGAACATGCTCCATC
This sequence comes from Pachyrhynchus sulphureomaculatus, assembly GCA_019049505.1. Lineage (NCBI taxonomy): Eukaryota > Metazoa > Arthropoda > Insecta > Coleoptera > Curculionidae > Pachyrhynchus > Pachyrhynchus sulphureomaculatus. The sequence continues at coordinate 192,780,875 of CM032456.1, forward strand.
GCAAGATACGTGTGAACGATGGTTTCGGCGTTTCAAAAGTGGTGACTTTGATGTTGCAAACAAGGAACGTGGAAAACCGCCAAAAAAATACGAAAATGTGGAATTGCAAGCATTGTTAGAGGAAGATGATTCGCAAACACAAAAACAACTCGCCGAGCAATTGGGCGTTAGTCAACAAGCTGTTTCCAATCGGCTACGAGAGATGGGAAAGATTCAGAAGACCGGTATATGGGTACCACATAAGTTGAACGACAGGCAAATGGAAAAGCGCAAAAACACATGTGACACTTCGCTCGCTCGGTACAAAACGAAGTCGTTTTTGCATCGTATAGTTACAGGGGATGAAAACTGGATTTATTTTGAGAATCCCAAGCGCAAAAAAATCATGGGTAGACCCTGGCGCATCATCCACATCCACCGCAAGACCGAATCGCTTTGGCAGAAAGACGATGTTCTGTGTTTGGTGGGACCAGAGGGGCGCGGTCTATTATGAGCTGTTAAAACCTGGTGACACAGTTAATACTAAACGTTACCAACAACAATTGACCGATTTGAACCGTTCGCTGCTTGAAAAAAGGCCAGAATACCGAAAGAGGCAACACAAAGTCATTTTTCTTCATGACAATGCTCTATCACATACGGCAAAACCAGTTCGCGACACGTTGGAAGCACTCAGCTGGGAAATTCTACCCCATGCAGCTTACTCACCAGACTTGGCTCCTTCCGATTACCACTTGTTTGCATCGATGGGTCACGCACTTGCTGAGCAGCGCTTTGGTTCGTACGAAGATGTGAAAAAATGGCTCGATAAATGGTTCGCAGCAAAAAGGGAAGATTTTTACTGACGTGGTATTCACAAATTGCCCGATAGATGGGAAAAATGTATAACAAGTGATGGAGCATACTTTTTATCATTCTTCCGAATTTAACATGTTTTTTTAGAAAAAAATCCGCATTTCATACTTGTACACCGGTAAATACAAAACTTTCTTATATTATTTTTCAGACATTAATACAACTCGACGAAACTACTTTTTACAACTGGTAGCTGCAAGTTTACAAGTAGCAATTTTTTTATTTTTGCTCACCTAAAATTAAGCAAAAACATTGCTATGTTATATGCAACTTCTCTCGTCTAACTTGCTTCATTAATATTATTAAAGGTTTTGCAAAATCTTTCTTAAGAAAGGTGGTTATCTCTGAAATCTATTCCATTCCATTTTAAGGGTCTAATATTTACCAATTCACAATAATAGTACAACTGTTATCCTTAACAAGATATAGTTGCTTTCTAAGGAATTAGAAGGTTCATCTCTAACAAAACATAAAGTTAGACAAATTTGAGTAGCAGGGTTAATTTACAATCACTACCACCTTCTGAAAATGCCACCCGATGCATCTACGTAATCCTACTACGACCTTAATATGCACCCACCCACTAATCGGCAACCTCGCCATCCTACTTTAAGCAGCACTTCTTACCCGCTCCGGGCATTTGATCCAACGCGCGCGGATCGTCCGCGACAACTTGAGTTGAGTCTCCTGCGGTCAGCAGGACAGCAACATTACGGTTCGCGGCAGGTTGTTTGGTGCGCGAAATTTCGTCCCGCAGTGTTGCCAAACTGGTAGTGATTTCAGTAGACTTGAGAATTTTGTATATATTTTGGTAATCTGGATTTTTTGTACACTAAAGTTTTGGTAAGAATTACGTTGTTTTTTTCTTATTTTTTATATCATACCTAAATTAGATACATTAATATAAATCATTATTAATACAGAGTTATAGACTTGAAAAGTAAATGTATATTTTCTAAAATATACAGAGCAAAAACCTATAATTTCTATTTTAAATTATTATTGTGATTTTGTGGTAATTATTTGCAACGTGAAATCTTATTTCTGTTGCAATATAATATTCAATTGAGGAAATAATAGATACACTTATGAAGCTTGGTATTGTTGCGTATGTATATAGCTTGAACTAATTGATTTCTAACGATTTTAAGAAAAAAATATTACTAGTAATCAATAATATGTCTTGAGGTATCTATAGATATAGAGGTTAAGAAAGTTAATAAATCTCAAGAAAACTCTATATGCGTTACGCCACGCAAGATATAGTTTATCTCAATATTTAGTGCACAGTAGACCACATCTATAATATATATAAAATGCAACGTCTCTCTGTCTGTCTGTCTGTTTGTCCGTCCGTCCGTTAGTGCGCCTATCACTGGAGAACCACTTATCCGATTTACGTACTTTTTTTTTAAAACATACATATGTTCTCTGGCCAGGTTATAGGCTATATTTTATTACGATAGGTAGCATAAGAAATGAGCAGTGACGATAATAGTGAATGAAGTTGGAAAAAAGTTTGCCGCTAGCGCGTTCTCTTGCAATACACAGCCTAAACCATTAAATATGGAACAATATTATGTAGCAGAGAATATCTATAATCTATAATCTATAAATGCAATGTCTCTCTGTCTGTCTGACTGTCCATTAGTGCGTTTATCACCCAAGAACCAATTATCCGATTTACGTGTCTTTTTTTTAAATTCATACATATATTCTTTGGCCAGGTTATATAATAATAATAATAATCTATATCTATAATATACATAAAATGCAACGTATCTCTGTCTGTCTGTCCGTTAGTGCGCTTATCATTGGAGAACCACTGATCCGATTTAGGTACTTTTTTTTTAAAACATACATATGTTCTCTGGCCAGGTTATAGGCTATATTTTATTACGATAGGTAGCATAAGGAATGAGCAGTGACGATAATAGTGAATCAAGTCGGAAAAAAGTTTGCCGCTAGCGCGTTCTCTTGCAATACACAGCCTAAATCATTAAATATGGAACAATATTATGTAGCAGAGAATATCTATAATCTATAATATATATATAAAATGCAATGTATCTCTGTCTGTCTGTCCATTAGTGCGTTTATCACCTGAGAGCCACTTATCCGATTTAGGTGTCTTTTTTTAAATTCATACATATATTCTTTGGCCAGGTTATATAATACTAATAATAATAATCTATATCTATAATATATATAAAATGCAACGTATCTCTGTCTGTCTGTCCGTTAGTGCGTTATGTGCTTTTTTTTAAACAAACATATGTTTTCTGGCCAGGTTATAGGATATGTTTTATTGCGTTAGGTAACATAAAGAATAAGCAGTGACGATAATAGTGAATCAAGTCGGAAAAAAGGTTACCGTTAGCGCGTTCTTTTGCAATACACTGCCTAAACCATTAAATATGGAACAATATCATGTTGCAAAGAATATAATATATGTAACATGCAACGTCTCTCTGTCTGTCGGTCTGTCCGTTAGTGCGCTTATCACTTGAGAACCACTTATCCGATTTACGTATTTTTTTATAAATTTATACATATGTTCTATATAATTCGATATAAGCCTAGATAATGGGAGATAAGTATAAATAATGGGAGATAAGGTGAAATAATGAGAGATAGGCAGAGATAAGTCTAGGTAATGGGAGTTGTGGTGAGATAATGGAAGATAAGAAGAAATAATGGGAGATGAGCAGAGATAAGCCTAGATAATGGAAATTATGCAGAGATAATGGGAGATAAGGACAAATAATGGGAGATAAGGGGAAATAATGGCAGATATTTTATTACATTAGGTAAAATAAGGAATAAGCAGTGACGATAATAGTGAATCAAGTCCACGCGAGCGGAGCCGCGAGCACGGCTAGTTACCTTATAATCCTTATTTAAAGAATTTTACTTGTTGTGAAAGGGTTGGACACAATTTTCTTAGAAGCGGCTCGTAGTCTCTAAAAATACGTAACAAAAAAAATTTTGTAAATGTAAATAGGATCTTTGTGGCGAATTCATCAGTTTTTTCTCGATTTTTAAATGTCTTTCAAATAAAAATCTCAAAGCAATTTTTTTCTAAGTTAATATTCAGTTAATATTATTTCCCTTGTAAAAAAAAAGGTATTGTAATCCTGAAAAAAATCAGCCTCCCAGATTTTTTGTATTTCTTCAGGATTCAGGGTTCTAGATCGCGAAATATGTAACTCCTCATTTCCGCCAAACTGTCTTACTATTGGCATGATAACTTTCAAATGAAATGAGATATCAATTAAAATTTGGTATTTTTTTTTATAGGTCTAGCACACGTGCTAGAAGGAAGTCTCTAAAGCGCTCCAGGAGCGGCATGTGTGCGAAAAAAGCGATTCACGGGTTCTAGATCGCGAAATATGTAATTCCTCATTTCCGCCAGACTGTCTTACTATTGGCATGATAACTTTTAAATGAAATGAGATATCAATTAAAATCTGGTATTTTTTTTTATAGGTCTAGCACACGTGCTACAGGAAAGAAAGCGCTCCAGGAGCGGCATGTGTGTGGAAAAAGCGTTTCACGTTGTTCTTGAATCGCTGTATTTGGTATACATATAATACTTACAGTAGTAATGAAACCTATAGGTTTTGAACCATTTCGCTTTAGAGGAAGGGGGTGAAACCGGTATGGGTTGATAAATTTTGTATATTTTCAAGATCTTAATGAGAATTTTTCTTGGTTTTTGGTTGGATAATAAACAAATTTTGGGCATAACTATTTATAACAAACCATAGAGTATTATACTCGTATATAGCCTTAGTATCGAGGAATCTAAAATTGTGTTATTTTTCCGTTATTTTTAATTATTAATGATGATGAGGTTAATGAGGTGGCGAAGCTGTTCTTCCGTATATATCGTGATATGCATCGCTTTCAGTGTTCTCGGAATCGAGAAATCTGAAAACTATGCTAGTTTTTCGTAATTTTCTAGTATAACAGAAATAATAGGTTGGCTAAGCTAGGCTTTTAGGGTATGTCTGAAAAGTTCTGTTTATGGCTTTCGTATTTCCTTAAGGAGCGTTCTTTACGAGTGACAGTAGACAGATTTCTTTCTAACACCTTTACTATCAACACCCGTGTGCCCCAAGGCTTCATACTATCTCCTACTCTCTTTCTCATTAACATTAACGATCTGCTGGAAAAAGCTAGAAATCCAATCTACAGCTTTGTAGATGATAGTATGCTTATTTCTTCATTCAGTTTGAACGCTCAAACCTCGGCTACTCATGCAAATATCCGCGTGCAGCAAGAAGTCGTTCCATTTAACAAAGACTTGGAAGAAGTTCTTTCTTGGAATGACAGTAACCAAGTAGAATTTAAGGCTATAAAAACCCATGCGGCGGTCTTTTCTAAAAGAGTTAACGTTGCTGAACCCGACATAGTTATGTCAGGGCATTCCATTTTTCTAACATCGTCATTCAATTTGTTAGCCCTTAAATTGGGAGCAAATATGTCTTGACATGAACACGTTGCAAGCATAGCAAAAGGAGCTTCTCAACAGCTGGGAATATTGTTTCGAACCAGAAAGCTTTACACTCCACAACTGTTAATTCTGTAGAGTGCTCAATTTCGACCAAAGATGGAATACTGCTCCTGTGTTTGTGGCTCTGCATGGTTGGATTCTATTCAAAAGAGAGCTGCTCGCCTGATTGGAGACTGACCAGCAAACTTGATTTCTTGGAACATCGAAGAACGGTTGGCGACTTGAGTTTTTCTACCAGTATTTTCACGGGAAGTGTTCAGTGGATGTGGCCCACAATTTCTTCCAAATCCCGCTCCCACTAATACTTCACATCCGTATGCAGTTCAACTTGTCACTCGTCACACAACCGTTTTCAAGCACTCTTTTATATGAAGAACTTCATCCCCTGGGAATGATTTGACAGGTGTGGGTTTCCCACCGAGTACACATTACAACGATTTAAGACATGGGAATCGCTTTTTCTGCATACACGTCGTCTCCGTAACGCTTTACGGATTTCCCTGCAACAATGCTATGTCCATAAAAAAGGACATTTCAGGTTACAGTTGTAAATATCTTCGAAGTCCATCCTCTGTGCAACTCTTTTTGTGTTCAATATCTTACTATAAAGTATATATCATTTAAATGTGTCAAACTAGGATTAAGTTCTTGAGAACAGAAAAGTCAAATTTAGTGTTTACTTTAGAGCTACATGTTTGCAAAGAAAATACTGCGTAAATTATTTTACAAACTTTTAATTTTCATTATTATGACCAAAAAAACAAAGAAACTCAAAAAATATAGCAGTTTTACATAGTACGAGGGTTGTATGATAAGTATCTGGCCTAGATGAGAAAAAAAAATCTTCTTTTAGCTCGATACACTTAGTCCAAACGTTTTTCTATCTTTTGTATTCCATCTAAAAAATACGATTACTTCAACCTTTCAAAATAGGCGTTTATTTTAGCAATCACCTCATCTTTTGAACCAAATTTTTTTCTATCGAGCCATTTCTTTCATATTCAGATATAGGAAATAAACGCTGGGGGCTAAATCTGGCGAATATGATGGATACGACAGCAATTCGTATCCTAACTCATAGAATTTTGCAATGGCGATGACACAAGTGTGCACGCGTACATTGTCTTGATGAAAAAGAATTTTTTTTCTTCACCAGATTTTCCTTTCACAGCATGGTTTGAAACGATTCAGTAAGTTAACATAATACTCATCATTAATCGTTTTGCCCTTTTCAAGCTAAGCGACGTGGATTATGCATCGCGCATCCCAAAACACTGTGGTCATGACTTTGTTGGCCGATAAAGTCGCCTTAGTGTTCTTTGGCGCCGGTTCGCCGCGGAAAATCCACTCTTTGGACTGTTCTTTTGTCTCTGGTGTGGTGTGAATTCATGTTTCGTCAACAGTTATGAATCGATGTCAAAAATCATTCCGATTGTGCTTTAACATCGCCAAACATTCTTTTGAAGTTGACACACGTGACATCTTGCGGAAAGCTTTCTCATATCCAGATGAGTTGTTAAAATGTCCTGCATCGTTCAATTGAGATGCCCACAGTCTCCACAATCTCATGCACTTTCACGCTCCGATCATTTATCATTATGTCGTGGATATTTTCAATCATTTCTGAGTTGGTGACCTTATTTGGACGACCATGTTATAAATGCATTAATTATTTTGAAACGTGTATTTATGTGATAACATCAGCTTTTTTGAGTTCTTCTATAATGGAAATAATTTCATTATAGTATCCCGTGTGACCTGCAAACATAGATGATACTAATAAACGCAATCTATCAACCAATTCATTAACATCGTTCCTATATACGTATGATTCTGTGTATTAGATTTATTAATTTTTAAACTTAAACTACCACCTTGTGTGGTTGGTTCATTAGATCTGGTATGTCTAGGATTAGCTGCAAGCACACCTTGAAACAAATTCTGAAGGGAATTAATAGTTCTAGTTTTTGTGATGCCTTTTCTTTGTAAATATGGTCCTATTATTGTAATATACTTGTGTGAAGCGTTTCCTTGAACCTGCTCATCAGGGTTGTAATTTCTAAAATATGCGTTAGTTTCTTTTTAAAATATCCATATAATTATGGAGATCTTTTTGACTGTAGCCTCTAGGTTCTTTTTTAAATAACAATTCATATAATCCGGTTGTTCCAGAATATTTTACTACAGCCACTTGTATATCTTTACCAATAATCTCACAGGTACTTGTGTTAAACCTAGATAAAATTTTTCATTTTCATAATCGTGAATTATTCCGTATTGATGATCAAATTTGTGTTCTGTGTCCCTTACACCCCCATCAATATTCTGACGAGGAAGTTTATCAAATTAATCCAACCAGGTAGTGTATGCTTCTATATTAATGAAAGTATTTATTGTTTGTTTAGTTTGTTCTAATATATCAGAGAGATTGTGAGGTGTTATCTCATTTTTCATCAAAAATGCTTGTACGGCCGCGTTTGAATTCCGCTGTCCAGTATTTTACTGTCTATAACGAAGGTGCAGAGTCTTCATAAACTTCACTGAGTTCCACTTTTATCTCATCATTCGTTTTCTTCTTCAAAAACAAATATTTTATCACTGTTCGACATTCAGTTTTTTTCATTGTTGTAAATTCAGAAAAGTTATTCCATTTAAATGGCTGTCACTCACAAACGCAATGACTTGAAAATTTGACAGGTTATATTTACGAAAAATATTATTTTTAGTGTTCCGTACGGAACACTTATAAGATCACTTTCGATGTTTGTCTGTCTGTCTGTCCGTCTGTCTGTCCGTCTGTCTGTCCGTCTGTCTGTCCGTCTGTCGGTCCGTCTGTCTGTCCGTCTGTCACACCCAATTTTTCTCCGAAACTATTTGTCATAGAAAGTTGAAATTTGGTAGTAATGTAGGAATTGATGGCCTCATCAGAGCCATATAGTTTTGAAAGTTAAATTTTGACTTAAGGGGTTAGTTTTGGGGGGTGAAATCGGAAGTGAAAAAAAAATTTTTTTACTAGGTAATCGAGTGTGGTGTCAAATGAAAGCTTGTGAAAACACGAGTAAAAAATATATATATAATGTAATACTTGCGCGCACTTTTCTTTGTATTATTTTTAAAAAATCGCGAGAAATCGCTGTCCACCCGCTTTTATCTCAAAAAGTACTTATCAAAAAATTTTGAAAAAAAATTATGGAATATTCTCCACGGGGTGTAGATTGAACGAAAATTATCATGAGTGCATTACCTCTAATAATTTATCTGGTATATAAAAAAAAACAAAAATTTCAAGGTCATCAGATTTCAGTAAAGATTGGAAACAAACTTTGTTGAAAACTCATTTGGAGTGTGTTTTGTGAAGTCACTGATCATTTTATACCTCTGTAACAAAATTTTTTATTTGAAAAGCGTTCAACGTACGGAACACTAATTGCGCAAGTTCAACTTGCACTTGACAGGTTATTTTAAATAGTAATAGCGCCATCTCTGGCCGAGGTCACGTACTTATCATACAATCCTCGTATTCTCGTAAAAAAAGACCATGAGAAAACCGATGCAGGTGAAGAAACTAGTGAATTAACCGAAGTTTCTTACTGTACAATAAGTACGCTAGCAAGAGAACTATTTCTTTAGCAAAGAATGTTAGTAGTCAGCGTTTAGATAAACTTCAAAAAGAAATTATTGCAGAAAAAATGTGATCAATCAATACATTATACCCACTTTAGACACGTTAACAAGAATACTTATCAGGAATTAAATTCATGTAACTTGTATCAGGACATGTCTCCACAGACCTTATATGAACAATCGAATTTAAATATAAAAGAGGTGATATAAAAATTCGCGTCGGCAATATAATTAAAATTTCAGATTTTTAAATTTATGTAAATAATTATGCAGAACCAATAATTACTAATGTAGATGACAGTACTGATAGTGATACTGAATTAGGCTTATGCTAATTATAATGATTATACAATTTTATGTATTTGTTCACTATATATTGTGTTTCGTTCTCGTTTAATCTATTTTATTCATCCTGTTCCCCGTTAATGTGCTATAAGCAATTTAGGGTGTTGTTCTTATGTCTCGGTCAGCTACTCAAAGAGCAAGAGACAATCGAGCAAGGGTTTTGAGTTATTTATTAAAATTGGTACGAAGGCTGTATGATAAGTATCTAGCCACGACCAGAAATGGCTCTACTATTATTTAAAAAAAAATATAGTTTTCGTAGACATAACCTTTCACAAGAATCCTGTCAAATTTTCAAGTCGCTGCATGATTTAGTTTGTTAATGGCAACCATTCAAATAGAACAACTTTTTTGATTTTACAACAATGGAAAAAATTGAATATAGAGCAGTGATAAAATATTTGTTTAAAAAAAAAAGTTTATGGGGACCCTGCACCCTCATTATCAACCATAAAATATTGGACAGCTGGATTCAAACACAGCCGTACAAGCTTTTAGATGAAAAATGTTCAGGTTGTCCAAATGAGGTCACAACATCAGAAATGATTGAAAAAATCCACGATATAGTAATAATAATAATAATTTTTATTGTCTAACAGATAAATACATCCATTTACAAGACAATGTGACTAAAGCTAAGTTAAATCTAAACGAGTCTGTTCGGATAAACACATTACAATATTAAGTTTCAGCTCTAATAATATACGCTACAATATTAGTTAATAATATTCCCAAGACAACGATCCCGTGCAACCTTCAAAAACTGAGAATATGTTAGATTGGTAATATCAATGCCGTTGCAGTTCACGTTAAAAATCTTCATAGCTTGAAAAAGGGGGGTCTTTTAACTGAAAATTTGAAGCATGGAACGGTAAGTTGAACACGGGATAATGTCTTAACGCACGAGATGGTACGTTAAGTTTAGTTTTGACAATAAGTAGGGACAGTCGATAGCCGAGTTGCAAATTTTAAACAAAAACAAAACCAGCATAAAATTGCGACGATCGGCCAATGACGATATCTGAAATCTGCGAAGCAGAGTTTCCTGTGGCGAGCCTCGTGGTGGGAAAACACCCTCCATTTTATATACGAGAGATTTTAAAAATTTTCGTTGTACCCCTTCTATTTGGGAAGTGTACTTTGAGTGTATAGGATGCCACACTATTGCTGCGTTTCTAATTTTGATCGAACATATACAAAGTACAGAGATTTAATTGTATCAATGTTTGAGAAATCATGAGAGTTTCTAAATATGAATCTCAGCGTTTGCATTGCGCTCTTGTAAACCTGATTTATGTGTTCCGAAAATGATAGGCGCTCGTCAAAAACTACGCCAAGGTCCCTGATGGATTTTAAATCCTTCAATATCTCAAGATTTATATAATAGTCAGAATGAGTTAGGGTCTTTTTATTAGCGTACGTCATTTTGTAGCACTTTTCGGCATTTAGAGGTAAGTTGTTAGCTGTGCACCAGTTGCTAACTAGTCGTATATCATCTTGCAGTGCAATGCAATCAGAAACGCAATGTACTTGTCTGAAAATCTTTAAATCATCCGCAAACAATAGAACATTGCTAGAAACATTTATGCCTAAATCGTTAATAAACAGAGAGAATATCAGTGGAGCCAATATACTGCCCTGAGGAGCTCCACTTGTAGCTTTGAATCTGAAGGAGTGATTACCACGAATATCGACATATTGATACCTGTCACTCAAATAGGAGGCAAACAGTCGAATAAGATTGTCATCGAAACCAAGCCACCTCAATTTAAGAAGGAAGACAGAATGATCTACTCGATCGAACGCCTCTGAAAAATCCATATAAATAGCATCAACCTGACCACGAGCATCTAAGATCTTACTTACAAATGAGTGAAACTGGCCAGATTCGTGATCGTGCTGCGACTTTTATAGAAGCCATGCTGAGATTCAGATACAGAATGTTTTACTTGATTAAACACATCTTTGTGAATCAGCCCCTCTAATGCTTTCGCAAATGGCGATAGCATCGATATGGGCCTATAATTAGAGATGTTATTTCCATTGCCTTTTTTGAAGAGAGGAATTATCCTAGCTTCCTTCCATGCCTGAGGAAATGAATGTGTTGTGAGTGCCATGATATAAATGAAGCTCACTGGCTTCGAGAACGCGGATGCACAGTCTTTGACGATGAAACTGGGAATATTATCAGGACCCATGGACATTTTGTTTTTTAGATTTTTTCAAGAACCTATTGACTGCTTCCTATGATACACAATTAAGAGTTACATGAGAGCTTATATTAAAATTATTGTTTGGAGGGTGTTGGAAAGCATTACTCTGTGCAGAGTTGTTATAGACCGAAGAAAAAAAATTCGCAAAGAGGTTAGCAATTTCAATAGGATCTGAATAATATTTTCCCCCCTCAGTAAACAGGGTCGGAAAAGAGCTTGAATACCTTTTCGAGCTAACGAAGGCCCAGAATGTACTGGGATCGCCCTGCACAGAGTTTTCAACCTTGGACAGATAGTTCTTGTATGCTATGTTTATTCTCCTTTTTATATCCAACCTCAAGTCATGATATTGGTTGCGCCGTAATTCTGTATCAGATATTTTTAGTTTTTCTAAAAATTCTATGCTTGCGCTTAATTGATTTAATAATATCCGTTGTAAACCATACTGGAAAGTTTCTTTTATGAATTACCGACGTGGGCACATACAAACCAAATACACTCGCAACTGTTTCATAGAAAAAATTTACAGGCCTCGTCAACATTTCTGGCGCCATAAGTATTAGACCAGTCGGCATTCAGTAACCCGCTGTACAACTGTGGAAAATCTGCTCTTCGAAAATATATAGTAATAAATGATCGGAGAGTGAAAGTACTGAGTTTATGGGCATTTCAATTGAACGAGTGCAGATCATTTTAACAACTCATTTGGATATGAAAAAGCTTTCCGCAAGATCGGTGCCGCGATTGCTCAAAACTGACAATAAACACTCACGTGTTCAAGTGTTAAGGCGACTTTATCGGTCCACAAAATCATGGTCACAGTGTTTTGGGATGCACGCGGCATAATCCACGTCGATTATCTTGAAAAGGGCACAACAATTAATGTCAACCTATTGGATCGTTTCAACCATGCTGCGCAAGAAATACGTCCGCATTTGGCGGCTCTTTCATGAAGACAATGTACGCCCTCATACCTGTGTCATCGCCATGACAAAATTCTGTGAGTTAGGATACGAATTGCTTCTGCATCCACCATGTTCGCCAGATTTAGCCCCTAGCGATTATTTTTTCCGAATATGAAAAACTGGCTCGGCGGAAAAAAATTTGGCTTCAATGATGAGGTGATTGCTGAAACAGACGCCTGTTTTGAAGGGTTGGAGAAATCGCATTTTTCTTAAAAGGGATACAACAGATACAAAAACGTTGGTGTTTTAAGCTAAAAGAAGACTATGTTGAAAAATAAAATAAATTTTATGGTAAGATACAACGAATTGTACCAAATACGCATACCTAGTACTCAAGCGGAGGCTGACACAGCAGCCACAAGCCGACAGAGAGGTTGGCACAGCCAGCACTAAAAGCAGCAGCGAGATTTGAGAGGGATCAACCTCAGACCTTATGTGGTTTATTGTAAAACAACTGAAAATAGGCAAAGCTCATATTTCAGCAGTCTACCCACTGTTCTCTTATTCGTCTATCCATCCCGAGACGCGTTTCGCCATATCACGGCTCATTAGTCGGACTAGGATCGACAAAGAAGAGAACAGACTTTTTAAGTACTTTATTCCTGTACTTACGAAACACAACGGTAAGATTCAACGAATTGTACCAAATACGCTGCCTGCCTTTAGTGTTGGCTGGGCCAACTACTCTGTCGGGTTGTGGCTGCTGTGTCACCCTCCGATTGAGTACTAAGTATGCGTATTTGGTACAATTCGTTCTATCTTACCGTTGTGTTCCGTAAGAAACCGGAATAAAGTGCTTAAAAGTCTGTTCTCTTCTTTATCGATCCTAATTTTTACTCATAAAAACGTTTTTTTTTTCTAGTCAAGGCTAGGTACTTATCATATAACCCTCGTAATTAAAGTAGTGCACTATAAGTTGAAAGATACTTAAAACTTGATCAATGATCACACATAATATACATATGTATGTTTGTCAGCTCCGATTCAGAGTTTACACTGGATATTTTTATTGCAATTTTCATGCATTAAATGGCTTGTAATTTTTCTAATGTTCACCAAATATAAGAATGTGAAGGGGACTGTTGCTGTGGCTTAGACAGTTTGCTTTTTGTTTATGTCATCATTAAGTATTTGCCTTGTGGGTACGAGACCAAAATTTCGCGCGCTAATTAACTTGCACTTGACCGGTTATTCGTTTCATCGAACCAGTGTCGGCCCAAAGTTTTAAAAAAGGTTACGGCGTTAAAAGAAAAAGAATTTTTATCGAAGACCTAAAAGAGTAAGAAACCCTTATGTAATAACTTATGTGTCAGTCTATTACAGTTGATTCTTTCTGCAAATACTTAAGTTATAAACTTGTACAAATTAAAAAATCTTTTATATTATATGGAAAGTTTTTTTAGTCATCACAAACAAATTTGTGTGTGAATCCTAGGTATTGATTTTTGAAAACTCATTTGGGATGTGTTTTGAGAAGTCAATCATTTTATACCTCCACACAAAAATTTTAAAAAGCAATCAAGGTACGGAACACTAATTGCGCAAGTCCGGCTTGTAATTGGCCAGTTTTTCATTTTTTAAAAGAAGTTTATTCCTGTTTAATTAAATAATAAAAAAATTTTGTAATTTGTGGGCATCTTAAGTCATTTCTTTCCACCCTTTTCATTTCTATTCATATAAAATTCAACATTTGTTTGTATGTATGTGAATCTGTATGTAAATATGTCCGTCTAAAACTCTAGAACCAGTGATGCAGTTTTATGTTGTGTTCTTTCAATTGTAGATACCTCATCTAGCGAGGTTATCCACAATATTTAAATAAAACTGGTTCAAACACAATGGAATAAATCGGGATAATGATGTAACATTTTACATATTGTGACATCTATGAAGGTAAACAGAAATATTCATCATCTATATCAAATTTAATGAAGTTTTTAGAAACTATTTTTCTGAAATCACCTGCCAAATTCTTCCCAAGAAAAAATATTATATTTTGTACAAATAAAATATATTTATATTGATATGAAAAACTCTCTTAAATCGTCATTTTTTATTTCTAGGTTCTAGTAAGAAAAAATAAATAAATCTTTGGAAAGTAAACTAGTCTATTTTATTTTTAATCAAGTCAGAAACAGGTAAAAATGCCTTGCATTATTCCACTGATATACTAAATATCTCATAGATATAAATCTCTCTCTTTTCTACAAAGGCAAAATCATCTGTTTGAAGCAGTTTTCCCTAGTTAAGGAAATCAACATTCTGTATTTTATGTATGTCAAAAAAATATATATTAAATTTAGGTTCTTAACTTTATTAAAAAAAATCATGTATTTGGTGCTTTACCAGACAAATAATGGTATAATTGTTATTTTAGGCACAAATACTTTAGCAACCAGTTTTATAATATGGTCACGATCATCCAAACTGAAGAGCTTAAGCTGCATATAGATATACATGTATATATATATATATATATATATATATATATATATATAATATGTGTATATATATATATATATATATATTATATATATATATATATATAAATATATATAAATATATATATATATATATATATATATATATATATATATATAATATATATATATACATATATATATATATGTATATATATATATATATATATATTAATATATATATATATATATATATATATATAATATATATATATATATATGACTGATTCTCCATTAAAGAGCCACCACCCTCGCATACTTTTTGTTTTGAGATAAAATTTTTTCTAAATTGAAAATCTATATTTGAATGTCTATTTTTTGATGTCGTATGATACTTTGCATGGATCAGAAATGGCGGATTCAAAAATAGCGACCAGATTGGAATTATTTGCAATAAAATAAACGTTGTTTTGGCCAT
>CM032456.1:192796393-192806393 GCA_019049505.1 Pachyrhynchus sulphureomaculatus
TTGAAAAACTACAATTTTCGTTTAAAAGCACTTCAAACAAGATAAAAAAAAAAATTAGGTACGCTGACAAAAACTTCTCGATGTGTCAATAAAAATAAACCTTTTTTTTTGATGTATGGGTAGATTATTTAATATTATTTATTACGAAGGTAAAACAAATTTGTTTTTCATGTTCTAAAATCTTAAGGAAAATTGAAGGGGGCGGGGGGAATTTTTCATAAAATACTATACTTCATATTAGCAAGGAAAGTAAATACAATAATTTACCTACTGTTCTATAAGTGTATTTCCACCAACTTAACCGTTTGTATTTTAAAACTTTAATATATTTAACTTAACATTTTTTGTGTTACTCTGTAATCAATCCAAAATCCTTTATATATACTATTCCTGTTAAAACTGGAAATAACGGAAAAACAAGAACCCTGCAACGGTATATTACAACATACATGCAATCACACACTTGTATATAATTTTTTACTATAGAAAAATTATTTTATATTAAATATCCAATATCCTCAGGAAAAACTTTCATAATACCATTGAAATGATACAATGACCTCCAGTTCTTTTTCTTATGTCTCCATCCCTCTGGCATCTTATATATTTTATTATAAATGATTATGCTTAAAATTTGTTCATTATTTCATTCAAAAAATCTGGAAAAATTCTAATAATACCATTGAAACTATGCAAGACTCTCCATTTCTTTCGCTCCATTTCCCTATTAGAATTGAAAGTAATTAAAAAATAATCTAATTTTCCTATCCTACAGTCCAGGAACTCTAAAAAGAATATGTAGCATGACCTCTGTGAAGTAACCCCTTTAAACCCTACCCTACTCTATTAACCGTTTATATATTTTGACATAAATAATATGGTTAAAGTTTATCATTTACATCAACCAAAGATCTACAAAAACTTTCAAAATACTATTGAAACTAAACAATATTTAACGGCTCCCCCACCCCTTTCATTTCTTTCTTGGTTAAAATTAAAAGTAATGGAAAAATAACCTAATTTTTAAATTCTCCGACTCCAAAGGACATACTACCGTTTATATAGGAAACAACCTCTCTCCCACTCATTTGCATTGCATAATATTTGTTTATTTCTCAACAAGAGCTAGGAAAAATTACCATATTTTTATTAAAAACATACAAATACAAAATTTATCGACCCCTACCCCTTTCACCCCCTTCACCTTAAGTGATATCGCTCAAAAACTATACACTTCATCCCTTTATTGGGTATTATATATGTACCAAGTTTGAAACTGATATTTCGTTTCATTCGAGAGTTATCGTGCCAATAGTCCGACAGACAGACTAACGGAAATAAGTGAATATGTTTTTCGTGATCTAGGAACCCTAAAACGGAATGAAAAGCAAAAATCTAGGAAGTACTATTTGCAAGCGACACAACAACAAACAAATTAAAATGTAAGTAAACAGCAAATATGATTATAGCACAACAAACGTCACAAAATTGGTTTAAAATAAATATACTCCCACTAACCGAAAATAAAATAGCCAGTCTCATATTTTCTCAAAACCCAAATCATATTAATAATGACTCTCAAAGAGTGAAATATTTGAGGATGTGTTTTGATCCTAAATTAAGCTGGAATTGGCACGTAGAAAGAAAGTCTATCAAAAAAATGGTGCAAAAATATAATTGTGATTCCTAATATGTTAAAAATTATTTTGCTCTGTTTGAAAAGCATGTTACCTAGGGTTCTATAATTTGGGATCACGCTAGTGATTCATCTTGAATTTTTAGATGTATAAAGTATAGTGGCGGCTCGTGATGGAATTTGGTGGAGGTTCACATACCTCACAAGACTATGTTGTATATAGCATTATGAGCCAATAAGAGCGTGAAAACACGATTTCCAGATAACTACTTAATTTTAAATTTAATGTATCTATTCATGCCTAGAAGACATTTTAAAATTTTTCTAAGGTCCATGATCACAAATGAAAATACCTTACCTAATATTAATTGAAAATGCTAAATGTTAATAGGTTAAACATAAAATCAAATATAAAATCACTTACTAATACAGAAGGTCCAACTATAACAGGCAAATGGGCGCGGTGTATTGACACATATGTATAAACGCGAACATAAATAATATACAACACTTGACGAAAGAAAATGCAGTCCATATTAGAAATATAGCAAAATTCATTGTTTTGTTTTAAAACATCTAACTATAAGCTGAATATTCTAAACACAATGTTTAAACGAAAAGTCCATACGGGGCGATTTTTTTAAATTTGCAAATTGGTCAATCACTAATTGATTAAAATCACTAATATCTTTTATCATTTTCTTTTCTATTGACAACATTCCCAACGCTGAAAGTCTTTCTTTATTCATGGTATTTTTCAAAAACGACTTAATTCTTTTTAAAGTGGAGAAATTTCTTTCAGCTTCAGTCAAGTGTACATTGCGGAAAATACATTTTGTAAATTATTTTCGATTATAAATCGCAAACAATGCACGCCTCCTGGCAAATTTCTAAAATCTGGCCGTTTATAAATAAGTTCAAGTTCAGTTTGTAATCTAATTTTGTCCAAAAATGGATATGCCTGAACTATATCATTTAAATAGTGCGATGGAATTTATTTTCAAACTCCGAGAACTTAGAAGACATAAACAGAAGGGAACTACTTAGATGACTATTAAATGAAAACCTTTCCTTAATTTCCTTGAATTAATATGTAATCACATACTTCTTTTGCTGCAACTACTTTCGTTAAATAAGGATCTTCCTTACGTTTTTTATTCTGAAAATGAACTACTTCTTCAATTAAAGTAGGAATTTCTTCAGCATTTTGTCTTTCAGTCGCTATACATTTTTCAAATATTTGCTGTGGCTAGCTGTACAGGCTCAGAAATCGATTTTTGCAAACTGTTATATAGGATATGGGCATGTGGCATAATTTTATGAAAAAATGTTAGCCAGCATCGTATAACTTTTTATGGATTGCAGAGGCTGGATTAATTGGGTAGATTGTTTCGAAGTATTTTCTACCTTTCGATAAGTGCTTCTCTGTTCTGAAAAATAATGTGTATAGGGAAGGTTCACGTCTTTATAAGACGTTTGTATGATCAAGGTATAATAGAAAATAATTTACATTTTGCCTTGTTGTTGACAGGGGGTTCACGGGCTCATGTGCTCCTATAGAGGAACCGCCACTGGTAAAGTTCTTCATGTTATAAGCAGAATAGGAGCCAGGGACGATGTTAGAAGTATTTTTGTTGATTGGAAATTTTAACCTTGGCTTGTTTATATATTTTAAGTTTATGCTTACAATAACATACATATAACATACACAATTACAACACTCCAAGACGAATAGACATTAACATTGACTTCCTCAGACTAAAAAGCAAGTGGTCTGAGTTATTATTCAAACCAAACATATTAATTATATATACTACCTGAAAATAAGTTCTTTTAAGCAAAAAAATTAAAAATTTACGCATGGTGAAAGTATATTATAACATAAGTGAATATATGAAATAATCTAATTTTGGTGACCAATGATTTTTTTTTTTATGTCCTAAGGTAATTTCGTTTTGTGATTGTTTAAAAAAATGATTGCTTATATTATATATATATATATATATATATATATATATATATATATATATATATATATATATATATATACTGTTATTTTTCTTTTGTTTTGTTATTGTTGAAGTTTTTTATTTTAATCGATATTTTCTCCCTTAGCCTCGATATCTAATCTCGTTTTTTTTAATAGTATTGAAGATCGTGATTACTGCGGGAATTTTTTTTTTCATCTAAAATACAGACGAGGTAATAGAAGGGATTTAATTTATAGAGTACTGAATCAGGTGAATACTGTCTCACAGTCTTCGAACTAACAAAGTTCCATCATGCAAGCACCATTTATAGGCTTAATATATATATATATATATATATATATATATATATATATATATATATATAATATATATATATATATATATATATATATATATATATATATATATATATATATATATATATATATATATATATATATATATATATAGTATATATATAATATATATATATATATATATATATATATATATATATATATATATATATATAATAAATATATATATATATAATATATATATATATATATATATATATATATATATATATATATATATATATATATATATATGTATATATATATATATATATATATATATATATATATATATATATATATATATATATATATATATAGTCGACACTCTATATAGTGAAAGGCCAAAATGTTGACCGAAATTTCACTATTGAAAGTTTTTCACTATGTAAAGAAAAAATCCGTATATATTGCTATGTATGTATTTTATATTGGTAATCATTTACTTGTATTTTATAAGGTACAAGCAACAAAAAAAATTGCAAAATTGAATTATTAGAAAAGATTTTATTAAACATTTGAAAGTTTAAATAGTACATAGCATGTACAGGGCTAAATACATACATAAAGTCCGTACGTTATATCTTTACCCGTGCGTCATAGTTTTCAGGCCATATAACAGACGACTATTATATTATTTGTCTCTTTTCACCAATAAATCGTAGGTATTGGTAAAAAGAGACAAAAAATATAATAGTCGTCTGGGATATTGCCTGATAACTATGATGCACGTGTAAAGATATAACGTACGGACTTTATGTATGTATGTACTACATACGAAATAAAAAGAATAATACAAAATCTGTTAATACATATGTACATACTACGTACATACATACTAGGAAAAATAATCAGTTATTTTCTTTGGAACATTACTTTTGAAAAATAATTGTTGCTCAACAAAATTCTCTCATTTATTCAAATGCATAAAGATTTAATCAGGTACACTTTCCTGGCCCCTGAGAGTAGTTCGCACAATGTCAAATGCATTTCTTATTTCATTTTCACTAAATTTAGCAGGACATTCCCCGGTTTCAGTTTCTTCTTCATGATCTTCTTTACTTTTTATATCGTCAATTATGTCTTGGTCAGTTGGGAGATCTGTCGTGCCAACATCATTGTCGATTTCTAAGAAATCTTCAAGTAAAAAATTTGCGTCGACGGTAGCAGTTTTTTGTAGAATACCCTATTGTCTTTTTAAAGTAGCGAGATCCATTTCGTCTTCTTCTTCCCATTCGTCAGTTTTTTCAGTAAAACCTGCTTTAGAAAAGCAGTTTTTGATAGTTTTCTGAGAAACATTTTCACTCCATACTTAAGCGACTTCAGTTATACACTCTTTAAGGGTAATCAACTTTTGGACTAAAAGGTTGTTATCAATCGCATTAACAATTTTGTGAACAATTCTGTTTCGGTAATGCTGTTTTTTATGTTTTTTATAATACCCTGGTCCATAGGTTGCAATTTGAAGGTCATGTTTGGTGGAAAAAAGATCAATTCAATATTCCTTTTTTTACTTGCAGTAACTGGATGTGCAGGACAATTGTCTATAAACATCACAATCTTTCGCTTTTGGCTTTTCATTTTCGTGTCTAGCTCTTTGATCCATCTTTCGAAAATTTCAGAAGTCATCCATGCCTTTTTATTATTGGCGTAATCTAACTCCAGAGATTTAACTCCTTTTAAACAATGGGGATTTTTGCTTTTTTTACCTATGAGCAGTAATTTCAGTTTTTTCTGAGCCATCCATATTTGCTCCAACCATAAGTGCCACCCTTTCTTTACTTGTTTTAACACCAAAACATTTATCACTTTTAAAAGCAAAAGTTTTATTTGGCAAACATTTAAAAAACAAACCGGTTTCACCACAATTGAAAACGTTTTTTTTTGGCTCGTACTTTTTCAATGCACTTTTTTAAAACAGTTTCAGTCCAAATTTCACAGTGCTCCTGACTAACGCTTGCACTCTCGCCATACACCGCCTTGAAAACAATTGAATTGCGAGTCTTCCAGGCAATCAACCACCCTTCACTAGCTTAAAAATTAACGCAGTTAAATTCTTTAGCAAATTGTAGAGCCTTTTGCTTTATTCAATTTCCCGATATTGGTACGAAACCATCGTAAAACTGCTTCATTTACATCCTCGTAAGTACTCACCCGTACTCGTTTTCGACTGCTTGGAACACTAGGCGACTTTTTATTATCAGAGAGACGCAACTTGGAGAAACACCAAATTTTGCAGCAACATGAATTTTTTTGCAGCCTTTATCAACTTCCTCCAAACCTTTAATTTTCCCAGCTAAACTTAAACACACTCGCTTGGACATCTTACTTGATTCTTAAACAAAAAGAAACTGAACCTGAATTTGCCAATTACTAGGCCTCGACTATAAAATGGGTTTTTCCCCGGGTTTCTATAAAATGGGTTATTCCCCGGGTTTCTCACAGAAATCTACCTGATTTATTGCCAACCACTAGGCGTTATAAACACGTTAAGAACCTTTTCAAAAGAATGCGTCATAAAAATGGATTTCGTGCTAATGTTAGATAAAAATGGGAAACCCGAAATGGCCAAGATCTCAATAAACGCATAAAAATTTATACATAAAATTCCGGTAAAAATTTTATTATATAGATTACTTTTTACAGATCACTATATGCAGGGCTTTTTTACATGAAATTTCATTAAAATATTCTAGGTCTTGAAAAAATTGCCCTATAAAGAGTTTCTCACTATATAGAGTTTCACTATAAACAGTGTCGACTGTATATATACTATATATATATATATATATATATATATATATATATATATATATATATATATATATATTTATATATATATATATATATATATATATATATATATATATATATATATATATATATATATGTATATATATGTATATATATGTATATATATGTATATATATATATATATATATATATATATATATATATATATATATATATATATATATATATATACATATATGTATATATATGTATATATATATATATATATATATATATATATATATATATATATATATATATATATATGTTATATATATATATATGTATATGTATATATATGTATATATATATATATATATATATATATATATATATATATATATATATATATATATATATATTTATATGTATTTATAAATATCTATAGTATTTAAATTAAGGAGTTCTTAAAGTCACAGAAAATTTATTTTGGAATTATAATTCAATTAATATAAGTTTTGAAGAGTTACATTCGTATTATGTTTACATTGTAGTACGTTTCGGTTTGTTACCGCCACTGTCAATTACTAATGTAGCATGTCAGACAACTAAAATGATACAGGCATACTAAGTACATTCTTACACAATAGATGAAATATTTAAATTAGCTTACCGAAAAGACAAAAGTAACCATCGTAAATTATATTATATAAAAAATTACAATGTTTAAAAACAATTAAAAAATAATTAAAAATGTAAATTTGGGTAATACATATTTAGAAACGGATATGCGTTGATAGTTGGTTTGTTTCGACTCACAACCAGATCGTTGTTTTATATATATATATATATATATATATATATATATATATATATATATATATATATATTATATATATATATATACATACACTTCTGGACAAAATTAACGCAACAATCTGAAAATTAATTTATCTTTTTCTTATGTCAGTTTTAAAGTTTGTCGAGTATTTGAAGGCTATGTATTTTGTTTCGTTGTTCATGACAGAAATATAGATTTACAGTTTTTTAAAGAATTTTTTTAAACAATTGATTTTCTTTGTAAGCTTATAAATTGTTCTCCAAAGTAATACGTTTTTGTGGTAACTGTTTTATTGTTGACCCCGAAGAATTAGAAAAATGAATCGAACAAGGAATTTAACTGAACACGAGTTAGTGCGAGCCTAAGTTTTATTGGACGAGGGATATTGTCAGAGTTATGTTGTCAATTTATTAGGCAAACATCGTTCCACAATAAGTCGTATGGAAAGACGCTTGAATGAAGTAGGAACTTATTCTAGAAGGCTAGGGCAAGGGCGAAAAACGATGCACTAGCGACCTAGATGAACGTTTTATAAGACAATATGCTTTAAGAAACAGGACTGTCACTAGTGCTATAATAAGAAACGAACTCGAAGCTTGTCACAATGTCACAATTTCTTCTAAAACAGTTAGAAGACGGTTAAATGAAGCTGGATTAAACAGTAGGAGACCAGCCACTGCGCCCTTGCTTACTAGAGAGAACAGAGTTGCCAGGTTACGTTTTGCTCGAAATCACGAAAACTGGTCTGTGGATGATTGGAAACAAGTTTTCTTCACAGATGAAACTCGGGTTAGTCTAAAACATCCAGATGGTCGTGAGCGAGTATGGCGAAGACCAGGAGAGAGGTTTGCTCCTTGCAATATCTCTGCAAGGATTCCATTCGGCGGTGGCTCTGTTATCTTAATCAAGTTGATATATCGATATATGCAATGGCCACCAAAAAGCCCGGATCTGAATCCGATAGAACATGTATGGGATCACCTTAAGAAAAATGTGAAACGTCATATACCTGCACCTAGAAACCTGAGGGAACTTGAAAATGCAGTTATCACAGAATGGGAGCAAATTCCTCAAGATTTTATCAAAAATTTAATTAGAAGCATGCCTAGGCGTATAAACGCTGTCATCCGAAGTAGAGGAGGCAACACACGCTACTAGTGTCCCAGTTACACCATTAATTTTGCTACTAGTGTCCCAGTTTATTTTTTTCATTATTACATAATTTCAACGATTTTGTTATTAGGTCTTAAGAATAATTTTACTTCGAATCTTATAGAGAAATTTGGTAGCTAATTCGCTTTTAAACTATCCGAATAAGTTTTTTCTAACTTTTAGTGTAACCAATGTTCATAAAAAATTATTAAAATTAATTCATTATAGAGATTTGTATGATTTAATATATTGTTGCGTTAATTTTGTCCAGGAGTGTGTATATATATATATATATATATATATATATATATATATATATATATATATATATATATATATATACATTTTATTTTGTTATGCACTATCAACACCCCTAAGGTGTATACCTTTCCTATTGTTGTTCCGTACTACCGGCATCTTTGACTTTACCATCACTTTTTGCTTCATTTTACTTATCCATGCAATGGATGGAGTTGAGACAAGATAACCAGTAGTCAGATATAATCTTGTAACAACTTCAAGTCACCACAAAAAGATGTAACTGTAAACAAAGTTTTTGTAAATTATTTAGGTGGATGAGAACAAAGACAGCGGCCATGGACTAATAATACCGTCTAGCAGTCTTTTAATAGCTGGCTCTGTACAGTATTACCTACCTTCGGTCGGTGCGTGCGAAATAAGCTACTTTAATAATTTACAGAGGATCAATTTCAAGTTGCTTCTTTTCTAGCGTGACATAGCTTGATTGTACGAATATACCAACCAACCATAGTAATTGATACTCGCAGCAGACCTGGATCCGTAATTTATTTACCCATTACATAGACATTATTATAGTTTCATTTACTTGTTGCCGTTACTGAATCCATACAAGACATCAAACTAGTTGCTTCGGCGTCTATTTAGTATAATTTTCACAAAAAAAAAACGATAATAATAAGAGGTGTAAAACTTATCTTCGTAGGAACCGTTTCGTGATGTAATAGCCGCAACATTACTTAGAGTCTCTTTCTAAAAAAACGTTGAATTTGTTGCTCAATACGATGAAATTTTTTCTTGTATCGTACTTTAGTTATAGCTTAAGATGTATTTAAAGATTTGGCATAGTAAGAAAACATATCGAAAACACTATTAAATTCCATCTTATTTTTCCTTTTTTCTAGTTTTATTCCTAAGCTAACTAATCGTTTAGAAACTAACTTTTATCATTAAGAAAATTATTACAGCAATTTATTTAAATGTACTAAATTTAAATGATTAACTTTTACTCTATCCATTTCACGTCAATCATCGAAAGCAAATTGCAGCAACA
>CM032456.1:192808893-192961393 GCA_019049505.1 Pachyrhynchus sulphureomaculatus
TACCAACTTCATTTCAATGAATTTTTATTAAATTGTTATTCAAAATCTACAGGGTTGATTTGATATTGAACTATGTATAAAAAATATAATATATTCCATCTCTTCTAACAACAATTTTTAGCGAGTTCATTTTAATTAATAGATAAATTAAAACTATTAATGTTCTTAAGTTTTTTAACCAATTAAAATATTTCTAAAATATTTTATTTTACAAATAAGGTACCGCAGAAATAAGTATATTATAAATAGGTGGTTTCCATGTATTAGGAAGAATATGGTCGTTAGTCACAGCTCTTAAATTATTTCTTTAACACTTTTATAATGTAATAATGGTTGTTTTAATTTCTATATATATTTTTTTATGTTTATTATGTAGTAATAATTAATTTATGTCTTAACTTTTGGTTACCAAAAACGAATTCTTCCCAAAAAGTTATTCTAATATGTTATGTCCAATATGTAAGTCTATGGTTCTAACTATATAAAATAGATAACAGTATATGTAGGTTTCGATCTGTCTTGAGTATAACTTAAAACACGGAACCAGTTCAGCAGAACTTAATTTCCAATTTTAGAAAAAGTATTAAACACAATAAAAACATTTTGGAATCATGAGATATATACTATGTTTAAATGAAATTTTTAGTAAAAAATGAAACGCAAGCTAGTTATATTTCTTCAACTCATTTATTTCAATCTACGTACTCTCACTTAGCCTTACTATAACATTTTGGTAGTCTCATTAATTCGCTAATTGAGTTGTTAGGGGTCGTGGTCACTTACATTTGAATATTTTCAGTGGTGTCGAATTGCTTTCCTTTCATCTGCTCAATCAGATGGCAAGAATCGGCGAGTGATTTAACACACAAATTTTGTTTTTGTCCCATTAACCATCATTTTAAGAAAGTTTGTACACAGTTGACTTTCGAGCCTTCAATTTATCTTCAATTAATTCTTCAGACAAATCGAGTTTTTTTCATAAAATTATATTCTTAATTGCACTCAGTCCGAATTTTCATAAACCTTAAGCAAGTCTTTCAAACACATATTTGAACATTAAAAACCGAAACTTTAACAGAGACATTTATCCCGAAAACCAAAAGTAAAAGATTCGAATTTCAATTGGTAGGTTTTTCAATTTTCAGAAAGATGCCGTTACCTCTATACTATAATACATAACTATAAACTATATTAATTCCTACTCAGTATATATCACCTCTACACCAAACACTTTATTTTTGCACTCGACGCGCGTTTCGCTAATCATGTTAGCTTCATCAGGAGCGATGATTGACTAACATGGTTAGCGAAACGCGCGTCGAGTGCAAAAATAAAGTGTGTTTGGTGTAGTGGTGATATATACTGAGTAGTATCATTGTGCCAAAGATTCCACATTCCCAACTTAGTATATTAATTCCATTCAAGCCACCAACAACCAAAATACGATTTCATTATTAACGAACCCTAATAATTTAGACGTATAAATTTTTAACAAATTTAAATAGTTTTTTTAAGTAGCTAAAAATTCGTATAATTTGTCTTTTTAATGTTCCGTACGGAACAGTTACGGGACCACTTCGGTGTCTGTCTCCCACACTCGATTTTCTCTGAAACTATTTCACATACAAAGTTGAAATTTGGCACAAATATTTGATGGCCCAATCAAAGCCGTCTAGTTTTGAAAGTTAAATTTTGACTTAAGGGGTTAGCTTGTATGGGGAATTGAATTTTTTTTCTAAGGTCGAGTGGAGTGACAAATGAAAGCTAGTGAAAATATGAATTCAAAAATATATATGATGTAATACTCGTGCAAATTTCTTCATATTATTTTTAAAAAAAATTGCCTAAAATCGCTGTCCTCCCTTATCTCGAAAAGTTCTAATCAGAAAATTTTGAGAAAATTCTGGAATATTCTCCATAAGGTGTAGATTGATCGAAAATTATCAGGAAGGCATTATACATGTCCCAAATACTCCAGTTTTCTGCACTTTACCGTTGATAATAACTCTCTGACATAAGCTGTCCACGGAATACGGAAAGTCCTTCTATGCAGCTACTTTTCAAAAGCCTCTAATTGTCGCAACCTTCAATGTTCATACCTCAATGTCGTACAATAAAACCGACCAAATATAGCATTTAACATTCTCTGACGCAGTTTCAGACTAATGCTATCATTACAAAAGAGAGACTTCATTTTAATGAAGGTTGTTCTGGCTACTTCCATTCTGGGTCTAACGGGTACTGACCCGTTAGACCCATTACTGAATGTATCTCTATCGCTTGACCGTTGAGATGGAGATCAACATCTGCATATTATTGGCGGTTAAAGATCATGAATGTTAAAGGCCCATATCCGCTTCTGCTTGCTCAACTCTATTTAAGAAACGTTAAAGGTCTTTAATCGTGTCACTCAAGATAACAGTATCGTCCGCATATCTGACTGTGTTAATAAACTCTCCATTCACCTTCACTCCATATGGTTGTTCATATAAAGCTGCTTTGAATATTTTGTTGGAGTAAAGACTAAACAACAACGGAAGTATACAGCCCTATCTCACTCCTCGTTGGATGGCAACATCTTCTGATCTGATCTCCTCAAATTTCACCGATGCCGTCTGTCTCCAATACAGCTTTCTGATTATGCAAATGTATCTGTTATCACCTCCTGTATTATGTAGTAATTCGATTAATTGTGTATGCTTTACCCTATCGGTGTTGATGTCTGCACTTCTGGAGCAGAACGTTCAAAGCAAAGAGTGTCTCTCGTGTTCCAAGATTACCGAAACCCAATATCTAAAGAAGAAGAATCGGTCTAGCTTAGGAAACGAATGAAGCTTTAAAGAATGTATTTAAAAACGACATTCCAATTAGTCTGACGAGGAAAGAATTCAACCAGTGCGTCCTTCCAGTCTTTACCTATGGAACTGAGATGTGTGTACTTACTATAGAATCTGCACACAAACTGAGGATTGCGCAAAGGCGCATAGACAGGTCAATGCTTGGTGTGACAGAATATGCAACGAAGATCTGCGAGACGTTGGTCAGATGGTATTAAACCACCGACACGTTGGTCAGATGGTATTAAAAGGACTGCTAACGACTGCTTGCAGATTGCGCAGGATGAACAGAGATGGAATTCTATGCCTATGTCCGGCAGTGGACGCACGGGTGTGGTTAATGATTGATGACAATATTATTTAGTGGTTCAAATTCTCGGATGGGGCCTATTTACGCCTTCACGATCAAGTCCATAAACAGAATTGTTTTCTTTAGAGTCCGGCAAATCAGAACCTCATGCATCATAAGCACCATACTTTCTTTAGTATGACAAACGCCGTGCAACCACTGTAAAGTCGAAGAGATTTTTGTTTTATGGATCCAGCACACATGCTACAGGGAAGTCCCTAAAGAGCGGCATGTATGCAGAAAAAGCGAT
Organism: Pachyrhynchus sulphureomaculatus; assembly: GCA_019049505.1. Classification (NCBI taxonomy): domain Eukaryota; kingdom Metazoa; phylum Arthropoda; class Insecta; order Coleoptera; family Curculionidae; genus Pachyrhynchus; species Pachyrhynchus sulphureomaculatus. The sequence continues at coordinate 192,812,330 of CM032456.1, forward strand.
TCACGTTGTTCTTGAATCGCTGTAAATTGTACTCGGCGGGAAACACAGCCCTGGGCAAATTATTCCAAAGGGATGATGTTCCCCATATAAATGACTGCTTGAAAAGCGCTGTACGAGGAGTAACAAGCTGAACCTCATACAGATGTGAAGTATTAGCGCGACGTGTATTTCTAACATACACCGCTCTGGGAGGAATTAAGCGGGCCACATCCTTCGAACACTTTCCATGAAAATACTTATGGAACAGACTCAAGTCGCCAACCGTTCTTCGATGTTCCAGCGAATCAAGGCCGCCGATCAGTTCCTGGTCTCCAATCAGACGAACCGCTCTTCTCTGAACAGAATCCAACAAATGCAATGTGTGTTTGGGAGCGGAGCCCCAAGCATGGGAGCAGTATTCCATAGTTGGTCGAATTTGAACTTTGTAAAGAACTAGCAGTTGTTGTGGAGTGTAAAGCTTTCTGGTTCGAAAGAATATTCCCAACTTTTGAGAAGCTCTTCTTGCTATGCCTGCAATACGTTCATGCCAGGACATATTTGCTCCCAAATTAACGCCCAACAAATTGAGTGACGATGTTAGGGGAATGAAGTGCCCCGACATGACAATGTCGGGTTCAGCAACGTTAACATTTTTAGAAAAAAAACTGATGCTTGGGTTTTTGCAGCGTTAAATTCCACTTGGTTACAATCACCACAACATAGAATTTCTTCCAGGTCTTTGTTAAGTTGAACGACCTCCTGCTGTCTGCAGCCATTCGCCTGAGTAGCCGATGTCCGAGCGTTCAAAGTGAATGAAGCGATAAGCGTACTATCATCTGCAAAGCTGTAGATTGGATTCCCGGTCTTTTCCAGCAAATCGTTAATATAAATGAGTAGGAGACAGTATGGAGCCTTGGGGAACACCGGCGTTGATAGTGAAGGAAATCCGTCGACCGTCACTCGTAAAGAACGCCCTCTGAGGAAACATGAGAGTCACAAACAGAACTTTTCAGACATACCATAAGAACGTAGCTTAGCCAACAGTCCATCGTGCCAAACACGGTCGAATGCCTTGGATATGTCAAGAGCAACCGCTCGAGATTCTCCAAAGTGTTCAATTGCGTTGTTCCAAACATGTGTCACATAAGTCAGAAGATCTCCTGTTGATCTATGTTTACGAAACCATATTGGTGATGGCTAATAAGAGATATGTGGAGATGATGTTCATGATTATAACCACACCTGGTTGCAGCAAAATAGGGCGATATCGTACTTCAAATATATCTTTTAAATTCATTCGAGACTATTTACAGAATAAATTAATTTCCAAAAGATGTAACGTAAGTTGGCCTCCACGTTGACGCTTATGGACTTTTTTCTTGTGAACATATCTAAAAATTAAAATTTACAGTAGCAGCTCTCTCTGTCTGGATTAACTGTAAGAGAATATCCTACAAAAAAGGGTAGTAATAACAGAAGCAACTTGCCGAGCAAATTCCCGCTTAGAAGAGTGCCGGGAATGTAACGGTTCACATTTTATTGACATTATTTTCAAGAAATATTTTTCCAAAGATATTTTAAAATTAATATATTTTATAATATACCTTGATCGATCTATTATAGGTCGTCGTAATTATTTCACTAACACAAGATTTGAAAATTTTCGAATTCTATCAATGACAGTAGTAATTTTTAGCAATCCATGAGCGACAAAGTCTTTGTTTTTAAATATAAATGTTAATTTATTCCTCCCATGATGCATAAACAATTTTTAACTTTGTCGAAATTTCAAGAACTTATATATTTTATTTACTCTTTGTTACGTGAAAGCATATTGTCAATAAGGTTTTAAGGAAATGGTCTTTCAAGGATGACGTTGATATATCTCGCTATTCAAAATATTTTTAATAAACTGAAGAAATCCAATTGGTCAATGTTAACTGCTTCATTCTTTCTAATGACAAAAAATCTCTCCGTCAATTATTTGTTAACCATATACGGTATTTAGAAAATAAATTTATTAGATTGATGTAAATATATTTTAAAAACTTCGTAAATAAACACGGTCTCATTTACCAGAAAAGTTAAGTTTTACATTAAATCACATATGTTAGAGGTGGGTATCTCGAAAAATTGCGCTGCCTACGACGAGTATTGGCAGTGTTCCAACTACTCTGTCAGCTATAGCCGTAATCAGCCTCGGATGATGACTAGGCATGCGTTTCAAGTTAGGTACAATTCTTTATATCTTACCATTATGTTCCGCAAGCACCGGGATAAAGTACTAGAAATTCTGTTCTATTATTTGTCGGTCTTAAGCGGCCCATAGACGGTCAATATTATTGCGCAATAATTGGGTTGTAATGTGTGTGTAATGTGTGTAGAGGGGAGTGTGGCCCAAAATGGCCCTTTGCACTGCGACCATCATTGATCTATTGTGCTTCCCCTTATCCCTCACGGGTTTAATACATCCAGGAACAGGACCAGCTCCTTCAATGGGAGCGTTAGTAGATCCTGTTCACCCAGCGTATAGGCATGTAGTATCCTATGTCTCCTTTGTCCCAATGCCGCACAGTTGGTAATCAAGTGTTCCATGGACTCCTCTTCCTCACCGCAGAATCTGCAGGTGTACGTGGTTGATAAGCCCATTCTGTATACGTGCTTATTGCAGGTATGGTGGCCTGTGAGTGCCCCCGCCAGTAATCTTAGGCTTTTCCTATCCATTTTTAGGGCGAGATCCGCCCTCCTTGCATCAAAACTCAGAAACTTTTTAGAATGTTCCAGCCGTTAGTGTCGTTCCAATGTTTCTCTACTATGGATTTTGTCCATTTCATCATCTCCTCTTTAAGGAAACCCCTGCTGAATCCAAAGGATGGAGAGGGTCCAATGAAGGTCCCCTCAGCCCCTTTTTTTGCATAGATGTCTGCCATCTCATTTCCTCTATGCCCCTCATGTCCTGGAACCCAGATCAGAGTAATTTGATTCTGAATTGCCAGGGCATTAAGCATGTTATGACATTCTAGTACTAGCCTGGACGTGATTGTACAGCTATTCAGGGCCTTTAAGACTGCTTGGCTGTCCGAGAGTATTTTAATACTTACTCCCATGTATCCCCTTTCGGATAGGATCCCTACAGCTTCCAATATAATTGGAATAATTGGGTTTGTGCAATATAATTGAACGTGTGTAGACAGTATTGAAAGGTTGTGCAATAGATTGCACGAAATAAAAATTTGTTGAAATATACTGCGCAACCTGGAAAATACTGTGCCGTCTGTGGGCAGGATTGTGCAATATTCCGTCAGTCAGTATCAACAGGTGGTAGCCAACAATCGCGATGGCGGATAAAAAATTGGATAAACAGTTTATTTTGGAATTTAGCGAAGTTTACCATGGACTTCCGGCTCTATGGGATGTTAAATGCAAAGACTATACAAATCGCGTTAAAAAAGGTAAGCAATATGACGTGCTGGTAGAGAAATATCGCGAAAAATACCCGGATGCCGAGAAGCAAGATGTTGTCAAAAAAGTAAATTCTTTGCGGACAAACTTCCGGAAAGAACTCAAGCGAATTCGTGATGCTAAAAAGAGTGGTGTAGGTGCAGAGGATATTGAAGCCCTCACCACACACCAACCGCGTCAATCAGCACGATGAACATAGCTGAGGACACTGGATCAACGACTCTGGACATGGATATTGCCAAGCACATTGTACGTCTGTACTGGTGATTGCGCAAAATATTGCACAACCATCAATATTGCCTCCATATGATTCTATTTATTGTACAAACCTAATTATTGTGCAATAATATTGAACGTCTATGGGCAGCTGTCAAAATATTTTGCAATCCATATTGCACAATAATATTGATCGTCTATGGGCCGCTTTATCCAGACTGATGAGCCGTGATACGGCGAAAGCGCTTCTCGGAATGGATTGACATTAAAGTATGGACTAGGTCTATGTTCAGTTGTTTTACATTAAACCACATATGACTGAGGTGGATCACCTCGAAAAATCGTGCTGTCTGCGATGAGTGTTAGCTGTGTTCCAACCACTGGGTCGGCTATGGCTGTAATGAATCTCCGATGTAGACTAGGTATGCATTTCAAATTTGGTACAATTCATTTTAAGTTAAGGTTAAATTTCAGGATTATTTAACATCGGATATTTAGCAAAAATTTTAAAACCTCCTTAAACTTATTGTACTAGTTTCTGAAATACTAGATTTAAAATTCAGTACTTTATTTCTTTTTAAAATTTTTAGTTCCATTTTATTATAATGAACGATATTCTCAGAATTAAATTATGATAATATTTTTGGTTTTTCAAACGTATAAAATAAGTAAAGTGTAGGATGAAGATTTTAAATTTATTGATGAGTCTTGCTTCCAGGTACTAACGTATTGTACAAGAAGGTGTACAGGATTTTCCTTTTATAAGTAGTTTTTTTACTGCATCAAAATTTCAGGAAAGGAAAATTTTCGGAAACACATTAGTATTGACCTGTTCGAAACAAAGATAGTTGAATGGTGACTATATATGGAACCTAGGTAAGGTGACTATACCTTAGCCTAGGGAAGAATTTTATTTTACTTTAAAAGTAATCATCGTACGGAACACTAATTGCGTAACTCCAATTTTTTAATTTTAAGTTTTTAATGTGTGTTTTTTAAGAGTAATTTTAATCTTTGCGTTAGATACTTCATTGTGCATGTTTATTTGTCTAATTTCAAAAAAAGAAGGAAGAAAGAACTACAATGCCCTTCCTGAAAAGTAGTTGCTACTCCGTTTTATCTGACTATCACCTTGGATTCAGTTAAACTAGATTGCTTGAAACTGGAATTCAGTATTAATTTTAAAACTGTAGCTTTTCGAAAAACATTCTGAATAAATCAATTCACCAGTTTTTATGATACATCTACTTAAAATTAATCTTTAATTTTTAATATTATAAAAATTTAATGGAAGTAAAAGTATTTTTCCAAGTCACTGACGCATGAGATTACCACAAGGTGCATCATTATGTCATAACTATAATTCATAATCATTAATTGGTTTTGTAGATTTCTATACTTACAAGCAAGGTTATTTTATACTTAATAAAATATATATAAAGAAAAAGGTTATTAGGGTGTACGTTTACTTATTTATTACTAAAAATAAAACCACTTTTTTAGAGTAAGTTAATGAAAAGAGATAATTTGTAAAAGTAATATAGAATATACAGGACGGATTATTTCAGTATAAGCATTTAGAAATAATAGACTGAGTTTCTTAGAGTAGCTTAATTTGAATTACTTTTATATATATAGCGCGCATCAAAGAGATGTAACAATTTAATTTTTAATTTCTACAAAAAATTATTGATATATTGATATAAATTAGCATAGGTCAAAATTTAATAGTTTCTGAGAAACTAACATTAAAAAGATAACATTTTTCACTTTTTAGAATCTTAATAGTATATTTTAGAGAATTTCGTCTTGTTATAATCCCACGACATTTAGTAACAATGATACTCCTATTCATCAGAGTTTTAAGGAGAATTAGGAACACATGCCTAAAAAATCTTAGAAAGATTCTAACTTGCTGTATGTAGAGAGCTTGTCTTTGGTTCTCCCAGAATTGCTCAGGCTCACTAACCTATCAGATGTGATCCATGGCCATCTGGCCAAGTCGCGTGGTAGCCCATATATACAATAATAATAATTATAATAATAATGAACGGGAACGCATCCAAACGTGTTACACAGGGTGTAGACAAGATCAAATCTAAATCTCCTAACGAACACTGCCAGAAATCCTTGATATTTTGAAACAAAAACTATCCGTATATGCCGCTAGACTCCGTAGATACAAAGAATCAAACGAGAGGAAAGACACCAACAACCTCTTCCAAAGAAGCGAAAAACAGTTCTACCGAAAAACTATATACAACGAACAGACAGCAGTGACTGAACCACCAAACGAACAAGAACTCATAGATTATTGGAAAAGTATCTGGTCTGAACCCAAACTACACAATAATAACACCCCCTGGATCAAAGCAGAAGAAGACAAACATAAACATGTGACAGAACAAGAAAATTCCACATTAACTACACAAGAAATTACAGAAATAATCAAACACACACACAAATGGAAATGCCCTGCAATAGACACTATACAAAAATTTTGGTACAAACAGTTTACCACCACACACGAAGCACTCACACACCAAATCAACAAAGCCATTCTACAAGCACACACATTTCCCACTTTCCTTACACAAGGACTTACATATCTCAAACCCAAAGCCTCAGACACCACAAACCCGTCAAACTATCGACCTGTCTTCCAACCCTATACAAGATCATCACAGCCACAATTTCCAAGAAAATAGAACAACAATATTTTTAAAGAAGTGCAAAAGGGGTGCAGGAAAAATAGCCGAGGATGCAAGGAGCAGCTGATCATAGACAGCGTGATGATGGAGCAAACCAGAAAAGAACACAGAAACTTTCAACCCGGTTACATAGACTATAAAAAAGCCTTAGACTCCATACCCCACCGCTGGTTAATCGGTAGAAATCTACAAAATCAACTAAAATCTCAGGCAATTTCTCGCGCAAATTATGAAAACATGGAAAACCAAAATCCATCTACAAACACAAACCGAACGCATCTAAACAGAAGAGCTGTACATCAGACGGGGTATATTTCAGAGAGACTCGCTCAGCGCTCTATGGTTTTGCCTCTGTCTCAATCCACTCTCAAATACACTAAACAGAACAGACCACGGCTTCAACATCAGACATCAAAAAGTGAATCAACATAAAATAAACCACCTTCTATATATGGATGACATAAAACTCTATGTTGCCACAGAAACATAGTTGAAAGAACTCCTCAAAATATTCACGTTAGATATCAATATGGAATTTGGTATTAGTAAATGTAAGTGCTCCACATTAACAAAGGCTAATGGAAAGGACACCATGAGACAGAAACCATCAACAACGAAACACTCGATAACACGCTCGACACAGAAACATACAAATATCTAGGCTTCCATCGAAGGACCAAACTCAACCACACTTACATCAAAACAGAGCTCAGAACCGAATTAAAAAACAGACTCACGAAACATTTACAAACAAAACTTAACTTCAAGAATGTCACTAAAGCCACCAACACGTTCGCTATACCTGTACTCACATATTCATTTGGTATCATCAAATGGTCAGACACAGACATAGAAAACATTCACATATACGTTCTCAATACAGGAAATTATACCCCAACGCAGCAAAGAAAGACTTACTATCGAGAGGAAGGCAGGAGGAAGAGGAATCATAGACATAAGATTACTACACACAAAACAAATACAAGCACTTAGGAAATTCTTTCACACCAAGCAAACCAGCTTTCATACAGCAACAGTGAAAGCAGACAAGAACTACACACCTCTCGACTTATCCCTAGCAGACCACCTAGCAGACACATACGGTCACACCCAATTACAACAGGAAAAGATGAAAACGTGATCAGAAAAAAACTCCACGGAAAACACAGATACCATATAGAACAAGACCACGTAAATAAAAAACAATCATACACCTGGCTACAGGATGGGTAGCTATCCCCTGAAACAGAAGGCACCTTACTTGCCATCCAGGGTAAAGTCATATTAACCAGAAACTATCAAAAGCATATCATCAAAGATCCAACTATTACAGAAGACAGATGCAGGAAATGCCACCAGTAGAAAGGAACGATCGAGTACATAACAAGCGGATGTAAAATATTAGCCAAAGCGGAATACACAGCCAGACATGACTCAGCGGCAAGAGTAGTTCACCAAGCACTAGCTACAACATACAAACTCATAGAAAACACAGATCCCTACTACAAATACACACGCAACATCCTCTACTAGAACATCAGTATCCATACAGATAAAACAGTCTCCGTCAGTAGACCCGATATTACTTGTCAGTGCAAAAAAGGAAAAGTCACGTATCTAATTGACATAGCTGTCCCCAACGACACAAACATCCAAATAAAATACACACAAAAAATCTCCAAATAGACAGACCTTGCAACAGAAATAAAAAGGGTATGGAAACAAGAAAAAGTCATCATTGTTTCGCTCGTAATATCAGCCGCAGGCCTTACACCAACAACATTCACACCACACAGTACAATTAGGACTCAATACAAACATACACAGAAACATTCAGAAGTCAGTGATTTTGAAAACATTTAACATTGTCAGGTCAGTCCTTAATACACAATGGTAATAACGTTTGTGCTGACTTGGTTTGGGCCCGTCAGCCAAACATAGAACCACATTGACCAAATGTGAGAAAGAAAAACCAAAGTAATAATAATTATAATATACGTGAAGAACAAAAATAACTAATAGTGCGATCTGCTGTTTTAATGTAAATTCAGAATGTATTTATATATTCTTCACGTGAGCTGTATATGCATAATAATTTCCATAATTTTATGATTTTTTTATTACCAACCTGTTAAATATTTATTAAAAACACTAAAACATGGTTATTATATTATACTACGTTAGTATCTTGATAAAGTGGCGCCAATTACCTATATAATTTTGATGTTCATTAAAATTCAAATTTTTACGGAAAATGGTATATTATCATAATTATCATACTTTCTTTCGAGGCATAGCACAGGTGCTGCAGAAAAATTCCTAAAGCGCTACAAGAGCCATTCGTGTGTGGAAAAAGTCATTTACGATGGTTTTGAATCGCTGTAAATTGTACTCCGTAAAAAATCATTCTTCATATAACAGACGGACTGAAAATTGAACTTCATACGGATGTGAAGCATCAGTGCAATTTGTATTCCTATCCTGCACCCCTCTGAGAGGAATTAAGCGGGCTACATCCTTCGAACACTTTCCATGATAATCATTGTAGAATAGACTTAAGTTTCTAACCGTTCTTCGATGTTCCAAGAAATCAAGGTTTTTGGTGAGTTCTGGATCTCCAATCAGGTGAACAGTGCTCTTCTGAATAGAATCCAACAAATGCTGTGTATGGAACATGTTTATACCAAGACATATTTGCTCCCAAATTAACGCTAGAGGAATGGAGTGTCCCCACATAACTATGTCGAGTTCCGAAACGTTTTTGTAGTTTTAAATTCTACTTGGTTACTGTCCTCCACTATAGAACTTCTTCCAAGTTTTTTTTTTAAATTGAACGACTTTCTGCTATCTGTAGATATTTGCATGAGCAGCCTATGTTCGCGCGTTCAAAATGAATGAAGAAATAAGCATCGTTTGTAAAGCGGTAGATTGGTTTTCTGGTTATTTCTAGCGAATTGTTAATGCAAGTCAGAAAGAGAGTAGGAAACAGTCTGATAATGAAGGCATTGGAAAGAAAATCGTTGACTGCCACTTGTAAAGAATACTCTCTGAGGAAACTCTGCCTACTATGTATTGAGATTATTATTACTGTCATAATTTCGGATACCAACCGTATTTAATTTGACTACTCATAGATAACAAGAACATATTGTTATATTTATTATGCTGCCCAACATCTAATGAAATTACTATTGTTTTCATGCCTTATTTAGTTTGACTTTTCAAAGATAACAAGAACCCCTTTTTTCTGTAACATTACATCTTTCAAAAAAAATACGAAGTTTAAAAAAAGATTTTTTTTTATGGGTCTAGCACACGTGCTGCAGGGAAGTCCCTAAAGCGCTCCAGGAGCGGCACGTGTGCGGAAAAAGTGATTCACGTTGTTCTTGAATCGCTGTAAATTGTACTTGGTGGGAAACACAGCGCTGGGCAAATTATTCCAAAGGGATGATGTTCTCCATATAAAAGACTGCTTGAAAAGCGTTGTACGCGGAGTAACAAGCTAAACTTCATACGGATGTGAAGCACCAGCGCGACGTGTATTTCTAACAAGCACCGCTTTGGTAGGAATTAAGCGGGCTACATCCTTCGAACATTTTCCATGAAAATACTTGTAGAACAGACTCAAGTCGCCAACCGTTCTTCGATGTTCCAGCGGATCAGGGCCGCCGGTCAGTTCCGGATCTCCAATCAGACGAACAGCTCTTCTCTGAACAGAATTCAACAAATGCAGTGTATGTTTTTTGAGGGGAGCCCCAAATATGGGAGCGATATTCCATAGTTGGTCGAATTCAAGCTTTGTAAAGAATTAACAGTTGTTGTGGAGTGTAAAGCTTTCTGGTTCGAAATAGTATTCCCAACTTTTGAGAAGCTCTCCTTGCTATGCCTGCAACATGTTCATGCCAGGACATATTTGCTCCCAACTTACCGCCCAACAAATTGAGCGACGATACTAGGGGAATGGAGTACCCTGACATAACTATGTCAGGTTCAGCAACGTTAACTTTTTTAGAAAAAACTGCCGCCTGAGTTTTTTGTAGCGTTAAATTCCACTGGGTTACTCTCACCCCAAAATAAAATTCGATCTTTACTGAACACTATATACCAGATAAATTACACAGGCCAACGATGAAAAAACCTTTTTAATAATTTTACCTGATTCCTATGTTTTTTGGTGTGCTGAGTCCGAAAATAATAATAAAAAACTCATATCTGCCACCAATTTTTCACATTTTAATATTCAAAATGTGAAAAGTTTATTTTTTATCATTCGAATGTTATTAGGTGGGCAATAAAATCAGAATTTTATAAGGTTGGCAGCAAAATCAAATGTTATTAGGTTGGCAGTTGCGATAAATGTCACAGCTGTTTGTTTTCTTCCAATTAATATAACCTCGCATTGCAGTGATTAACCCATGTGCTTCAATTCCCACTCAAAGTATGGCTAATCGTGGTTATAAAAACTTTCCCAACACTTTTTGTTATATATGTGGTGAGTTTGTAGTTAAAAAACATCAAAGAAACCTTACTGACTTTGTAAAAAAAGTATACTTTGCATATTTTGGTGTAGAAATCGGTAATCAAGAAAAATGTTGGGCTCCTCACAAAGTATGTTATGTTTGTGTCGAGGATCTTAGGAAATGGTGTAAGAGAAAAAAGAAAGCTTTTAGATTTGCAGTACCCATGGTATGGAGAGAGCAAGAAAATCATTCAAGTGATTGTTATTTTTACAGCGTTGATCTTTCTGGATATAAATCCAAAAATAAGAAAGTAATTATCTATCCTAACTTTACTTCAGCTAGTGGGCCGGTAGGACATGGGCCGGGACTTCCTGTCCCTGAGCCATCTCAGTCTATTGATGACGTTTTACAGTCCAGTCCCGAATTTAATGAAAGTCGACCGGATGATGATGAGTTTCAATGTTCTCTAGAAAATTTAAAACCACAGTTGTTTACACAAACTGAGTTGTGTAAATGATTTAGTGGGAGATTTGGGTTTGATTAAGGAAAAAGCAGAATTGCTTGGTTCTAGGCTGAAAGGAAAACATTTATTGGAATCTGCAACATCTATTTACCATTATAGAACAACAGTTTGCTCAGTTTTTCAAGCAGGAAGAGGATTTGGTTTACTGCCATGATGTTGGTAGTCTAATGAACGAATTTGGCATTGAGCACAAGAAGGAAGATTGGAGGCTTTTTATAGACTCATCAAAAACTAGTTTAAAAGATGTTCTGTTACACAACGGAAATACTTACTGCCTGTTGCTCATTCAGTCCATATGAAAGAAACTTACGAAAATCTTAATATGATTTTACAGAAAATTAACTATCCAGCTCACGATTGGATGCTATGTGGAGATTTAAAAGTTCTCTCTATGATCTCTGGTCAACAAAAGGAATTTACAAAGTTTCCACGTTTTATATGTGACAGCAGAGCAAGGGATCAACATTGGTCCAAAAAACAATGGCCCGTAAGAAAAACTTTAACACCTGAGAAGAACATTTTTCATAAAACTTTAGTAGACCCAAAAAAGATTCTTCTACCACCACTACACATCAACTTAGGCCTAATGAAACAATTTGTGAAAGCCTTGCCTAAAGATGGTGAATGTTTTAAATATTTGTGTAAAAGATTTCCTCATTTATCAGAAGCCAAACTGAAAGAAGGGATTTTCGTTGGGCTTGCTATTCGTAAAATGATGTTCGATTCCAACTTTGAAGCAAGGATGATTACAAAGGAAAGGTTTGGATATCATTTAAAGAAGTTGTGACTAAGTTTCTGGGCAATGTGAAAGACTCTAACTATGAACTTATCGTAGCTAATATGATAGACAAGTTCAAAAATCTTGTGGGTTGTCTGATGAGCTTTAAAGTCCACTTCTTGCATAACCATCTTGACTTTTTTTCTAAAAACTTAGGCGATGTGAGTGAAGATGAGGGGGAACGGTTCCATCAGGACATAAAGGAGATAGAGAAACGATACCAGGGATGGTGGAATATCAATATGATGAGTGATTACTGTTGGTCACTTCATAGAAAACAACAAAATACATCACATCGGAGAAAAAGCTATACAAGAAACTTCACATAGAAAAGGGAAAGGAAATACAAAAAAAAAAATAAGCACCTAAATATTCGCATTGAAGTGAAATATGTTATCGTGAGTAGAAATTGAGCCTAATCAAATGTACGGGAATGTATCTTGGCACAATGCCTAATCAAAATAAAAGTCAGGACGATGATTGACAATCATCGCTTTTGAAGCTAACATAGTTTAGTAAATAAAAGTGTTTAAGTTTTCATATCTCTGAAATTTAATCGATGTCATGTTATGAGAGAACTGTGGGTGATACAAAAAAAATAATACCAGATACGGTTTTAGCTCTCAAAAATACACAACACTTAGATGTATTGGTTTAAAAAGTTTTTACAAATATTTTTTTGTTGGCCTGTGTTATTAAAGGTAATGTACTCGTGATATTTTTTGTTCAAGGTACACTCTGTGGAGAATATTCCAGAATTTTTTCAAAAATATTTGATCACTACTTTTCGAGGTAAAGGGGGGGGCAGCGATTTTTCGCAATTTTTTTAAAAATAATACTAAGAAAAGTGTGCGCAAGTATTACATTATATATATTTTTGAACTCCATTCTTACAAGCTTTCATTTGACACCCTACTCGATGACCTGTTAAAATTTTTTTTTCACTTCCGATTTCACCCCTTAAAACTAACCCCTTAAGTCAAAATTTTACTTTCAAAACTACACGGCTCTAATGAGGCTATCAAATCCTATATTAGTGTCTAATTTCAACTGTCTATGTTAAATAGTTTTGGAGAACATTGGGTGTGACAGACGGACAGACAGACAGACAGACAGACGGCAAGACATCGAAGTGATCCTATAAGTGTTCCGTACAGAACACTAAAAATCAATAGTTGTATCAATACAAAATGCGTGCGAATTTTAAGAATAAAATTCACCTAACTTTTTGGCTGTAGAGATAATTAAGAGGAGGCTTGATGCCGATATTAATAAAACTACTCTATACAATTTTAACAACAATATTCTATATATGTATGTACGTCCATTTAAATAAAACCTAATAGTAAAAACGAATTGTACTTGAACCAAAAAATGGGATTGTCTAGAAGACGAAGTCCAATTTGGGTAATAATTAATTTGATTCGAGACTTTTGTGAGGTGTTAAATATATTTAAGACCAATATCACGCTAAAACATAACCTTAGAACCTCATAAGGGAAAACCAAGGACATATTTTGCTACGCTTTGCTTAATAAGTGTATTTATTATCAAAAATTATTTGTTATGTTAAATCGTTATAAGAAGCTGTCAAGGTTCAGACATAATCGTTTCGTTAGAATTAAGGAATAATAGAATTTAGTTGTATTATGATGCATTTATCGGCATGTCTAAAAAAAGCGTTAATAAAAAATTAATTGAACTAATATACGGGGGGTTATACGTTTTATACTGTTCTTTAAAATGAGGCATTTTTTAACAAGTCTAAAAGTGAAATAATCAAGGAGATATTGCATTTTCCTATTGATGTATCCAGCCAGCCGGTTAAGCCACAATTACTGTTTTGACTAAATAGAATACTTTTTATCTTCAGCTGCAGAGTCGTCTAGAATAAGGGACACTTAATCCTGGCCCTCATCAGGGAAACACAAAATTAATCAATAGCTGCCTCAAACCAGTCTGCCGCCACTTTGCGAGTTCTATATTATCATAGAAACTCCACGACTTAAGTTCCTCTAAAAAACGCCCACATATTATAACAAAGACAGGTTTAGAGGTCTGCTAGATCACAAATAGGTTAAAAATTTTAATTGTCATTGAAATCAAACTGTGGGTAACGTTAATACCTGCCCAAGATAGTTTAAATTTCTTTCAATTTCCGCTGTTTGATTCTCACCCGTCATCTCAAATACTTATCCCAGATATACGTAATTTTCCGTTTTTTCTATGACTTTATCGGCTACTACTACATCTTCTCGAATGTTCTTGTCGTTCATGCAAACTTTGGTCTTGTTTATGGTTATTTCTAAACCAATTTTTCCGGATTTTTTCTAGAGTTGGTTCAATCGCTGCGCTTCTATCAAGATACCTTTCTTCTCCCAATATAAGTTCTTAAAGGCGTTCTCTAGAGCGATTAAGAATAATTATATAAATTATATATATATATATATATATATATATATATATATATATATATATATATATATATATATATATATGTATATATATATGTATATATATGCGATATATAGATATATATATATATATATATATATATATATATATATATATATAATATATATATATATATATATATATGTATATATATATATATATATATATATAAATATATATATATATATATATATATATATATATATATATATATATATATATATATATATATATATATATATATATATATATATATATATATATATATATATATATATATATATATATATATTATATATATATATATATATATATATATATATATATATATATATATATATATATATATATATATATATATATATATATATATATATATATATATATATATATATATATATATATATATATATATATATATATATATATATATATATATATATAATGTTCTTCTTCTTCGGGTACCAAGACTATTCCACGATCGTTAGTTATCATGTTGGCTACCATGTTGATCATGATTGCTTTATTAACAGCCGCTCAGAAGAGTTGAACCGTAGACTTTCCGTACCACTTCCTCAAATTTTGCAACCACGTTCTTCTCCTTCTTCCTGGACCACGTCTGCCTGGAATCTTTCCCTCTATAATCAGATGCAAGTTATCATATTTTTCTGGATGTCTCATAATGTGGCCAAAATATTCTAATTTGCATCGCTTGATGGTTGTGACAACCTGCAAATCCTTGTCCATGTGAGGGAGAATGCTGTTATTGCGTCTGTCCATTCAACTGATTTTCATCAGTCGTTGATACACCCACATCTCGAACGCCTCCTGACGTTTAAGCATTGGTTCAGTTAGCGTCCACGCTTTCATGTCGCACAAAAGAACCGGAAGGACATAGCAACCTACCATTTTCATCCATAGTTTCAATGATATATCATGGCTAGTTAAGATTTTATTGTTCTTCATAAATGCGGCTCGGGCCTTCTCTATTCGAATTTTGACTTCCACAGTCGGGTCCCAGTGGTCGTTGATATTGTTCCCACGATACATCAATTTATAAACTCTCTCTATTTTTGTGACACGTAATATCATCTTCAATATTAAATTCTTTGCCTATAATCATATATTTTGTTTTATTTGCATTAAACCAAACTGTGTACATATATTTAACTGTGTAAATATATATATATATATATATATATATATATATATATATATATATATATATATATATATATATATATATATATATATATATATATATATATATATATATATATATATATATATATATATATATATATATATATATATATATATATATATATATATATATGTACATATATCCATAATCTATAAATCTATAATATATATAAAAATACAACGTCTCTCTGTCTGTCTGTTAGTGCACTCATCACTCGAGAACCACTTATCTGATTTACATGCTTTTCTTTTTAAACATTATATGTTCTCTGGATAGGTTATAAGATATATTTTACTATGTTAAGTAACATAAGGAACAAGCAGTGACGATAATATTGAATCAAGTCCGAAAAAAGTTTGCCGCTAACGCGTTCTTTTACAATACACTGCCTAAACCATTAAATACGGAACAATATCATGTAGCAAAGAATATATTTATATAAAATGCCCTGTCTGTCTGTTAGTGCGCTTATGACTTGAGAACTACTTATCCGATTTATACGGTTTTTTTTTAATTTACGGATTTGTTCTCTGGCCAGGTTATCTATAATCTTCTATAATATATATAAAATTCAACGTCTGTCTGTCCATCTATTTGTCCGTTAGTGCACTTATCACTCGAGAACCACTTATCCGATTTACGTATTTTTTTATTTTTTTTTAATTCATGCATTTATTCTCTGGCCAGGTGATCTATAATCTTCTACAATATATATAAAATACGTCTCTCTGTCTATCTGCCTGTCTGTTTTCTGTTTGTGTGTGCTTATCTCTCGAGAGCCACTTATCCGATTTACGTGTTTTTGTTTAATTCATACATTTGTTCTCTATGCAACGTTTCTCTCTCTCTGTTTGTCAGTCTGTCCGTTATTGTGCTTATCAGTTGAGAAACACTTATCTGATTTACGTGTTTTTTTTTTTCAAACGTACATATGTTCCCTGGTTAGGTTATAGGATATATTTTTATTATGTTAGGTAATATAACGAATAAGCAGTGACGATAATAGTGAATCAAGTCGGAAAAAAGTTTGCCGCTAGCGTACTCGCTTGCAATACGCCGCCTAAACTGTTAAATATGGAACAATATCATGTAACAGAGAATACAATATATGTATAAAATGCAACGTCTCTCTGTCTGTCTGTTATGTTATTGCGCTTATCACTCGAGAACTACTTATCCGATTTACGTATTTTTTTTTAATTCATGCCTATGTTCTCTGGCCAGGTTATATAATATAATAATAATCTATATAATATATATAAAACGCAAAGTCTCTCTGCCTGTCTCTTTGTCTGTCTGTCCGTTAGTGTGCTTATCATTCAAGAACTACTTATCCGATTTACGTGTTTTTTTTCTTAACTTAATATTTATCAAAAAAAATTTATAATATATATAAAAACGCAACACCTCTCTATCTGTCTGTCTATCTATCCGTTAGTGCGCTTAGCATTCAAGAACTACATATCCGATTTACGTGTTTTTTTATAAAATACATATGTTCTCTGGCCAGGTTATAGGATATATATTATTACATTAGGTAACATAAGGAATAAGCAGTGACGATAATAATAGTGAATCAAGTCAACGCGAGTATATATGTATATATATATATATATATATATATATATATATATATATATATATATATATATATATATATATATATATATGTATATATATATATATATATATATATATATATATATATATATATATGTATATATATATATATATATATATATATATATATATATATATATATATATATATATATATATATATATATATATATATATATATATATATATATATATATATATATATACCTGGTGACACAGTCAACATGTAACTCCCTGTAATTTGTTAATTTTGAAAATTACATATTTAGATACCAGAATGGGATATTATTAGGCTTTTTTATCACTTAAGAAATATTTTTAACGACTTTCGGTTTGATTGGAAGGGACTACAACTTTCTAATTTTTAATGGAACCCTGTATATTTTTTTATCACTTTCAATTCGCTTTGAAATTCTCTTTCTAACGATATCACAAGTTGACATTTGTTTAACAGGTAACCGGCAAAAACTGATTTAAGCTCTTAGACTTAGGCGGCCATGGCGGATGTACTAGCAATTGTTTTTGTTCGTTTTACTCACTTTGGAAAGAATTTAAGACTATTTATTTACCGTGCCATTTTCGCGAGTCTAAGTAGCTCCTACAAAATGGTATGCTTTACATTCAGTTACAGAATTTTCTCCTTAAATAATGATCAATATCACCGAAATTAAGACAGGAATATATATTTTTTATTCAACCTAGTTACACATTACAGGTTTTTTACCAACATACATCTAACAGAACTATCTAAGGCCAAATTTATTATTATTTTCAGAAAATAAGACACCTATTTATTAAATAAATATTTAAATGCAAATAATGTCATACATGTTCACGATTCATGTTCATACATGTTCCTTATCGGGATATCTTGCAATGTACAACTCGGCGGCTTGTCGGCCATTCTTTCTGCACTCTCCATAAATTAATAACATGTTTACTTTTTCATCCGTTGAATACATTTTTGTTAACGAAAAATTATTTTTGACGTAAAGTAAACAATAATAATGGCCTTTTGGTAACATGCAGCAACCCTGACTTTCGGTTCGTCTGTTTTATCACAGCATATTAAGTCCATAATGGAACTTGTTGACATCACATTATCGCATAATAAAATGGTTTATTTTCTGAAAAGAATATTAAATTCAATTGGCATTAGATAGTTCTGTTAGATGTATGTTGGCAAAAAACCTGTACTGTGTAACTAGGTTAAATAAAAAATATGTATTCCTATCTTAATTTCGGTGATATTGAGCATTCTTTAAAGAGAAAATTCTGTAACTGAATCTAAAGCATAAAATTTTGTAGGAGCCACTTAGACTCGTAAAAATGGCACAATAAATGAATAGCCTTAAATTCTTTCCAAAGTCAGATAAAACGAACAAAAACAATTGTTAGTATATCCGCCATGGCCGCCTAAGTCAGTTTTTGCCGGTCACTTGTCAAACAAATGTGAAATTCTGATACATCGTTGGAAAGAGAATTTCAAAGCGAATTGAAATTGATAAAAAAAATATATAGGGTTCCATTCAAAATAAGAAAGTTGCAGCCACTTCCAATCAAACCGGAAGTAGTTAAAAGTATTTCTTAAGTAATAAAAAAGCCTTACAATGTCCCATTCTGGTATCTAAAAATGCAAATATGTAACTTTCAAAATTAAAAAATTACAGGGAGTTACATGTTGGCTGTGTCACCCGGTGTTAAAGTAGTAAATCTCTAGTGATTTGTATGTATATATATATATATATATATATATATATATATATATATATATATATATATGTACATATATATGTACATATATATATATATATATATATATATATATATATATATATATATATATATATATATATATATACATACAAATCAATAGAGATTTACTACTTTAACAGACCAGCATTCATAGAACACACGGTTTTTATAATTTATTACCGTAGCGAAAACATCTACTTGCAAGTACTATATAACTTGCAACTCATTAAATTTATTGATTTATTTACAATTCAATACAGAATTAAACAATTCCTGACACAAAACTATTTTTGTTCACTAAAAAAATATATCGAGATTCCATCCGTGATTTACCATCCTTGTGATTTTTTCTTGGTTTATAGCATTGTTTTTATATATAGGGTGACCCAAAAGGTATGGTCAAAAATAAAGGATCTAGTAGATTGGACCAAAATAAGGTCAGAAGTTTCTATAAAAATATCTCCTATTTCCCCCCGTTAGGGAGCTACAGCCACCCAAATGGGAGGCCTGAAGATGGGTTTTCATTAAATATTTCAGAAACTGTTAAAGATAAAAACATGAAATTCGGGTTCTAAAGTAAAGTTTATGTGCACGGAATTTTACCTTATAATCGTCGATAATTCAACCTGTGCATCAAAAGTAGGGCAGGGCTTGGTAAAAATGGACTTAACTTTTTTTACAATAACTTTTATTGCATTTTCGTGTCGGATTAGGGAAGCCTGAGATCTTTGGTGAAAAAAAAGGTACTCTTAGTTTGACACGATTAGACGCACCAATTTCTAGTTAAAATCGATAAAGAATTTCCATGTCAGAAAAAGAGCCCATTACCTAATATCATTACGGTTATTAGCAATACTTCGAAATATCCAGATATTTTTAAATGACCATACAACTAAATAATAATTAGAGAAAACATAATCATCAAACAAAGCAAAAAACTTATTTTTATTTATCAAATCAAGAAAACAATCACAAAACACTGCTAGAAAAATCGGAAATATTAATTTAAAGGAAAAATAAAATCCATGCGTAATTTCAACTAGGGAATATGTTCAATGTGGGCACCTTGTACAGTTATGCATTTCCTTAAGTTAGTGAAGAAAGCCCTTTGAACTCTAAATAACATGCTGGGATTATTCTTTATTTCAGCATAGTGAAAGAAAATTCTTTCTAACAGCTCTTCTCTAGTTTGTACAGAAGTCCTAATGAACAAGATATTTAAGGTGGCCCCATAAAAAGAAATCTAAGGGATTTAGATTTGGTAATCGGGATGGCCACGGGAATGGCCCACCCCGACCTATCCAATGATTAGGAAACTGATTATCTAAATATCCCCTAGCAATATTGCTGAAATGTGGTGGTGCACTGTCGTGCATTAACCATATATTGTTGCGAATATGTAACGGAACTTCTTCGAATAAATTATTTAAATCATGTCAAAGAAATTGCAAATATTTCTCACCATTTAGCCGCCCGTCAATGACATATGGTCCAGTCAAATAATTTCCGATAATTCCCGTCCAGACTTTTATCAAAAATTTATGTTGGGTTTTAGTCTGAATTATCGCATGTGGGTTATCTTCATCCCATCAGTGAAAATTATAGGAGTTAATTACCCCCCAATTCACCAGTAAAAAACACTCGTTGCTTTTGTAGAAACCAATTAGCGAATTCCACTCGTGCAGTATAATCATCGGGTGACATAGAATGAACTTTTTGGAAATGGTAGGGATGGAGTAATGGCTCTTGAAGTATCCTATGCACCAATGATTTGCAAGTATGAAGTAGTAATGCCAATTTCCTTACACTATTAGTTGGATCGTTTGTTATTAGGTCCAAAATATTTTCTTCCATTTCAATGGTACGAACAGTTCTTGGACGACCTACTCCTCCAGGTTTTGGTATAAGACTACCTAAAAGATATCCAGTAATAAGCACACAATTTGAAAGAGAAAGACACCATAAACCTGATTCCCGCAGATTGCGATCAACTCATTTAATAGTTTTGCGATCAGGCAAGTATCGATCAGGAAATCTTTCTGGGTAAAGGCGAGCCGCTTCACTAGCGTTATCAGAAACTAAGTCATACATTAAATGCATATCCGCATACTCGACAAAAGTAAAATTTGGCATAATGAAATCGACCTTTCAGATCTGACTTGATTAATTATCATTGTACCTGGCAGAAGCCAGGTAATAGGCTCTTTTCCTGACATTGAAATTCTTTATCGATTTTAACTCGGAATTGGTGCGTCTAATCGTGTTAAACTAAGAGTACCTTTTTATCGCCAAAGATCTCAAGCTTCCTTAATCCGAAAATGCAATAAAAGTTATTATAAAAAAGTTAAGTCCATTTTTACCACGCCCTCCCCTACTTTTGACGCACAGGTTGAATTATCTACTATTATAAGGTAAAATTCCGATTCAGCACATCAACTTTACTTTAGAACCTGAATTTCATGTTTTTATCTTTAACAGTTTCTGAAATATTCAATGAAAACCCATCTTCAGGCTGTAGCTCCCTAACAGGGACACCCTGTACATAAAGGATTGTAGAAAAAGTATTGAGCCTTTTAAAGTCAAAATTGAGACAATTGTTTTTTATATTTTGAAAGAACTTTATGATTTATTGACTTGCAGCAATTGCAATTGTATCCCTGTCAAAAAAAAATTGTATTTTATTATGCGACCTGACAAAGTAACGGGAAAATTAAAATAAACTAGAAATAAGGGTGAAGTTCTTTATTAACATAAAATGATATTAAAAACTGTAAGATACACACAAACTTATGTAAGACTTATCTGTTTCTTTAACACATGGCGCTAACCGAAATTGAATACAATTTTTGAACAGTACATTCTACAATAAAATAAAAAATTAACTTCAATAATAAGATAAAAATATGGACTATTAATCTTAATTGGATGGACTTTGGAAATATGCCTGTTAATGTTCAATCCCACCATTTGTATGGCATAGCTAACTACGTATAGCCTAGCTAATAATTTACATTAAGAATTTATGTATTTGCGCAATTTTCGGAAGATCTTGCAATTGAAAACAACCCTCGTGATTTTTAAAGTCGTTACCGGCAATTTAAATCTTAGTAACACAATTTTGCCTAACGTGAAAGAATCTTTTCTGCGTCTGTTATGATATATAAGTATTACGACGATCTACTAAATTTGGTACAGCAATTTAACAATATCGTGGCGTTATTTATTTTTTTTTAAACAAATTTCTTATCCTGCTATTTATATGCAGTTTTTCTTAGTCTTATCGGAAAGTTGTTTCCAAGATAATTATTTTAGAAGGAATTAAAAGATGAAACCCAAAATTATTACTTTCTCCCGTAAAAAAATTTTTGAACCATTGTTCATTGAGGATATAAAAATTTTATGTAAATCTTTCCAAAGTAAAAGAAAAGTTTAAAATTTGGCTCACATCACTTGTGAGGTTTATAGCCTACTCAGGTTAAAACTATAAATCATAATTTTTTGTTAAAAACTAAAAATTTTACGGGAATTTTAAAAATTTTCTTTGGACCCCTTGGTAAGTCATAGTTGTTAACGAAAATATAGGATTTATGGCTTTAACCTTAGTAGATTATAAGCCCTACAAATTGATGAGAGTGAAATTTTGAGTTTTTCTTATGCTTAGAATATATTCTAAAAGAATATAATTTTTATATCCTCTTAATTGGAATATTTACTCAAAATTAATTATTATGTAAGTACCTACTTACACTTGTTGTCGTAATTTTCTTCAGCTCTTTGGTTTGGTAGATTATCTAATTCTTTTTATGACGTTTCAAAGTCTGAGTCAGATGGAAAGTACGTGTCCCGCGTGCATCATGGGCAACTTTATCAAATCGCTCAGGCGTTCTTTACTTAAAGATTTGCAAATAATGTTTTTTTTTTCTCATTTTCATTTTTATCAACCGTTTATTAAAATGATATATCTTAAAATACTTAATTTACGTGTGGCCAGAGTGCTATATCCTTGATTTTTTGAAGCGCCCCATTTTAAACTATAATCTACAAATAGCCCTCGGCACTATAAGGTTCTATGCTTTATAAAAGGAAAAACGGATTCAAAACTCTTAGGTGATACCTGTAAGACAATGGTGAACGTTGCAAAAATAAAATATCTGGACCATTAAATATTAATTATTAAGAAATCAACAACTTACCTTCTTGTAGATGTAAATGTGTGTTTACGTATAATTATTTATACGTATATATGTAAGTAATGTAATATGTAAATATGACCTTAGTGAAAAATCGTTAGATTTCGAGATATTAACACCCTGACCTGCGCGAAAAAAAAAATATTTTTGCAACTATCATTTGTAAAAACATTTGAATTAGCTATGTTTGACTATTCATGCTCTAAAAAAATGTGCTAAGCTAACTTGGCAAATTATTAAGAAAATACAAAAAAAAGATTTTTTACCAAAGTATATAACTTTGTACATATTCTGGTGAGTTATGATATATATATATATATATATATATATATATATATATATATATATATATATATATATATATATATATATATATATATATATATATATATAACTTTACCTTGTAAATTCAGAATTTTTAAATTTTTCTCGATAATAAATATCTATATTAAATTTATTGGAAAATTAAAATATTTTTTCTCATGGTTTTCCATATACTTTGACATACATTTTTTACAGTGTGCTAGGATTATTGCTGTTTTCTATATCGAAAATGATCTCTTCAAAGAAATTCTTATAGTTCATTTGCGCTAAAAATTTTTTAATGTTATTTATTGTTTATTAATATCTATAAAGCTCGCCCTTGCATATTGTCCATATGGGCATCGACCACGCAACAGATACCTACTACGTAACCAGACAACCATTAAGTGTGAAGTTACTACTTTTAACAATGACATCATGTTATTCTATATCATTCATAAGTAATAAGTAAGCAATAATATTGTTATTACATATGTTTGATCTCCACAGCGCAATTGACATCTTTAAAACAATGTTTATTCATAGATAAACCCACATTTTTTACCGTTTATGGCAAGTTTAAGGTGTATTTGCAACATCCGGGTCATCCCGATAAAAATTTAACTTGCTGATAGATATGAAAAAAATGTATCGATATTTTTTTAATTTTGTGTTCTTCTATCGACGATGAAGCATATTTTATGTTACTTATTAACATTCATATAATAATACTTATTAAAACAACTAAGCCAAAATTCCCGAAACCTATACGTGTGCTCTATTAGTTCGATACAGTCAGTATCTTTATTATAGCTAATAAAATATGTTAAATACATTGTACAAAATATTTATGTTAAAAAGTAAATTGATAAGTGATAGAAACCTTTTTGTATATTCAACTACTTTGAAAAATTTTGACATCTAAATGTGAACTAACACTATTTTAGGCGAGCGATAAAATTATTAAACACTGCTCCGCACGTTGCTTCCGTAATCACTGCCATTTTTTGCTGGATATTTTCTTTTAATTATTCCAAGGAGTAAGTATTCTTACCATAAACTTTAGAGTTGAGATATCTCCCTATGCAAAACTCCATCATTTTGGAAATTAATTTTTTCACAAAAATTTCTCGAATTAGTGGCAAATAATTGTTTGAAGTGTGTAATGTTGCCTCATCCTTCTAAAACCAAGTTCCATAACATGATATCATTATCAAAAATAACCACCCATTTGTTAATGCCAATTTATTTGCATTTGAGTCAATATCAACTAAAGATTAGCATAAGAAAATGATATCCGATACATTTGAAGAATATTTTTTTCAGATAAAATTTTTTATTATTATAATGTATAACAGCGATCTTGCGATACTAACAAGGAAACTTCCCGCGCAGATCTTAGAGAAAAGGTAATATAATAACTTTGTTGGTTAAAAAGATATATTCTTTACAAACATCATGATACAAAAATAACTTTAAAATAGTTGAAAAATAGAATTAAATATCATCGAGCAATCACAAGAAAGTCCGTATATTTATGAAATGTTCATAAAATTTAATAACTAAAGAAAACTGGCAATATCCTGTGATTCATGTAGGACAACAAGAATGTGGGATTGAGTTGACAAAACTACGTAGGTTTCTCAAAGCATAATACTTAGAAGACAATTTTTTTTTTTGTATAAGATTTGAATATTTTTTCCAATTCAATAATTGTCCTAGGGATAATGGTAATTTTTTCAGCATTAATGTCCTTTCATTACGATGGTTATACATGCTATAGTTTAGAACAGTTGAAGAGAAATGTACAGCTCTGGCAACATTTAGATCTAAACAATTCTACTGACTATAATTCCGCTGATTTACTACACAGTGTAAAAGATGCGACGTACTATCAGTACATAGCAGTTAGTTGCTGCAACTAATCGCGTCGAATTGCATTAATGTCCATGCTGAAGTATTATTACACTTGTTATTATTTTTTTTGGTAATATCAATAAGAAACTTTAATATTAAAGAACTTTTTTTAAAAAAATCACATTTTTAAAATGTACGAATGTTTATTATGCTGGTTTATGACATAAAAAAACAGTCATGTAAATATTATTTATATCTGAATTTGCTGCCTGATGTCGATAATATTGATCCATTCTATAATCTTCTTGCGTCTTTGTGATTACATCTAGTTGATCTGCTTTGAAATCTAAATAACAATGAGTCATATTACTGTTGTAAAAAAGACAAGAGTCAAGGTTAGAGGCATGTTCTTTTTGGTAGTAAATCTCTATAAGTGCATTCACGTTTTTATTAATAAATTGTGCAGTATCCATAAAAAATATGCTAGCTACCAAGAATCTTAAACTATTACATTGAAGTTAGATGAAGAAATACGTTAAGACTTATCGCATAAAGATATTAGAAAGTTTTGTATCTCATTAAAACTACCGGAGGTTCAAGAATAAATGACAACTCGGCCATTCCGGTTATTAATCACTAAACTAGTACTTGTCATGTTTCGCTCTATTATAGGATGGTTCATTCATAAGTTGCTAAGTCTGGTAAATTTCAAAGAAATGACGAGAAATTTTGTTAAGTAGCATAACTCTTGGTAAGTGTGATTCTTGTAACGGTTATGTTCAAAGTTTGAAATAGATGCAATGCTCAATGGTTTATTGGCGAGTGTCGTAAGTAATTAGGGTTACACATATCTCAAAAATGGATAAAGCCGAGTATCGTGCAGTGATAAAACATTTTTATTTAAAAAAGTTTACTACGGCCCAGATAGAAACTGAACTGAAGGAAGGTCATGGGAACTCTGTTCAGCACCCAAGACCATTTATTACTGGAGTAGCCGTGCCCGCGGCTCCGCTCGCGTGGTCTTGATTCACTATTATCATCACTGCATATTTCTTATGTTACCTTACGTAATAAAATACATCCTATAACTTGGCCAGAGAACATATGTATTTTATAAAAAGACACGTAAATCGGATAAGTGGTTCTGGAGTGCTACACGCACTAACGGACAGACAGACAGACGTTGCGTTTTTATATATTATAGATTTGTTTTGATAAATATTAAGTTAAGAATTGAAAAAAACACGTAAATCGGATAAGTGGTTCTCGAGTGATAAGCGCACTAACGGCCAGACAGATAGACAGAGAGACGTTGCATTTTTATATATATTGTATTCTTGGTTACATGATATTGTTCCATATTTAACAGTTTAGGCAGCGTATTGCAAGAGAGTGCGCTAGCGGCAAACTTTTTTCCAACTTGATTCGCTATTATCGTCACTGCTTATTTCTTATATTACCTAACGTAATAAAATACATCGTATAACCTGGCCAGAGAACATATGTATGAATCTAAAAAAAAAACGTAAATCGGATAAGTTGTTCTCGACTGATAAGCGCACTAACGGACAGATAGACAGACAGGCGGAGAGACGTTGCATTTTATATATATTATAGATTATAGATTAATATTATTATACTCACGTAACCTGCAAAGAGAACATATGTATGGATTAAAAAAAAAAACACGTAAATCGGATAAGTAGTTCTCGAGTGATAAGCGCACTAACGGACAGACAGACAGATAGACAGAGAGACGTTGCATTTTATAGATATTATAGAAGATTATAGATAACCTGGCCAGAGAACAAATGTGTGAATTAAAAAAAAAACATGTAAATCGGATAAGTGGTTCTCAATTCATAAGCGCACTAACGGACAGACAGACAGACAGAGAGACGTGGCATATTATATATATTATATTCTTTGCTATATGATATTGTTCCATATTTAATGGTTTAGGTTTAGGCAGTGTATTGCAAGAGAACGTGCTAGCGGCAAACTTTTTTCCGAATTCATTCACTATTATCGTCACTGCTCATTCCTTATGCCACCTATCGTAATAAAATATAGCCTATAACCTGGCCAGAGAACATATGTATGTTTAAAAAAAAAAAAGTACGTAAATCGGATAAGTGTTCTCCAGTGATAAGCGCACTAACGGACACAGAGAGACATTGCATTTTATATATATTATAGATAAACTAGCCGGGCCCGCGGCTCCGTTAGCGTGGACTTGATTCACTACTATCGTCACTGCTTATTCCTTATGTTACCCAACGTAATAAAATATCTCCCATTATTTCTCCTTATCTCCCAATATTTCTCCTTATTTCCCATTATCTCTACATAATTTCCATTATCTAGGCTTATCTCCGCTCATCTCCCATTATTTCTCCTTATCTCCCATTATTTCTCCTTATCTCCCATTATCTCACCTTATTTCCCATTATCTAGGCTTATCTCGACTTATCTCCCATTATTTCTCCTTATCTCCCATTATTTCTCCTTATCTCCCATTATCTCACCATAACTCCCGTTATCTAGACTTATCTCTGCTTATCTCCCATTATCTCACCTTATCTCCCATTATTTATACTTATCTCCCATTATCTCACCTTATCTCCCATTATCGAGGCTTATCTCGACTTATCTCCCATTATTTCTCCTTATCTCCCATTATGTCACCTTATCTCCCATTATCTAGGCTTATATTAAATTATATAGAACATATGTATAAATTTATAAAAACACGTAAATCGGATAAGTGGTTCTCGAGTGATAAGCGCACTAACGGACAGACAGAGAGACGTTGCATTTTATATATATATATATATATATATATATATATATATATATATATATATATATATTGTATTCTTTGCTACATGATATTGTTCCATATTTAATGCTTTAGGGAGTGTATTGCAAGAGAACGCGCTAGCGGCAAACTTTTCTCCGACTTAATTCACTATTATCGTCATTGCTTATTCCTTATGTCACCTAATAAAATATATCATATAACCTGGCCAGAGAACATACTTATGGTTAAAGAAAAACACGTAAATCGGAAAAGTAGTTCTCCAGTGATAAGCACACTAACGGACGGACAGACAGACAGACAGACAGACAGACGGACAGAGAGATATTGCATTTTATATGTATTATAGATATTCTCTGCTACATAATATTGTTCCATATTTAATGGTTTGGACTGTGTATTGCAAGAGAACGCGCTAGCGGCAAACTTTGTCCGACTCCATTTACTATTATTGTCACTGCTCATTCCTTATGCTACCTATTTTTTTTAAAAAAAAGTACGAAAATCGTATAAGTGGTTCTCCAGTGATAAGCGCACTAACGGACAGACAGACAGAATACGTTGCATTTTATATATATATTATAAATGTAATAAAATATATACCTATAACCTGGTCAGAGAACATATGTATGAATTTAAAAAATCACGTAAATCGGATAAGTGGTTCTCGAGGGATAAGCGTATTAACGGACAGACAGACAAACATTGCATTTTATATATATTATAGATACAGATTATTATTATTATTATATAACCTGGCCAAAGAATATATGCATGAATTTTAAAAAAGGCAGGTAAATCGGATAAGTGGTTCCCGCGTGATAAACGCACTAATGGACAGACAGACAGAGAGACATTGCATTTTATATATATTATAGATTATACATTACAGATATTCTTTGCTACATAATATTGTTCCATATTTAATGGTTTAGGCTGTGTATTGCAAAGGCACGCGCTAGCGGCGAACTTATTTCCGACATCATTCACTATTTTACGTCACTGCTCATTCCTTATGCTACCTATCGTAATAAAATATAGCCTATAACCTGGTCAGAGAACATATGTATGTTTTAAAAAAAAAAGTACGTAAATCGGATAAGTGGTTTTTCAGTGATAGGCGCACTAACGGACAGACAGACAGACAGACAGACAGACGCCCGATTCTTCAGAAAAAATGGTCGATAAAATTGATGTATGTATCGTGATGGAAGATCGTCACATTATGCTTTTTAAGATTGCTGAGATGATAGGCATCTCATATGAATGGGTACAAAATAATCTGCTTGAAGTCCTAAAAATGAAAAAACTGAGTACGCATTTGTTGACTCCAAACCAAGAAGGAGATTTCAAAGTCGTGTTTGGAAAAATTATTGTGACTGTAGTCGAAACGTAGATCCATCATTATACCGCGGAGACAAAATGGCACGCAAAATAGTGGGTTGATGAAGGTAAAAATGCACCGAAAAAAGCGAAAACATCGCGGGAAAAGTGATAGCAATTGTTTTATGGAACTCACAGAGTATCATCATAATTGACTATTTGGAAATGGGTAAAAGAGTGACTGACTCTTAATTACGCAACGTTATTGGATGGTTTGTATCGTGGGTTGAAGCAGAAGCGACCAAGATTAGAAATTTTCGTCGAACGAAGAAGTTATCTGTGCCGGAAATGAGTATTAGGCACGCTTTGAAACAATTATTTTTTCTGAGACAATATAAAAATTGGACATTCACAAAACCAGATCTATTGAGCTCAATGGATTATTAAGTTGAGAAATAAATTTTTGTTTTTGCCAAAAAATGTTATTTATCTCGTCCGCTAGCCTAGGTGAAGATGATAGTCCTCGACGTTTGCAACCCAATCACAATGGAAGCAAAGATTTTAATAGCTGTTTTAGTATCCTATTTCTTTACTGTGGTGGCAGTACGAACATTTAGTTTCCCGGTCGTGGAATCTGTTTTGGATTAAAAGTTTTTACGGTTTTCTATCCGATGGCCGAGAGGTTTATGTATGGTTAATAATATCTTTTAAGATATGGCTGTTAAATTTTGCTATGCTATAGAAATCTTGTCTGTGTGTCTTTTTACTCTATACTATACTTGTATAGGTCTTTCGTATTTGAAACAGTTATTTTACACAAGTAACAATCAGTCAAACGCAGTTCTAATATTTCTATATCTTTCTTGTGGAAAGATTTATTTTTGCCTTCAAAATAGGCTTCAGTTTCGACGATAACGTCTTTTTTGGAGCGAAATTTCTTTCCCGCGAGCATTTTTTGAGGTCCGCGAATAAATAATAGTCGCTGGGGTCAAATCTGGAGAATACGGTGGATAAGGAAGCAATTTGAACTTCAATTCTAAAAATTTTGCCATCGTAACCATTGACTTGTGACATGGTGCATTGTCTTGATGAAAGAGCACTTTCTTCTTGTCCATTTGGGGCCGTTTCTTTGCGATTTCTGCCTCCAAATGCACCAATAACTTTATGTAATATCCGCTATTGATGGTTTTTCCCTTCTCAGCATAGCCGATGAAAATTATTCCTTTTGCATCGCAAAATACAGAGGCCAAAACCTTCAGAGCCGACTGTTGTGTCTTTGCTCGCTTCGGGCGGCTTTTCACCGGCTGCTGTCCACTCAGCTGACTGCCGATTTGATTCCGGTGTATAGTGGTGGATCTAGGTTTCATCTATTGTCACATATCGCATCAAAAAATCCTATTTATTGCTCTTAAACAAATCCAAACAGCGCTCAGAATCATCAGCACGTTATTGTTTTTGGTCCACTGTGAGCAAACGCGGTATCCATTTCGAACAGAGCTTTCTCATGCCTAAATGTTCATGCAAAATATAACCAACACGTTCTTTTGATATTTTAGGGTATCAGCTATCTCACGCAATTTCACTTTACGGTCATTCAGAACAGTTTGTGGATTTTTTTTATGATTTCCGGTTCACTTCATTTGAGCATACAGAACGTTCAGCATCATTTGTGACTATACGACCGCGTTTAAATTCAGCATACTAGTAAATAATGAGTGATTTTCCATGGGCAGCATCCCCGTAATACTTATCAAACCATTGCTTTACTTGAACGGTATTTTTTCCCATCAAAAAACAATGTTTAATCAACACACGAAATTCGATTTTTTCCATTGTTTTGAAAATATCAAAAGTAGCGTCACACTATAACTTGTAAACTAATCGTAGAAATTTCATGAAACTTTGACACGTATCATTTGAAGGTTAGTACTTCCTAAAAATCATGTGGATTTTTTGAAAAGGGCGACATCTATGTGTCAGACCAAAAACTTTTCAGCCTACGTGTTATGTGCTTTTGGTCTTCCGCTGTATATAGGAACACATAATAGTAATTATTTCCGTACTTGTACAAATTTATGGAAATATTTAGGTTTATATTTTAAAACTAGGTCTTAACACAGTTAAGTCAATATAAAAATCAGGAAAAAGTGCTAAATATTGCAAAATATTGGCGAAAGTATTTATTACCAATTAACATAAAAACCATATGTTCTCATTCCTTATTCATTTTAAAAGAGTTTAATAGGTTTAAAATAACTTAAATATGTTTGGCAAGAAAAACGAGTTGTTTTCCTTACTAGGAAATATTTTAGTAATAAATTACTATTCAGAAATTTTACACGTTCTTTATTGATATCGATGGCAGTTCAGAAATTGGCCGAGTAGTTTGTTTACAGTGAGCGTTAAAAAAAACAGTTTTGTGAACAAACGAAAATTTCACATGAAGGTTTTGGTTTTAATTGGATGATTTTTTACGATTTTACTAAAGGTCTAACTTAACAACAATGCCTCGAATTGCTTCGTTCAACCTTTGTTAATGAACCACCATCAGAAAAGAGTGTTTACAACTGGTCTACAAAATCTTGCCGTGGCTTCCGTCAGCGTTGAATATCGTGAAGGTCGACCAAAATCGACTGTTGTTCCAAAAAACAACGATGCTATGCGTAACATGTTTGAAGAGAATCAGCATTGTGACTTACCGTGAGATAGAGGCATCCTTAGGCATATCGAAGATCTCAGTACATTCGATTTTTCATGAACATTTAGCTGTGAAAAAGCTGTGTTTCGATGGATTCCGTATAATATGACTGAAACTCAAAAATAGGCTCGTGTCAATTGGTGTAAGGAAATGTTCAAAAAATTCGACCAAGGATATGCAAAATCCGTATCGCAACAGGAAACGAAAGTTGGATATATTCGGACGAGCCGGAAACTAAGCAACAATCAACTGCTTGAGTGTTCCAAGATGAACCGAATCCAACAAAAGTGGATTTTCGCGATTCACGAAACACTTCCCAGAAAATGATTGCTTGTTTCTTTGGTTTTACTGGACATGTTACAACCATTTAATGCTGAATGGTATAGAAGAATTTGTTTGCCAGAAGTCATCGATGAAATCAGGGAAAACAACCGAAAATGTAACATCATTCCTCATCATGACAATACCAGCTCTCACACAGCACGTCAAACAATTGACTATTTGACAGAGAAAAATATTAAATCAATGTCTCAATGCCCGTATTCACCTAATTTATCGCCCAACCTCAAGAAGCTGTTGAATTCTTCCAAAACCATGTTTTTGAGGTAACAACTTGAGAGTGAAGAAAATGCTCCCAGAATTGGTTCGAACGCATGCAGTAGTGTATAAATCTTAAAGGCGAATATTTTGAAAAAAAAAGTTATTTCTTTCATTGTTTTTGTAAAAACTTAAAACGTAGTCCTCGTAGTAAGAATCCCGTCGTGAATTAAGTTGAATGGCAAAGCATGTTCTATCAATACTTCAACTCTTACCTTCACTTCACTTTTTTCTTTTTCTCCGATTCGACATAAATTACTAATTATCAAGTAATCGTAAATGACTTAGAAAATTAATTTTAGAAATAATGTACTTGTATTATTATCTTGAAGTTGCTCCCTTTACTGCCAATTGTAGTTACCTCACTTCAATAATTTTGAAATATATTAAAATCATATTAATTGATTTACCACTGCTTGAAATATTTTTAAAATATGTATTATTTTTAGTTATAAAAGTAGTTAAGACAGCAACTATTTTAAAAATAACTGAATGTTTTTTATGAAAATAAACAGGACACCTACACAAGCTGTCGCAAGAGGGAGGAATAACGAAACTATGGAATTTACGTCGACAATTAGCGACAATTTTAAAAGGCAAAAATGTTAAAATGTTGCACACCTTGACAGCAAATTAGGAAATATAAAGAAAGAACTATTCATTAATGGAAATTAAAAATTCTGCTTGCATTGGCTTTTACTATCGCTATTTTCAACTTTTAAAGCTCTTCGCTAACAAGTAGCATAAAATTACTGGCATATAATATAGTATAATTTTTTTTATCTTTTGAATATAATATAATGCAACAATACCACAGCAAGAACATAACTTATATTTTACATAATGATTTAAAATGTAATTCAATCCTATGAACACGAGCTGTTTTATCACTTTCTGATCTTAACTGTCTTTATGCATAAGTTAATGCCAGCTGCTTGACATAAAACATACTGTTTGTTTTTATTTTTATATGTAAAATAATCACAATTAAATAAATTGCAAAAGAAATATAATTTAAATTTAATTAAAAGTTTAGTTTACATTTATGTACGTTATTTAAAATACCAAGTGGAAATATCTTAAATTAAAACAGTATAACGCGAATTAAACCCATTCGTTCAGGGTTCCGTATTTATCAACTACATTTTGGTTTTGGAGTGGCATTAAGTGATTCGTTTTTTATGGATGAATCTTTATGACTGAACTTACAAAAAACTTGAAGGTAGTTTGTGTAATTACTTTAGAGATTTGAAATACAGTGAGACATGTGACAATATATGAAAATTTCATATGAATAGTTGAAATATATATATATATATATATATATATATATATATATATATATATATATATATATATATATATATATATATATTAAATTTATTCAAATTTCTTTACTAATTTATTAGTTAATTATTCTAAATCATTTGTTTTACTATTGGGTGTGTGAATTAATTTTGAGGGATTTTTCGGTAAAAATATTGCTTTATTGTAAAAAAATGGTGACAAATTGATTATTCAAAGTATTGTCCATTGCTAGCCCCTACTTTCTCCCATCTTTGTGGCAGCATATGAATACCACGTTGAAAGAACGACTCATCTTTTGAGGCTATCCACGAATCGACCCATTTTTTAGTATCCCCATAAGAATGAAAGCGCTGCTCAGACAGGCCATGCGCCATCGATCGGAACAAGTGAGAATCCGAAGAAGCTATGTCTGGTGAGTAGACCGGTTGAGGTAGGATATTCCATCTAAGCGCTTCTAGCGTTTTCTTGACGGGTTTTGCAACATGTGGCCGAGCGTTGTCATGTTGAAAAATTACTTTGTCGTGTCTTTTAGTATATTGTGGTCGTTTTTCCTTCAACGCTCGGCTCAGTTATATCAACTGTATCGGTAACATTCCCCAGTAATAGTTTTGTTGGGTTGGAGCAGCTCATAAAACCCTACACCCAGCTGATCCGACCAGATACACAACAAGCTTGGAACTATGATTATTCGACTTTGGCGAGGTTGTTGATGGTTCACCGGGCTTCCCCACTTACGATACGATGCAAAAAACCTTTCCGATTGAAGCAGGTGAAAAATTGCCTTTCAACGTCTCTTGGTTTCAATTCGGCACCCAATTTTTTTGTTTTTGAATCATTCCCAGTGCATGTAAGCGCTTGGAAATGGTTGTGCGATAAACTCCTAATTGCAAGTTCTTTTTCCATTTGGTACGGATTTTCATCTAGTAATGCCTCCAATTCTTCAATTTTTTCGGCCGGCCTGGACATTCTTTGTCTTCCGTGTCGAAATCACCTCTCTTAAAGCGTCGAAACCAGTACTCAAATGTTTTTATCAGTGGAATATAATCACCATAGGTTTCCGACAGCAATCAGTGACTTTTAGCAGAGCCTTTATTCGAATTAAACAAGAAAAGTAACGCTTCCCGCAAATGGTGTTTTGTTGGCACGTAATTCGACATATTCAATATTCCAAAAAAAAAATATGTTGTTTACACTTCGGCCAAAAGAACACGTACTAAAAATTAAAGTACAATGATGGTGCTTTAGCAATAGTGTGCCCCGATGCGATATAATACACGTTACGCCCACTTTTAGAAGTCCCTTAAAATTAATTCAGACTCCTTATAGTTAAAAACATTTACAATAAATAAAACTTAGGAGCCTAATAAATATTAATTTGAATACCATATTTCAATTAGATTTTGAAATTAATTATATAATACATGTGAAAGATCTATAACAGTTTTCAACATACTTATATTACGAGTCAGCTGGGAGAGGGCACTCTTGGCGCGATGAGTTGACGTGGGTGTGCTTGTCTTTATTGGATCTTTTACCCTTAATTCGCTCAACGTCTAGTGGTTTACTTTATTTTAAACCTAGAGAGTAATTTCAAAAACTATTTCGAAGCAGTGCTTTTTTTGCCGTTTCAGTCATAAGAATCTCCAGAACTGGACATGGTATAGCAATTAAGTAATCGGATTCGAAGAAAGTAGTTACAAAAATCATAAGTATAATTGACATTTTATAGTTTTTTACTATAATATCCCGCAGCAAGTTCTGGACAAAACTTCAGCTCTTAGTTTACTTTACTTTAAGTAAAAGTCTCTAGTGTGAAATAGATAACAAATTTTAATTATCCAAATAATTTAATCCGTAATTTGTTTTCAAAATATCAAAAACTACCTTTCATAACCACCCAAAATTTTCTGCATAAAGTTTTTATTCATTCTCTACATGATTTTAACAGGATACTGAGTTCGACACGCTCTGTACTCTAGGGATTGTAAAAATATAATATAATTAAAATTAATTTTATACCAATCAACTCTTTTTCTTATTTGTTTCTGAGACAAAGAGATGATTAATTTTATCTTATACACTCTGTGCATATATATGTATATGTGTGTATTAAATAAAATGTATTAAAATAATAATAAATATATTTCAATAAATTTTAATTCCACCTAACTTCAACTGCCATTCTCTTGCCGTTTAATCTGCCAACCTCATTACTATTCATTTGTAAGTATTCTAATATAGATTTATCTTAATTACAATTAGAAATTTATACAAAGTTAATGTTTGAAAAAAAAGACAATTTATTTAGTAGTAATCATTTGTATCTTAAGCGTATGTAAATTAGGTCATTGTTTTAATAAATGTAGATAGATAAAATACATTAAGATTACGAGTTAGTTTATAAATGTACAGTATATGTTGATGTCATTGGTTTCATAATTATCTACATGAACTTAAAGGTACATAAAATTAATCCATTTAGAGAATTTTCTCTAAACGTTTTATTAAAAATACGGGTGAAAGCTTACCATTTTTACAAGGTTTATATTTAATTACACAGTCCGACAAAATGGACGAAACCCCAGACCCTGAGATCAGAGTATACTTTTCCGGAGGTTTTTGGTGCGCTCAAGCCGAATCCAACCTCAGAATTGCTCCCTATTATTAGGTTTTCGAGATATGCCTACCTAAAAATGCAAAAACGCAGTTTTTCGCTTTATTCGAGATTATATTACACCGCCAATTAATTTTTTTCACAAAACGCAAAATGCATTTTGAATTTTTCAAATATCTTATTTCTTCTCCGAGAAATCATCTTTCTAGTAGCAATATTGTTTATTTGTTATCACACATGGTGTCCCATTTTAATGTACCAGGCTTTCTAATTTTTTTATGTCAATTTTTACTAAAAAAAGTTTGAGACAAAAATTCAAGGGTTTTGAAGGGGCAATAAAATATTATAATTGTGATGACTTTGGAACGTCATTTTAATGTCAACTTTGTTCTTTTAAATGGGAACCCATATCTTTTGTGGCTAGCAGAAATACACAACTTTTGTTCGAAAAATTTTTCTCGACACTAATTTAGACTCTACGGAATTCCGACCCGTGATATCGGATCCGTCATTTTGAATTTCTTAAGGTTAGGGATAAACCATGACTCGATGGGGTTGAAGCAATAACGAATTCAGAATCAGAGTCCTAAAAATCATATAATTATACTATTCTCGCCTGCCGGATCAACTTTTGTTTGTATGGTTGTAAGGAAAACGTCAAACTAATTAATTTTAACGGACGATTTCTCCGAGAAATAAAATATCTAAAAAATTCAATGCATTTTGAACGGGAAGGTATTACTTTCAGACGTCACAACGAGTGTGATAAACAATTAATTCGCGGTGTAATATAATCCCGAATATAGGGAAAAATCGTATTTTTTGCATTTTTAGGTTACGATATCTCGAAAATCTAATGTAACTGAGCAATTCTGAGGTCGGATTTGGATTCATATTCAAACCTTCGAAAAAGTATAGTATGGTTCCAGGGTTTGAAACATGTTGGCTTGAGTTATTAGCTATGGCGACGAAAAAAATGTAATAATTCCCAAAATTTAATTTTTTAATGCATGTACATGTATACATGTAGTAGTATTTTCTACATTACTTTTATAACATTCACCTCGTTATTTGATCATATAAAATATTATATTTAATAATATATTAGATAAAATAATACCTACAATAGAATAAAAAATTTTGAAAATAATTCAGTTCTCAAACTGCAAGAGGTGCGAAGGTAGCCTGAGATTTACATGGTATTGCATTTAAATTATTAAAAAATAAATGAGTCTATAGAAGTGACCATAATAACAAACCCAAATAGTACTCTGACTGCCCTTTTTGCATTCGTAGATCGTGGCCAGTCCCCATAAGACGCATATATCATTAAAGCTGGTATCATTTAAGCTTATCGTTAATGATGACTGATAGGTTCATACTAGAACTCACGGTTATTAAACTACTCTTTGAGATAATAAGTGTAAGTTTTTCGTTAATGTAACAAGGTTCTTACCTACAGTAATAAAAGTAGTGTCATTAGCCATATGAACTTCAGTTTACGTATGTTATGATCTCAGAATGGAGCCCTGGGGCTTTCTACATTTTACGGCAATATGACGCAGTAATATCATAAATTTAATTTAATAGAATCTTCTACTCCTTAATGGAATATTTCACCAAGAAATTGTTATTAAAATTAGATATCAAAAACCCCCTATTTTACTACAAGTTCATAAAATGTTTTATGTAATCTTACTGACTAATACTCAACCAGAAGCGGCTATACATATTAAAATTGACGAAACAACTGTCACTAACAACATACCATTAAAAAGAGGAGTGAGACAAGGAGATACTATCTCACCTAAATTATTTACAATAGCCATTAAACACTTCTTTAAGGAGTTCAATTGGGATGAGAAGGGCATCAAGATCGACGGCACTAGACTGAGTCACCTTAGGTTTACAGACGACATAGTAGTGATAGCTAATAACACCATTGAGCTACAGGAAATGTTGAATCAGCTGAATATGGTCTCTGCAAGAGTATGTCTTAAAATGAATTTTTTAAAAACTAAATTTATGAGTCCTGAAAATATCAACATACAGATAGGAAATAACTCCATAGAGCGCGTCGATGAGTATATCTACTTAGGTTATATTATTAAAATCGTAAAGGAGAACCAGCATGCAGAAATTACCAGGCGAATAGGGCTGGCATGGGCAGCTTTTGGTAAACTAGGACATATTTTAAAAGGTACTACAGTACCCATAAACTTAAGAACTAAAGTCTTGTATTCTACAGGTGAGCATATATGGATTGGAAACGATGTGTCTCACTAAAGCATTTGTTAAAAAGTTCATGGCTTCACAGATAGCTATGGGGAGAAGCTTCTTGGTATCTCCCTTAGGGATTAAATTTATAACGATCAGATAAGGAGACGAACCAAAGTCACTGACTTCATTCTCTAGGCCGCAGAGATCAAGTAGCAATGAATCTGGGAACAGATGGGTGTACAGGATCAAGGAATGGAGACCCAGAGAAACAGGAAGAACCGTTGGACGTTCACAGGAATGATGGATCGATGATATAAGAGTAATAGCGGGCAAACAGTGGTTAAAGGTAGCAATAGATAGGGAAGCATGGAAGAGATTAGAAGAGACCTACGTTCAGGAGTGGATAGACTTTGGTTGAGAAGAAGAAGAATACTAAACCAAAAAGAACACACACCCTTTAACTAATCTCTAGGCAAATATGATATTCATAGTTGGTGATAATGAGTCATAGCCTCAAAATATAGTAGATCTTGAATTCTCTATTTATACAAATAAATGTGAACATCTCCAGATATTCAAATAAAACATTACTCAAAAAAGCAATGTTTCAATGAATGTCTCTGGAAATATTTCGAATGATAGTTTTAAACAACAAAATAAGCTTGTTGTAGCTTTCTACTATTCGTTATATGTTATTACATAATTTATTTAAATATGAACATGTATTGATGTTTCGATTAACGATTTGCGTATACAGTAATGAACTCACTATATTAATTTTTATCCACTTTTTAAGAAAGTTCACTGAAGAGAAAAAATTTGGCCTAATATATCTATTTTAATCTACGAAAAGCTTTGCAACGATCAATCGACTCAAAATAAATCACTTGTATCTCCACTGTTATATCGATAAAATCAGGATAAATATCAATCCATAACGTGAATGCTATAATTATGGAAATGGCAGTCATATTTTATTCGTCTGCAGAATAACTAAAAACTATTGGACACACAAAAAACAAAAAACAAACAATATAACACAACATATTCTAACCAATAGGGCTTCCGAAAATACTAAGAAGCAACAATGTGGAGGAGGGTATCTGCAATGTTTTTAACAGTAATTCCAATATTTAACGTACATATCGTAATTACAACTATCCACACCCTTCTTAAACATAGGTTTGATTTAAAAACATATCTACCCTTTACACTAAATCATTTAAATCGAGAACAAGACTGACAGAGAGTTCATTTGAACAACATGTGCTTAGGAAGTTAGAATTGTTAAAATATTCGCTAGGTAGCGCAGTGTATATGAATCAAAATCTATCGCGCATAAATGGGGATTGACTCCGAGACATATGCCCTGAGCTGTCTAGCAGATACTTAAGCAATCGTGACTGCTTATGCATTTTTGCTGATATGATTCCACTGTCGGTCTGGTGATAGGTTTGAACGGCTTTCAGTATGTATGTATGTATGTATGTTTTTAAATTTTAAGTTTTTTCTTCTTCTTCTTCTTTCTTATATGGTGTGTCATATAAGTGGCATACTGTCTGTTTTATCCCCATTAGGCCTCTTCCGATGTGGACGTCCAGCATTCCTTCCACCTTTTTGGAGATCTGCCCCTAGTTTTTCTACCGCAGAGTTTATTGAGTTTGGCCCTTTTTACCAGTCTGTTGTCCATCCGATCTACGTGTTTATTCCATTGTTTTCTCCTAGTTCTGGTCCATTTGGATATTTCTTGGACCTTACTTAGTTCTTGTAGATCTTTGTTGCGGATTCTGTCGTGGATAGTTTTTCCATGTATGTCTCTAATTACCTTCATTTCTGTTGTCCTCATCATTTGTGTTGTTTTACATGTCTCAGCGCTTGTTTCTACAGCATATGTGAGGAT
Organism: Pachyrhynchus sulphureomaculatus; assembly: GCA_019049505.1. NCBI lineage: Eukaryota > Metazoa > Arthropoda > Insecta > Coleoptera > Curculionidae > Pachyrhynchus > Pachyrhynchus sulphureomaculatus. The sequence goes on from CM032456.1 coordinate 192,853,322, forward strand.
GAGTCTTACTGTCTTCTTATTTTGCTTTCCACTGTAAGGTATTTATTTTTCCATTCTATATCCGTCAAATAACCTGCTATTCACGATGCCTTCATAGACTGTTGTTTTACTTCCCTATTGAAGTCTCCGTAGCTTGTTATCATTGTTCCCAGGTATTTAAAATTATTAATTTGTTCAATAGTACTTCCTTGGATCTCCAGCTTGCATCTTAATAATTCTTTTGAAGCTACCATACATTTTGTCTTGGTTATGTTGATAATCATGATAGATCTTCCGAAGGTTGTCCTCAGAGTCGGAGTTGACGACTGCATCATCGGCGTAGCAGATTGTGTGGAAGTGTGTGTTACCCATTTTGTATCCTCTAGTTTTTGGAAGATTCTCCACTATTCTCTCCATGATGAGATTGAAGATAACGGAACTAAGTGAATCAGCTTGTCTTATTTCGACGTTTATTTTTGCTTCCTTGTTCAGTAGATGTCCCACTTTTATATTTGTTTTACAAACTGTGTTAATGTCATGTATGATTTTTATTAGCTTCTGGTTTGTCTGCTTTTCCTGTAATAATTTTATGATAATATAAGTTTTCACCACCCAGAAATACAATTTGTTTTTTCCACTGCGATGTTGTGCTGATACGGCAATAAATACTCACAGTTTTGTTCTCTGCTCGATCGGAACTCGGTTGATTAGCCGTTATACTATGGAACGCGTCTCGAGATGGGCCGGCAGATGAAAAGAATATTAAATAATTGCCTAAATTTGGACTTTGTTGTGTCTCGGTAGTTATCCTATTTTATTTAAAAAAATGTTTTCTCCATTCACATTGAAGAAATTCACACTATATATGCAGCAAAAAATCGGTTACGTTATTTTATCCAATGAAATTAATTATAGTTGTACATCTTTACAAATAATATACTGTACTCGTATTTGTCGACATTTTTACCAACTAGTTTTGTAGTAATTCTGCCTTGATAACTTCTTAGAAATGCCATTTCATTATTTTAATGTTTACAACCTAGTAGCTGACATTTAATAGCACTCATGTATAATGTGTATTGCTTTTGTAGTGAAATGATAGTCGAGGTGATGAAAGAATAGTTCTTGCTTTATTTTATAAATAAATGCGTTTACATGTATGGAAGGTTTCAACTCTGATTTAATTTTTCGTATACAAGATTTGTCCGAAAAGTATCCGACCTGTGTTTATAATTTCACGTTATGGTACACTAGCGCCATCTGTGGGGTTTGATAGTCACCTTCTTCTTACGACGCCGTCTCCTCACGAAGGTTGGAGATCCATATAGCTAAACGAATTTTATATCACTCGAAGCACATCCAAACCACCTTCTCATGTCCTTCAGCCAAGAATTCTGTCGTCTTCCGATCCTTACCCTTTATTTTATCTTCAATAATTAGACGTAGCAATTTGTACTTTGGGCCCCTTATTATGTGTCCAAAGTATTGAGTTTTTCTTATTTTTATGGATATTAGTAATTCCTTCTTTTTGGTCGTTCTTTCCAATACTACTGTATTTTTTATTTTCTGTACCCAGGAGATTCGAAGAAGGCATCTACAAATGTACATTTCAAAAGATTCCAATCGTTTCTCTGAGCCAAAATTAAAGGTCCAGCACTCACATCCGTACAGTAGCACGACGGAGAATACATATCCTCTCACCATTCTCATTCAGAATTCGGAAAAATTTATTCATATTTATATATGCTTCTTGGGCCTGTTCAATTCGGGAATATATTTCTTTTCTTGGGTCCCACTTGTCATTTATATAGATTCCCAAATATTTAAATGCGGAGACTTGTTTTAAGGTGTTTTCCCCGATTTGGAGGGATTCTGGTGGTAGATTTTTCTTTGTTATTACCATCCACTTGGTTTTTCTCATATTCATGATTAATTCAAATCTTTCGCTAGCTGTTATGATCCGATTGATCAGCTGCTGGAGATCTCTGATATTATTTGCTAACAGAACAGTGTCATCAGCATACCATATGTTGTTTAGTGCTTTTCCATTAACTGTTATTTCTTCAATGGATTCATAGATGGTCTGATTAAACACAGCATCAGAATAAAGGTTGAACAAAAGTGAGAGAATGCATCCCTGTCTTACACCTTTTAACTTCTACTGATTGATTCCAGTACAGATTTTTAATAATACTTAGATCTCTTTTGTCTACATTTGTTGTTTCTAGAATTTTTTATTAATTTTTCGTCCATCATACAGTCGAAAGCTTGATTGTAATCTATGAAACATGCATATACATCTACATTCATATCTTTACAACATTGGACCAGTACATTTAATGGGAATAAAGCCTCCCGTGTATCCATGCCTTTTCGGAATCCGAATTTTGTGTTATCTATTTGTGCTTCACATTTTCTATATATTCTGGTATGGATGATTCTCAGGAATATCTTGAGAACGCGAAACATTAAACTTATTAAGCGATAGTCGTCACAATTCATTGATTTTGACTTTTTAGGAATTGGGATGAAAGCCGACTTTAGCCTGTCAAGAAGGATTTCTCCAGGGTCATAGATCTTGTTAAATAAGATTACCAGTCGATTAATAAATGGACTTTCATCTGAAAATACTTTGAGGATTTCTCCCTTTGTCTTATCTGGACCAACAACTTTTCCATTCCTTCGGTAGTTGTATAGCATGAATAACTTCTCTTCTTGTTATTTCTGTTCAGCTGTACGTTTTCTGATCTATGTCCATTCAAAAGTTGTTTTATGTATTGCTCCCATGTCTTTATTTTATTCTTAATATCTAGTACAATTTCATTGTTTCCATTTCTCAGAATTGTTTCTTGTTTTTTCCTCCCAATTCTTTCACCTTCTTATGCAAGCTAAATTTGTCATGCTTCTCTTGCAGTTCCTTGATTTTTCGACATTTCTCGCTTAACCAGATTTCCTGAGCTTCTCTACATTTTCGACGTATTACTCTGTTTAATTCGTTGTACTTTGAGACATCTTTTGTTTTCTGTAATCGTCTTTCATCTATCAGATTTAGTATTTCTTCTGTCATCCATTCCTGTTTTTTCTATTCTCCGACCCATTTCTTCCTCCTGTACCGCTATTATTCTTCATCTTAATCCATTGAGATTCGATACTTTCGTTTTTTGTTCTTATTTGCTTTTTAAATTTCTCATCCATTCGATTTGATATTTGCTTTCTAATTCAGGGTTCTTCAGTTAATTTGTATCTAAGGGGTTTATTGTTTGTTTTTTGATAATCTCCGTTTAAACCTGTGCATTCGAAACTCCATGAGTACCGGATTGTGATCCGAACTTGCGTCTGCTCCAGGGTAGGTTTTTACAGATTTTACAAATGTCTTCATATTTTGCTTAACGAGAATAAAATCTATCTGGATCCTAGTCCTGTCGCCAGGTGATTTCCAAGTGTACAACCGCCTGGGTGAGAGTTTGAAAAATGTGTTGCTAATAAAAAGGTCATTCTCGATATAAAATTAAACGAGTCTGTCGTCTCGATCATTTCTCACATCCAACCACTTGACCGTCCACTCCTAAACCCACGTTAAAGTTAAAATCACCCCTAATTATAGTTATTTCGCCTTTCTTCACGAGTTTTACCACCTCTGCCAGTTCATCGTAAAAACGTTCAACCTCTTCATCTGAGTTATCACGTATTGGAGCATAAACCTGTATAATATTTATTATTCTGTAAGTCGTTTGTAGTTTTACCATCATCTGTCATTATAAGGTAAAAAATTAATCAGCGATTTGTTAATTACAGGTGATAACACAACAGCAACTCCACATTGGTGTTGTGATCCTCCCGAATAATATACAGAGTCACCAGTTAGACCTTATGAAGTCTGCGACCAGCCACAAGAACCGCTCGCTTTGTAATACACAAGCAGCGTATTTGTTTACAGTCTTTTTTCGCTTTCGTCGCATTTTTGTTATAGTTGAAAATGCCGGAGCGGATGGAAAAAAGAATTTGCATCAAGTTTTGTTTCAAACTTGGAAAATTATGTGCGGAAACAGTTGAGATGATGTAGAGACATCTCAGTGGGAGCTTTCATCCGAGCCACAGCCGAAAAAAAGCATGTCAAAGTCGGAGCAAAGTTAAGTCAATATTGATTGTTTTATTCGATTATCGAGGGGTTTTGTACCATGAATTTTCCAAAATGTCAAACAATCAATAAAGAATTTTACCTTCAAATATTTCATGACGCACTGGGATGGAAACGTCGGGATTTGTCGACGAGCGGTGACTGGCTGTTTGATCACGATAATGCCCCAGCGCTCTCACAGCATATTGTATGAAATTTTTCGCTAAAACACGGCATAACACAGCTTCTCCAGCCTTAATACAGTCCTGACATTGCTCCCAGTGACTATTACCCCTTCTCAAAATTAAAATTACCACTCAAAAACTCGACGATGTAGGAACGATTCAAAAAAAATGCGACGAGTGCACTCAAGGCCATTCCAGACATGTTTCAGTACCTGGTTACACCGAGACTTTTCGAACAGACTTTGTATATATACGAGCATTTGTCTAGAAAAATATCGAATTACTATACAACAGTTATCACAACTACACAAAATACTTTATTTTTGAACTCGACGCACGTTTTGCAAACCTTGTTAGCATCATTAGGAACCATGATGATGCTAACATGGTAAGCGCACGTCGACGCCAAAAATAAACGGTTAGCCTATTTTTATTTTAAAATATATTAAAAGATTTAATGTAAATATATAGTAGTAGTAGTAGTATTAGTACTGTATTATATTGTATCTTCCTACCTTATAATTGGATTATCCTGTCCAAGTAGTTGAATTTTGTAGATAAAATAAATATAGAAATAAATTGTTTGCTTCTTGAGATGTTAGGATTATCGTTAACAGACACTGAAAAGCACTCCATAATTTGCATGTCCTTGGTCATTTTAACCGAAGTTACAATCTATGACTGTTACTGCATCCCCGGTGAACTTAATTTTTATGTATCTTTAAGTTGTCTGCTGTTGATTGCACGTATTGCATTATATTGTTGTCGACATCGAGTTAGTACTCGTAAATTGTTAAAAAACATCGCTCAATAATAGTTATTCGTAAGCTACTACTAAAGTCTTCGGACATTAATGCATCTCGATGCAACTGATCGCACATAACACATTATATCACAAACTTTTTTGTACGACTTCTTACCTCTGCTCTCGTTGAATGATAAACTGGGTTTTTAGCTGGTGTGCAATAATTATGCGTGTGGTTCTACTACAACAGCGTATTGTTTTTAGTACTCCGTACGGAATACTTATAACAGTTCGGTGTCTATCCGTCAGTTTGTCTGTTCGTCTGTCACACTTGATTTTCTCTGAAACTATTTGACATAGAAAGTTGAAATTTGCACTAATATAGGAATTGAATTTCATAGAGTCGTGTAGTTTTGTAAGTTAAATTTTGACTTAAATAGTTTTGGGGAGTAAAATCGAAATTGAAATTTTTACCAGATGATTTGGAAAACCACGAGTACATATCAAGCCGGGCCCGCGGCTCCGCTCGCGTGTACTTGATTCACTACTATCGTCACTGCTTATTCCTTATGTTACCCAACGTAATAAAATATCTCCCATTATTTCCCCTTATCTCCCCATATTTCTCGTTATCTCCCATTATCTCTACATAATTTCCATTATCTAGGCTTATCTTTGCTCATCTCCCATTATTTCTCCTTATCTCCCATTATTTCGCCTTATCTCCTATTATCTCACCTTATTTCTCTTTATCTAGGCTTATCTCGACTTATCTCGCAATATTTCTCCTTATCTCCCATTATTTCTTCTTATCTCCCATTACGTCACCATAACTCCCATTATCTGGACTTATCTCCGCTTATCTCCCATTATTTCTCCTTATCTTCCATTATTTATACTTATCTCCCATTATCTCACCTTATCTCCCATTATCAAGGCTTATCTCGAGTTATCTCCCATTATTTCTCCTTATCTCCCATTATCTCACCTTACCTCCCATTATCTAGGCTTATATCGAATTATATAGAATATATGTAAAACTTTATTAAAACACGTAAATCGGATAAGTGGTTCTCCAGTGATAAGCGCACTAACGGACAGGCAGACAGACATACAGACAGACAGAGATACGTTGCATTTTATATATATTATAGATGTAATAAAATAGATATCTATAACCTGGTCAGTAAACATATGTATAAATTTAAAAAATCACGTAAATCGGATAAGTGGTTCTCGAGGGATAAGCGCACTAACGGACAGACAGACAGACCGAGAGACGTTCCATTTTATATATATTATATGTAGATATAGATTATTATTATTATTATATAACCTGGCCAAAGAATATATGTATGAATTTAAAAAGAGACACGTAAATCGGATAAGTGGTTCTCGCGTGATAAACGCACTAATGGACAGATAGACAGACAGAGAGACATTGCATTTTATATATATTGTAGATTATAGATTATAGATATTCTCTGCTACATAATATTGTTCCATAATTAATGGTTTAGGCTGTGTATTGCAAGGGAACGCGCTGGCGGCAAACTTTTTTCTGACTTCATTCACTATTTTATGTCACTGCTCATTCCTTAGGTTACCTATCGTAATAAAATATAGCCTATAACCTGGCCAGAGAACATATGTATGTTTAAAAAAAAAAGTAGTAAATCGGATAAGTGGTTCTTCAGTAATAAGCGCACTAACGAACAGACAGACAGGTAGACAGACAGACAGAGAGAGAGATGTTGCATTTTATATATATTATAGATGTAATACTTGCGCACACCTTTGTATTATTTTTATCTTGTCTTATCTTGAAAAGTAATGATCAAAAAATTTTGAAAAAATTTGGAATACTCTCCACAGGATGTAAATTGAACACTAATTGAGCAAGTCCGACTTGCACTTGGCCGGTTTTTTAGATATGTTATGGGATGGAGTAGGTAAAGACTTACACCTAGAACATTGCGCGTGCGATTAGTTGCACCGAATGCTATTAATACCTTAAGACCATAAGAAAATTAAAATATTTTGCAGAAAGTAAACAACGAAACTCCAATAATATTTAGATGTTTCATACTATTAAAAGAACAACGAAATCGAGAAGCATCATGCAGTTTTATTCCTTGTTCTTGTCTACCAACTGTAGAAATCTTCCTTTAACTTTACGAGGTTGTTGATATAAAGGATAAAATATTATATCGAATTAGAATCACCGCAGTTTTAATTCATTCATTTATATAATGGAAGATGCTTGCACTAAAATCAAAACTCATTCCTTATTTTCAATTTCAAATGACTTAAACAGTAAGAAAGAACGATAATTATAATTTTAATACTGATTATTGATTTAGTTACTTTTGAACTTAGACAAAGGTGCTCGTATTAGGGTAAGGTGCCCCAATTATGCGCGGTTTAGGAATAAAATGACATAAATCAAATAAAAACGGTTACAATGAAATCACAAAATGTTTATTATAATGACCAACAAATCAACTTTAATATACTATATGAAAAATCAACTTAGTCTTATACTCTGTTAATTAATAATCTAATCGTGGGTAATTGCGCACTCTTGATATTACAATTCCACAAAAGTACGCATGATAGTCCCAATGAGTGCACATGCTACCTTAACAGTGCGCAATGCCGATGTTAGATGTGCATTTATCATACCACAAGCTGCACTGGATCAGTGCACTGGTCATCAGTTCTAATAGCTTGTCTCATAAGCTCTACAGCATTTTCTATTTCACCTTTCCACTGCAACAAGACATCCAGTCTTCAACAATAGGCTCCTTATAATTCTCTTGGCAACCAGGGCATCTCCACATTTTTTTCTTATTCTTTGGTGTTTTTTTTGGTTTTGATGGCGGTTTCTGCGATGTTTTGCATATTATTCTGGGTATTTTTTTTCTTACTAGCTTCTGTTTCTTCTTCTAGTTTTCTTTTATAGGGAGAGTCTGTAATTATTTCAGATCTTTTACTACGGTTTGATGCTTTTCGGGTAAAAGATGCTTTTGGGAGCGGAGCAATGTCCATAAATGAGCAAGTTAGTTCATCAGTATGTATCTGTTTTTCTCCCAATGGTGTGCTAGATGGACTGTGAAAATTCGCCACTTTTTCTGTCATTGCAGTTTTTTGTGTGTGTTTTTCTGGCAAAGACATATTAGTAGAATTGCGTGAAATCATCGCTTGACTAGTTGTTGCAACGTTGAGTACACCTTCTGTTGTGTCGTTCTGCTCAGCAATTGAAATATTACTTGTATGTTCTTCCAGCCTCTCAGTTACCATACTAGCAAGAAAGTCAACGTCACTAAATAGATCTCTATTGAAAGGGCATATTCCTCCAACTTTGAAACCTTCGGCGGCGTTAGAGATATTTGCAATCCTTATATCGTTGAACAAAGTGGCTATCTGGTAGATGGTAATAGGTCTTCAGGATGATTTATCATCCATTTTTCACACTCACTTGCGAAATATGTGTCAGTGGTGAAAAAAAGCGGTTGCATCCTATGCGTGCTAGGAGGCGGAATAGTAATGACGTGAATGAAATTTTTTCTACAAAAGTTTACTGCAGCTAAACTAGTGTACGCCAAATAATTATCCAAAACCAATAACACCGGGCAAGTCTCTGTGGGTAGGTATTTAAAATGATTCAGCCAGTCCATCTGTATTCATTCTACCAGACTCTGTAACAAGACCTATAAAATTTGCTGGACCTCCATCTAACAACTCCGCCTTCATATGTTTACGGGAAAATATAAAGGCTGGTGGTATATAATTTCCCGATGCACTCATCGCGCAGACAACAGTAACATTTATTCCTCTCTCTGCGCTACTGATTTTATTGACGCACCTTTTTCCTTTGACGCTAACAACTTTTTGGGGCTTTATTCGGAACTGTAGCATAAAATCTCTAAAAAGCCAGATGCGTCCATAAGTTAGTGTTTCTTCTGTATGTTTTCTAATTGATCATAGAACCTGTCCGCTTGAGGCTTATTAAAGCCCATAGCGCGAGCAATGCTGATTGAAGTCGGTTGCGCGAACTGCTATATCCGGGTTTCGGCGCATAAAAAAGAAAAAAATCTCTAACCCAATGCTTTCCAGCCATCTTGGTTTCTTTGTTAAATTGATGTACAATATTATCATTTTTTTCGGCATATTCATACACAATAGATCTTAATGCAAGATGGAGCTCCCTGCCACACTGCTCGGTCTGTTAAAGCTTTTTTTCTGTTGGATTGGCCGGGTTTAGCGTAATCCCATAAATCATTCACACGAGTACAGAATCCACAAGAGTGCGCACGTGCACTCTTGCTATGGGCACTCTTGTGGAAAAGCTTGGGTCCGAAACAAATTGACACATTAGTGCCATCTATTGAAATATGGCGACAATAACTACACAATCTACCGGTTATGACATGTTTTACACGATTTATTATCAAAAAACGCGGTCACTGTTTACATATACATACTATACTAGTTGAAAAAGATCATATTATTTTAACAAAACATCGAAATATCGAAAATCTTATCTCTTTTCTCCAAAATGAATTATTTTTATGCGGAGTTTTTGCAATAGCATCCTAACACAGAGACGCTCAAAACACAACTGAAGTTGGCACGCTTTGAAGTCAATCGTCGCAAATATTAAGTAAGAGTACTCTTGGGGACCGCGTACACTTGTGGCACCTAACTCTATCTTGAAATAGAATTTTAAGCAAAAATATAAAGTAGTTTTTATTGCTGTAGGTTAAGCTTATTTTAAAAATCAAAATACACAAGTATTACTGTATATACGGGTCTGTATATGATTTATCAATATGATCGACTAGCTGCTGATCACTCCTGTATCTTCAATGTGTAATTGTTTCTAAGAATCCCCTATCGTTAATGCCTTCGAGTTTTATAGACTCCTGCGGCGTGGCAAGGCATGCACCCATTCTTGTTTATGTTTTATTATCCTCCTTTTTCTTATTTATTTTTATTGGCCTTTGTGCCATATTTGGAAGAGTAATACACTTAATGAATAAGTGCCGATAGAGGCGCGGGTTCCGAGAATACTGAATAAATTTAGTCATGGTAGTTAGATCGTTGAAGTATGCAATTGAGAGCTCTTAAAAAACACAACACTCGCTATTGAAAGCCTATTATTATTGATGTCTGGGCAAAGAACTTTGTACAAGCTTGACATTTTAAAAATAAGTTGGTAATATAAATATAGATTGTTCAACTCTAAAGCAAAATGGAATAATGAAAAAAGAAACAATTGACGAAACTCATTGTGAAATGAAGGACTATTATTATTTTTGCCGAAAACAATAAACCTTTCACAATGTTATATTCAAAATACTCTTGTGTAATAAATAAAAAAAATTGTTGTTTCAATGAAATGGGATTCTCGAGAAATACTTTAGTTCATTTTTGATGCATAATCACCATCAGCCTGTATCGGTCTATCTCTGGACATAGGCCTCTATCATTTGTCTCTACTTGTGGCAGTTCTGCGCCTCCCGTAGCCATTACAGTTCCACGATTCTCTTGATATCATCCGTCTAGCGCATTGGTGGTTGACCTCTTGAGCTCTGACTCAGATATGGTCTTCATTGTAGCGTGGTTTTGTACTGCGAATCGCCATTTCTGTTCGGTAATAACTTCTCCAATGTCCTTTATTTTTGTTTTACCCCTTGTTATTTTATTTCTTTTTCTTTTCCTTAAGGATACTCCGAGCATCTGCCCCTCGATATATCTTTTTGTTATTCCAGGCATTTCCTTATGGTCCAGGTTTGACAGCCATAAGCCATTAGAGGGAGTATATTGTATGTCCTAAGTAGAAATAATTTGATGGATTTTCTGACTTGGTTTCTTGTTGTTTTCTATGGGTCTTTCCTACACATTGCTTTAGTTTCCTAAATTCATTTAAAGTCCTATTTTTGTTGACTTTTCTTCCAGTTCCACTAACATTTGTCCAAGTTCTTCCTTATTTTCAGATATTAAACCAATTTCGTCTACATATCTCAGATGGCTGAGTCTCTTTCTATTTATTAGTATTCCCTTATCCTGCCAGAGCAACTCCTTAAATAGGTCTTCAAGTGCCAATGTAAACAGTTTTGGCGATAGAATATCACCAGGTCTTACACCCCTATCTATCTTTATTGGATTTGTAATTTCATGTTTCAGAAGTGGCGTTTTGGTATATGTATTTCAAAATTTGGGTGCAGTGGCTATCTATTCTTGCATTCTGAAGAGATTTCATTATTGCCCATTGCTCTGCGGTGTCAAACGCTTTTTGAAAATCAACAAATGCCGTGCAGAGGTCCAAGTTATATACGATTGCATTTTTTGGTAGAATTCTCATCGTGAAAAAATAATCGTATGTACTGAACTGTAAAGCCGAACTTGTTCCTTCAGCTGGTATTGATTAGTTTATTGATAAGTCTTTTGATGAGGATCTTTGTAAATAAGTGGAAGGCCTGTGATAGAAGAGAGATCGGCAGGTAATTTTCTAGTTTAGTTTTGTCTTCTTTTTTATGTAAGAGTATCACAACGACATTATTCCAATTATTAGAGATTTTGCCTTGATTGAATAACTCACATAGCTTTGTCAACAATACACTTGTGCATATTTAAGCATCTCTGTCAAGACTTCATCATTTCCCGATGCTTTTTTTCATTTATTTTAAAGCATAACTTATCTTACCTTCTGTGTTTTTTAAGAGATCCCCCGATACTACATTTTTATGTATTTTATATCTCCTTGGTTGTCATCTTGCTGAATTTTTGGACTGTCCAAACTTCCTAAGCATTTTTCTGCTATATGTAATCTTTTCGTTTCTATCTCATATTTCATTTCCAAATTTGTCCTTCAGAGCTATTGATCTGTTTACAATTGTTTGGTTTGATACCTAGTATCTACATCAAATTATTGAAAACTAATATTAAACCCTAACCTGAACTGTATAAATGAAAAATCTACATCTCTGAAGTCTGTAAAAAGCATTCGCATTATTCGCATCATTGGTCTTTTGCCTTGCCTTGTTAAAAATAATAAATAAAAGTGAATCATATTTTTGGTAAATCCGGGTTCATAGTTTTAATTTAAACAGAGTCAGAATTTACTTCATAAGCAAGTAAATTGTTTTTTTTAATGTTCCGTACGGAACGTTTACGGGATCGCTTCAGTATCCGTCTGTCCTCTGTCACACCCGATTTTCTCCGAAGCTACTTGACACAAAAAGTTGAAATCTGGCACAAATATAGGAATTTGTGGCCCAATCAAAGTCGTATAGTTTTGAAAATTAAATTGTAACTTAGGGGGAGAAATCGAAAGTGAAAATTTTTTTTTTAATAGGTCATCGAGTGGGGTGTCAAATAAAAGCTTGCGAAAACATAAGTTTAAAAATATATGTGATGTAATATTTGCGCATACTTTTCTTTATATTATTTCTAAAAAATGGCCAAAAATCGCTGCCCCCCTATCTCGAAAAGTACTAATCAAAAAATAATACAGTATTGACTAAGAAAAAACTTGATAATACATATTGGATCTTAAGATGTCAGGGACCTATTTGACTTAGCCTAAGTAAGGATTTTGTTTTGTTTTCAAAGCATGCACGGTACAGAATAATAGTTGCGCCAGTCCAATATGCACTTGACCAGTTTTTTGGGTTGTAAGAAAATTTTCATTGAGTACAAAAGTTTCTAAAATTGATAGAAATGATCAGAGAGCCAACGTCAGATATAACGGATATAAGCAAGATCAGAAGAGATACCAACGAGGAACTAAGAAAGGAGAATAAAGTATTGAAAGAGGAAAATAAGATTATTGGAGAAAACATGAGAAGTATGGATTTGAAGATGAGTACACTGAAAAAAGACAACGTAAAGAATAATATTGTAATATCGGGAACGAGATTTGAAGCGAATAACCAACCAGATCTGAATATGGGTGGAGACAAAAGTACATTTTAAAGATGTGTATAAAAAAGTACGATTATAAGATAGAACATGGGAGATAAAGAAGCTGTAATGAAAAATAAAAACAAACGAAAAACCTAAGAGAGAGAGTTTACATAAACAACGATTTTACAAAAAATGAACGGGAAATTCAAAAGAATTGAAACATACAGCAGAGAACGAGAGAAAGAATGGGAAAAAGGGTGAAAATAGGATATCAAAAAATCGTAATTGCAGGAAGAGAATATAAATGGGACATTGAGGAAGAAAAACTGAAAGAACAAACAAAGAATACTACGACCATCAAGTCAAAAAACGGAGAAAAAGGAGAGAAGGTAGATTGACGACGACCCTGGCAAAGATAAAGGATACGGAAGAGAAGACTAGTAAAATGAATACAAATAAGAAGATAATCAAAGAAATAGATAGGAAGAAAGAAATGCGAAATAATTATCGAGTTATTAGATTGAAAACACGGAATAATAGGGGTATAAACGAAAAAGAGGATGAACTGACAGAAGAACATCAAATGCACTATATAGGAATCACTGAAACAGAAAGGAAAGGAAAGGAAAGGAAAGGAATTCAAAATATTAGAAGCAAAAGCAACAAAATCAACATAGAGACATAATACCGGAACAAGATGCAGAACTCACATAAACAGAAGGAACAAAAGCGGCAATCGGCAATTTAAACAGGAAGGAAGGACATAGAAGGAAATATGGATAAGACAGATATAGAATAACTCAACTCCACGGGCCTTACACTCCTAACAAAAGGGGTAGAAAGGCAAAAGGATTAAGTAAGTAATTAACAAACGTTTCTGACCATTCTATGTACTCGTATAATACTCCACAACACTTGTCAACACTGCTTCACCGATTATATTTTTACACTCGACACTCGACTTGCTAATCAACGTTAGTATCATCAGGATCCATAAATAACTAAACCAAATAAAAAAACATTTGTCCTAAGATTGTAATTTATCAAGCAAAATCGACCAATTACAGGCATTAGCTTAGTTCAGGTCAAGTAACTAGTATAGAGGGCCTTAATTTAATTTAAGGTAGTTCACTCATAAATCCACTTTTCTTAAGAATGTGATGAAATTGAAATATGATGTTAATCTAAATTTTTTCTATTTAATTAAAAAAAATTGACCGATTGTGAAGCGAGGTATTTATAATTAAAGTACACATAATTAACATGCAACAGACCAATGAAATATAAAAAAGGCATAGTTTCGTGTATATCTTAAGAACCAGTCCTACAAATTTTTTAAAAAACTAATATTTAGTAAAAAAAAAATAGAAAAGTTTTGAAATAAAATATTTTTTTTTTATGGATTTGTTAAAAAGGTATAAATATTTAAAGTTGATATATTTTAAAAAAAATAACCGTGTAGTAAGGACATATACCACAATTTGACAACGCTGTATATCGTCATACTTTAAGCGCCAACATTTAAAAAAGCATTTAAAGTGGTTAACTTTTAAACAGAAATTCATTTGTAGGTTAAATAATTTATTGAATAAACACAATATATTTATCAGCTTTATCTTTAATCATCAAATAAAAATATTAAATGTATAAATTAAAAATTTGAATTTGTTTCTTTTTTTCTTTACTATTTAAAAAATATTTAAATAAAAATATGTTTGCAGGTACAAAAAAAATATTTTTTAATAGGTTCAATTTATATTTTTCATATCAATATAACAATTTCAATTATATATTGTATATATATATATATATATATATATATATTATATATATATATATACATATATATATATATATATATATATATATATATATATATATATATATATATATATATATATATATGTATAAACACGTTTTTATAAATTTTCTAAGTAAATAAATTATTAATGATACTAATGATAAATAAAGTATTATAAACGACTCGTAAAGTAATTAATTACTTTATTTAATGCTCGCGTATCTTTGGTTACACATGGTTTGTCATTGTCTTTTCGACTAGATAATAATTGCACTATTCCTGTAGAATTTATCATAAGAACTTTTTAGATCTTCCAAAAGAGCAATTTCATCTTTTGGAAGATCTAAAAATTTAATCATAAGATCTGAAATAACACTTTTTAAAGGCATTAAAGATGGCAATATTAGTTTTTTCATGACGCACTCTTTATACGATACGTAATTTGTAATTACGACCTACACATTTCTCATGAGTTATATTTTCTAGTGAAAGGCCTTTTTTACGCAGACAACACTTTAAATTTTTTCTAATTCATCTAACTCCATCCGTCGACCACTACACAGCTTAGGCTCTTTAGTTTTTAATTTTTTTGCGTCATTCATTCCGAAATACTTTTTTTGCATTTATTGATGCGCTTTTCCTTTGCAAATTTCCCTTTATGTCGCGATTGATTATAACCTAAAAAATTTTTTTTAATTATACTTTTTTATTTTAAAATAGAAGTGATTATGGCGAGTAAACATACTCAAAGTATAATAAATGTAACCTATAAAAACGCTTCTATAGAGGATTCGGTATATGCATTGACAGCGTTGCCATATTTATTTTATTAAAAGGGTATTGTATTAGTGTGTGTCTGCATATGAAAGTTTCCATAAATACAGTCTCCAACAAAAATAAAAGTTGATGATTATTTTAAATTTTTTGTATTTACTGTCGGACTATACTTTTGGCTCCGATTGTCACGAGTGAACTCCCTTAAAAAGAAAATCATCTACTACCCGATACAACCCCGATACCACAGTCACAAAAAAAAGTTCATTAGCACGAACCAAAATACATGGATGTAGTGTATTTTTCGACGCTGAATTCGAATTCGTATTAAAAAAAAAGATTTATTCTGTCATCCCTTGAAATTTTTTTGGCCTAGAGAAAAAACATCCCTTGAAATTAGGGGGTGAAAAACTATAGTAATAATGTAATTACTTAATAAAGTGTGACAAAAATAGTAGATATTTTATACTCTAGAGAAGAGGATATGCATTCAAACCACAGCAAGCTTTTTCTATTAATTAAACCAAAATTTACTCTTTTAGAGGGTGAAAAGTACTTCTAAAACTGAAAGCTGTAACGCACGTGAGTTTAAATATCCAACATGTGCAAAGGACACCTTCTAATACCCTTCTTAATTCTTGTGGCTCTTGAAGAAAATCAAATATCTGAATCTGGTGTGACAACCAGACATTACTCTTAAAAGGTTGAGACTCTATAGGGTGTAAAAACCACCCTCACCTACGGAGACATTGCACAAATCTAGAGAGCACTTTACCACGGTTATTAGTTTCAATAACGACGAAAAAAGTTCAGGAAAATATATCCTCTCCTCTTGTAGTTCCCTGCAATGGGAGCAGGCAAATCAGCTCTTCATACACACCGCCATCATCGAAGTATCGCGCAACGATTGCCAGACGGGCAATGTCATTAATATCGACACTTTCATTCGTTTGATAGCGTCTCTCTGCTGTTTTTATAGTATCCTTATTGGGCAAGTCGTTTTGCCAACGATTGTGCAATTTTAAAACTGCATTCAGTTACTTGATTTTTTCCTTGGAAAACTTTGCTAAAGAAGGACTGTTTCTCGTATTGTTTACTTACTCTTTGTGTTATCTTTAAATGACGATTCATGTTTTATCTGGAAATGTCGTTGAACACTAAATCCGGAAAACTATTGCTGTACAAAACCATAATCTGTTGTCCATGAAGTTTGAAATGAGAACGTCTACCTTCTGTTTCGTCGCGGCCATAACGCAACGTAACTTTAAATTCTAAACGATCCAAACGTGTAGCCGCTTGCTTTACAACGCGCTTATTGCAATCAAAGAGCCGCCTAGAAGTTAAATCTAACAAAAACTAAAGTTCGGCAATATAAAAAGAGTTGCGGCGCGCGTCGGAACGATTGAAGTCAAGTCAAACAAAAACCGCACTATTGATCGATGCCGAAATTAAAGCCAAACCAATGCATTCAGTAAAATTATAAATTACTATTTTGCAATTTTGGTAATAATACCTAGTGACCTATATAATATATCGACTATGTGTAAAAATAGGTACGCGCGCCATTCAAAATTGCTTGGCGTGCCAGAGATGGCACGCGTGCCATAGGTTGCCGACCCCTGTTCTATAGTTTTAGGCAGGGTAAACCTGGACCACCGATATAGCTATAAACTACCCTTAGAGGGTGGTAGAAACTACCCCTACGCACATGGATGTTATTGAAATTCAGAAAGGATCTTCTATCTCATTGTGCCAAACATTCAAAACAACTAGATCATCTTCCTAATAAGGTGAAAATAATCCTAGGAGGGGGGAACTACTCCCTGGGATTAAAGGATCTTATAAGTTCTAGCATCTGAAAAAAAAAACATACAGGCTTTCGTAGTCTCAGGCAGGATGGACAAAAGCCTGTATTTTTTTTTCTTAGATACTAGAACTTCTAAGATCCATCAGTCCCGGGGATAGTTCCGGCCTCCTAGGGAAGATTTTCGACCTTATTAGGAAGATCATCTAATTGTCTTGAATGTTTTGCACAATGAGATAAGAGTTTGATCCATTCCGAATTTCAATAACATCCATGTGCATCATTAGAGTGTAGGGGTAGTTTCTACCACCCTCTAAGAGTAGTTTAAAGTCGTGTATCGGTGGTTCCAGCGAAACTACTCCATATTTGTTCACCCTGCATAAAACTACAAAAGCCTGAACTTTTTTCATCGTTATTGGAACTTATGAGATACCTCCGTAGGTTAGGTGATTTTTACACCCATATAGGGGTGAGTCTCAACCCATTAAGAGTAATGTTCGGTTGTCACAACAGATTCAGATATTTTCGTCCTAAAAGCTACAAGAATTTGTCCTTTTATACATGTTATTTAAACTCACATGTGTTTTTTTAGTTTTACAGGTACTTTTCAACCCCTATAAGGGTGGATTTTGGTTTAATTAATAGAATTAACTAGCTGTGGTTTGAATGCATGTTCTCTTCTCTAGACTATGAAGTATTTACCATTTTTCACACTTCATTACGACTCATTACGTTATTACTATAGTTTTACCCCATTTCAAGGGATGTTTTTGGCAAAAAAAAATAACAAGGTAAACCTTTTTTTACTTACGGATTCGAATTTAGCGTGAAAATTACACTAGATCCATATGTAATTTGGTTCGTGGTAATGAAGTTTTTTTTGTGGAGCTGTATAATTATGAACAAAGAACAATTACTATTTTTGTATATTCTAATTATTAAAAATATTAATGAATTACTCAGTATATATCACCACTATACCAAACAATTTATTTTTGCACTCGATGCGCGTTTCGCTAACCATGTAGCTTCATCAGGAGCGATGATTGATTGATCAGTCAATCATCGCTCCTGATGAAGCTAACATGGTTAGCGAAACGCGCGTCGAGGGCAAAAATAAAGTGTTTGGTGTAGTAGTGATATATACTGAGTAGTGTTATTGTGCCAAAGATTCTGCATTTCCAACTTACTTAATTACTGAATTAGTATTTGGTATCGATAGGAAAAATACCGAAACATATAAATATATTTCTAACGATATATTTTATTTTAAGCTAGATATAGGTGTCACAATACACATTTTGGTGTATCGTCACTATCCCTTTGAATGAAGTAAGATTCAAAAAGGACACGGATTTACACTTTTACTGTGTTTTAATACCATATAATCCAAATGTAGCAGGGATTTCAATAACATATTCCTCATGTTAGTTTATAAGCCATTAGACAACTTGAAAATTATTTTGAGAAGTCCAAAAGATAAAATCTATGAAAGTGAAGAATGTGGATTATATAAGTTAGAATGAGTGTGACGAGAAGTACTACATCGGGTAAAAAGCCTAGGGTCTTTTGGAGACAACTCAACGTTGTTGCTAAAAATCGATTTTATTCTTCAACATAATTTCCTTCAAGAGCAGTACACTTATTCTAGCGATCTTGAAACATTTGGATACCTTTCATATAGTATGATTTGTGGAGCTTTCTAAATTAAGCCTTAGTTCCCCATTCAACTTCTTCATTTAAGCCAAAAATCTTTGCCTGGAGCCACCTTTTCAAATTTTGGAAAGAGGTAAGAATCGCTGGGGGCCAGATCTGGTGAATACGGCAGAGGAGGAAGCAATTTATATTCCAATTTGTCCAATTTCACCATTGATTTTATGGAATTGTGAGCTGGTGCATTATCTTGGTGAAACAACTCTTTTTTTTTAAATGCGGCCTGTTTTTCTTGATTTCACCATTCAGACGCTCTAATAAACCCTTCTCAAGATAATCAATCAGTATTATTCCATACGCATCCCAAAAAATACTCGCCAAAACCTCTCTAGCTGATGTTTGTACCTTTAGACGCTTCGGTCGGCTTTTATGCGGTTTCAGCAACTCTACGGACTGGCTGTTGGACTTACGCTTGTAGTGATGTCGTCCATTGTTACGAGTCGATGCAAAAACTCATTTAGATTACGCCGAAACAGTGCCAAATAGCGTTCTAAATCTTCGACACGTTGCTGTTTTTGATCAAACGTGAGAATGCTCGTAGCTTTTCCATATGCAAATATTTATGCAAAATATGCCTCACGCGTTCTGTTGATATCTTCACGATGTCAGTTATCACTCTCACTTTTACTTAGCGCTCATTCAGAACAATATGGTACATTTTTTTGTGTTTTTTAGAGTGACCTCATGTGGACGTTCGGAACATAGTGCATTATCGGTGCTTGTATGACCGCATTTAAGTTTACGAAACCATCGACAAGTAGTTGCTTTCGAGGGAGCAGATGTGCCATAACCCTTCTCAAACCATTCTTAGGTTCTGGCTATATTTTTTCCCATCAAAAAGCGATGTTTAATCAACACACGAGATTCTTTTTGTTTCATCGTTCTGCAAAAAATAAAAGTAGCGTCACTGAAACAGCTGTAACTCGGAAACTAATAGATAAAATGTTATAAAAATTTTATACGAATCTTCTGAGAGTTGACCCTAACTAAAAATCATATGGTTTTTTTTGTTTGTGCTGCCATCTTTCAAAAAGTTTTATGCCATGGAAGTATGTCGCGCATACTAAAAGATCAATTCAAATAAGATTTATAGAACACTAGCCGATTTTAGATATATTAGAAAAATCAGGCGTTAAGAAGCTGAACTAAGGGATCTGAGATGAATAGGTTCCGCTTTAGTAATCACAATCTTAGTATAAATATCCTAACATTCAATATTAGGTTTAGTCAATAATCACTCACGAAAATGCTAATATGTATAATTAGCTAAACGAATATCGAGCACAAAAATAATTATTTGGTGTAGTGTTGATAACTGTTGTGTCGTCTCCACCAAAAATTCCAAAATCTAGCAACTATGTTAAATATAATAGTTCCATCGTTTATCTTTAAACAGTTACAGATTGAAGAATATATATTTTTCACTAAAAAAAAACTAAACACCTTTGCCACCAATAAGTATTGTATTAAGTATGTCTAATTATTTAAACAAGATAATGAATAGTCTTCGACTGAGTTGCAATGTTACGGTAGTAAAAGAATCCTAATTAACATTGTTCGTCGTTTAAAACCATGCTATTAAAGTTTTAACATTTTTTACTGCTACACAATTGACCTAAAACTGAAATGACCGTTCCTATGTTTTAAAACGAATAAGTTTCATAGTCCTGTTACATAAAACTGGGTTGATTTTTAACATTTTTCGATAAACTGGCACCATCAGATCCGCAAACAATTTTAACATAACTCGATCTGGTTGACATGTAAGTCGTAAACTTCTAATTGTCTAGCTGTGTTTTGTTTTTTGTAATGTTCTATTTTGTAACGTAAATGCCAATTAAAAAACATTTAAATAGGATTTGTACAGTCTGTCAAGTAAGAACGCGACCGCTTATTGAAAAAATGTGTTTCGAGAATATTTTTTGCCATCAATGTTTTCTTTGGTATACTAACAATGGCGCAATTACCTAGTAAGTTGTCCAATCGCTTTTGCACCAATAATTGCCTAGCTTCTTCGAGGCATGCTGTCGACGAGATTGTCTAGATACTCTGCAAATTTTTCGAGTCTCGCGAGACAACTGAGTCAAAGTCCTCCGAGTCTTTCCTCTGAGCTTTTTCTTTACAAGAGACTAAACGTTTTCAATAGGGTTGGCGTCTAGCGATTGTGAGGGCTACTCTAGTGTCCACTTCGCGACGTGATTTTCGCCTAGCAAAGGTTTCTTCGACGTGTTTAGGAATTTGACATCAGAAGCACGAAGATGTAGTCGAATGGTCTCATGGGACACATTTTCTTAATTTTGCCGCTCCTTGACTTGATTTCGGGTCCCGTGAAAACAAAGACACGATTTTCGACTTTCGGATCGAGCCGTTGTGGCTAGTCGTCGAAATTTTTCGTCTCGTTAAAATGATTTACCCACTTCTTTACAAACGACATTGACATTTGCGACTGCGGAATGTGCCCTTTTAGGCCCCTTTGGATCGGAACAAAGAAAGACTCCCTCGAACCGATGTGCAAACAAGTGACTCATTTTGGATTTTACGTGATTTCGACGAAAGTTCGGAATCGACTGATGCTTTTACTAAAAGGCGTCGTAGACAAAGGTTCCCTCTACCGATTTTTTTTTGAATCACTAGAATCGCATCTACCAAAAATGAATTATCGTGGACACGTTCTTACTTAACAGACTGTACATTGGTAGCAGATTAAAGTTTTTTTAGCTTTTTCGCCACAATAATAAAAATAATATTCATTTATCATTTATTCAAATAATATTCATTTATTATTTATTTGTTTTGTAAATGTCGTACAGAGAGACGACCTTATGACCATTAAACATAGAAATAAACGGATTGAAACCCGGAATTTTAATGTAGGCATTCGTTATTTCTTCAATACTCATTTTTTCTTATAAATCATCTGCTGTAATCCATTCAACAACATCTTCTCTTGTCACATTTTCGCAACCTTTTAATTTTTGCATTAATTCAAATAAACTTTTTTCTTTTTCTTCTATTTCGCTGTCAAAATTTGAACAGGACATTTCTCCATGGCTTCTCAATTTCAAAGCTAATTCATTTAATGGAGTATCATCTTCACTGTCATTATAGTCCTCAAAATCAATAACTTTTGACCAAGATTTTTGAATAGTGGTAGTACGCAAAGAATCTCAAGCTTGACTTACCCAGTAAATAACATTTTTCAGTGTAACCTTTCTCATCCCAATGATTTTATCCTCCCTTTCTGTGTATTCTAACAGATGTTCAAGATATAATCGCCTGTAATTTTTTTTTTAATGTTTTCGAGCATGCCTTGATCCGTTGGTTGCATTATGCTGGTTACATTTGGAGGAAAAAATTTGACAATAATTTCGCCCACATGAAGTCCTTCTCCAGGGTAAGAGGGGGCATTATCCATTAACGAAATTGCTTTAATAGGAAGACGGTTTCTATTCAAAAATTTAGTCACAGATGGCACGAACTCTTCTTCAAACCAGTTAGTAATCCGTCGTATCCATCCGTGCACTCTTCTGACTTTTGTAATAGACTGGTAGGGCTTGGGGTGAGGTGTCTTTTAAAGCTCTTGGACGTGCAGAGTTACCAATCACCATCAGTGGGATTTTGTGCTTGCCAGATGCATTGGAACATACCATTATAGTTAATCTTTCCTTACTTCGTTTGTGCCCAGGAGCTGATTTTTCCTGTCGAGAAGCCAATGTTTTTGATGGAAGCATTTTATAAATCAGACCAGTTTCGTCACAGTTGTAAATTTGATCACATGTGTATCCAGAATCTTCGATCTGCTTTTTAAAGTTCTGCTTAAACTTCTCAATTGATGACACATCAGCTGAAAGTTTTTCACCACATAGAGTCAGTTGTCGTACACCGTACCGTTTTTTCCAGCGGTCAAGCCATCCAGAACTGGCGGTAAACTGATCTATCTCTGGGAATTGCCTACTAATCATTATTGCTTTCTGTTGTAAAATTAGACCTGACAGAGGCACACCTTTTGATCTCTGTTGGTTAAACCACATGAATAAAGCTTCGTTAACCTTTTCATAGTCGCCGGTTTTCATTGATTTTTTTCCTGAGGACGAGGAGGCTTGATTTATTCACCACTCTTCTATTTTTGTGTGGTTTCTTTTCCAATCACCAACTGTTACCTCACCTACTCCATAATCTCATGCAACAACTTTAATTGTCTCTCCTGCTTCAATTCTTCTGATGGCTTTTATTTTTCTTCAATAGGAACGACGATTCTTTTACGCTCTTTATAATACGGCAAACAAAAATTCAAACAAAGCAGTTCGTATTAACTACCAGAACTCCAACCAAATAAATTATGTGAATATACTCGTACTTCTCCGTAGTAAACACTATAACGCACTGCATTCACGCAAATTTACATGTTGAAAGAGTCCAAAAACATAAATAGGGGAACCCCTCACACGGGCCAGGGGGATTCCCCGAAGGCACCGACGATTTTAAATGGAAATATGTACATACATATTTTAGAAGCTCGGTTAATACGCAGCATAGACGCGCGTATCTTGGATAATCAGGTTTTTAGATTGGCTCGGTTAATCCGGAGCTCGGATAATCGCGACTCGGTTAATCGGGGTTCTACTATATATATATATATATATATATATATATATATATATATATATATATATATATATATATATTTATATATAGATCTGCTATAAATAATTATAG
Organism: Pachyrhynchus sulphureomaculatus; assembly: GCA_019049505.1. NCBI lineage: Eukaryota > Metazoa > Arthropoda > Insecta > Coleoptera > Curculionidae > Pachyrhynchus > Pachyrhynchus sulphureomaculatus. The sequence goes on from CM032456.1 coordinate 192,877,070, forward strand.
ATATATTAAATGCACGGTTTCAGAAAAATCTAATTGTAAGTGCTTCTTAAAATTCTAGGTAAAAATATTGCCCATTTGAAAGAATACATACATATATACATATATATATATATATATATATATATATATATATATATATATATATATATATATATATATATGTATATACATTTACAGCTTTCATTTCTAAAAGTAAAATTAAAAATACAATCACAGTCAACATACGGATATAACAATAATTCAGGTCACAAAAAAACCAAAAAAAAAATGTACAGGGTGAGTCAAAGAGTTGTTTCGGGAATGACGAAAAAATGTTAAATACAATAGTTTTAGGGAATGTTAAGGTGCACAGTTTTAAAATTAGTGTGACCGATATAACAAATGCTTTTTTAAATGGAACATCCTATTTTCTAATTTATTTTTAAATTCTGCGTAAATTTTATAACTTTTTTATTAATAATATTATATACCTAAACCTAGTAGTTTTCCTAATATTTGTCATATCATGTTGGCCCACTGTCGTAAGTTTTTCACCCAGGAGTTGTGGCACCTTCTTGGTTCTCCTCTACCGATTGTTGTTCCTTCAATTATAAGTTGCAGGAGCTCATACTTTTGGCTTCTCATAATACGGACAAAGTAAGTGCTTTTTCTTTCTTTAACAACTGGAATCAACTCTCGTTCTGTTCCCATCCGATCAAGTATTTCCACGTTTGTGGTATGCACTGTCCAAGGAACACGCAGCATTCGACGATAGCACCACATCTCGAATGATTCCAGTTTTTGTTGTGTTGTCTCTGTGATTGTTGCAGCGTCTATACCTTATAACATGATCGAGAACACGTAGCATCTTAGCACTCTTGTTCTTGTTTTTAAGTTTAGTTGATAGTTACAGAGTATCCTGCGCATTTTATTCAAAGAGCTTCGTGCTTTTGAAATTCTTAAGCGTATTTCAATAGAGTGGTCTTAATCTTCACTAATTACGCTTCCTAAGTACGTTATTTTTGTTACCCTTTCGAGTATTTGTTGATTGTTTTTATTTTGTTTGTATTCAGTTTCATTCCATATTCCTGACATACATTAACAATTCCATTCACGAGTCTTTGTAGGCCTTCTTCGCTGTCCGCTAGACTGACAGTATCATCAGAGTAGCGGAGGTTATTTACACACACATCATTCCATCTTTTTTATCAGTAAGTGCTTTATTGAAGATTTCCTCCGAATAACAGGGGTGACAAAATACAACCCTGACGTATGCCTTTCTTTATTTTTATTTCTTGGGACATGCGATTCTCATCTTTTGTTTTGGCAGTATGGTTCCAGTATAAACTTGATATTATTTATAAGTCTTTGTCATCAACGACACATGATTATACTGCTCAGTATATATCACCACTACACCAAACACTTTATTTTTGCACTCGACGCGCGTTTCACTAACCATGTTAGCTTCATCAGGAGCGATGATTGACTGAGTCAATGATCGCCCCTGATGAAGCTAACATGGTTAGCGAAACGCGCGTCAATTGCAAAAATAAAGTGTTTGGTGTAGTGGTGATATATACTAAGTAGTATCATTTTGCCAAAGATTTCACATTCCCAACTTAGTCACATGATTATAGTATGTCTATCATTTTCTCATGATGATATCAAAGGCTTTTTGGAAATCTATGAAGCATAAATAAACATCAGAATTGAGATCCATACATCAGAACGCGAATGGAGAAGAGTCCGTCCTTTGTTCCTAGTCCGTTCCTAAAGCCGAACTGTGTATGTTCAGTACTTTCATCTAGTTTTTTTGTATACTCTCTGGTGGATTATTTTAAGGCAGAGTTTCAAGATGTGATTCATCAGACTTATATTTCTCGCACTTTCTAGGGTTATTCTTTTCTGGCAATGGTATAAAAATTGATGTCAACGAATCATGAGGTACATCACTTGTGTTGTATACGCTGTTGAAGAGGTCCTGTATAATGTCCATATGTTTTTCAAAAAATATTTTAATGATTTCTGTGCATTATCTTCTTCTACTGCCTTTTTGTTTTTAAGCTAATTTACCTGCTAATATTTTGTCTTTTTTTATGGGGGGGCCCGTTGTATTAACCTTATTTTTATTATGTTGTCTAATTGTGTCACTATACATATATATATATATATATATATATATATATATATATATATATATATATATATATATATATATATATATACATATATATATATATATATATATATATATATATATATATATATATATATATATATATATGTATGATTTTGTTATTTTTCTTTGATCCTGTGTGTATTTTTTTATTTTTCAATTTTCTTGGGTTTGAAGGTCAATTATAGAATGAAACTTCCTAAATTTTATTGTGATCCTTTCGTTTTATTGACGTTTCGACACAGTTTGCCTTTCTCAAAATTTTTTTTACTTTTTTGGTCGGGTTTGGCTAAAATTGTACATATTCTATCCGTAAAATGCTATTTGAAAATGCATATGATTAATTTATTAAAACTAAAATAATTAACTTTATGACTGTTCTTACCTTGGACGTGGATGTTTAAGTTAATATTTATTTTTGCCCATTTCACTGAATCACAACGTAATTTTTTTTTTTCATTTTTCGTTACACGAACCATATGTTAATTAGTTTTCATTGTCATTTATTTTATTTTAATTTTTTAAAAATTGGGACGAACACAACATGTAGACTTCATTTATAGTACTGCCATATATATTTGGCTCAAGTTATTTGTTTCTTTTTTGTTGTTGATAGCGGTTGGTATTTTTTGTATCATAATAGATTCCAATATTTCTTTTTTTTTTCCTATTGTTCTCAGTGATTAAAATCTTGGTTCCTTCATTATTAAACGTGTGTTTCTTTTCCTCTTCGTGCTTTGTTAGTGCTGTTCTATTATTTTTGTCATACTTGTGTCCCTTTATCCTATTTTCCAAATACTGGCTAGTTTGCCCTATATAACTACCTTCACAATTATTGCAAGGAATTTGATATACAACATTGCTCTTTTTTTTTTTGGGGTTTTGGTTTTTAATTTTGAAAAGTTGGTTGCCAGTAAGTTATGGGCTCTATTGTAACATGTGAACTTGCCCGCTTTTTGAGGCGTCATTTTGTACCCTGTGAAAATTGTTTTTCCCACGCTTGGGCGCAATTTTGTACCGTTTGAAATTTGTTTGCCCCAGGCTTGGGCGCAATTTTCTTGCAACCTCTTTTTAATTTCTGATAATGAATTGAGTGAATCCTGATTTTAAAAGAACTAAAGAAATTAAACACACACTAGCTCAGTTTTCCTTGGTAGAGAAATATGGGTAAGAGATAATTGTTATACGTCTTTTTGGAATTATTTTCTATTTTTAAAAAGCTTCAGTTGTACAAATTTTGGGCACCATTCATTTTTAAAATAGAAAGGATCTAACTTCAGTTAAGAAAATGAAAAAATACTGAAGTGTTTTACGGTTATTACTAAAAAGAATTATTCTAGTACAACTTTTCTTATCCTGAAAAGAAAAATAGGTATTCAGTGAGACACTAGCTTTAATCAACAAAAAAAGAAAATTTATTCATGATTTAAAATAAAAGTTCCAACCTTTGCAGTTTTAAGGAATACAAAAAAAATTCTAGCCTAAAAGTAGTTTTTATAAATTAGAGTCCCTAAATCAGAGATTTTACTTCTAAATCTTGACTACACCCGAAATCGAAGAGTCGTGATATTCACTTCGCGATTTTTCAGTTCAAATTGCTGTTAAGACACTTATTTGCGGGGAATATATTTATTGATGTATGTTCTGGTAACTTACGGTTTTTCTACGGGCTTCTAGGCCTTCAATGGAACACAAAACCGATTTCACACTTTTGAGAAGAGCCTACTTTAGCTACTCCATTTAGAAAACACACAAAGCCCACTACGGCTTTATGATAAAAAAACTCGTGCTTAACTTGGCTCTCGTAGATATTGTCGTAAGCCTCTACTGCGGCTCGGTGGAAATTAGCCTGGCTGCGGCTTGATGGTACTAAGCCTCTCGACGGCTTGATGGTACTAAGCCTGGCAGCGGCTTGATGTTACTGCCTGGCGGCGGCTCGATGATACTCAGCCTCTCTGCGGCTTGATGGTACTAAGCCTGGCGGCGGCTCGATGGTACTAAGCCAAGATTCGCGTCCTCCGGACCCTTAAATAAGCCGTGGGCACTCTGTCTGTAATATGGCGACGCCGGAACCAAAACTCCGGATACAAACATTTGACCAATCCCGGCGTATCGATAGATTCGGTCGCAAACCCGCACAGCACACTATATAACGAGCGGCTAGGAATTTCTGATTAATATACCGCTCGATACAAAAATGAAAAGAAGTACATTATAAAGTGAAAAATCAGTAACATTATATGGTCTTAAAATCTAGGAAAAAATGAATGTTACACTATGAGCCATATTTATATTATGCTTTTTCAAAAGTTTTTCAATTTTTTGTGAAAATCCGTTTAAGTATGGTAAAACGATATGCTTTGTTTCTTTTGGACTTTTTTGTTGTTGGTTTTTGTTTTCGGTAGAATTATAAAATTTATGTATCCGTCTTTTGAATATTTGGTTTATAAGATATACTAGGTAGTTATTTAATTCCAGTGCTTTTTTGGCTTTGTTTATTGATTCTTTCCGATATTCTGGGTCTGTTAGGAATATTGCCCGATTCGCCAGACCCATTATGACTGATTTCTTGTATTTTAGTGGATGGTTTGAGTTATAATTTAGATATCTAGATGACCATGTTTGCTTTGTGTACCACTCTGTTTTGATACTTTGGTCTTTGTTGTGTAATGTTAAGTCAAGGAAATTTATTTTTTTATCTATTTCTACTTCTATTGTGAATTGTAGTTTTTTATTGTAACTGTTAAACTTGTTTAAATTATATTGTACACAATTTTTTGAAATGGCAGTAATACAATCGTCAACGAATCTCTAGAAAAATGGTATTTCAAATGGTATGTGGAAAAGGACATTCTCCTCTAATTCCTCCATTACTAATTGTGCCACCACACTAGATATGGATGAACCCATTACACATCCGTCTATTTGTTGATATAGATTTTCTTCAAACTGAAAATATGTCGAGTTCAGAATCAATTTGGTTGCAGCACTAAATTCTTCTATTGGTATATCGGTAAATACTTTGATTTCGTTCCATTTTTTCTGTATAATTTCAATTGCATGAGTCAAAGGTATGGTGTATAATGATATGACGTCAAGAGATACCAATATATATAGTCTGGTGGAAGTTTTATTTTTGTTATTTTTTCCTTGAAATGGAATGAGTCTTTAATATAGTAGTTATTTTTGTAAATTATCTTTTCTATTATATTTTTGAGAAATTTGGATAAGTTGTTAAACGGGTGTAGAATGCATGAAACTATTGGTCGCAATGGAATGTTATTTTTATGTAGCTTTGGGAGTCCATATATTTTTGGTGGTAAGGCATTTCTAATTTTCAATGTGTTAGCAATTTGTGGTGCGATATATTGTTTATTTTCCCATCTTTCTATTAATTGATTGTTTTGTTTTTGATATCTATTAGTAGGATCTTGCTTAATTTGTTTATATATTTTTTTATCATTAAGTAACAAACTCATTTTGTTTTTACAGTCTTCTGTTTTCATTATGACGGTTTTGTTGGTTTTATCCGCTTTTAGTATTTTTAATTCGGGGTGGTGTTTTAGGAATTTTTTTGTTTTGTTTACTTCCTTTGACATTGGAGTGTTCTGAGTATTATTTTTAATTTTATTTTTGTAGTTGGATAGAATGTTACAAGTTTTGGCTCTGAGTGCATCTTTCTCCATCTGTGTGAGGTAGTGGATTCCATTTTCTGTGTTGCTTACTATGTCGTGAATGGGCAGTTGTTCTTCTTTTTCTATTTTTATAGCAAAGTTAGGTCCCAAGCTTAGAATCGTGGTATTCCCCAATGGGCATTAAATTTCTTATTTTGTTGTCTAAGTTTTGTGATACCTTTTGCAGTTTGTTTATATATGAAGAGGTATCTGTTATTAATATGTTTAAGGTGGCAAAAATTAACTTTTTGAAAATAACCTCTTTAAATCTACGACCATGGTTTACATTTTGAAATTTTATATGTGAACACTTATTATTTAGAAATATTGGTATGAGTTTGTCAGTGTATATATATTTTATATATATATATATATATATATATATATATATATATATATATATATATATATATATATATATATATATATATATATATATATATATATATATATATATATATATATATATATATATATATATATATATATATATATATATATATATATGTATATATATATATATATATATATATATATATATATATATATATATATATAATATATATAAAATGCAACGTCTCTCTGTCTGTCTGTCCGTTAGTGCGCTTATCACTGGAGAATCACTTATCCGATTTACGTATTTTTTTTTTTTAAAACATACATATGTTCTCTGGCCAGGTTATAGGCTATATTTTATTACAATAGGTAGCATAAGAAATGAGTAGTGATGTAAAATAGTGAATGATGTCGGAAAAAAGTTTGCCGCTAGCGCGTTGCCTTGCAATACACCGCCTAAACCATTAAATATGGAACAATATTATGTAGCAGAGAATATCTATAATCTATAATATATATAAGATGCAATGTCTCTCTGTCTGTCTGTCCGTCCATTAGTGCGTTTATCACGCGAAAACCACTTATCCGATTTATGTGTCTTTTTTTTAAATTCATACATATATTCTTTGGCCAGGTTACAAAATAATAATAATAATCTATATTTATAATATATATAAAATGCAACGTCTCTCTGTCTGTCTGTCTGTCCATTAGTGCGCTTATGCCTCGAGATCCACTTATCCGATTTACGTGATTTTTTAAATTCATACATATGTTCTCTGGCCAGGTTATAGATATATATTTTATTACATCTATAATATATATAAAATGTAACGTATATCTGTCTGTTTGTCCGTTTGTGCGCTTATCACTGGAGAACCACTTATCCGATTTACGTGCTTTTTTTTAAACATGCTAAACCATTAAATATGGAACAATATCATGTAGCAAAGAATATCTATAATATATATAAAATGCAACGTCTCTCTCTGTCTGTCTGTCCGTTAGTGCGCTTATCACTGGAGAACCACTTAGCCGATTTACGTGATTTTTGTTAAACATACATATATTGTCTGGCCAGGTTATAGGATCTATTTTATTACGTTAGGTGACACAAGGAATAAGCAGTGACGATAATAGTGAATCAAGTCGGAGAAAAGTTTGCCGCTAGCGCGTTCTCTTGCAATACACTGCCTAAAACATTAAATATGGAACAATATCATGTAGCAAAGAATATAATATATATAAAATGCAACGTCTCTCTGTCTGTGTGTCTGTCCATTAGTGCGCTTATCACTCGAGAACCTCTTATCCGATTTACGTGTTTTTTTTTTAATTCATACATTTGTTCTCTGACCAGATTATCTCTAATCTTCTATCTAGAATATATATAAAATGCAACGTCTTTCTGTTTGTCTGTCTATCCGTTAGTGCGCTTATCACTTGAGAACCACTTATCCGATTTACGTGTTTTTATAGATTTAAACATATGTTCTATATCATTCGATATAAGCCTAGATAATGGGAGATAAGGAGAAATAATGGGAGATAAGTCGAGATAAGGCTCGATAATGGGAGATAAGGTGAGATAATGGGAGATAAATATAAATAATGGGAGATAAGGAGAAATAATGGGAGATAAGCAAAGATAAGTCTAGATAATGGGAGTTATGGTGAGATAATGGGAGATAAGGAGAAATAATGGGAGATAAGGAGAAATATTGAGAGATAAGTCGAGATAAGCCTAGATAATGGGAGATAAGGTGAGATAATGGGAGATAAGGAGAAATAATGAGAGATAAGGAGAAATAATGGGAGATAAGGAGAAATAATGGGAGATGAGCAGAGTTAAGCCTAGAGAATCGAAATTATGTAGAGATAATGGGAGATAAGGAGAAATATTGAGAGATAAGGGGAAATATTTTATTACGTTGGGTAAATTAAGGAATAAGCAGTGACGATAGTGGTGAATCAAGTCCACGCGAGCGGAGCCGCGGGCCCGGCTAGTATAGTATATATATATATATATATATATATATATATATATATATATATATATATATATATATATATATATATATTTATATATATATATATATATATATATATATATATATATATATATATATATATATATATGTATATATATATATATATATATATATATATATATATATATATATATATATATATGTAGGACACATACTTTAATATCATAAACTTTAATAGTTGATAACATTCAAGGTATATTACTGGAAGTAAAGCTGCAACTTTAGATGATTATTTCTAGAATTAAAATATCTACATAAGAAAACATGTAACTTAAAATCAATATTAAACTATTTGTCAAAGTGTCAATCCTGTTTTAACACCAACGTAATATACAAGCAATTGCAATCTTTTAATAGTAACAGCTGAACTTGGCCCAATTTTTTGGCTTAAATACCTATTAAGAGAATCACTGTATGATTTTATCCGTTCGAAGTGAAGTTCTAGATTTATATTGTATCAACAATATACTTTTTAGCTAAAACGCAATATCGCCCAATCGTCAGAGGCAAATTTTGACGAAAAGCTCTCATTAAATGTTAACGGGCTGCATTTTGGCATACAGGTAGCTTTTTGGACGTAGAATACGAAGAAAAAAGTATGCTGCTCTAACGTGTACGCCAAGCCTATAAAATCGAAAATAAAATGAAAAATTCGGGTTTTCGCAATTATCCCTTAAAATAAAAAAGATATCGAAAAACTAATATCACCATATGAAAGAACGGAAAATTTTACAAAAAAATAGTATAGAAATTATATTTTTTTAGTTTTACCGCTTTAAAAAAAAAGTATTACATAAGAGGAAGAAAAAGCACAGAAAGCTGGAGACTTCTTAAAAATATGAGAACAGAACGGAAAAGAGAAATCTTCTCACCGATAACACCAGAAAAATGGAACCAATACTTTACAAATATGCTAACAGAAGATAGACCAGAGTTTAAAAGTACCCAACATGGAAATCCAAATATAGTTATACGAGAATCCCTAATAAGGATAACAACATCAGAAGTTAAAGAAGTATGTAAAACGCTAAAAAATGGTAGAGCCCCAGGACCAGGAAACATCCCAGGAGAGATAGTAAAATACGGAACTGAAAAGCTATTTAGCGCTTTGAGGAAGTTATTCCAAAGATGCATTAACACATCGGAAGTACCTGAGAAGTTTAAAACATCATACATTTCAACAATTCATAAGAAAGGAGACAAAAATAATTGCGATAACTATCGGGGAATAACGGTTACAGGATCTATTAGCAGAATATACGGAAAAATACTTAAAAATAGAATAGAAACGGAATACGCGGACGTAGAAGCTGAAGAACAGACAGGCTTTAGAGCAGGAAGATCCACAATAGACCATGTCTTCTCACTGACACAAATCCTAGAAAAGAAAACCGCATTTGATCAGGAAGTCCATGTCTTGTTGATTTAAAAAAGGCCCACGACAGCGTGCCCTTAGTGAGATTGTGGGAAACACTACAACAGAGTAATGTAAGTACCGAAATAATCAAAGCCGTAAAATCCTTATACCAAGACGCAAGAAGTAGAGTAAAAACCAAATATGGTATAACAACAGGGTTCCAGGTCACAAAGGGTCTCAAACAGGGCTGCTGTATATCCCCAACGCTATTTAAAATCTATTTGGAGAGTGCACTGAAGAACTGGAAAAGGAAATGCAGCAGTATGGGATTACCACTGGATGACAATACTACATTGTACACGCTATCATTTTCGGACGCCCAGGTAGTAATCGCTCAGGACATCGATGATATGGAATACATGACACGTCGGAGGACAACAGCAGGACTTGAAACTGGCCACAGGACACACCATCAAACACTGTGCCAGTTATAAGTATTTGGGAACGAGAATATCTAGGGACGGAACACTGAAAGAAGCAATATTCGAGAGGAATATCCAAGGAAGAAAAGCGATTGCAATGCTTAATAGTATACTATGGGACAAAAACATAACCATTGAAAATAAGAAGAGAATTTACAACTCAATAGTGAAAAGTATAATAACTTACAGCTCCCAGGTGCGGCCATTGAAGGAAAGAACAGAAAAAATACTAAAAGCTACAGAAATGGACTTCTGCAGACAAGCAGCCAGAAAATCCAGAAAAGACCGCATACCAAATGACATGAGAAGACGAGCCTTAGAAATAAAGCACGATATAGTGGATGAAATCAGAACCCAACAGTTGGTATGGTAAGGACATGGACAGAGAATGTCACAAGACCGACTACCTAAAAAGATCTTAAGTTGGAACCCTCATGGAAGAAGAAAGCGAGGAAGACCACGCCAAAGCTGGAGAGCAGGAATCAACGAGGAAGTACTAGAGAGAGATCTGGAGGAGGGGGGATGGAAAAACCGGGAGGAGTGGAAATTAGGCAACGGAAGACGGAAGACGTTATAAAACCGATTGATATATATATATATATATATATATATATATATATATATATATATATATATATATATATATATATATAAATATTTAAAACAAAATTGTTAGTTAACCCGTTCAGTTGTAGGGGGAATCATGCTTCCAACCTCATTTATGATTAAATTAACATTTCCGTATACCGTTAAATGTTTTAAAAATACCTATTCAGGAGTGTCTCGGAGTGCTGATTAAGAATACAATGACAGATTTGAAAAATTCAAAATGGAGGATCCATTTTGCCAAAGAGTACGTAATTCATTTAATTTCTTCGAGTAATTTAGAATTTTGTGTTTTCAATAACTGTTTTACTTGTACCTGAGTGTTCAAATGAAATATAAATACTTTGTACTTAAAGCTTAGATATTTATCTTTCATTTCCCACTTTATTTTTTTTTTAAATTTTAATTAAATTTAAGTTGTATGATTAATAATAAGCAGAAAATACGTTTACCATGAACACTTTTAAGAGCAAAATTATAAAAAAAGAGAAAGTTATTAAACGGTACAAACTAATAAAATTACAATTGAAGTAACAGACAAAAAGAATTATAAGAAGTCTTAAAAATTGAAAAGCCTCAGGACCAGACGACATTACAAATGAGATGTTAAAATATGGAGGAGAAAACCTATATCACCAACTAGCACAGCTCTTTACAAGCATAGTAAAACATGGACAAATATCTACAAAAATTGATCGACCATAGATGCCATATTTATAGTAAGGTAGATATTGGAAAAAGCTAAAGAATTTAACAAACTTGCGTATAAGTGTTTCGTCAACATGATATTATAAAATTATTACAGGAAAAGCACACAAACCAGAAGCTAATAAAAATCATACATGACATTAATACAGAACGTAGAATAAATATAGAAGTGGGACATCTACTGAGCAAGGAAGTAAAAAATAAACGCCCGAATAAGACAAGGCGATTGACTTAGTCCCTTTTTTTTTCAACCTCGTCATGGACAGAATAGTGGAGAGTCTTCCAAAAACTAGAGGATACAAAATGGGCAACACACACTTCCATACAATCTGCTACTCCAACGATGCAGTCCTCAACTCTGATTCTGAGGACAACCTTCAGAAAATCTTTCATGCCTTCAATTGGGAAGCGAGAGAACTAAACATGATTATCAACACAACCGAGACAAAATGTATGGTAGCTTCAAAAGAATTATGAAGATGCAAGCTGAAGATCCAAAGAAGTATTATTGAACAGGTTAAATATTTTAAATATCTAGGAACAATGATAATAAGCTATGGAGACTTAAACAGGGAAGTAAAACAACAGTGGAAAGTAAAATAAGAATATAAAAGACAACAGTTCGACCTATCCTCACATATACTGTAGAAACAAGAGCTGACACATGTAAAACAGCACAAATGATGAGGACAACAAAAATGAAGGTGACAAAGATCTGCAAAAACTAAATAAGATTCACGAAATATGCAAATAGACTAGAACTAGAAGAAAACGATGGAATAAACACGTAGATCGGATGGACGACAACAGACTGGTAAAAATGGCCAAACTCAATAAACCCTATGGTAGAAGAATTAGGGGCAGACCTCCGAAAAGGTGGAAGGAATGCTGGACGTCCACATCGGAAGAGGCCTAATGGGTATAAAACAGGCAACTGGCAACTTAGTGACACACCATACAAACATACTTTTAACTGTAACTAAAAAAAAAATCTGACTTTTTTGACCATTTCGTACAGCAGGCAAATTTTCATATTTTAAAACTCAATTTTTGAATAACACAGACAATGTGGGTATTTTTTTAGTTACTCTTATATTGAAACTGAAGGTATAATAATGATATTGCACGAGGTTTTTTTTCAATACTATATTTTATTATATATTTGTAATTTACTGTATGCCCGTTAAAATAATGCAAACAAAAATTTCGTTTTAAGTTTTACAAATTATAAAGCAACAAAAATAAAAACTATTAGTATCATCGGAAAGATGAAAGTCTCCTCTTCAAAAAGTTATATTTTATTTTTTTTTACACTCTGAAAACAAGTAAGATCGATTAACCTTTGAGCGGTGCTCAAAGGCTTTCAAATTAACCTGTTTGGCGCGCTACACTTTTTGAATTATCTATTCAAATTTTTAATAAATTCTAACGCTAATAAAAAAAATCTGGAAAAATCCATATACTATTTTTTTGTAAAATTACCCGCTCTTTCACGTGGTGCTATTAGCTTTTCGATATCTTTTTTATTTTTCGAGATATTACCGAAAAACCGAATTTTTTATTTTATTTTGGATTTTGTGGGCTTAGCGTACATCAAACTTTAGCAAAGTGTTTTTTATCGTGTTCTACGTCCAAAAAACTAACTGTGTGTCAAAATGCAGCCTGTTAACATTTAATGAGAGCTCAAAACACCTGGCAACTGGGGTAATAAGTATAGCCCACAAAACAATTTTTTCTTATTGGAAGGATTATTACCCAAAGAATTCTATATTCATTCCAATATTTTCTTTCTTCTGTTTAAATGCTTGCAAACTATTGACAACCTTCTAGATAAGATCCCAGTTCGATGAGGTTTTAACGAACGCCATACCCATTCGGTTTTACAATCAAAATTTCGTGATTATTCAAACTACTACTAAATAAACACAAAACGAAAATTTGATTTTCAATTGAAATATGGGTTAAGTGGTCATAGTTGCTTATTGGACGCCCATCAGTAAATTTTACCCTTCCATTAAAAGTACAATAAGTCCATCCAGGTGTACTGTCTATCGATCAATAAATTAAAACATGCCATTTAACGATCCATTTCTTAGCTCGTCAGTTAGACTACATGAAGTTGACAATGTTCGGCATCTCATAAACAACATTATGATAACAGCAAAGATTTAGTAATCATTTCTCAAAAGATATGAGTAATCAACAACCTCTGCGCCATTTGATGTGAAACAATGAGACTGTACTGCTTTACCATAGGAAAATAGGGTATTAATAGCACTATTAACTGTTCAACGGTAACTGTAAAGGTATAAAGGACAATTAAAGGGGAGCACTGCTGACTCCAGTATAGAGATTCTTATTTCATTGGCATCAATAATTTAAACTGAAGATAGCAGATTTGATAATTTTTGTGATATAATGTTTATTGTCATAAAAGACTAGATATTAGAGCATAAGTATAGAAAATCTTTAAATAATTCCATTCTCTACAGCATAAACCAATAAAATTCTTTAAAAGCACAATTACCAAAGTGAAGTGTTATTCTTAAAACTAATTTATACAGTACTCAATGAATTTGCGTAGGAACAGTCCTGATTTTTCTTTCGAACTAATTTTGCATTAAATAAAATCAAAAGTGTTCTAATAAATAATTTGTTAGTATAATCGCGGCCGTGCCAGTGCGATAAACAATAATGTGTTGATTTTTGTGATTTATCTCCTGAAGCCCTTGGATTATTACCGTTGGTGATTGAAATTAGATTCAAATTTAAGAGGGTAAGAAAAATATGTTATTTACTGGAGTTAAAATACTCGTATACCGCAAAACGCTATTTTCTGCCTTTTGTACGGTAAATACAGTGCATTTCTGCAAGGTGTGGCATAGAATTTTACGCGTTTTACCTCTATTAATTTTTGTTCTATTCAATGTTTACTCGTAAAGATAAAACTGAAATGTTTATATTTCTATAGTTTAGAAACATGTTACTTTCATATTGTCGTTATAGACGTTCTACAAAATATTAAGAAATAGCGGTATTTTGCTACTAAAGCACTGTTTCACTTATTCCTGTATGAAGTCAGGAATAGAGATCAGCAATAATGTATTTTACCTATCGATAGTTGATGACAACCCAACCATCGATAATTTCAACTTATCGATATATCACTAGTTATCAATATATCGACAGTTATTAAAAATAAAGGGAGATTTCCAAAGTGGAGATGATTAAGTTCTTTTTGACATGTATTATTGATGGTTATATCCCGAGAAGTTATTTTTAGGTTCAAACACAGATTTCATTTAGTCGAGATTTTTTTTACATTTATTCCAAACGAGGTAATATAACTTGGCCTCCACGTAGCCTCGATTTCACCCCAATGGATTTAGAGATGATTATACCTCAGGAGACTCGAAAATAGGAAGAGTCGAAGAAAAAGAAGAGCCAATGGGAGTATTCAAGAAGAGTAAAAAGCTGATAGAAACACGACAGAAAGAGAAAAACGAAAGAGTAGATAAGATAGACAATTTGATAGAAATGATCAGAGAGCTAATGTCAGATATAAAAGATATAAAACAAGATCAGAAGAGATACCAACAACAGTTGAAGGTACTAAGAAAAGAAAATGAAGTATTGAAAGAGGAAAATAAGCTAATTAGAGAAAACATGAGAAGTATGAATTTGAAGATGAGTAGACTGGAAAAAGACAACGTAAGGAATAATATTGTAATATCGGGAATAAGATTTGAAGCGAATTGCCAACTAGATCTGAAAATGGATGTAGAACATTTTATGGAGAGGAGTATGAACACAAAAGTATAGATTAAAGATGTGATAAAAATAGGAGCGACTATATACAAGATAGAACTTGGAAACACGGAAGATAAGAAAGCTGTAATGAAAAATAAAAACAAACTGAGAAACCTAAGAGAGAGAGATTATATAAACAACGATTTAACAAAAGATGAGCGGGAAATTCAAAAGAAATTGAAGCATATAGCAGAGAACGAGAGGAAGAATGTAAAATGGGTGAAAATAGGATATTAAAAAATCGTAATCGAAGAAAGAGAATATAAATGCGACATTAAGGAAGAAAAACTGGAAGAACAAACAAAGAATACTACGACCCTCAAGTCAAAAAACTGAGAAAAAGGAGAGAGATAGGTAGATTGACGACGACCCTGGCAAAGGTAAAGGATACGGAAGAGAGGACTAGTAAAAGGAATACAAATAAGAAGATAATCAAAGAAGTATATATGAAGAAAGAAATGGGAAATAATTGAGTTTTAAATTGAGAACACGGAATAATAGGGATATAAACGAAAAAGAGGATGAACTGACAGAAGAACAACAAATGCTCTATGTAGGAATCATTGAAACAGAAAGAAAAGGAAATGGATGCAAAAAATTAGAGGGAAAAGCATACAAAAAATCAACAGAGAGATATAATACCGGAAGAAGTTACAGAACTGATACAAACAGAAGAAACTAATACAGAAGAAACAAAAGCGGCAATCGGCAATTTAAACAGGATGGAAGGATATAGAAGGAAATATGGAAAAGACAGTTATAGAATAACTCAACTCCACGGGCCTTACACTCCTCAAGGGGTAGAAAGGAATAAGGATTAAGTAAGTAAGTAAGTAGGATTTAGAGATGGGAATCTCTCAAAACTCAGGTTTACAGTAACAACCGCTCGAAACAATTTAAAGAGATTATGGCACTGATCATAGAAACAACCCACCAAAGAGTAATGGATAATTTCACTGCTGACTTAGAAGAGTACCGGACTTTTTTTGAGGAAGTAGGTTTTTAAGGACTAAAGTATGATATAAATATTTTTTTTTTCAATTTTCAATTTTTATTCAATATTTCAAAAGGCAGTTTTTTTTCAGGTTGTTCTGTTATGTTTAAAAATAAATCATTATTTTTTGTGTGAGAAATGCAATATTCCTTCAATAAGTATTATACTTAGGTGCAGAGTTTTATCAGCGGAAAATAAAAACGGGCTACTGCTTATTTCAATGATAGAGAATAAAATTATTTTCTAATCTTATATTAGATAAATAACAAACTATTTCAAAGAACAACACCTTGATTAATTTTGTGTAACTTTCCTTATAGGCAACTGTCAAGGTTTTAAGATATACCAAGAAGCTAAAATTATTATGTTCAATTATACGGCCAGCGTCACATATACACATTTACTGTTAGATATTCAATGATTTTTTAATGATGGTCATTAGTTCTAAACTTTGTAAGTACAACGTTAGATGAAATCTTCCTCCTTTCATTTTATGTACTTAATAACAGTATATACTCTAGTTCTTGATTTGTAAAACTTATTCCAAGGATAGTGAGAGATACGAGTATATTTATTTCAAATAAGAAAATTGGTACATGCAAGTTTCATTATATTTAAGTCATAGTTAATCCGTAGTCAGTTAAGAAAAAACTACTTTACTAATTGACTGGAGTTCTCCTTTCTTATTGATTGCTTTTTATTTTTTATAAGGGGAAAAATAAGTCAATTTTTATGACGTTTGTTAGGTGAACGTTTATATATTTAAAATTCCATTAATGTTATATACATTAATTAATGTTATATACATTAATTAATGTTATATACATTAATGAAATTTTAAATATGGTTTGTTGTTACTTAAGACTAAGCATTTTTTCTTTAAATATTGAAAAATGGGGGAGTTGCACCATTATCTTCCGATAAGGTTGTGTGGCGAGTGGTAAAATGGCGTAACATCTAGCTATATTAATCTGAAACAAACCAGGTTTTTTTAAAATCTATTATTAACATTAATACGGTGTGTGTGAATCTCAAAAAAAGTAGGAGGTTTTCCTCTTCCTTATTAATATTGCAAAAAAATACCTAACTAATTTAAATAACGCTGAAAAAAATTCCGAAAAAAAAATGATAATACTTTTTCAATGCAAAACAGAATTTAATGTGGTTTTTACATCACACGAAATTTATCAAGAGTGTTTGAAATCCTGAAAAACTCGTATATTTTCTTTTTTTAGAATTTTATGCAACGATTCCTCCAAAATTGTGAAAACCAAACGCAAAAAATACCTAACTAATTTAAATAACGCTGAAAAAATTCCGAAAAAAAATGATATAATACTTTTTCAATGCAAAAACAGAATTTAATGTGGTTTTTACATCACACGAATAAAAATTTATCAAGATAACCCTCACCAGTTGTTTGAAATCCTGAAAAACTCGTATTTTCTTTTTTTAAGAATTTTATGCAACGATTCCTCCAATTTGCCAGATGAAAACCAAACGTATGTATGTATTGCTGTTTTACCGAAGACTCTAGCTTACATTAGGAATAAGTTTTAAAAGAGATTTTTATGGTGGTAAGCTGCCCTTATTCATGATACTAACTTCTAATAATAACCACAGCAAAACTGAACGCTAAAATTCTTTATAAAAATTTATAATTTGTTTTGGAAGAGAGCAAATAAAATTTACCATCTAAGGCCAATTAATCCCAAAACACTTGTGGTTGTATGATTGTCACTTTTCATTGGTTTTTTATTTTGGTTGTAAAAAAAAATGTGTTTTTTTTTGCGAAGAAGTTATTAAAAATTTGAAATTCAGTTCAATAAAACCAAATAGATCTCATAATAAGATACTTAGAATATACACGTGGCAATATTGAAATGCAAAAAGATTCCAATATTTTAGAATATACAGGTGGCAATATTGAAATGCAAAAAGATTCCAATATTTTAATTGTAGCTACTATTTTGAAATCATTTCAAAATTGTTAATAATATTTTAACCTTGTTTTCTTCGTATATTTTTTATGATACTATCTTATAGCTACAATAAAAAACCAATAAAGGGTGACAATTACACTGTCCTCTCTCCCCCCGCTGAATTTTCTTTCGGGGGTATTTTGTATTAAAAGGTGAATTTTATTTTATCTCTTCCTGAATAAATTATCGTTTTTTTTTTGGTAACACGTTTGAACGTTCAGTTATGCCGTAGTTATTTTTAGAATTCGGTACCATGAATATGGTTATTCAACGCTATAAAAGTTTGATTTGAAACATATGTATGCAAGATTTTTCGATAAAACAACAATAATGTAATTTTGGGTGAACCATACAAAATTCTAAAAAGAAATAAGAATTTTTAAGTGTTGCAACCTCTGGCAAATTATATATGGTGCAAAAAGCATACTGACTTCTGTTTTGCGTTGAAAAAGTATTATAATTTGTTTTCACAATTTTTCAGCCCTATTTAAATTAGTTAGGTATTTTTCTGCAATATTGATAGGAAAAAGTAGATCGTTTACCCCCCAAGGTGAGCGAAACCTCAATTATTTGAAAAATACTTATTTATTCTACTATAAAATATATTTCTACAGCAGTTTAAATTATCCTTGCTTCTTTATTTAAAAAAAAACTTAAAAATATAGATTTTACACTCCATACTTCGAGGGGTTAAAACCACCCTTCAAGCTTGCTTTCCGAAAAAAAGATTGTAATTATAAGAAACAAATATCTAAAGACATAAGTAGGAAATAAACCTCGTCCGATGTGAACCGTTAAAACCTTCAATATCAGATCAAAGCACAGACTGGAAGATTAAACTTCGTAAAGTAAATCCCAAGATATAAGATCCTGCCTTTTTGCTTTTTCAATGGGGCAATAAACGATCCTATTAAGGTTTTGTGCATAGTTGCCAGGTATTAACGATAAACGTATTTTTATTTTACCTGCCTTGTATACTGCCCTCACTTGCACCTGCAATCATATTGGATCTATTTTTATCTATATATTTACTTCCTGGCAACCCGGTTTGGAGCCTTTAAGTATTTAATGATATAGGCCTAATGACCACAGGTTCCCATTAAGATTCGAAAGGTACTTTTTATTATTTTTATTTTTAATTTTACTTACAACTTACAACGTAACGGTTCTATTTTAATTATATGACGTCCGTGGGACAATTGCAATAGTGGCTATCGCAAGAGAAAATATTTATCACTTAACGTTAAAAAATAGTGAAAAATGTTTACGACAGTTTGGGAAAAAGAAATTTGAATAAACAAAGTGCTTTGCAAGAAACCAGTGAACTAACAAAAACCCCAAATTCTACGATTAAGGTTATTGTAGGAAAACTCAGAAACAGGAAAAAAAACAGAAAGATTTTCAAATGCAACATGTAGACGATTGTGAAAAAGACATCAGGAGAAAAATATATTCTATGTATGAAGAGCAGTTGGTGCCGACACTAGACAAAATAAAATTAAGATTGGTGCAGGACGAGACCAATATAAATTGTGCCGATCAATCCTTCACAGAATTCTCTTAAGAATGGGATTCACGTTCCGAAAAATCAACAAAGGCAAGTAGTGATGGAGTCACAAAGATTACGAATCTTGCGACATACTTATTTACAAGAAATTAAAAAGTATCGATCAGAGAATTGGCCAATAATTTACCTTGACGAAACATGGTTCGATACCCATGACTGTGCACAAAGGGTGGGTTGACAGCAGTACAAAATGTCAGACTAACGCACCTTCAAAGAAAGCTAAACGAATTTGTACTTTTGCATGCTGGATCTGAAAATGGTTTGGTTTCAAATTGTCTACTATTATATGCAAAAAACATAAAAGATTCTAGTTTGGACTATCACGAAGACACGACCGCAGAACTTTTTGAAAATTGGTTTCAAAATTCCCTTGTGCCAAATATTCCCGAACAGAGTGTTATAGTTATGGACAATGCAGGTTACCATACTCGCCTACTAAATAAGGTTCCTAATGCAGCCAACACCAAATCGGAAATACAGGAATATATGTTAGAAAATGACATTTATTTTGACTTTAATTATAAAAAAAGTTTTGAAAAACTATAAATTGAAAAAGAAATATATTTGTGATAGTATGACTGAGAAAATGGAACACACTGTTTTTCGGCTTCCTCGGTATTATTGTGTGTTTAATCCAATTGAACATATTTGGCATCAAGTTAAATCAAAAATAAGGGCACAAATTACTTTAAGCGTGTGTGGTTAAATGAGTAAAAAAAGTTATAAACGATATACCTCGTGAAAGCTGGAAGAAATCCATTCAGCAAGTTGTTAAAGTGGAAGAATCATGTATTTAAGTAAATAATATAAAACCACTGATAATTACCTCAGCTCATGACAGTGATAGTGAAACCGAATTAGGCTTAAGTTAAAATGTATTTTTATTTATACAATATGTCTCCTCTTGTAAATCCCATTCATTCAAACTGTATATTTGTACTTCTTATCCATTCGTTTTTACATGCATCTATAAATAAACATCTCCAAAAATACTTATAATTTTATTTATTTGCATTAATGAATAAAATTCTTAAGTCCATCTCTCAACCTATCATAAACAAGAGGTCAGAATTTTTATATTGCCCACTTAAAACGGCAAAAATCAGGATCTTATGTTTTGGGATACGCTATACCTTCGTCAAAACAAATACGGTACTACTATACGTATTAAATATTTAGTGCTGGGTATAAAAATAAAAAATCATTTGTGCATTAAATTTCAAATTGTTATCTAATCTCATTCGGGAGTTATCATGCCAATAAACAGACAGACATGTAAACAGAAATGAGAAAATTTATATTTCTTGTGGTTTAAAAACAAAGATAAAGATAAAATCAAAAGAAAAATTAACGTTAACCACCCAACTACGATATTCTAAATAATAGAGTCACGCCCACTAAAACAATTTTTAAATTTTGCACAGCCAACTAGACCCAAATCACTATAATAAAATTATTACAGTGATTACTTAGCGATTACCCCGTAACAAGTTTTACAGTTTAATCGACAATTTACTTCTTTAAAGTAAACACTATGATCGGGAATGTTGTTATAACTGTTCAATATGTTATATTTTACATGACTTTGGAGTTATCTTTTCAGGAAATATCGCTTTGTAGTACTGTGATTTTGCAGTTACTCTTCAAGTGTGGACATTTTTTTATGACTTGTAGAACGAATAGCAGTTATAGCAGTCAATTATATGGTTGTTTTATTACTGCAAAAGCAATGAACCAAATCTTTATCTCTGCTATGTTACTGAAATCCTGCAGTTATATAAATATATATTACATGGGTTGAAAAGTCCCCAAACTTTTGAAGACACAACAATGTTTTTGCCAAAAATCGATTTTATTCTTCAACATAATCCCGCAATACTAGAAACAGACACAGTAGAAGAAAGCTGGAATAAATTAAGAAACAACACTCTACAAGCGAGTAAAGAAACTATAGGTACAAGACGAATAAACGTGAGAGACAAAAAAAAAACAATACTCCGTCGTTCACCCAAGGAGTCTAAGAACTTGCACGAGAGAAAAGAAGAGAATATATATATATATATATATATATATATATATATATATATATATATATATATATATATATATATATATATATATATATATATATATTTCTACTATTAAGGGTATTGTAGGAAAATCATCATTCAGGAATAGGAAAAAATGGAAAGATTTTCAAATGCATCATGTAGACGATTGTGAAAAAAACATTATCAGAAGAAAAATATATTCTATGTATGAAGAGCAGTGTTGCCAACACTAGACAAAATAAAATTAAGACTGGTTCAAGACGGGACCAATATACATTGTGGCCTATCAATCCTTCACAGAATTCTCTTAAGAATGGAATTTACGTTCCGAAAAATCAACAAGAGGCAAGTAGTGATGGAGTCACAAAGATTACGAATTTTGCGATATACTTATTTACAAGAAATTAAATAGTATCGATCAGAGAATTGGCCAATAATTTACTTTGGCGAAACATGGTTCGACACCCATGACACTGTGCAAAAAGGGTGGGTTGACAGCAGTACAAAATGTCAGACTAACGCACCTTCATAAAGGTAAACTAATTTGCACTTTACATGCTGGATCTGAAAATGGCTGGGTTTCAAATTGTCTTCTATTATCTGCAAAAAACATAAAAGATTCTAGTTTGGACTATATATATATATATATATATATATATATATATATATATATATATATATATATATATATATATATATATATATATATATATACATATATATATATATATATATATATATATATATATATATACAAAAAAAACAAATTCAAAAGAAATGGAAAGAGATTTATACACAGGACAAAAAAAGGTATGGAAAATGTTACGAAGAAGAAAAGCCAATATGAATACTTGACAATCACAAATATTGAAACAAACGATTGGCAACAATACTTTAAACGACTATATAAAACCAGTCCGACGAAGAAGAGAACATAGCAGAATCTTAAACAACAGGCAACAAACAGACGGAAACTACAAAATAGAAAGAGAGAAGTATCGATAACAATTAAGAAACTTAAAAATGGAAAAGCACCAAGAGAAGATGGGATACCAAACGAACTAATTAAATATGCCGGAGAAAGCTACATATTGGAAATAACAACATTCTTTAATAAGATATTACAGGAAGTGGGAATACCAAAGGAATGGACAAAAGGCATCACGATACCGATATTTAAAAAAGGCAGCAAAAAAGATCCGAACAACTATAAGAAATAACACTGCTAGCAAGTATTGTGAAAGTGTTCACAAGTATTCTGAAAAGTGAAATAGGAAACAATATACATATAAGCGACGAGCAACAAGGGTTCCGCTAAAACAGATTAACCAAGATGCTATAGAATACCAGAAACCAGCATTTTTTTTGTTTCATCGACTTAAGGAAAACATTCGACAGAGCCAGGTTGAAAGATATATTAGAATTAATAAAGGATCTAATTCCGTACCCAATACCACAAATAATCCAAAAACTCAATCACGGTAACACAACAAAAATAAGAAGTAATAACGAATTAACAAAGGAATGTAAAAGTAGGAATAAGACAGGGAGATAGCTTAAGTCCGTTATTATTCTGCGTAATAATGGACAAAATCATTGAAGAAGTAAAACTAGTCAACCATGGATACGAACTAGGAGATAAACAAATAAAGATACTGGGATATGCATATGATATTGTTCTAATATCACAATCAGAACACGGCCGACAAAGACTGCTATATAAATTCAAACAAGTAGCAGAAAGACAGAATATGGAAGTCAATACCGACAAAATAAAATGCATCAGAATTGCTAGAGAATCAGTAAGGTGTAAATTAGAAATAAAAGGGAAATTAATAGAGCAAGTAATGAAATTCCCATATCTTAGAGAACTAATTACTAGCTACGGAGATATAAGAGAAAAAGTGAGAGAACAAACAAATAAAGCAGAAAGAATATCAGGGGCCCTCAGAGATGTAGTTTGAGAAAAACAAAGATCTAAGTGTAGAAGTAAAAACAAGAATATATAGAACTTGCGTTAGACCCATACTCGCTTATAGAATAGCAACACGGGCAGACACAAACAAAACCAAACAGCTACTAAGAACAAATGAAATGAAAATACTGAGAGCAATAACAGGAAAAAGTTTATTAGACAGAGTGAGTAACAACGCCATAAGAGAACAATGCAAGATAAAATATATAGTCAGATGGGGAAGAAAGAGAAGAAGAGAGTGGGTGAACATGTACAAAGGATGGAAAATACGAGAATGATAAAAATATGTATGAACAAAAAACCACATAAAACAAAGATCTAAGTATAGAAGCAAAAAAACAAGAATATATAGAACTTGCGTTAGACCCATACTGGCTTATAGCATAGCAACACGGGCAGACATAAACAAAATCAAACAGCTATTAAGAACAAATGAAATGAAAATACTGAGAGCAATAACAGGAAAAAGTTTATTGGACAGAGTGAGTAACAGCACACCATAAGAGAACAATGCAAGATAAAAGATATAGTCAGATGGGGAAGAAAGAGAAGAAGAGAGTGGCGTGAACATGTACAAAGGATGGAAAATACGAGAATGATAAAAATATGTATGAACAAAAAAACCACATGAAACAAGACCAAAAGGACAACTACCAAAGCGATGGAGAGACAGCTGAACATCCGAATCACAAGAGGCTTAATAACGAAGTAGAACAGGTCTGTGACCTACTCAGAAGAGGAAGTAATAGTTTCCTTCACGAGCAGTACACTTATTCCAGCAATCTTCCAATATTTGAATACCTTTCATAGAGTACGATTTGTCGACCTCTCTAAAATAAGCCTCAGTTTCCAAGTCGCCTACTTTATTTGAGCCAAACCTCTTTCTTTGGAGCCACCTTTTCAAATTTGGTAAAAGGTAATAATCGCTGGGGGTCACATCTGGTAAATATGTCGCATAAGGAAGTAATTTGTGGCCCAGTTGATTCAATTTCACCATCGATTTTATGGAGTTGTGAGCTGGTGCATTATCTTTTTTTTTTAAATTTAACCATTCAAATGGTCCCATAAACTAACGTAATAGTTTCCGGTGATTGTGTGTCCCTTCTCAAGATAGTCGATCAGTACATGCGCATCTCAAAAAATACTTACCAAAACCTAATGTTTGCGTTTTTTGAGGCTTCAGTTAATTTCATGCGGTTCCAGCCTCTCTGCGAACTACTTGTCGTACTCAGACGTATAGTGGTGGATCCATGTTCGTCTATTGTTACGAATCGTTGCAAAAACTCCTTTAGATTTCACCGAAACAAGACGAGACAGCGTTCTGAATCTTCGACACGTTGCTGTTTTTGATGAATCGTGAGAGAGCGCGGGATTCATTGGGCAAATAGCTTTTTCATATTCATGCAAAATATACCTCACGCGTTCTGTTGATATCTTCACCACAGTAAACATAAAACCCGGTAGCGACAGTTCGACTCGGCACCTTTGATCTCAAGGGGTTGGAGTTTGTAATGATCACATGACCTGTCGCCATAGTGCTAGTATGATACCCCCGAGTTTTTGAAACATTCAAATTCCTGTTTTCAAAAAAAATCCTATTCTGTAGAATAAAAATGAATTTTGCTGATTGAAAGGAAGAAGAAAACGAGAGAAAATCTTTTTAGAAACATTTTTTTATCAAGTTCTTATTAAAACAGATAAACAAAAAACAAAGAAAAAGGCAAAAAATACAAGGAAAACATACATTTAGCTTTAACACTTTTTGCACGTAATTCATCTAAATATCTCATTGTCGACTATATATTTCTCAACTATTAGAGATATTGTCCGGAGGGAAATAATGTTCTTTTTGAAAATATTTGTCAGCACACCTTCAGCTTCGCGCGTATAATGTTAAGAATCATGCTCTTTATATTTCAGCGAATCCCACTAATCTGGAGAGATTAAAAATAATTATAATTATCATTTCAAGACGAGATCATCTTTCTTCGGAACTTAGAAATAAAGTAAACACACTTTTTGTTCCATTTTATCATTAGTTTAAATTTAATATAATAATTTTTATACAACTAATGACTTTTGGTGCCTATATTCTACTTATGGGGTTATATACAGTTAGAATTTACAAAAAATCGATTTTTTGTTTTATTTCATTTTCGTAGTGTATAAGGAAACCCAAATATGCAAGTGAAAAACTTTAAAATATGCGCATAAATATGCAAATAATTTTCTCAAAATATGCACATACATGTCGTAAATATGCAGTAAAAAAAATCGAAATAGACTTGAAAAATGTAAATTTATTGTTTCACATTACATGATACGAGTACTATACAAATGTAGCAATAAAAAAACTATTTTAAATTTTCATACAGGGCGAATGAACTAAATCTAAATATAATATTATATAAAGTAAAAAATAAATATAAATAATAATGTATTTTATTACTTTACTTAAAGATGAACATTTAATAATAATAATAATGTAGGTACATATTATAAAAATTTATATACGTAGTAAACAGCATAATAAAACATACATTTTAAATTTGATACATACAGGGCGATGCAACTAAGTAAGCGGAAGTATGCAAATATTGCAAAAGACAGGGTCGCCGTTAGTTATAAAAACAATAAACTACTAAAAGTTTTGTCTTCTATCGTTGTATAAACATTTATAAATTGAGAAACTCCTTTCCACATCGACTGATGTAATAGGGGCGTTTTTAAAATTATTTAATAGCATAGGATCTAAATCAATGGAATCAGTAAAATCCCCCTTTAAAACATTAGCTACTTGGCTGACAAATTGAAACCCACTATTTTTTTCCATAACTTTCCGAAATTTTTGAAAAATTTTACTCCCAATTTTACCTGCGACATTTTCAAAAGCGACCTCACATTGTTTTATTAGTTGAACACTTCGGGTTAATGGCAAATTAGATTCCTCCATTTGAGTTATGGTTTTAGAAACAAAGCTATAATTTGTTTTAAGAAAGGAAATTGTTGTTTTGTCTCCTTGTTTTTGAATAATCGTTTAAGTTCTGTAAGGGATTGGGAAGATTCGTCTGATAATTCTGCAATTAGACCATCTAGTTGAGAGAAGTTGTCGCAATAAAAAAATGTTGCTTCTAACCAAGTGCCCCATCTTGTAATAACAGGCTGAGGTGGAAGAGGAATGTTTGGTAGTTTTTCTTTGTAGAACTGAATCCTTAAAGGCGCTTTAAGGAAGATTTTCTTCATGTTATAAATTAAGTTATTCACAAGCGAAAAATGATTCCTAATTTCCTCAGCAACCCTATTTAAAGCATGAGCGAGACATGTTACATGTATTAAGTTTGGATAAAAAATTTTCAAATTTTGCCCGGCCTTTATCATGTACGGTGCTGCATCTGACAAAATAAGCAAAAAATTATCTCCTGGAACAGGCGTAGGAAGAAAAAACTTCGATAGTTCCTCTTGAACAAATCTGGCCACTGTCAATGCATTTGTGTTTTCTAACTGTTTGAAAGCAGTCAGATAAGATTTTGGCAAAATATCGTCGCTAAGAACTCCAATCAATAAATGCGCAATATACCGTTCTCTTGAATTGGTGGTTTCATTAATACATATGTAAAAATGTTCGTTGCGGATTTTACCTTTAATTTCCTCAATTACCTATGAATACAAGGAGCTTACGTCTTTTCTCCGTATTGTTGTTTCACCTGGGATATTAAATTTGCAATACTTCTGGAGGAAGGAAGTAAAGTTTTGATTACGTAGCTTCGATAACGGAATGTTTGATGTCATCATTGCACGGCATAGATCTCGGTTAAAGATGTCTTGTTCATTTACCTCTTTATTTTTGTACGTTGGTTGAAAGAAAACATTGCATTAATGTGTGTTGTGGCCTATCTCCAGATTTCGTCTTACTCAATTTGGGAATATGGCAAGCAGTTTTTTTGAAATTTTTTATCGCATGGTATCTGCAATAAAAAAAATTTAATTAAAATTTCAAGAAAAAAATTCGTTAAATAGAAAACTAGGTGCTTAGGGCAGGCAAAAATTAAAATTCTGCTTTGTACCTTTTTTATTAGATTATCTAGAAAGACATACGTTTACGTATGTATTTCTATTTCGTGGTTTCGTTAAATAGAAATTTTGTTCGTTAAATGGAACAAAAATAACTTAAATAACATCAAAAATAGCATCGACGGCAAAATCCTGACAAAAATTTCGTTATGTTTAAATATTAAAAGAAAATGAAATATCCTGTATATTCAATAGGTATTCAAAAATTATACTTATAATTTTAAAACATGCAGAACAGATTTTTCCCATATCTATTCTTAGTTCTTTGTATGGTTTAATACACACTGACACACTACTGGCTTTGGGCATTTCACTGTAGTAAAATACGACTCACAAGATAAAAAGCACAAATCGACGTAACCACTTTAAAAGCACAACCAAAAATGAAATCTAATAAATTAATAATACAAGTATAGTCTGATGGTCGTCTGGAGTTTCCTGACTGGTTTTTACTGACCATAAAATAATAAAATTTATTTGGGGAAAACCACCGGCGCGGCGGCGGCGGCCTAAACATTGACCCTTATTCCGAAAAATGAATGAAAACGCCTGCCAAAGACCTACATTATTATAAATTCCTTCAAATATGCACATATATGCTATTTTTAAAGCATTTATGCAAATATTTAGAAAAATGCATATAATATGCAAAATATGCAATATATGCACTTTGCATATTTGGGTGTCCTTAGTAATGTATATATATTTAAGTACACGTACAGAAAATTTTAAGTCAATCCGACGATTATTCTGGAAGTTACACGAATATTTGTAAAGACATCAGAGCGCTTGAAAAGAGGAGGCCGGGGCGACAGTGCTTCTTCTGTTGTATTCAGGTACATAAAGTGAAAATGTATTAGGGTTCTTAGGTTAAAAAAAAAAAAATTTACTCTATGTAAAGTGCTTTTCCAACTTTAAACGCATTTTTGTCAAAACCATGTTTTTATAGTCGGTGACCAAGATTTCTTGGAAACTGTTGAACCGATCAGTCTCAAATTTTAACACAAGCTTAACCTGTCTATTGTAAATGTCCCTTCTATTGTATTCAGGTACATAAAGTGAAAGTGTATTAGGGTTCTTGGGTAAGTTGAAAAAAAAAATTTTTTTACTCTATGTAAAGTGCTTTTCCAACTTTAAACGCATTGTTGTCAAAACCATTTATTTTTATAGTCGGTGACCAATATTTCTTGGAAACTGCTGAACCGATCAGTCTCAAATTTTAACACAAGCTTCTTAAGTATATTTTTTTAGAAATTAATCGAAGGTTTTTTTCTCACCGATAAATATATATTTTTTTATAAACAATTTAAGGCCAAAATTTTGGCCAAAAATCATTTTTTTTTTCCTTGAGAAGACGCTATTTTCGCAAAAATTTTATTTTGCTTATTCCTTCGATTAATAACTAGATTATACATTACTTTAACGATATCTGTTTGGTTTTTTTCATTTTAGATGATCCAGTCCAGAGATATCGTGGTCACCGCAACACGCCTTTTTTGAGAGGAGCTCCTGGAGATCAGCTATAGCAGCCTTCAAAATTATTATTTTTTACAATTAAAAAATGTTGAAATACAGTTAAAAGTTACCAGAATATGTGTAAAAATTTTTACATTAAAAAAAAAGTTTTCTCACGAAAAATTCTTGAAAAATCCCTTTTTTTAGCCCTCCTGACTGTATATAACCCCTTATATAAAAAAAATAAATCCATGCACTTTTGCAAGCCCAGATTAAGTTTTGAAAGTTTGGTTAGCGAATTTTAGCAGATAATATAACTTAACTCTAGCAAACATTCTGCCCTAAATTCAGAAAAAACATTACAAGTGGAATAACATGAGCCAATACTAACCAAAACATCGACTGTTTACAAATAAAATGTATCTCTAATATGGAAACACAATTATCATAATCTTTATATAATATATTGCAAAATAGAAATAAAGAATTTTGTATAAATTGCCTTTTAGGATCTTTGGGAAATCTGAAAAAACTAATTCCTTAACAATAAAATTACTCAATTACTTTGTTAACTGTCACTAAATATATTTGTAAAGATTTTACAATTGCGTTATCGCGATTTCGTAGTACAACTACATTGTCAAACGCTTAACTAAGACTAAAACAGATAAAATACCAAAAATCTGTTTTAGTCTTAGTTAAGCGTTTGACAATGTAGTTGTACTACGAAATCGCGATAACGCAATTGTAAAATCTTTACATATACATTTAGTGACAGCTAACGAAGTAATTGAGTAGTTTTATTGTGAAAATGTACTGTCACAAAGTAACGGACCAATCAATTAACTCTTTAATTCCTTAACGTCAAATGAATCATTTACTTATGGAAAAATATTATTAATGAATTTCGGAGCACGTTATAAAAATATTTTTCTTGAAATCCAGATGTAAACACAACCCGCAACCATGCTGGCAGCCATGTTGTTGATATGATAGGGGACGCATGCGTGGTAAAAACAGGGCCTAAAAATTTCCTGAGCGTCGCTACTGTGTTTTATGTTTACTGTGTCTTTACGATGTCAGCTATCTCTCTCACTTTCACTTTACGATCTTGCAGAACAATATGGGGGATTTTTCTGTGTATTTACGAGTGACTACATCATTGTGACGTCCAAAACGCGGTGCATCATTCGTGCTTGTACGACCGCAGTTAAGTTCACTAAACAATCGACATATAGTTGCTTTCGACGGAGCAGAGGTGCCAAAAACTTCCCAAGCCATTCTTGGGTTCTGGCTGCTTTTTTTCCCATCCAACAGCAACGTGTTTAATCAACAAACGAAATATTTTTTGTTCAATCCTTTGCAAAAATCAAAATTAGCGTCACTCACATAGTTATAACTCGCAAACTAACAAACATAATGTCACGAAAATTTTACACTAACCTTCTGAGAGTTGATACTGATTATTTTTTTTTGTCCTGCAAAAATAATTTTGTGTTTTCCGGTGTAACCACCTCATTTGAGCGTCCAGAGCGTTCAACATCATTTCTATCTGTACGACCGCGTTTAAATTCAGCGAACTAGTAAATATTATTAATTTAATTTAATAATAAAATTTAAATAAAAATAAAATAAAAATTTAATAATTTAAATTAATAATAATAATAACTAAAACAGACAAAGGCAACTCCATCATAGCTCTTGATAAAAACCATTACATTCAAAAAGTAAATGATTTTTTGGAAAAAGAAAATCCAATAAAACTAAAAAAAGATCCAACGGATAAAATTCAAAAACAACTCAAGACCCTGCTAAATGAAACCCTGAGCATTGTGGATGAAAGGGAAAAGTTTAAAATAATAAACCAAAATCCTACATCACCAAAACTTTATGGCTTGATAAAAATACATAAAGAAAATTCGCCAATAAGACCAGTAGTATCGTACAGCAACACCCCCTTAAAAAATCTAGCAACAGATCTCAACACCATCTTTAAAGAAATTACACAATTCAATCCAAAATACAACACAAAAAACTCTATAGACTTCACAAATAAACTTAAAAATATCTCCATCCCAAATAACGCCCTTCTGGTTTCATTCGATGTAACAAATATGTTCTCCAATATCCCAAATAAAGATTGTTTAGAAATTACAAAAACTATGTTACAAAAAAACAACGTCAATATAATAATACAAGATATATTGAAACTGTTCGAATTTTGTATAACCGGAAATTATTTTCAGTTCAATAATCAATTTTTCACACAAAGAGATGGTCTTGCCATGGGGTCTCCACTTAGTCCTTTGCTAGCCGAAATTTTTATGTCAGAATTGGAAAACAGTTTTCTAAAAACTCAACACGCGAAAAATATTCTCTTTTCGTTTAGATATGTGGACGACATCTTAGTATGTTTCCTTGGAAATGATATTGAACTAAATTCCACTTTAAATCACCTAAATAATTTACACCCCAACATAAAATTCACACTTGAAAAGGAAACAGATAATAAAATAAATTTCTTAGATGTTACAATTTTGAGAAAAAGAAATAGACTAGAATTCAATATCTTCCGCAAACCAACCTTTTCCGATGTCACCATCCCAGCTGACTCAATACACCCTAACTCCCATAAACTGACAGCCTATAGATCTATGATCCATAGAGCCTTCAATATCCCTCTTAGTAAAAATAATTTAAAAAAAGAGCTGGACACAATCAAAAATATAGCACTCAATAACGGCTTCCAACCTAAAATAATTAATACCTTAATAAACCGTAAACGAAAACAAATCACTTTCAGCTTAATCTACCCCGTAAAAGAATACCGAGAAAAGAAAACATTCATACCTCTGACATATTTTGGTCCCATCTCGGATAGAATAGCTTTAAAACCCACTCAAAAATTATCCCATATATTTTTTAATGCCAAAGATAAAACTAATAAATACAATAAATCAGGAGTTTATAAACTTAATTGTCAAGAGTGCAATAGCTGTTACGTAGGCCAAACGGGACGGAATTTCAAAACAAGATTCGCAGAACACAATGCCTCTTATAGGTTAAAAAATGAAAAATCACACTTTGCTAAACATTTCTTAGAAACAGACCATACTTTTCCCAACATCAATTGTTTACAAATACTCCATAGGGCACCTAAAGGGTCAAAACTCAACTTCTTAGAATCCATAGAAATTTACAGACATTCAAAGGACCATAATATAAATTTACTGAATAGTCAATTAGACGTAGCAAATTCTGTTTTATTTCAACTGTTCTAACATATAATAGACCCACATCTGTTCATCATATAAACATAAAATACCAAAAATCTGTTTCAGTCTTAGTTAAGCGTTTGACAATGTAGTTGTACTACGAAATCGCGATAACGCAATTGTAAAATCTTAACAAATATATTTAGTGACAGTTAACAAAGTAATTAAGTAGTTTTATTGAACCAGTAAATGATGAGTGATTTTCCAGGGGCACGGTATTTTTTCCCATCAAAAAATAGTGTTTAATTGACATAATTAACACATGAAGTTAGATTTTTTCATTGTTTTGAAAATATCAAACGTACCGTCACTAAAACCACTGTAACTTGTAAACTAATCGTCGAAATATCATAACATTTTGATACGTATCGTTTAAAGGTTGATACTTCCTAAAAATCATATGGATTTTTTAAAAAGGGCGACATCTATGTGTCAAACCAAAAATTTTCAGCCTATGTGTTATATTGCAATATTAATATTACACTTTCAGACAAATCAAGTGCATAAAACAGTAATTGCCAGTAGCCCCGACCTCAGAATTTTGCTTAATTTTGTTTGTATTTACGTATTATTAAGTACTAATTATGTATTGCTTACATTTCTTGTGATTTTCGTTTAGAGAAGATATCTTTTGCTAAATATATTTTTAGTGTTCCGTACGGAACACTTATAAGATCATTTCGGTGTCTGTTTGTCCGTCTGTCACACCTGATTTTCTCCGAAACTATTTGACATAGAAAGTTGAAATTTTGCGCTAGTATAGGAATTGATGGCCTCTTCGGAGTGTAGTTTTGAAAGTTAAATTTTTGCTTAAAGGGTTGGTTTTGGGGTGTGAAATCGAAAGCAAAAAAAAATTCTATCAGGTTATTGAGTGGTGTGTCAAATGAAAGCTTGTAAACATACGAGTGCAAAAATATATATAATATAATACTTGCGTACACTTTCTCTTTGTATTTTTTAAAAATTGCGAAAAATCGTTGTCCCCTCTTACCCCGAAAAGGACTGATAAAAAATTTTGAAAAAATTCTTGAATATTCTCCACAGGGTGTAGATTGAACGAAAATTATCACGACTGCATTACCTTTAATAGTTTGTCTGGTATATAAAAAAAAAAATCAAGGTAATCAATTTTCAGTAAAGATCGGAAAAAAAACTCTGTTGAAAACTCATTCGGAGTGCGTTTTGTGAAGTCATTGATCATTTTATACCTCCGTAACAACTATTTTTTTTTTTTTTTAGAGCAATCAACGTACAGAACACTAATTGCGCAAGTCCGATTTACACTTGGCCGGTTATTTTTTATATGCATTAACTACTGCTAATACTTTGCATTTAATGTCACTTTATTGAACTCGGTTTTATTAATTTATTCATTAATAATATTAAAATGGTGAGAAGTAATTTGTTATTCAAAATATCTTACGTTTGCAGACGACTTGAAAATATACAGGGCGATAGAAAATATCTGTCATGTGTTATCAGAAGTAAATGCCTTAAAACTGAACAAAACCTAAATAGTGTTTCTGCATATCTTTTCGTTGTGGAAGTGTAATGTTAGTTTTGTTAATAAATATATTTTATTTGTTTATTTATTAATTTACTATTTCTTTTTTGTTGTAGGTGAGTATGACAAATTAGAAACGGTTATTATACTAGAACTCCTGCTGGTAAGTAAAAAATTATTGTGTGATTGAAACATTTTAATAATTTTGTGTTCACAAAATGCGTGTTTAAAACAACACCCTAGTTTGTATTTTACAAATTTCTCAATTTGGTGTAGATGTTAAAAACAACCCAGGAATGTGTTGGTTTTAGAAGAATGCATTTAGACGGCATGCAGTTATTAACGCTAATGATCTAGGACAACAACATCATTGTTATGCTATGTAATTATGGTTATTTTAGTCGTTTCATTGCCAATCAATTTTGTAATTATGATATTCCATATATAACGGTTATTACCTATTTAAACATTCTTCTTATATACAAAAACAAATATTAAATATTTATTAATGGCTTCTTATTTTTTAATAAATTGTTGTGTAATAATACATTATTATGTTATATTCTTACAACACGCTTACATCTACACTGGTAAGCAAAAAAAAATCGAAAAAAAACGATTTTGTTTAATTTAACACCGATCCTTGAATTTAATTTTCAAACAGTGGTATTATTTTTAATATCATTAGAATGCTGATTTTCTACTTCTTCCAATAATGCCAAAAACATTTGGATTCCAAAAAATTTTAATAATTAAAACGCGCTATTCACCCTTAGAAAAACACATGCAACTGCATTTTCCTCTCATTCCTCTATCGGAACTTGAACCGTCAACATCTTATACCTGTTCACTAATTACGTCTTCAAAATATTCATCCCACTCCGGAAGAAACGGCACAAGCCCTTACCTTATTGCAAGAAAGAAGGGCATAGCCAACGGTAGTCGCTGCGCAACTGCACTTGAACTAGTCAGCTGTCTTCAGAGTCTACAGGCGTTGTCAAGAGACTGGCGCCTTTACACGGAAACTCGGATCAGGAGGAAGAAGGTGTACCTCGGAAACAGACTACCGCTTCATTGTCAACACAACTCTAACAAATCGTCACTTGACCGGCGTTGAGGTCCAGCAGGATCTCCGATAAGTTCGTCATCGGGCTGTTAGTCATTGGGCAGTCAGAAGGAGACTTAAAGAAGCTAACTCCGAAGAGACCAGCTAATGGACCCAAATTGACAGCAGCCCAACGACAAGTGCGACTCAGATTTACTCCAGAACACGTCGACTAAACCTTAGAGCAATGGCACTCCGTTTTATTCCCCGATGAGTCCCGAATTCTACATGGCAATGGTGGAAGAAGACAAGTCTATAGGAGGCCTGAGGAGCGTTATGCGCAGTGCTGCATTTATGAAAAGGTCGCCTACGGAGGAGGTTCTGTCATGGTGAGGGGAGGCATCTCAACGTGTAGTCGTTGCACAACTGCCTGTGAACCAGTCAGCTGTCTCCAGAGTCTACAGACGTTACCAAGAGACTGGCGTCTTTACACAGAGACCAGGATCAGGAAGAGGAAGATGTACCTCGGGGCGAGACGACGCCTTCATTGTCAACAGAACTCTAAGAAAACGTCATTTGACGGGCGTTGAGGTCCAGCAGGAGCTCCGACAAGTTCATGGTCAGCCATTGGACACTGAAAAGAAGAATTAAAGAAGCTAACTTAATTCCGAGGAGACCAGCTAGTGGACCCAAATTGACAGCAGCCCATCGACAAGCGCGACTCAGACTTGCCCGAGAACATGTCGACTGGACCTCAGAGCAATGACGCTCAGTTTTATTCCTGGTGTGGGGAGGAATCTCACTGAATGCGAAAACCGATTTGGTTTTCGTGGCTGATGAGACTCGTAGCAGTGGATTAACTGCTCACCGGGACATCAAGGAGATCATGCAGGAACATGTCGTTCCTTACGCTGAGTTTTTTAGGCGATAGCTTCGTGGTAATGCACGACAATGCGAGGCCACCTGCGGCTGCATCGGTGTGGCAATACGTGGCTCAAGTAAGAATACCCACATTAGAGTAGTCTGCGCGAGTCCTAACCTGAATCCAATCGAGCACATGTGGGATGAGCTCAAAAGGTAGGTTTGAGCTAGAAATCCAGCCCCTGTATCGCTGAAAGACTTAAAGGTTGCGATGGCGAAGGAGTAGGGAAGAATCCCACAGACAATGGTGAAAAAGCTCGCCCGCTCCATGAAAAACCAGCTGGAAGCAGTAATAAGGGCTAGAGGGGGTAATACAAAATATTGATTTTGGTTTTTATCAATAAATTTAATCGTTAAATTTAAAATTTGTTTAATTTTTCCTTTTTCTTACCCCTATTTTTAATCCTTGTTTCCCCTTCAAACATTTTAATCAATAAAACGCATGAGGTATGCTATGGAATTTGGTATCATTAGAAAGAGAATAAAAATCCGTAAAAATATATGAATACTAACTTCTAGGATCCGTATTAAATGAAGCCCAATAGTTTGAATAGATTTTTTTGCTCACCATTGTAGGGGCTTTTCACTTTTGTTAATTATTCTTATTTATATTACATCAACCAACAGAATTGTCTAATAGACTAAGTCCGTGAGGCCAACATTCTAGGAAAAAAATTTTACCGCTAGGTAATAATGAAATTATAGGTTTTTTAAAACTCTCTCGTTTAAAAAGCACGTTTTCGTCATATGAAACTCTTCATAGCGACTAAATATCCAAGATTATGGTTAGTGCCAAACAGATTTAAACTTATTTATGGTATATTCTGTATTAGCTATAGATAGTCAACAATTCTCGTGGTCACGACGTTAACAATGCTCATTAAACAAGTAAACTAGCATTTCATTTGCCCTCGTAAATAATTTATTTAATTTATTATTAAAGCAAGTGAATTAGACATCCTGTACAAGTGCACAACCACTTTAATTAGTATTAAAATGTCACTAACCTCAAAATTTTAATTTTATCTCAGACTTTATTGTAAATAATGGCACGTTTTTTATTTTTCCAGTCAATTACCATTTTCGGATTAGTTGATGTTATCTCAATCGGATCGCCTTTTTAAATTAAATTCTGTTCAATAGACTTGTTAATATTGATTAAAATATTTAAATTTAGATTACGCAGCAAAAAGTTGCATGAAATATCGTGTCATGGGTCGTTAACATGATGTTTTTTTTTTTCTTTATTAATTGCCCTTCAAGATAAACTGCCAAAGTTTTATCAGACACAGTCAGAAAACGAGTTTTGTGAGTAGTGTGAAACATATTCGCTGTTTGTCTAAAAAATTACATACCAAAAGTGCTGATTAATCAAGTAAGACCCCTGAAATATTTATGAAAACCAAATTTTCTAATCAAAATATTCTAAGAACAAAATTTACGTACAACATTACCATAGCTTTTAAAAGCAACTTTTTGGTCCAAAAATTTGAAAAAGCTGCATTTTTGACATCATAATAATTTTCGATCAGATAATTTTACGAAAACCAGTACTTTGGTAAAATTTTCAGAAATCAAAGTTTCAAGAGATAAGTTTTCGAAAAACGGAATTTTATTTTGATTTTTAGTATTATTAGATTCGAGAATATAGGTTAGCTCATGTTACTTCAGATGAATTAATTAAATTGAAAGTGAGGTTAGGATTGCTTGAACTAACCTCTGTTGCAATAGCCACGAATTATCTAACTAATTGAGTCTCTTATAGAGACGTAAATTCATGTTGGAAGTTACCAAGGTTATAAGTGTAGTATTTTTGGCGGAGAAAGGATTAATTTCGGCGGCCTTATTTAGTTCTTATGGTTGCTCTATAGAAAAATTTTGAATAGGATTATATTTGTAGCATTTTATTGGAACTAAAGTTACATTTTCTCGGAAGATTCTAAAATCTCGACGTATTTTTATTGGGCAATGATAATTAACATCAGTGTTTTAATGTTAGCTCACGGGACACACAGATAAATAGATTTGGCTGGCAGGTGCTCGAATACCTTCGCCAATAAGTGTACCTGCCTCATTTTAGAGATGTGGGAGGTCAATAGCCTTTAAGAAGTTATTGATTACATATACGTATATTTTTATATATATATATATATATATATATATATATATATATGTATATATATATATATATATATATATATATATATATATATATATATATATATATATATATATATATATATATATATGAAGGAATTTTCAAGGAACTTGAATAGGAAAAAAAAAGGAAATCAGTATAAATGGACAAAAGTTAAATCATCTGCGTTATGCTGATGTTGTAGTGCTAATATCAAATAATTTTGATGACATGCAGGAAATGATTACTGAACTACAAAACAAATCAGAGAGGGTAGGACTACTACTGAATAGAAATAAGACAAAGGCTATGACAAACGAAGACAGTCCGCGAGACTTGAGAATAGAGGGCAGAACACTTGAATACATAGAGGAATACATCTATCTAGGGCAAATAATAAAGTGTGGAAAAGCAAATCAAACTGCATAAATACAGAGAAGAATCAGAATGGCATGGGTAGCATTTGGTAAACAAAGGAAAATACTCGATATTCGATCAATACATTCTACAGATTCTCACCTACATGGATATTGACTAAGAAGATGATGGACCAACTGAGTAAAACACAGAGAGCAATGGAAAGCCAAATGCTTTGAAAACAAAATATACATCTCAACTAAATATAGAAAAAGAACTCAGAGTGTCTATTTCTAATCTTAAACCATCCTTCGAAAATCTTTGCTCTGCAAAACAGGCTCAAGGGAGACATTAATAATTATTAAATTGGTTTTTAGTTTAGTATTGATATGTTACTTATTAGGTAAATACATTGTGCAGTACGAATACAATCCTATTTATAGGTGTATTATATCAGTGTAAATGTGTATTTTATTTTTTATTATGTCAGAATGTATTTTGTTTTGCTTTCCTTTCAATAAATTATATTAAATGTTTTTAATGATTTTTTTGTAATAATAATTTCTTTTCGATACGCTCACGCCCCCCAATAGTGTAATCACGCCCCCTAGTGGAGCGTGCCCCATAGGTTGAGAAACGCTGCTCTAGAGTTACAATATGTCCTTAAGTAAATTTTTTTTATAAATATAAGATGTTTTTTAATTCGTTAAATTAAATAAAAAGTGAAATATAAAAAAAAAATATTTAGAAATAAACTGGATTAAATTTTAATATATTTAAAAATTTTTTAAAGAAGTCTTATACTATCTTGGACTATTATTAAAAGTTGAAATAACAAAAAAATTTGGAAAATTGTTTGATCATGTTGACTTTTTATAAGTCCTATGACAATCCTAAAGCAAGCATTCAAAATATGAATTCATAACGATATAACAATTTTCATTTCATACCTACAATGATTCTTGGCTGATTAAAAACGGTGTATAAACTTTTCTGATAATAAAAAAGTGTATTTTAAGGATTATTTGAATCACATGCACCTCCAGCAGTAATTTTTAAAGCTGAGTTTCTGATGTAAATTCGGGATACCAACTAATTGAGTGTGATTTGATCCTATCCTACACTTTTCATTTAATCTACACATTATGGAAAATATTCCAGAATTTTTTCTAAATTTTTTGATCTTTACTTTTCAAGATAAAGGGGGGACAGCGATTTTTCACAATTTTTTAAAAATAATACAAACAAAAGTGTGCGCAAGTATTAAATCATATGTATTTTTGAACTCATGTTTTTATAAGCTTTTATTTGACACACAATTCGATGACGTAGTAAAAAATTTTCATTTACGATTTCATTCCATAAAACCCCTTAAGTCAAAATTTAATTTTCTAAACTACATGGCTCTCACTGGGCCATCAATTCCTATATTTGTGCCAAATTTCAACTTTCTATGTCAAATAGTTTCGAAGAAAATCAGGTGTGACATACGAACGGACGGACGGACAGACAGACACCGAAGTGATCACATAAGTGCTCCATGGGTATCTAGAATTACAAGTTAAAGTTCCAACATAACATACAATCCACATATAGACATATTTCGTATCCCAATGCCAAGTCAGGTTCTCAAATTCATATGAGCGTATCGGTTTCTAATAAATCACGATTTTATATATCTTGCATTTTAAGCTGCAAATGATAAGCAATTTACGACGCGACGTGTCACCGAAACTTAGAATATAAATATCTAATTAAAAATAGAGCTACTAGCTACTTCTTTTGCCTTTTACAAAATTAGTTAGTCAGTTTATAATCTGAATTACGTCAGAGTTTAAAGAAGCGAAACCGAGAAATTTTTAAATGGTGTTCTAGACCTTAGAACTTCCACGCACCTCGTACATGTAGGTAAAATATATAGAGCTTACAATTTTCTTTTGAATTACACACCCTTTATTAACATTTACTATTAATAGATATCCTTCATGCTTGTTTATAATCATTTGTCGTTGAATTTGCCAATAACCTTTTATAGAAGTAAATGAATAAATGTTTTTTTTCAAAATTGTTCGAATTTGATGTTCTTTTAAGTTCCTCATTTAACGCTTTTCTTGTAAACATTTAAAACATCAAAAGCCTATTGGTTAATATTTTGTTATTTATACCAAAAAAAATGAAAACCTTTTCAAACTCTAATCCGGAAAATGCATAATTTGTTCCAAGATCTCTCAAATGGTCATACTTTAAGCTTTGTATGTTAAAACATTTTAAGCCAAACGTTAATTATAAAGTTAATCGTGCCATTGCCTATTAAACTTAATAATGTCTTTTCACAATCACCATACGCTTTGTATAAGAAATAATGTAATTGGATCCTTCCAAATATAGAGACGATTTTTAATGTTCTCGATAAACATCGCAATTTAAGATTAATAAGTAACTCACGACTATTTGCTTATAGTATCGAATAAATGACATCTTAGAGTTCAAGGTAAAGTTCATTATAGGTGTGTAATTTTAATAATAAAATTATCATATTTAGTTTTGTAATTCTATAACACAATATGATAATATTTGTAAATAAATGTGTGTAATTTCTTACATTAAAAATCGTAAAGGGAAGTTTAAAACGGCAAATAATAACTTAATGACATACGGGTGCTAAATTCGAACATCCAAGCTGCTGAATTATAATTTAGCTAGACCTTAGCATAATAATAAATAAATTTTTCAGAGACGTATCTAGAATTTTGTCACCCTTAAGTAAATCTCATTTACAGCTCTCGCCCAGTATAAAATGTGCTCAAAAATTGTAAAAATTTTTCATTCTTCTCAGAATTCGTGAATAAATAAGAATTAAATAAAATATCTACTAAAATTGAAAAATCTTGAAAATACAAGTTGTTAAGTCAATATATTTTCTTGAGGTCACTTGAAAATCACATCCCTTTTCATAATATATTTGCAAAGATTGGACTTGAAAAAAATAACATATATTTTAGATTCGCCGACTTGAAAAACACTGTAATGGAAACATAACGTGATACATTCAAAACAACCGCTTTAATCTCCTTCGGCGCCCCTTTAACACCTGATATGGTTCCCTATAAATTATATTATTCTTTGTGCATTGCGTCAACTAAAAACATAGATAATTTGCCTAATTTGAAATCGATATCTTATTTCATTCGAGATTTATCGCACAAATAGATCGAATCACAAAGAAATTTAAAAATCAATGAATGAAATTTTTTCCACACATATGGTATTTATATTTTTAGAGGAAGTAAAAAAGAAGAAGGTTACCTTCTAATAGACCACATAGAAAAATTAAAAAAAAAAATATTTACCTATTACTACTTATTTATTCTGAACATAAATGGGGAAGTCATCAGTTTTTCCGACTAAATATTAATTTTCTTAAAATACAATACTTAAAGAAGTAAGTACATTTTTTAAACAACAATCCCTTACAATGAACTTTGATAAAACCAAGTATGTTCTTTTATCTCCATACCCATCAGAATTTTAAAAAATTTAAACAAACTCTCTATCAGCATACTCTAACTCCTAAATGGTTTTCTATTACTTAAAAGTTAAAGTTCCAACATACCATACAATCCGCATATAAACATATTTCGTAACCCAATACCATGTAAGGTTCTCAAATTTATATGAGCATATCACGATTTTATATAGCTGGCATTTTAAGCTGCAAATGATAAGCAATTTACGACGTGTCACCGAAACTTAGAATATAAACATCTAATTAAAAATAGAGGTACAAGCCACTTCTTTCGTTTTTTACAAAATTAGTTATTCAGTTTATAAATTGAATTACGTCAGCGTTTAAAGAAGCCAAACCAAAATTTTTAAATTGTGTTTTATTCAGAATAAATACCGGAATATAAGTAGAAAAAATTTTAATTTTACTTTAAGGATTATCTCAGTATTACCACAAAAAAAAACTTACGATAGGTGCAAACTAACCAGCAATAAATAAAACTCCATGACGGGATTCAAAATGTATTATGGCTTTAACAAATAAATTTACTGATAAAAAACCAAAATCAATATTTTGTGTTACTCCTCTAGCCCTTATTATTACTTCCAGCTGGTTTTTCATGGAGCGGGTGAGCTTTTTCACCACTGTCTGTAGGATTCTTCCTCACTCTTCCACTATCGCAACCTTTAACTACCTCAACGATGCAGGGGCTGGATTTCTGGCTCGAACCCTTCTTTTGAGCTCACCTCACATGTGCTCGATTAGATTAAGGTCAGGACTCGGCGCAGGCCAATCTAATGTTGGTATTCCCACTTTCGCCAGATATTGTCGTACCAAAACAGCAGCATGTGGCCTTGTGTTGTCACTCATTAGTACGAAACTATCCCCAACAAACCCAGCGTAAGGAACGACGTGTTCCCGCAGGATCTCCTCGATATACCGATGAGCAGTTAATCCACTGCTACGAGTCTCATCAGTTATGAAAACCAAATCGGTTTTCGCATTCAGTGAGATGCCTCCCCCCACACCAGGAATAAAAAACTGAGATCCAGTCGACATGTTCTCGGGCAAGTCTGAGTCGCGCTTGTCGATGGGCTGCTGTCAATTTGGGTCCGCTAGCTGGTTTCCTCGGAATTAAGTTAGCTTCTTTAATTCTTCTTCTCAGTGTCCAATGACTGACCATGAACTTGTCGGAGCTCCTGCTGGACCTCAACGCCCGTCAAATGACGTTTTCTTAGAGTTGTGTTGACAATGAAGGCGTCGTCTCGCCCCGAGGTACATCTTCCTCTTCCTGATCCTGGTCTTTGTGTAAAGACGCCAGTCTCTTGGTAACGTCTGTAGACTCTGGAGACAGCTAACTGGTTCAGAGGCAGTTGTGCAGCGACTACACGTTGGCTATGCCCTTCTTGCAATAGGGCAATGACTTGTGCCGTTTCTTCCGAGGTGTTATCCAATTTCCGATAACGTAATTAGTGACCAGGTATAGCAGAGATGTTGACGGTTCAAGTTCCTATAAAGGAATGAAAGCAAAATGCAGTCACATAGATGAATAGCGCGCAACGAGTGCTGAGCAAGCAAAAACGGTTCTATTGATTTATAGACCTTGTATAATTATTGAATAAATAAAGAGCTTTTAAATTGAATTAAATTGAATTGGTATTATTAGAAAGAGTAGAAAATCAGGATTCTAATGATACCAAAAATAATACCACAATTTGCTGAGTAATCGGTCTTAAACAACCCCCGACAGAGGGCAGGTAAGCCTTCAGATCCAGGCTTACATCAACCAAAGGTGGTAAGTCTTCTTATCTTATTTATTTTTTACGCTAGTACGACAAGTACTTTAAATTTTATTCTCTGTTTTCGTCTAGCTTAGCTAAAGGACTGTGATATTGCAAGACGCGTACTGAGATGTATTAACGGATGAAAGAACAGTCAAAAACTGCTTAAAAATGGACAATTTTAGTAATTTATATTAATTTTTATATATGTGAATGTTACGGAGATACTAGATAACTCGAAATCACGACTAAGCCACTTATTGTCTTATGTACCCTTATAATTATTAACTAATCTCTATTACATAAAATAGGATAAGATTAAAATAATTATGATATTAACATATGGTTAGACGTGTTTTGTGAAATACCTTTCTTCAGCATATATTATTAACCATATAAAATCCACTTCCTTATTCTGTTAAAACATATGGCTTCGGACATAGGCGTGGCTGTTCTTAAGAAATGTCGTTTTATTAGGGAACTACAAGTATCTTTAAGTAAATATTATTATTTAATAATCTCTATACGGAAATTTGTTGTACTTGATATTTTACATAATT
The DNA here is from genome assembly GCA_019049505.1 of Pachyrhynchus sulphureomaculatus. Lineage (NCBI taxonomy): Eukaryota > Metazoa > Arthropoda > Insecta > Coleoptera > Curculionidae > Pachyrhynchus > Pachyrhynchus sulphureomaculatus. The sequence continues at coordinate 192,921,432 of CM032456.1, forward strand.
TTAAACAAATAGCAATATTAACCGATTGATTGTGGCGTAGCCAGAACGAAGGGCGAGGCAGGAGAGCACATAAAGGCGGTAATTTTTCTCAATTTTGTTTCTTGATCATAACGATGCCTTCTCCACAACTCTAAGATGACATTGTTAGATGTCTTTCAGAGGGTTCTACAAAAAATTGCGTGAAAACCGCTGAAATAGGTAAAAAAATAAAACTAGGTTGGTCAAACTAAAACTTAATCTCAGTAATAATATGTCTAATCATCTGTGCTGACGTAGGATGGGTTCAAAATAAAATCAAATTTCAGGAGGCGCCACCGGTTAGACTGTACCGCCAAACAGTAGCCGGATGCAGCTCAGTTTCCTAAGTTTCTTGAAGTCAAACTTGGTTAAAAAGGAAAAAGTTATTGCTTAAATAAGCCTCGAGTACTTCCATCGAAATATATATTATATATTTCTGTCAAGAAGACAATGTTACATTAGGTGTGACTGGAAATTTGACAGTTATAGGTTATAATATTCTAAATTATTATTTTTTTAAGTCAACGAGACGTTGGCTGGAATTCACAATTTAGATAATAATGTTTACCAGTACAGAATATATGCCTATTACCAAAAGCCTATTTGGTCTGCTCCATATTAGCTAACTAAAAGTTTTGAGGGTGTAACCCCCAGCATTGTCAGGCCAGTATCAGTATATAAAAAAGAATACCCCGTTAAAATTATTTAAGCGTAACGGTACGAAGCAATCAACTAAAGGGTCCTGAACTCCTGCAATAGAAAACTTCTAATACTTTACTGTCACTGGCTCCATAAAATATTCAAACAATAAAAGGACTCTTCTTTTACAGAGTGCTAAAAGGAAAAGACTGAAAATATGTCAACTACTTCCCACTAAATCATATCCCAATACTACACAATCGACCTGGTCACAATCAAATGATATCATAAACGGAAAGTTAACGTGTCCAGTATCAGAATTCCCAATTCCTGCACAACAAATGTAGTTGACTTGTAGGAAGAGGTTTACTCATTAATAAGAATCTGGATCAAAATTAACAACATTTAACGCTCCAAGGAACCAGACTGATGCTCAAAATTTTTTAGAATAATCAAGTTGTTGACAGTGGTTTTCTGAGTTGTTTAATTAAAAAAAAAGCTCCTGCAAAATAAATTAGCTAATAAATTTGTATTTCGTACATATCACTGGATTAATTTACCCCCCATCTATAACATAAAACTGGCATGTAGAAAAAGGAAACGCAGCATTATATATTAAAGGTTTTTTATGATAAAACCATCCAACAGTTATGACTATACCAATTAATTTTATTTTTGCACTCGATGCGCTCCTGATGATGCTAAGATAAAGTATTTACAAGGTATACAAGTATGAAATGCGGATTTTAGACAACAGATGGTGCACCAATGCAGTTTGTGCTATAACGATTTGACACTGCGCCATTTTGTTGTGTCATCAGCAAGTATCAGACGCGCACGAGTGATAAATTGGAAAAGTGTGTGCATAGTGTCGTGTTCAATATGTCGAAATTTATACTGAACAAAGAACATTCGCGGACAGCATTAATTTTTTGTTTTCATTTGAAGAAAACTGCTGTTGAATCATACCGATTACTTCGAGAAGCTTATGGTGAACATGCTCCATCGCAAGATACGTGTGAACGATGGTTTCGGCGTTTCAAAAGTGGTGACTTCGATATTGCAGACAAGGAACGTGGAAAACCGCCAAAAAAATACGAAGATGTGGAATTGCAAGCATTGTTGGACCAAGATCATTCGCAAACACAAAAAAAACTCGCCGAGCAATTGGGCGTTAGTACAAGCTGTTTCCAATCAGCTACGAGAGATGGGAAAGATTCAAAAGACCGGTAGATGGGTACCACATGAGTTGAACGACAGGCAAATGGAAAGGCGCAAAAACACGTGTGATATTTTGCTCGCTCGGTACAAAAGGAAGTCGTTTTTGCATCGTACAGTTACAGGGGATGAAAAGTGGATTTATTTTGAGAATCCCAAGCGCAAAAAATCATGAGTAGACCCAGGCGCACCATCCACATCGACCGCAAGACCGAATCGCTGTAGCAGAAAGACGATGCTCTGTGTTTGGTGGGACCGGAGGGGCGTGGTCTATTATGAGCTGTTAAAACCTGGTGAAACGGTTAATACTAAAGGCCAGAATACCGAAAGAGGCAACACAAAGTCATTTTTCTTCATGACAATGCTCCATCACATACGGCAAACTCAGTTCGCGACACGTTGGAAGCATTCAGCTAGGAAGTTCTACCCCATGCGGCTTACTTACCAGACTTGGCTGCTTCCGATTACCTCTTGTTTGCATCGATGGGTCACGCACTTGCTGAGCAGCGCTTTGGTTAGTATGAAGATGTGAATGTGAATGGTTCGCAGCAAAAGGGGAAGATTTTTACTGACGTGGTATTCACAAATTGCCCGAAAGATGGAAAAAATGTTAACAAGCGATGGAGCTTACTTTGAAAAAAGCACTTTTTCTCATTCTTCCGAATTTAACATGTTTTTTTTAGAAAAAAAATCCGCATTTCATACTTGTACACCTGGTGTGATACTAGAGGGATTTTGCAACGCTTATGTTGGTAGGCTACAATCTTTATCTTTATTTGAAGCACGCGCCTACGTTTGGAGCTTGCGCATTAATAAAGGGAAGAAATTAAATACAAAAGCTGTTATCGTTATTTGGAGCATGCGCTCACTATTTGGAGCTTGCGCAGTAGTGAAACAAACTAAGAGAAACCTTTATTAAGGACAACCATTATCTAGGAACTTATAAGAGAGATTATTTGAACTTCGTTATTTTTATCATTTATGGTAGGCCCTGTTTCTTTCCCACTTAGTGATACAAACTATTAAAATACAGTAAAATTGAAATGATAAGCTTTTATTGCAAATAACACTGACCACAATTAATTAGTGTTCAGATTATGTTGAGATTTTGCAATGTTTGGCTCAATGTCATTACAGCATATGTAGTGATCATTTCAAATGAATTTTATTTATCGCACATTCGTATTACCTTGGAAATATTGAAGGAAGTGATAGAAACCTACTAGACCCAATTTTAATTTAGAGACTTGTATTGACCCATCAAATACTAATAACCGGTGTGTTTAACCATGAAATGAATGAAAAAAAATCTTTATTATAGAAATGAATACTAACCTAACCTTGTAATTCCTTCGCGTCAATACTGCGCATGCTTAAGATAACGATAAGGACAAAGGCATGTGAAAATAAGCGTTGCAAAATCGCTCTAACTGTTGTGTTGTATCAATGTATCAAACATCAAAGTCTCGACGTAGTTCTATGTTAAAGCCAAGAATTTTCACGATTGATTTTTTTATTGCATTGTGAAAATAACGATTATTAATAAGGGAAGACTGACAAGTTTGGGTTTAGTTTTGGTTTCATACCTAAAAATTACAATTTTGTGCTTTTTACTAGCTACTGAGTTAGTTTCAAAATGCCCCGAAGCTACCTTTTTTGAACAAAGTAGTATAGCTTGTCTACGATAACTTAAAATGTAAAAAAAGGACAGGAAAGTGACGAGCAGTCTCAGACTACGCTTAATGAAGATTTCTATTAACAGGAGATTTTTCTTTTTATCTGATGATTTATTACGGGCTTTTACTAACAACCCAGACCAGATCTTTGAGCAGGAGGGGAAGGTTTATCCCCTGTATCATTTGATTATCATCTGTTCCTCTAGTTGCAAAACTCTATAAAAGGAAAAAATCATTGCAGATGTCGAAAAAATGAAAATACGTCTTGATGGGTTTATGGTCAAAAAGCTCCAGAGTTATCTACCTCCACCAAAGAGGCGTTATGAAATTGGTGGGCAGATTGCATGAAGTCATCAAAAATCATGGTGAATATATTATTGGTTAGAATAAAATGTATGCCCTAAAAACCAGTGTTTTATTAAAACTTAAAAACTACTAATTTTTCTGGTTTCGACATGCAGTTGTTGTATTATTTTTACTAAATAGTATAGATTAATACAAAATAAATCAGTTACTTGTACTGTTTTGTTGTTGTCACCCAGTATTATTACTTACACAGCAAGTAAACGTCTTATAATAAACTAAAAAACAACCTTGCAACTTCTTTTCCGGCTACTGGTCGGCGTAACCACAGGAGCAGTTCTATCAGTAGTACATGTCGATGTCCCTTTACACGATGCTGTTAGACGTTTACTATTAGGCATAACTCTTGTATGCTTTTATGGAGTTATCGAGTTATGTCTTTTAGATTCCTATATACTTTTCTAATTACCAAGATGTATTTTTATTGAACATTAAACAGCCATTACCTTTCCTTTAGGAATGTGGCATGTGAATAAAATTTGGTAGAGCTCTTTTGTGAATATGTAAATATTTTTTTTGGTCAATTTGTAAGGTCCGCAACTAAGTAAGTGTGAATTTTCGTTTAAGAAAACAAAAACAAAATTTTTTCATGAAACGAAATAATTTTATTCAGTAATGTATTGTCAATTTTTATCGGTGATTATTGTTATCTTTTAGGCAATAATATAATTCCACGTTCATAAAACTTTTAATTTTTATAGATGAAAAACTGAACCAAGTTGCAAAGTACAAAAGAAATCTTAATCTGATACAAGGTTAGGACCATGTAGTGGATGGCCATAAATTCTAACCAAACTCCAATATTTTTTGTCGAGTGATTAATAATACCTTATCGATTTGCCAGTTTTGGAAATTTTTCTTAAATTATTCAGTTTGGTTCTTGAATGAATATGAATATATATATATATATATATATATATATATATATATATATATATATATATATATATATATACATATATAATGCAACGTCCCTCTGTCTGTTTGTCCGTTAGTGCGCTGGAGAACTGGAGAACCACTTATCCGATATACGTGCTTTTTGTTTAAAACATTCATATGTTCTCTGGCCAGGTTATAGGCTGTATTTTATTACGTTAAGTAATATAATGAATATGCAGTGACGATAATAATGAATCAAGTCGGAAAAAAGTTTGCCGCTAGCATTCTCTTGCAATACACTACCTAAACCATTAGATATGGAACAATATTATGTAGCAAAGAATATCTATAATATATATAAAATGCAACGTATCTCTGTCTGTCTGTCCGTTAGTGCACTAATCACTCGAGAACCACTTATCCGATTTACGTACTTTTTGTTTAAAACATCCATATCTTCTCTGGTCAGGGTATAGGCTATATTTTATTACATTAGGTAACATAAGAAATAAGCAGTGACGATAATAGCGAATCAAGTCGGAAAAAAGTTTGCCGCTAGCACACTTTCTTGCAATACGCTGCCTAAACCGTTAAATATGGAACAATATCATGTAACAAAAAATACGATATATATAAAATGCGTCTCTCTATCTGTTTGTCTGTCCGTTAGTGCGCTTATCACTCGAGAACCACTTATCCGATTTACTTGTTTTTTTTTTTTAATTCTTAACTTAATATCTATCAAAAAAAAAATCTATAATATATAAGACGCTATCTGTCTGTCCTTTAGTGCGCTTAGCACTCAAGAACCACTTATCCGATTTACATGATTTTATTTAAAATACCTATGTTCTCTGGCCAGGTTATAGGATGTATTTTTTACGTTAGGTAACTTAAAGAATAAGCAGTGACGATAATAGTGAATTAAGTCGCGAGCAGAGCCGCGGGCACGGCGAGTATATACTCGTACATATATATATATATATATATATATATATATATATATATATATATATATATATATATATATATTTTAGGGTGGTCCTTATTCCTAAGAAAAAAAGTTTTTTTCTTTAATTTCGCGGGGCACCACGTAATTTGATTATATACCATGAGAAACTATTTCAGTAATTTTTTTTAAAACTTTTTAAATGACATTTAGGGGTCGCTACCAAGGTTTGAATTTTAAATAAAAACTCAAAATCTGTATTTGTTGGATTCTTTTATTCATAAAGCCAGGACATAAAAAATATTACAAAATTATTGTTGTTGTTATGAATTAAGATATTATGTAGATATTTGAATCATTTATTTTTAAGATACAAGGGTTGACTTGTTAGTATTAAGGTACTTTTTCCTATACTCTTTCACCAACAAAAGCAAATATTGCTTTTGTTCTTTATTGGTTGTAATTAATTTATTATATTCTTCCATTAAAGCAACACCGCGCTCAGCTATGTCGTTCACTACTCGCAAAGAATGAACGATATTTTTGGCAGCAGTGTCTTCGTTCCAAGTTTTCACGTCTTTATTCAAAAAATTTGATAAGATACCTAGGATCTGGAAGAATCTTAAGGAATTACTACTCACGAAGTTTTCTATATTTTTTCGTGGATATATGTGATATCAAGGTTTATTATTTTTAAGCAATCTTCTGTGCCTTCAATTTTCAGTGCTTCTACCATTTTGTTCTTCTCTTGAACTGCAAGCTCGTCATCGAAAAAGGCAAACGAAACTAGCTCTTCCGACAAATACCACAAATGATTTAGAATTTTTTTCAGCGCAACAGTAGCTATATTTTTGTTAAAGCTTTCAAAGGCTTTAAGGTCTTTCAATAATTGTAAGTCGTTTCTTGGTGCTGACCATCCCGTAGAGGCTTGAAACCAATATTTAACATAAATCATCACCGTGAAAATGCATATTTCTCTCACAGCCTTTTCGTCCTTCTTCGTTAGCTTAAACTGATGTTTAAATAAATAAATTTTCAAACAGTACAAGGCTCTTGCCATCCATCTAGCTCGATGTAGACCAGCAGGTCTCCTAAATAAAACGCCTTTTTCAGGAACACCTCCTAAGAAAATGGTTGTGAGATTCAACAGTTCTCTGTAGTCATCTCGAGGTTGATGTACTCGTAGTTGTTTTTCGGCAAAAGAAATCCTGTCTGCGGCCACTTCTGCAAGAATATTTGCCTCAGCGTCATCTGTTATTGTTTTGTAGTCGCTTTGATCAATAGTGTTCCAATTGTTCTTAAATCTTTTAAATAATTGTATATCAGGACCACTAGATGGGGCAAGCGATTGATCCACTACAGCTGATAACATAATTTACATTATGTGGTGACGACAAGCAAGCCAAAGCATATTTTTATCCATTTTTCGCTCCAAAAGAATGCATACTCCACTTCTTAAGCCGGTATTTACAGCAGTAGTGTCAAAACACAAACATTTTACCTTATCGCTCAAATTCCATGAATTTATAGTTTCGTAGACAGCTGACGCACATGCTTCGCTCGTTCCACGTTCCAATTTTAGAACTGCTAGAAGTTGATCAACTCCATGTCCTGATACCAAAATTGGTAGCCGATCTACAGTTTCGTGTCCAGTAATATCTTCTATAAGTTTACCGTCCCAATGGATTGTTAATGACGAATTAGGTTTAAACTCGCTTTTGAGAGACTCTGCAACTGCTTTGCGATTTTTCACACACTGCCGACGAATAGAAGATCTATTGACATTAAATTCTGATGGATCACATCCTGCACTTTTCAAAGTAAATGTCACAACCATAGTTGCTTTTCTGTCCCTCAATTTAGAGACATCGAGACTGGAAGCTAATTGGCTGTTAATAATGTCTTTTCGAGCTCGTTTCTGAGGTGGTTGCATTTCGGACAATTCTGATATGCATTCGGAATCAGATGAAGTGGCTTCTTTACTGGTGGTGGCAGACGACGACGAAAGAAACGACAATGGAGAAAAAGAGCACTTTTCTGTTGAAGCCGACAAGAAAAAAAAAAAACTTATTTCATATTTAACATAGATGTATATAATCAAATGACAAAGTGCCCCGGGGATAATTCGAAAGTCGAAAAATAAGGACCACCCTAATATATATATATATATATATATATATATATATATATATATATATATATATATATATATATATATATATAATATATGCGCAGCTGAATTGATTATTTAGTTGTATTTCTTTCTGATGGACTTTTTTCATCGCCAGTTGCTTATCTTAACTTTTCCAAATGAACAAACAGTTTTAAACTGATGATATGATATTAGTGCATGCATAGGTACGGTGGTTGAAGAAAGAATGCCTTTTACGTGAACAAGCGGGATTTAGACGGGAATACAGCACTTTAAACCATTTTCAAACAATTAGACTACTAATGGAAAAGCAAATGAATATTAGGTCACCTTGTGGATAGCAATGGTTGACTACGAAAAAGCATTCGTTAGAGATATGGGCAGTCCTTAACGCCTTAAATAATAGCAGAATCGACGAAAGATACACATCTCTCCTTGAAAGGCAAAAGAACCCGTAACCACACAGATTTATCAAAAATTTGTAGGAAATTCAACAAAATATGACACCACCTAGGGCATGGCAATATGGAAAGGATCCTCTCACAACTCAATCTTTATGTTACATAAGCATATCTGGGATTACTCAATATTCCTCGAAGAGGTAGAAGTACTAAAACCGTGTGGTCTGTAATAGGTATGTTGAAAACCAATCTTGAACATTCTGTATGTATTTAAGTAACAAATGTTTGACTAATATTATTTAAGCTTAATTTTCGCATCTAGAACTTATCACGTCTAATAATAATTAATGACGTATTCGTATCATGTGTGTAAAGTTGATCCGTGATAGTCTAAAAACTATATTATAATTTTATTTTTATTTATATATACAGAACTAGCTATGCCCGCGGCTCCGCTCACGTGTACTTGATACACTATTATCGTCACTGCTTATTCTTTATGTTACCTAACGTAATAAAATATATATTATAACCTGGCCAGAGAGCATATGTATTTTATAAAAGAACACGTAAATCGGTTAAGTGGTTCTTGAGTGCTAAGCGCACTAACGGACAGACAGACAGATATAGAGACGTTGCGTTTTATATATATTATAGATTTTTTTCTGGTAAATATTAAGTTAAGAATTAATAAAAAAAAAACACGTAAATCGGATAAGTGGTTCTCGAGTGATAAGCGTACGAATGGACAAACAGACAGAGAGACGTTGCCTGTTTATATATATATTATAGAAGACTATAGATAAAAGGCCAGAGAACCAATATATGAATCAAAAAAAAACATGTAAATCGGATAAGTGGTTCTGAAGTCATAAGCGCACTAACGGACAGACAGACAGACAGAGAGACGTTGCATTTTATATATATTATAATCTTTGCTGCATGATATTGTTCCATATTTCATGCTTTAGGCAGTGTATGATATTGTAAGAGAACACGCTAGCGGCAAACTTTTTTCCGACATGATTCACTATTATTGTCACTGCTTATTCCTTATGTTACCTAACGTAATAAAATATATCCATCACCCACTCCAGAAGTAGCCACCTCATCACCAGCAGACTTCTGGACTCCTGGTTTGACCGCTGGAGGATCAAACTCAACCCCGCCAAGACTCAAGCCATCGTCTTCTCCAAGGGCAGCGGCACTTCTCAAGGACATCTCCAGCTCCAAGGTTCCAGCATCCAATGGGCCATGAGCCGCTACGTAACGGATGAACGTCATTGCGTCACTAACTACACTGACATCTTCTAGTTCGTACTTTTTTAATTAACGTATTTTTTTGATATATAAGAACCCATTAATCTTACAATAATTAATTTAAGTAAACAATAAATTACACATACGTTTTTATTACTTACATTTTTATCTTTGCTAGTTGTAATGTAGGCCTTGAAGAAATGTAGTTGCAAATTTTTACTGGCTATAAAATCAAAATGATGCCCTCTAATAGCAGATGGTAGACGAAAGATTCATTTGTCAAGGGTTTTATGGCAGTATGTAACAATGTTGCCTACAAAAACATTATATTTCACACGTATAATTTAATTACCCTCCATGCTGTGAATGCTGCAATAACTAGAGCATAATTAGTAATTATTTTTCAGAACTTAGTAGGGAATTTGCATTTTTCTTAACTTCAAATCATAATGTAACATTCAAGGAACTGTAATCTTATTATGAGTAACCATTACTCATAATAAGAATAATAAATAATAAGTTTAAGAATGTATATAAAGACTTATGGTGCAAGTTATTTAAGTGAGTAGCAAAAATTAGCACTAACTAAATACTATGTTTTTTTTACAGTTTTTTAGTTGTAATCCATATATATCTGAGCACAGATATAAAAGACTATTCTGTCTATATGTATGTGTATCCTAGTATAACTGGAGAATGAATAATCAAATACTGATCTAGTTTTCTTTCACTTGTAACTAAATCAATTAACTAGGGTTGCCACAATATTCCCATGATGGTATTTCTAAATTTTTAAAAACTAATCGTCACAAAACTTCCGAAAAATCAATAAAGCACTCAAAGACATCTTTTACATTAGCAATTTCCAACATTTCGCGAAAAAAGATTGGTTTTACAGCATGTTTCACTACCTAAATAAAACACATCATCTTTGACAGCGATCAGTGACTGGTCCACTATTTCTCTTCATCTGATCTTAATAACTCCCTTTCTCTTTCTCGTTTATGCATTATAGTGTTAATCTCGGATGATTCCAGTATTCCAATGGCGGCGCAACACTTTTTCAAATTATGTAGTACAATCATTATATAAAATTTTCAACTATGTTCAGATTTATAAAAAACTAGCCATGCTCGCGGCTCCGCTCGCATGGACTTGATTCACTATTATCGTCACTGCTTATTCCTTATGTTACTTAACGGAATAAAATATATTCTAAGACTTGGCCAAAGAACAAATGTATGAATTAAAAAAAAAAAAAAACGCGTAAATCGGATAAGTGGTTCTCGAGTGATAAGCGCACTAACGGACAAACAGACAAAACAGACAGAGAGATGTTGCATTTTATATATATTAAAGCAGATTATAGATAACCTGGCCAGAGAACAAATCTATGAATTAAAAAAATACATGTAAATCGGATAAGGGGTTTTCGAGTTATAAGCGCATTAATGGACAAACAGACAGACAGACAGAGAGATGTTGCATTTTATATATATTATAGAAGATTATAGATAACCTGGCCAGAGAACAAATGTATAAATTAAAAAAAAAAAAAAACATGTAAATCGGATAAGTGATTCTCAAGTCATAAGCGCACTAACAGACTGAGAACCGTTGCATTATATATATATATATATATATATATATATATATATATATATATATATATATATATATATATATATATATATATATATATATATATATATATTTTCTGCTACATGGTATTGTTCCATATTTAATGGTTTAGGCAGTACCTAACATAATAAAATATATCCTATAACCTGGCCAGAGAACATATGTATGTTTTAAAAGAAAAAAATCGGAGAATTAAGCGTACTAACGGACAGGTAGACAGACAGACAGACAAATAATAGACAGAGAGACGTTATATATATATATATATATATATATATATATATATATATATATATATATATATATATATATATATATATATATATTATAGAAGATTATAGATGACCTCACCAGAGAATAAATGTATGAATTAAAAAAAGACACGAAAATCAGATAAGTGGTTCTCGAGTGATAAGCGCACGAACGGACAGACAGACAGAGAGACATTGCATTTTATATATATTATAGATAAGTATTGGGTGTATCTCCAACTGACTCGAGGAATCATCCATTTCAGTATATCAACAGATCTTTAACACATTCTATATATATATATATATATATATATATATATATATATATATATATATATATATATACAGTGGAGAACAAAAGTATGGAAACATTTTCTTAATCGAAAATATAAAATACTATACTTTAAGAATAAAAAAACAAGTCTTGTTTTGTTGACATTTTCTTTATAGAATTTTGTTATTGACTTTGGTTACCTTTTCTGGTAGATAAGGTTTTTAAGAAACGCGTTTTATCCTTATCGAAAGCATTGAAATAATTTTATCATTTTGCTTTAAGGGTACGTTATTGTTGATACGAAGTAATTTAGTAGCATTGTGCGGTTTTTGCCAAAATGCCAAAGTGCAAATATTACAGTTCAGATCTGAAACATAAAATTATTTCTCTGTATTAAAGTGGAAAGAAGCAAATTGAAATAGCAAAATCTTTAAATATGCATAGGGGCACTGTCGGCAAAATTGTTAAGAAGTTCTCGAGAAGGGGCACTGTTGATCCGGCATTTAAAAGTGGTAGACCTCGAAAAACAAATTAGAGAGTAGACAAAATTATAATTCGAAAAGCGAAAAATTATCCCAAGAGAACTGCTGCTGATATTAATAAAGACCTAAGGCAGGAATATCACGGTGTGTTGGTGTCAGACATGACTATTAGGCGTCGTCTGTTATCTGAAAATCTTCATGGTAGGTGTGCTGTTAAAAAGCCACTCCTTACAAAGCGTCAAAGAAAAGAGGGATTGAAATTTGCTAAGGAACATAAAGACTGGACTCAAAATCAGAGGTCTCTAGTAATCTTTAGTGACGAAAGTAGGTTCAATCTCTTTGGAAGTGATTTTACTGGTTCTGTAAGAAGACTAGTTGGTCTAAGATATGACCCAAAGTACCTTGTACCTACTGTCAAACATGGCGGTAGAAATATCATGGTATGGGGTTGTTTTCGACGGTCTGGTACGGGGCCATTGGCAAAGATAAATGGTAGAATGGATGCTCAAGTGTATCTTGAGGTATTGGAAAATAATTTGATTCCTTATGGAGAAGATTGCCACTATCATGGATTTTTCAACAAGACAATGACCCAAAACACACATCTCGACCAAGAATTGGTTTTCTGAACAAAGGATTTGGGGTGATGCGCTGGCCTTCACAATCACACACCACATTTGAACTCGATAGAGAATCTTTGGCACTATCTGTATAAACAAATTAGGAAAACAAATATAAAAAACCGGGACGAACTTTGGATACAACCCGATATTTGTGCTACGCTTATTGACTCTATGGGCAGAAGATGTCAAGCCGTGATTGACTCCAAAGGATATCTCACTAAATATTAAATATTTTCGACATCTTAGTTGTCTTAGTGGACTTTTTATTTTATACCTAAATGTTTCCATACTTTTGTTTGTGCATAATTTTGTTACGTTAAAAACTAAGCACATTTCTAATAAACAATAACTGTTTTAGTCTTCAAAATGTTTGTTAGCATGTAATGTTAAGACTAGAGATGGGAATTTAAATGTTTCCATACTTTTGTTCAGCATTGTATATATATATATATATATATATATATATATATATATATATATATATATATATATATATATATATATATATATATATATATATATATATATATATATATATATATATATATATATATATATATATATATATATATATATTCAAAAGTTTAATTAATAATAAATTCGTAAAAAACCTTTTATTTTATCTTTAAATAATTTTATATCTATGACTTTGCTTACAACCATGACATCAGACTTCTGCATAAAAAAAGAGTACAAATTGGTAATGATAGTTGGAAAGCAAATTACTGTATTAATTACTATTTCTCGACGAGAAATTATTAAGTACTGTGTGTTCAGGATATGAACTTCAGGGTGTGAACTAATAATTATAAAATATAGTTCTAGATGTATTAAATATTCATGTACTACATATATATAGTGGTATAGTATTTGTATGATTGATGATAAGTTTGCAATAAATTGAAGAGGTCTTTATATATACATATATATGGACCGTTAAGTACAAGAAATTACTTATTTACATACTGTAATCGAATCTCAAGTTTCTGTACAATTTGATGAAAATTAGTAGGAACACTGCTTCTAACTCATCAATTTACGGCAACATTTCTTATTAAAATATTGATTCTGGTATTACTTCTACAAGAACACAGACTGTTCTTTAGGTTAGGATATTTTTTAATGAGTTAGGTTACCCATATATCTTGTATTTAAGAGGTAAATTTTCCTGCAAAATGTCATCATGCTAACTGTTTTAATGAGCTCTAAAAATTTTCGGTACTGTTAAGGGGTAATGCCACTCTAGAGCTAAGAAAAAAAGCCTGATTTTGACAATTTTTTTTTAAATGTAATGAACGCAATCGAAAATTTACCTTAATGCTTTTATTGTACATGCTTTAAAGTACATTTTCAAATTTTTGAACAATGGCGGCTCCAGTACTCAGTAAAGGAAGATGCATCTTATAAACAGTACTTTGCGGTCGGAAAGATTTTCCCTCCAATTTTTTGCCTGGAACAAAATGCAAAGGTTTTTTGAATTCTATATGAGATTTTTTCGAGAAGTACAGAGAAAATTTAAAAAATATTGATTTTTTTTTATGAATGGTACATGTTTGAAGAAAGTTTTTGGTAAAAAAATCACGTAAAAAATCGTTTATAAAAAAAAAGTTCAACAAAAAATTGTAGAATCCGTACATACTTCGCTAAATAATGTAACTTTGAAGTACAATTAAAATTTCAAATAAATCGGTGATAATTTGAAGAAGTTATACTACTCAGTATATATCACCACTACACCAAACACTTTATTTTTGCACTCGACGCGCGTTTCGCTAACCATGTTAGCTTCATCAGGAGCGATGATTGACGAATCATCGCTCCTGATGAAGCTAACATGGTTAGCGAAACGCGCGTCGAGTGCAAAAATAAAGTGTTTGGTGTAGTGGTGATATATACTGAGTAGTATCATTGTGCCAAAGATTCCACATTCCCAACTTAGTGAAGAAGTTATGTTTCTGGCCAGTTTGAAAAATGTGGTTTTGAGAAAAACGCGTTTTAAAGTTATATAAATTTTCTAAATATCTTTAATCTGCTATGCCTTCTAAATTGATGTTTTGTTGATAGATTCTAGATGAACTTAAATTCTGTTGATAAATAGATTTCTTCAATATTTAGAAAGATACGGTCATTTAAACAGCGCGAAACATAAAGACTCTCGGAGAGTTTGGAGAGCGCTGCGACACAATTAGGCGCACTTAATAAAATACACACTTATAACCTTGTTACTCTCATAAAATTATTTGTACCTTATTTCTAGTTCCTAAAGCATCATTTAAGCCAAAAAAAAATGTTGATTTTTTTAAATTTCTAGAGTAGCATTACCCCTTAAGGTACTTCTGCTTTAGAGCTTCCTTTTTAATTCCTTTTTAATAAAATTCCAAACAACGTGGTATTCAACTGACACACATTTAGATAGATGCGGATCACTTTACGCCTTTGTACAGACGCAAGCCGTCGAAAGAAGGCAGAAGATAAAATTGTACTGGACGGTCATAAAGCCATTTTAATCTATCCAATTTCTGTCAATAAAGATATCGTGGCGCCTAGATGCTAACTGGATTCAACAAGATGTGGTTTTTTAAAACAGGTCTTTGAAAATTTTTGTACTGGCTGTATGTAGCAAAGTGTGGTTACTAGAACTTGTTTAAACAAAAAGTACCAACTTAAGAAACGCCCTATATTAGTTATGATTTTTCTTCTATAAATATGAATACTGAATTGTTATCTTTTCCGTTACTTTAAAATAATATTTATGTTCTTATCCTCGAGAAATATTTTTATTTGTCAGGTGGAAGTTTAATTTTTTATATATATTTTATTATTGTCGAATATACGAGATAGACGTTCCTTGATCTTCCATTACCTTTATTATTTGAATTACAACTTTTTGACTAACCTATTTGAAGGGTAGGTCAATTTCTGAATATGCTTCTTCGTTGTACATTACAAAGCCAACGAGACTTTTTTAAATGGCACCTTCTACATATTAGAACACAATTAAATAGCCTTTTTATGTCCGTTTACAAAAATATATACTTAATACTTGATACTTATTTTCAGTTGTTACCGATGGCATTCAAATTATTTAACCGAATTATAACTTTTAAGTCGCTCATTAAATTTACGCTTTTCGCATTTAGGACATCAAAAATGTTTTACCAGTAAACTTAGTTGTTTATTAGGAAGCGGAATGTGATAATACGACGTTTGTCACTTGTCGAATTTGACAGATTTCAAAGCCAACTAGGGTTTTTTTTAGATGGCACCCTCTACATATAAGCATACCATAAAATTTTTTCAGTCCGTTTAGAAAAATATATAACTTTTGATATTTATTTTAAGTCGTTACCGATATACAAGTTATTAATTTTTAAGCGGCTCACCCGGTTTACTATTTTCCTATTTGGCATGTCGAAAAATTTCTTTCCCCAATAAACGTAGTGATTTTCAGAAATGAAGTAATTTAAGGATTACTAGCCTACTACTCCTAGACATGATTTGACGTTGATGAAGCTCATCGAATAAATAAATCATGACAAAGAAGTGTCCAAAATGACCAATGTTATGGTATAGTTGGCCGGTTCTTTGGTACTTGTCGGAGGAGCTAGTCGACTTTGCTTGGTTGGCAACTTGTCCTATGTATTATTTTACTTCTCAAGAGCAGTCAGGTATAATCAAGCCAACACCACCGGTGGCTGTAATGAAATAAATGACTTTTCAAATCTGGACAGCCGCAACACTGAAGAATATGCCACAGTAAACATAAAACACAGTAGCGACGCTCAAGAAAATTTTTAGATCCTTTTTTTAATACGCATTCGTCCCTTATCATACCAAAATGGCTGACAGCGCGGTCGCGGGTTGTGTCTACATCCGGATTTCGAGGAGCATCTTTAATTCTGTTATGCAATATCTATAATATATATAAAATGCAACGTCTCTCTGTCTGTCTATCTATCGGTCTCTCTGTCCGTTAGTGCGCTGATCACTGGAGAACCACTTATCTGATTTTTTTTTTTTTTAAACATATATATGTTCCCTGTCCAGGTTATAGATATATTTTATTACGTTAGGTAACATAAGGAATAAACAGTGACGATAATAGTGTAATAGTTTGCCGCATCAAATGCCTAAACCATTAAATATGGAACAATATCATGTAGCAAAGAATATAATATATATAAAATGCAACATCTCTCTGTCTGTCTGTCTGTCCGTTAGGGAGCTTGTCACTCGAGAACCACTTATCCGATTTACGTGTCATTTTTTTTTTAATTCATGCATTTATTCTCTGGCCAGGTTATCTATAATCTTCTATAATATATATAAAATGCATCGTCTCTCTGTCTATTTATCTGTCTACCTGTCCACTAGTGCACTTATCACTCGAGAACCCCTTACCGAATTTACGTACTTTTTTCTTTTAAAACATACATATGTTCTCGGGCCAAGTGATAGGATATATTTTATTACGTTAGGTAACATAAGGAATAAAGCAGTGACGATAATCATCAAGTCGGAAAAAACATTGCCCCCAAACATATCTGTCCTTCCGCTATTCACACACAATTTCTATGTATTTTGTTTTTTTCTCATTTATCTTTAGTCCTCTCATCCTTCCCCTTTCTTCTATCCTATATATACTGCTACATCATCCGCATAGGCCAAGCATTGGCAGGTTTGTTGGTATAATATTTCTGACTCCCGGATAATCTTCTCTAGTACCAAATTAAATAGACATGTCGACACGGGATATATATATATATATATATATATCCAGTAATATATATATATATATCATTTCTATATATTTATATATTTTTTTCCCTCCTGCCCTTCAGATAATTTTGCTTCCTATTTCTCATTCAACTCCTCATTTTTATATATAAAATGCAACGCCTCTCTGTCTGCCTGTCTGTCCGTTAGTGCGGGTATTACTCGACAACCACTTATTCGATTTAAGGAATATAAGGAATGAGTAGTGACGATAAAAGTGTTTTCATATTAGAGATATATTTTATTTGTAAAACAGTTGACGTTTTATTACGTTTTATTAGGGGGGGGGGGGGGGTGTTAAGTACTGGTTTATGTTATTCCACTTGTACTTCCGAATTCAGGGCAGAATTGTGGTTTTCAGAATGTATTTTTTCCTTGTATTTTTTGCCTTTTTCCTTGTTTTGCCTATATTTGTTTTAATAAGAACTTGATAAAAAAATATTTCTAAAAAAAAAACTTTTCCATTCCATTTTTATTGTACAGAATAGGATCTTCCTTTTATTTCAAGAACTCGCGGGCGTCATACCAGCAATATGGCGACGAGTCGGACTATCGTTACCTGTTTTATGTTTACTGTGAATATGCTATCTAAGATACGTTTTTTTAAAGTGTTAATTGATTAAAAATGAACCACGTTAATGCGATAGAAAAAACTATGAAAATTTGTTGTAAAGTACACGGAAGTTGTCGTGTAAAGAGAGGGGTGTTATTTACGAGTATTAAAGATTTGACTGGGTTTGACTAAGAGCTAAAATCAATTGTAGTTTTTGTCAAAATATCTAGAAAAGGACTAAGAGCAATATTGCAATATCTTACAAAACATTTTGCCTGTAATGTATTTGTATGTTTTTTTAGAATATGGCATACATTTTTTTTTTTTCACTTTTCCGTATGTTAACATGTAGGCAAAAAGTTTTTAGTCTAGCTAATTAAAACACATTTTTTTTGCAAAATTCCACTTTATTCATCAATATAGTCTCCTTCAAGCGATACAATCAGTACAACGTTTTTCTAATATTTCTATACCTTTCTTGTAGAAGGATTTATTTTTGCTTTCAAAATAAGCCTCGGTTTCGGCGATCACTTCTTCACTGGAGCCAAATCTCTTTCCCGTGAGCATTTTTTTGGGTTCTGCGAATAGAAAATAGTCCCTGGGGCCAAATCTGTAGAATACGGTGTTTGAGGAAGCACTTCGAAATTCAATTCATGCAATTTTGCCATCGTAACCATTGACTTGTGACACGGTGCATTGTCTTGATGAAAGGTACTTTTTTTGTTCATTTGGGGCCGTTTTTTTGCGATTTCTTGATTTTTTTTTTTTGATTTTCTTTAAACCCATCAATAATTTAATATAATATTCGCTATTGATGGTTTTTCCCTTCTCAGCGTAGTCGATGAAAATTATTCCGCGCGCATCCCAAAATACAGAAGGCAAAACCTTACCAGCCGACTGTTGTATCTTTGGTCACTTCGGGCGGCTTCACCGGCTGCTATCCACTCAGCTGAATGCCGATTTCATTCCGGTGTGTATTGGTAAATCCATATTTCATCCATTGTCACATATCGCATGAAAAAATCTTTTTTTTTGGCGCAACACGTTGTTGTTTTTGGTCCACTGTGAGCAAACGCGGTACCCGTTTCGAACAGAGCTTTCTCATGCTGAAATGGTCATGCAAAATATAACCAACACGTTATTTTGATATCTTTAGAGTGTCAGCTATCTTATGCAATTTCACTTTACGGTCATCCAAAACCATTTTGTGGATTTTTTTTTATGTTTTCCGGTGTATCAAGCCACTGCTTTGCTTGAACGGTATTTTTCCCATAAAAAAAACGGTGTTTAATCAACAGACGAAATTCGATTTTTTCCATTGTTTTGAAAATATCAAAAGTAGCGTCACAAAGTCACTTGTAAACTAATCGTCGAAATGTTATGAAATTTTGATACTTATCGTTTGAAGGTTGGTACTTCCTAAAAATCATATGGATTTTTTTGAAAAGATAGATATCTATGTATCAGACCAAAAAAACGTGTTATTTTTCCAGCCTTGCCTCTATATTAAACCAGAAGCATTCGAAATTTTTTCAAATTCTCTTTCAAGGAAATTGAAAGGATGATAGAGGAGATCGACTCGTCGGTAAGCAACATTTGACTTTTTTTTTTTAATGGATTTTTTAGCCGGAGTGCATTTGCATAAGTGAGTGAGGGGTAGCGAGTTATACACTCAGTTTTCAGTGAATTTCTCGTAAGTTTTTAGGAAGTTTGACAAAGGGAGGGATGTGTTTATAGCGTGTCCTTAAAACAGTATATATATTAACTTTATAACTTTTATTTGCAAGAAAAGTTTTTAATATATAATTTTACTAGTTTTCTTTTAATTCCTGTAAACTAAACAAGTAAATTGTTTAATTGATCAAATGTATTTTGACATGTTAAAGAATAACAACTTTGAACGTATCATAACTATATTAGTCATCGAATCAGTAAATTTCTTTTGGATTGATTCATTAACTCTTTTCGTGCAAAATAATTTTTCCTGTAATTCTTCTTGACGTATACCGACTAGTTGCAATATAAATCACCCGACATTGATTTATAGCACACTTACCGTGACATGGCCGTTGTTGTTTTTGCGTTTAAATAGCAGAGTTTAATTACATTTTTTCGTATATTTTTACTTTCTCATTTAAGTTATACCTATTTGTCACAAAATGCCTTTATTATTTTGGTTGGTGGTTAGTTGTAGGCGGCGTGCCAGTGCCTTGCAGCCTCTTGACTTGCACAATGGTATAGAGGTTTCTTCTTTTTCACCACATATTCTGCCTGTTGTGGGACCATTGTCGATATTCATTTTCTGTTAATGTTCCCACAGGTAACAACAGCTGGTGATCAATCCCACCACTAGTGTGTTCTGGGCCCTTTATAAACATAGGACGACAGTCGTTAGTTTCTTTGGGACGCCACCTTCGCGTGTTTTTGATCATAAGTTACCGAGCCAACGATCTAGATATGGATGATACGAGGCTGGTTTGAAAAGTCCGTGCAAAGTCCGAGAGATGGCACCACCGGCGCGTATCGAGGTCATGTTTAGTTAGTAGCATCTCTTGAATGAACGCACACCAAGTTTCAGCCATATTGGTCTATTTCTTTGTGTTTGGCATTCGTGTGAATCAAGGAAGTCGAGTGATTTTCAAGAAATGGACGAAAAAGAATTTCGTGTGGTGATTAAACATTACTTTATGAAAGGCAAAACGCCTCAGGAGACTAAAGAGAAGCTTGATAAACATTATGGTGACTCTGCACCTTCGATTAGAACAGTCTATAAGTGGTTTCAAAATTTTCGGACTGGCCATATGGGCACAAGTGACGCTGAACGTTCTGGACGGCCTGTGGAGGTTACGACTCCAGAAATCATTGATCAAATCCATGATATGGTGATGGATGACAGAAGAGTTAAGGTGCGTGAGATTGCTAGTGCTGTGGGCATAATATTTTGCATAAACATTTGGACATGAGAAAGCTATCCGCAAGATGGGTGCCGCGATTGCTCACGCTTGACCAAAAACGGAATCGTGTGAAGTGTTGCAAGGATGGTTTGCAGCTGTTCCAGAAGAATCCGGAGGACTTTAAGCGTCGTTTCGTCACTGTGGATGAAACATGGATACATTACTATACTCCTGAGACCAAACAACTATCTAAACAATGGGTTACCAAGGGGGAATCTGCACCAAAAAAGGCGAAGACCGTTCCTTGGGACGGAAAGGTTATGGCGACTGATGGCTGGCGGGACAAAGATTTTATTCAAACGAGGATGTGATTGCAGACACTAATGGATATTTTGCAGACTTGACAAATCCTATTATTCGGAAGGGATCAACAAACTAGAACATCGTTGGACGAAGTGTATAAGCCTAAAAGGAGACTATGTCGAAAAATAAAAAAGGTTTACTCCAAACACATAAGTAGTTTTTATTTTTGCACGGACTTTTCAAACCAGCCTCGTATAACCATCTGTTGATTATCATTGGGTATACCACACGCTGGTTCTTGGCCACTGTATGGTTTTGTAGCTCCGAATCTTGATTCGTCCACCCTTTTATTACCTTTTCTCCCAAAATGTCCTGGAATCCACAATAGTTCAACTATGTTGTTCCTGGAGAATAATCCTAAGAGGTCACGTTTATTCTTTATTGTAATCCTAGAGTTGGCTTAATAGACATCTAAAGTCTTGAGAGTAGCTTGTCTCTTTGAAAGAATATATATTTCTAAGTTGTGGTAGTCCAGTCTAATATTGTAAAGACACATGCTTGTATTGCGTGAATTTCTGCCTAAATTATTTTGCACTTTTCCATAATAAAATTCTTAAGCTCTACTTGACTTTTGCTGCATATAGGCCCACCCTTACTCTGCTCAAAGTTTTTGATCCGGTGTGACCAAACCCGTTACCTTTATTAGAGTCTCCACCTCGATCCATAAATTTGGATCGCACCCAATTTTATATAGTTTTCATATAGTCAGATTACATATCCAAATGTTTATCGTGAATTAGATTCTTAACTCTTGTGTGCTTAAATTGTACACATGGTTGTTTCCGTTCCCCAGTTATCCTTAGTCGATAGGCGCTATTGATAGCCTCATTTTATATGTATATATCTATGGGTATTAGTCCTAGCATTATTTCCATAGCTAAGATGGGGGTGCTATTGATAGCCCGGATGGAACATAAGCAAGTCAACCTCTGCAGCTGAGTTAGTTTTATGGTTGTCTTTTCCTGCTCTGTTTTGGTCCACCATACTGCAGCACCTTATGTAACCATGAGTCTAATGCCCGTGGCGTATTTTTTCTTTTTTAATACCCAATCGTTGATATCGTCGACTCCACACGTGTTTTTTATATCCCTACTTCTTTCTCCATCCAACAGTGTTTTCCCAGCTATTCTGTGAAGTACCCTCATCTCTGTTGTTTCCAACAGTTTTTTTGTCTTGGATCTTTCCGGCCTGGTCTCTGCGGTGTATGTCATAATAGGTCTTATAGCTGTTTTGGAAATTCTTGATTTGGTCTCAATTTCTATACTTTTGTGACTCCATTTCGTGTCGTTTAGGCTTCCTGCTATTTTTGAAACTCTTCTTGTTTGTTCCCTTACCTCTGCTTCAACAGCGCCACAACCGATATCTCTATGCCCAAATACTTAAATTTCATTTCCTGTTGGATAACGTCGACCTCAAGTTTACATCTTAAAGGTGTCTTTGACATTGTTAAACATTTTATTTTTACCAGTGGATATAACCATATTCAAGGATTTGGCTATGCGATTAACTTGATGTAGGAGTCGTTGTAGATCATTTTCATTTTCCGCTAATAGAGCCGCGTCGTCAGCGTAGCACAATATGATAATTTTCTTATTTCCCATTTTATATCCTCTCCTTGGGCTCACTTTCCTTATTACTTCGTCCATGACGAGGTTGAAGACGAGGGGGCTCTGTGAGTACCCTTGACGAATACTATTCCCGGCTGGTATCGGATTGGTCAGTTCTCCGTTTATTTTAGCTTGGATTTTGTTTGCCGTGTATATATTTTCTATAGTTTTGATCAAATTATGTCGGATTTGTCTATTGTAGAGGAAATGTATAACGTCTTTCAGTTGGACATGGTCGAATGCCTTTTCTAAGTCAAGAAAACATATGTAGGCAGGCTTGTTATATTCAATAGACTTCTCCGATATTTGTTTTAGGACAAGAACGGCGTCCGCGCAAGATCTGCCTGATCTGAAACCTTGTTGTTCATCTTCTAGGGAGGTGAAACTGTTAATTTTATTCGTTATGATCTTTGTTGTGAGTTTTAATGTGGTGTTCCTCTATAATTCGAAGGTATTTTCTTGTCTCCTTTTTTAAACATAAGAATGGTGGTACTTGTTCCCCATTCAGTTGGAATTCGGTACAATATCTTCTGAATTAATTTCGTCAGTTGTTGTTCAAGGCTTTCTCCCTCATATTTCAGAAGTTCAATTGGAATACTATCTTGTCCGGGGCTCTTTTTATTCTTCAGCTTCTGTAGGGCTTGCTGTATGTCCGATATCATAATTTCAGCGTTCTCATTAATCACTATTTCTGGTTTATCTACGTTGCTTCTGTATCTTCTGCTTTATATAGTTCATTCGTTCGAAATTCGAATTTTGTTCCACTTGTTGGTACCTCAAAAACATGATTTTAAAAAAATTCAACAGCTTTTTGAGGTTGATAAAAATCTCTGTCCACTGATTTCGTTTTTACATTCGGGAACGAAAAGAAGTCGTTAGGCAATAAATCAGGTGAATATGGGCAATAAGATATTAATTCGTTGTTTTTCTCCGTCAAATAATCAATTGTTTGACGTGCTGAGTGAGAGCTGGAATTGGCATTATGAAGAATGATCCACCGTTTTCAGTTGTTTTGCCTGATTTCATCGATTACTTCTGGCAAACAAATTGTTATATACCATTCATCATTAACTGTTCTTCAATCTTCTAAAGCAATGGTTGTAACAGGTCCAGTATAACTAAAGAAACAAGCGATCATTTTCTTGGAGGTGCTTCGCGAACGAACCAGTTATGTTGAATTCGGTTCACTTTGGAACACCCAAACAGTTGATTGTTGTTCAGTTTCCGGTCGTGCGAATATATCCAAGTTTCGTCTCCTGTTACAATATTCTGTACGGATTTTGCATGTCCTCGATCGAATTTTTTAAGTATTTCCTTACACCAATTGACATAAGCCCGTTTTCGACTTGCAGCCAAATTATGCGGAATCCAAAGAGAAGAGATCTTTTTCACAGCTACATGTTCATGCAAAATCGATGGCAGTCCTCGATATGCCTAAAGATGTCTCTATCTCACTATAAGTCACATGCCGATCCTCTTCAATCATGTGCCGTACAGCATCGATGTTTTTTAGAACAACAACCCATTTTGGTTGACCTTCACGAAATTCATCGATGACGGAATTGTAAACAGTCCTTTCTGATGGTGATTGATTACCAAAAGTTGAACGAAGAGATTCGAGGTATTGTTGTTGAGTTAGGCCTTTACTAAAATCCTAAAAAATCATCCAACAAAAACTTTCACGTGAAATTTCCATTTTTTTAAACGCTGACTCTAAACGAACTACTCTGCCTATTTCTGAGCTGCCACTGTTTTAACAATAACAAATGTCAAATTTTACAACAATGGTAATGTCTCATCTCAATAGCACGATCTAGTGGACGTTTGTAAAAACTTAAAAGGCCGCCCTCGTATCTTACAGCTTATTGATAAAAATTTCTTTTTCCATATGTTATGCAAGGGATCGTTTACTATTGACATTTTTTTGTAAAGTCCTGTATTAAATAATTACTTACATTCCTACATTTTCTTCTGATAATATCTTGAAGGTTACAGATAGCAATTACACGAAATATTTTAAATAATTTCTTATGCAAATTTCTTTTGTGTCGATCTTGTCGATAAAACATCGGCAAAATATAAATTTATCAGGTAGGTAATAATTATCTCGAGAATATTCAAATAAAACATCGATATCGTGAGCTTTAAATACCAGCTTATAAAAGCTTATCTTATCCAAACAAGTAATTTACACTAGAGATGTGCGATATTTGAAATGATTGCCGCAAGGACTTATTAAATTTCTGAAAAATAATAACTTAAAGATATTAGCAGATAATACAAGGTGTGACATAAAAAAGTTTAATTAAACAGTCCTAATTTAAAAACTAATTAACAAATCAAGAAGAACTTTTGTTGCATAAACTCTTAAAACTAGCATCTCTAAATATTACGCTGTCTTACATAAGCACCTTCAACCGAACGATGCGAGCGACAAAATCAAAACAATATATTCATATGGAAGTGTCCTACATAGAAGCAACAAAATTTGACAGTCAATAGATATTTTAAATTTACATCATGAAAACGAATATCATTTCCCGATTTTCGTACCCTAGCTGCTATCCATTGGCTATTTCTCTGTCAAATTTATATCATATTATCCTCATTAAATAATTAGAAAATGGCTTTACCTATTACAACCCAGTCGCCAGGGGTTTTGAGCTCTCATTAAATGTTAATAGGTTGCATTTTGACATACAGGTAGTTTTTTGGACATAGAATACTATAAAAAAAGTTTGCTAAAGTTTCATGTACAATAAACCACAAAATCCAAAATAAAAACAAAAAATTCAGTTTTTCGGTAATATCTCGAAAAATAAAAAAGATATCTAAGAACTAATAGCACCATGTGAAAGAGAGGGAAATTTTACAAGAAAATAATATATAAGTTTTTTCCAGATTTTTTTTATTAGCGTGAAAATTTATTAAAAATTCAGACAGGTGATTCAAAAATGTAGCGTGCCAAACAGGTTAATTTGAAAGTCTACGGCACCGCTCGAAGTTTAATCGATATTACTTGTTTTCAGAGTGTAAAAAAAAAATTCAAAGATAGCTTTTTAAAGAGGAGACTTTCAGCTTTCCGATGATACTAGTAGTTTTTATTTTTGTTGCTTTGTAATTTGTAAAACTTAAAACGAAATTTTTGTTTGCGTGATTTTAACGGGCATACAGTAAATAACAAATATTTAATAAAATATAGTATTGAAAAAAAATCCTTGTGCATATATCCTTATTATATCTTAAGTTTCAATATAACAGTAATTAAAAATACCCACATTGTCTGTGTTATTTAAATATCGAGTTTTAAAATATGAAAATTTGCCTGCTGCAGTGCACCGTCGGAAATTTTATGTTCAAAGCAGTACGAACCGGTCAAAAAAGTCGGATATTTTTTTTTTATTTTTTTTTTAGTTACAGTATATCTGAATAAAATAAATATCTTGAAGGATTCAACATTATTAGGGATCACCAGTATGGCTTTCGTAAAAATAGATCAACAGGAGATCTTCTGACTTATGTAACACATGTTTGAAACAACGCAATTGAACACTTTGAAGACAATCCGAGCGGTTGCTCTTGACATATCCAAGGCATTCGACCGTGTTTGGCACGATGGGCTGTTGGCTAAGCTACGTTCTTATGGCATGTCTGAAAAGTTCTATTTGTGGCTCTCATGTTTCCTCAGAGAGCATTCTTTACGAATGGCAGTCGACGGATTTTTTTCTAACACCTTCACTATCAACGCCGATATACCCCAGGCTCCATACTGTCTCCTACTCTCTTTCTCACTTATATTAACGATCTGCTGGAAAAGACCGAGAATCCAATCTATAGCTTTGCAGATACAGTACACTTATCTCTTCATTCACTTTGAACGCTCGAACATCGGCTACTCAGACGAATATGCGCAGACAGCAGGAAGTCATTCAAATTAACAAAGACCTGGAAGAAATTCTATCTTGTGGTGATAGTAACCAAGTGGAATTTAACGCTACAAAAATCCAGGCGGCAGTTTTTTCTAAAAAAGTTAACGTTGCTGAACCCGACATAGTTATGTCGGGGCACTACATTCCTCTAACATCGTCACTCAAATTTGCTGGGCGTTAATTCGGGAGCAAATATGTCCTGGCATGAACATGTTGCAGGCATAGCAAGGAGAGCTTCTCAAAGTTAGGAATATTATTTCGAACCAGAAAGCTTTACACTCAACAACTGTTAATTCTTTATAAAGCTCAAATTCGACCAACAATACTGCTCCCATCTTTGGAGCTCCGCTCCCAAACATACACTGCATTTTTTGGATTCTATTCAGAGAAGAGCTGTTCGTCTGTTTGGAGACCCGGAACTGACCGGCGGCCCTGATTCGCTGGAACATCGAAGAACGGTTGGCGACTATTCTACAAGTATTTTCATGGAAAGTGTTCGCAGAATGTGGCCCGCTTAATTCCTGCCAGAGCGGTGCATGTTAGAAGTACACGTCGGACTAATATTTCACATCCGTGTGAGGTTCAGCTTGTTACTCCTCGTACAACGCTTTTCAAGCCGTCTTTTATATGGAGAACATCATCCCTTTCGAATAATTTACCCAGGACTGTGTTTCCCACCGAGTACATTTTACAGCGATTCAAGGACAACGTGAATCGCTTTCTCCGCACACGTATCGCTCCTGTAGTGCTTTAGGGACTTCCCTGTAGCACGTGTGCTAGACCCATAAAAAAAAAAGTTGAAAGTATAGTTGATATTAGAATCATTATTAAAAATTTTAAAAAATGTTCTCTTTTTTTGTAATTTTGCTCTTAAAAAGTGTTCATGATAAACGTATTTTTTGCTTATTATTAATCATACAAATTAAAATTAAAATAAAAAATATATTCAAAGGTAGAAAATTAAAGATAAAAGTCTAAGCTTTAAGTATAAAGTATTTATATTTCATTTAAACATCCAGGTACCAAAAAAAATAGTTATTGAAAAGATAAAAATTCTAAATTACTTGAAGAAATTTTGTTAATGGCGATCGAAGAAGAAACGCGCGCAGCGCCACCAGCCCGATCTGTTTTCTGTCATCTGTTCGACGCTCACGTAGTTTGTATACTGTATATTGTTAATTGACTTTTAAATGAAAAATAATTTACTTTAAGCATAAATTGAGTGTTGGTTGCTGTTTTGTATTTACGCAATTATTATGAAATATATTCAATTTTTATATAAATAAATATATTTTCATTTATTTCTTTATATATACTGACTGCCATTTTGAAACACCCATTTTGAATTTTTTAAATCTCTCCTCAGATTCTTAATCAGCACCCCAAAAAACCCGTTAGTAGACACTTTAAAAAGAAAATTCTCTCATCGGATTCTTAATCTGCACCCCGAGAAAGCCCTTAATAGCAAATTTCAAAATATTTTGCAATATACAGAAACGTTAATTTAATCATAAATAAGGTTAGAAGCACAATTTCCCCTGCAATTGAAGGGGGTTAAACCAGCCATTTTATTTTAAATAAGTTTTTTAAATTACGGAGAATCTAAAAAAAATAATCTGTATATAATATGATATCTTTTTTATTTTTCGAGATATTTGCGAAAAACCGAATTCATTTTGTTTTTGATTTTGTAGAATTCGCGTATACTTTAGAGCAGCAAACTTTTTTTACCGTATTCTATGTCCAAAGAACTACCTGTATCCGAAATGCAGCCTGTTAACATTTAATGAGAGCTATTTGGCAAAAATTTGCCTTTGACGACTGGGCTCATTACTGTGCAGAACGTGTAATATTATTCTATGAAATGCGCATATTCATTATTTGTTAAAATATTTCAGAAATCTAAATAATATACTTCTAATCCAGTACAGTACTGAACCAACCACATAAATTACGATTTTCTTAAAACAAGCGCATTACTGCTTTAGTATCTATCGTAAAAACGAATATAATTATAATCTACCAGAAACAGTATAAAAGATCTTAATTAATAAGACATAAAAAGATAATCAAAAATAATAATTTTCGCCAGCAGAAAGGGAGCATAATATTTGCACCTGCCAGAGAAATCATCTCTACCAATCCTATTTATCATCTGGATAATGTCAGCCAGTTGAAACCTACAGTTTAACGTGGAATTCGAACAACATGAATGGCAAATAGTACTTTCAGCTCGCTTTTTTTGTCGGTCCCGACCCTCAACTCGTTCAGTCTGACTTCAAATATACTCTCTACTAGAAAGCAAGATGGACCTAATCTTGTAGTCTCTTCCTAAGTATATTTCGTTGGCAGTTTCCGTCGGGGCCGATACTCTTGTTCGACTTGAGACATAGGTTCAATCTAAGAGCGAGAAGGCTACTGTCTACTTCAGCAGCTTTTTCTAGTCTGAGCGCCCCCCCCCCCCCCCCCACCAACAACATGCTGCTAAGGGAATGTCGACTGAAGTGTTTGTAATATCTACTGCATGGCAATATTACATGATATGGAAGTTAGCCAAATACATTCAAATAAATAAATATATTGGTTTATGCGAACTCGGTTTGAACCCTACGAACGGTAATTCTTAACTGTACCACAGTAAACACACTATACAGTAGCGAAACTCAAGGATAACCGCATAGGAAAAATCGGGTTCGTTTTCAGAAGGTCACGTGGCAATCCGCCATGTTAAAAGTGGACCAGCGCGAGATTTGAAATACAAATAAAGTTGTGAAAAGTTTTATCATTCAAAATCATAGATATAGAAATGTTTGAAAATTTTTGATTTGTTATTTAATACAGCATGAATAATATAAAAGTTAATGCAGCATGAGTAATAAAAAAAAAACAAAAAGAAAGGAGCACTTTGTTAGAAAAGAAATGAATACAGGGGAAAAACTTCATAGGAAGGTATTTGATGGAATTCTTCATATTCAACTTCAGTTTTTAATAACCTTATCCAAAAATTCAAAAGTCTATCAAAGTTAAACGTCACTGTTTGAGGTTAAAGTTTTATTTACATCATTTTTCAAGTAAATTTGTGATTAAAGATGTTTTTTAAGGACTAAATTAATTTAATTTTAACATACGTAATACTTAATGCTATTTTTCTTGTACCCTGAAATAAAAACATATTGTCAACATCTAAAATAAGAGCATTTTTTTTCTAAGCAGTTTTGTGTTGTTTGGTGTGATAGATCTCTTGTTAATTAAAAAACACTGTATCTAGTTTTTTGGTACTTATTTTTTCTTAAACTACAAAACTATATTGTGTAACTTCGAGAAAGGTTAATATAATATTAATGAATTATGAACGTATATGTATAGACCTCTATTTTCTATGTGAATGATTCTTAGAGGTTCCATATCTTTTTGTGTTCTGTTATCCGTATTGCCTTTTGATAACGTAATTAACGCTTGCTTTTATGTACAATGAATTAAATATTTACATCAAAGAGTCAATACAGTAATTTCCTAATTATATTTACATACAATACTTAGTTATGACCAAGCTCACTTGTCAATTACAACTATGTTGGGAATGTGGAATCTTTGGCACAATGACACTACTCAGTATATATCACCACTACACCAAACACTTTATTTTTGCACTCGACGCGCGTTTCGCTAACCATATTAGCTTCATTAGGAGAAATGATTGACTCATATATACTGAGTATTGTCAATTACAGTTTAAAAGGAAAATAACTATGTTTAATTTATAGTATGGTATACAACAATAGAAATAAGTTCTTTATAGGAGGAATATTAATAACAGGTAACTAAATCTTCAGAATTTTAATAGTAGGCATAATTACCATCAAAATGGACTTCGATTAAGTGTACTGTCCATTTAACGAACTTATTTTGAGAATATTTTACCCTTTGGCACACATCGTCTGACAAAATCATATTACAAAAATTTCTTTGGAATCACATTAAATTTTTTCTTATTTTAATAGCATATTTGGTTCAATAATCGATTTATATCAGTTATTTCAATAATCCCATTCCCCAGTGGTTTTGTGATCTCAACACGACACTTAATATTTAAACTTTCAAACCCAGCTTATAAGAAAATAAAATATACTGTCTAAAATTTGAAAATAATAAATATGTTGTTATAGATTCTGTATTCCTTACAATATATTCACAGAAACTTTTGAAAGATTGGCATGAAAAAGGAGCAATGTAATTTATAGAGAAAAATAGAAAAAAAAATCACTTTCAGAGTATTAATTGTACTTGCAATTAAACAGTGTTAAATTTATCAGGTTTATTATTAGAAAAGGTGTGTCAAACAATTAATACAGATGAAGTTATTGAAAACTAGAAACCTCTTGAAAATACACCTTTAAGAAAAAAAAAAAATGTTTTATTTATAATTTACACAAATATAAATAGTTTTAAATAACTGAATATTAGTTTACACAAAAATAAATCTTTCTAAAAACCAGAATTTGGAGGATTATTTATTAATCATAAAAAAATGACACAGGCACACAAAAAAAGTTTTTCACTACCGAACAGATCGCTATACCTATATGTATTTTTGGACGCTGAAACCGAATCTGAGGTCAGAATTGAGCAATCACGTCAGGATTTTTAAATAACCAGCCGAACTAAGTTTAGAAATAAATTTCAAGCTTTAATGACCAAACCACTCTACCAATACGAACGTTTTATTAAATCAATCAAGGTTCCCTGGAAGGCCGTCTCTTGAGCAAATACGTCTAAACAAAACATACATTAGTAATGATAATATTGTTTTATGCATATGTATTTTTTCAAAAATGCATTTAAGATAGTGAAAAGTTGTCTTGTGAAAGCAAGCAATAGAGGTTTATTAAAATAATCAACAACTCCAACAACTTTAATCGCATACCATGATTTCTATGAAATCATTGTTTCAACTAAAAACAGAGGAACTGCAAAAAAAAATCATTAATGCAGCAACTTAAACTTTGACGGATAATACTATTGATGATTACATGTGATGCAAATAAAGCATAATTAAATTTAGTTATGATTTAGAATAATAGTCTTAGCGCGCCCTGATTGAGTTAGAAATTTCTTATTTGCAAATTTTAGAGCATAAAAAAGTGTGACTTGAGCAAATAATTTGCGAAAATAATTATATGGAATATTGCAATTCTCAACGGCACAACAATAACCTCCTTTCCTCATGATTATATAAATTGTTTCTCAACCTTTTCGATTCTCTTCAGTTACAAACGTCTTTAATTCTATTTTTCTACAAATTCTCTCTTCCTTCTGTCTTTATATTCATATAAACTGCAATCACATCAAGAAACGATGGACAATACATTTCCAGAGACACATACCGAGATCGGATGTAAACACTGAGCGGCCATTTTGAAAAAGGACCCGTCGACACATGCGCCGTCAAAATTTTGTCACCAAATTGGAGCTCAGTTTCGCTACTGTAGTATGTTTACTGTGACTGTACCATGGAGCTAGGTGTGCAAACTAGCCGTAGTTTAACACTTTAAAATAATATATATTTTACTTAATGAATTATTCACCAATTGTAGGTTAAATACATATGAGCAAGTTCAGTACGTCCCTATTCATTTTTTTACGTTAACCAAAAGGATAATTATACAATTTTCTTAAAATAAACGCACTACTTGTTTTAGCATCCACCGTAAAAGTCAAATATAATTATAATTTAACTGAAACATAATAAATTATCTTAATTTATAAATTTATGCACTGTAATTTTCAGATTTAAAGTGCACTTCTCGTGTTTGTTCCCGCTTGTTGAAATGGAAAAAAGAAAATAAATGATTTTTAACTGCATATGCAAGGTTAAGTTTTATGTCTTGTTTTTTTACGGGTCGCCATTAAATAAGTGGTTTGATTTATTTTAGATTGGCTAAGTGACAAATTATTTTTAAGAAGTAATTTTTAGTGCTCCGTATGGAACACTTATTGGATCACTTTTCCGATTTTCTCCGAAATTATAAGTTGAAATTTGGCACAAATATAGAAATTGATGGCCCAATCAGAGGCGTGTAGTTTTGAAAGTAAAGTTTTGACTTAAGGGATATGTTTTGGAGAGTGAAATAGGAAGTGAAAATAAAATTTTGTTACGAGGTCATCATGTGTCAAATGAAAGATCGTGAAGTTCAATAACCGGTCAAGTGCAAGTTGAACTTGCACAATTAGTGTTCCGTACGTTGATTGCTTTTAAAATAAAAAATTTTGTTACAGTGGTATAAAATGATCAGTGACTTCACAAAGCACACCCCAAATGAATTTTCAACAAAGTTTGTTTCCAAACTCTACTGAAAACTGATGACCTTGAAATTTTTTTTTTTTTTTTTTATATACCAGATAAATTATTAAAGGTAATGCACTCGTGATAATTTTCGTTCAATCTACACCCCGTGGAGAATATTCCAGAATTTTTTCAAAATTTTTTCGATCAGTACTTTTCGCGATAAGGTGGCGGGACAGCGATTTTTCGCGATTTTTTAAAAATAATACAAAGAAAAGTGTGCGCAAGTATTACATTATATATATATTTTTTTTACTCGTGTTTTCACAAGCTCTCATTTGACATCACACTCGATGACCCAGTAAAAAATTTTTTTTTTTACTTCCGATTTCACCCCAAAATTAACCCCTTATGTCAAAATTTAACTTTCAAAACTACATAGCTCTGATGAGACTATCGATTCCTATATTAGTGTCAAATTTCAACTTTCTATGTCAAATAGTTTCGGAGAAAATCGGGTGTGACAGACTGACAGACGGACAGACAGACAGAACACCGAAGTGATCTTATAAGTGTTCCGTGCGGAACACTAAAAATGTATGTAATATAATGTAATATTTGCGTAGCATTTTCTTTACACTATTTTTAAAAAATGGCTAAAAACCGTTCTCTCCTACCCTCTCTCGAAAAGTACTGATCAAAAAATATTGA
Source organism: Pachyrhynchus sulphureomaculatus (assembly GCA_019049505.1). Taxonomy (NCBI): domain Eukaryota; kingdom Metazoa; phylum Arthropoda; class Insecta; order Coleoptera; family Curculionidae; genus Pachyrhynchus; species Pachyrhynchus sulphureomaculatus. The sequence continues at coordinate 192,955,377 of CM032456.1, forward strand.
AAAAGTTCTGCAATATTCTCTCTTGATAATTAATCTGGTATAAAAAAAAACTGGTTGACTTGACAATAGGGGGAGGTTTTTTTTAAATATACTTTTCAGTATACACTCTGGTGACCAACAGACACAAGTAGGTACCGAGACAAACTCATTCTATTTTATTTGTTTATAATTAAGCAAATATTTAGGTGTTACTACTAGATTCCAGATTGAGCTAAATTCATTTATTGGCTATGTTATTAGGTACCTAAGAAGCCATAACTATTATACATTATGAACTAAGAAAAAAGATCTTAAGATCAAATAAAGGATTTTATTTTTTTATTTTAAATGCAATCACCGTACGGAACACTAATTCAGCAAGTCCGAATAGCACTTGGCCGGTTTTTTTTTTAAATTGTATTCAATGAATCCTAAAAAATATGATTTCAGCACGGAAAAAATTTGATAGAGAAATATATAGTTTTATTTCATTTTGGTATAGATGTTAATTGACAAATTGTCGAAATTACTACAGCCATTTTATTATCTTTTTAGTGTTCCGTACGGAACACTTATAAGATCACTTCGGTGTCTGTCTGTCTGTCTGTCTGTCTGTCTGTCTGTCTGTTTGTCTGTTTGTCTGTTTGTCTGTTTGTCTGTTTGTCTGTCACACCCGATTTTCTCCGAAACTATTTGACGTAGGAAGGTGAAATTTGGTAATAATATAGAAATTGATGGCCTCATCAGAGCCATGTAGTTTTGAGAATTAAATTTTGACTTAAGGGGTTAGTTTTGGGGGGTGAAGTCGGAAGTGAAAAAAAAAAATTTTTTACTAGGTCATCGAGTGTGGTGTCAAATGAAAGCTTGTGAAAACACGAGTAAAAAATATATATATAATATTATACTTACGCGCACTTTTCTTTGTATTATTTTTAAAAATTCGCGAAAAATCGCTGTCCCGGGCGTTATCTCGAAAAGTACTTACCAAAAAATTTCGAAAAAAGTCTGGAATATTCTCCACGGGGTGTAGATTGAACGAAAATTATCACGAGTGCATTACCTTTAATAATTTATATGGTATATAAAAAAACAAAAATTTCAAGGTCATCAGATTTCAGTAAAGATTAGAAACAAACTTTGTTGAAAACTCATTTGGGGTGTGTTTTGTGAAGTCACTGATCGTTTTTTATACCACCGTAACATAAATTTTGACTTAAGGGGTTCGTTTTGAGGGGTTGGGTGAAATCGGAAGTGAAAAAATTTTTTTTTACTAGGTCATCGAGTGTGATGTCAAATGAAAGCTTGTAAAAACGAGTAAAAAATATATATATAATGTAATACTTGCGCACACTTTTCTTCGTATTACTTTTAAAATATCGCGGTCCCCTACCTTATCTCGAAAAGTACTGATCAAAAAATTTTGAAAAAATTCTGGAATATTCTCCACGGGGTATAGATTGAACGAAAATTATCACGAGTGCATTACCTTTAATAATTTATTTGGTATATAAAAAAAAAACAAAATTTCAAAATCACCAGTTTTCAGTAAAGATTGGAAACAAACTTTGTTGAAAACTCAATTGGGGTGTGTTTTGTGAAGTCACTAACCATTTTATACCACCGTAACAAAAATTTTTATTTTAAAAACAATTAACGTACGGAACACTAATTGTGCAAGTTCATCTTGCACTTGACCGGTTTTTTTTTTTTGTTAGTTTTAGGGGTGCCGCTTCTGCAGGTTTGTAGAGAATTATACTACAAGTTCCTTGCCATTAAATTTTATATCACTGGTCAAAAATATGTAATATTCGCAAAAAAAGCAGTTATTAAAATTTTATGACTGGTATCTAAGTAACACAACATGTCTAAAATATTGAAGAAAAAAACGTTAAACCAGTGAAATCATATTGGCAGTTAAATTTAGAAACAAAATCATCTAAATTTAATTCCCATGGTATACCATAGGTACCATACTCTCAAACCACTCAAATTCTTGACTGGCCTCGGTTTCAAACTTACTCATGAATAAATTGGTCATTAATAGTAATAATCAATTACCCATAGCAATTTTTTTTATTCCATCCAAAGTTTGGCCAATATTAAATATTCGTGAATAATTCCTTCCTCGAGATTATTCATTTTAAGCAACTCCTGAAGGTATTACGAAGTTTGTTATAAAGGTTTATTTAAAGAAATGTATTCTTAATAATTTATCGTCCTGTATAAAAATTATAGTGTAACCTTTGTTAGAAAATATAAGAGACTAACAGGTTTTTGGAGACACATTTTCCTAAAAACGTAGCAATGAATACCGTATTTCACTTTGTTGATATCTTTAAACTCATAAAAATTAAAAGGGTTAAAAACTTCAAAGTTTGCGTATTTAATATTTGCCGAAAATTATATGTTCTTAAAGCCGTAAGAAATATACAATAAAACTCTACCCCGCATGTTTACGACCTATCATGTTTTGACGACCACCACAAACCGTGAGAATAAACAGAATACGATTTCAAATCATTTTCTCGTATAGCAAAGAAAAATTAGAAGAAAAGAAGAAAATTGTCCATATATCGGTGTGATATATCCTTTACTTGTGCGATAGATGTAAAGAGGAGCTCGAGAGTATTTTTTTTTCTCTTTATCTGACTAAATGATTAAGAAAAGAACATCAAAAAGATAATAGCTTCTTTTTTTCAAATACTCTTCAGATTCTCGTAGTATAAAGTTTGAATTTAGGCTTTTCATCAAAGATTATATAAATTTCTAACTAATTTTAGAAGAAACGGCCAATAATTCTGTAAAATAAAAATACTTCTAGTTTAGTATTTATGGAGACACCTAGTTACTAAAAAAGAAACTTTAGCAAGTACGAGGAAACAACCAAACAAGAGGGGTTACTTTAAGAATAAAACTTGTTACGGCATTGGCTGAAGGGTAGTTTTATATACGGTTAATTATGTAGAAAGGGAAAATTGGGTGCTACCGAAGGAGACTTTAGCCATTTGAAAATCTGAAGAATTGAGTCTCGTTTTAGATCTGTTTTATTTTATTATTTTTAAAGAGTTTTTAAAGGTTTTTGCTAATTTAAATAATTTTCTTTCTATTTTTAATATTTTATTCAAATTTCAGTTAGGGTCAGGTAATTATCCTATGCTAAAGATCTTCTCACTATTAAAATTTAAAGGGATTTTTAATTTTTATTTTCTTTCTTTTGATTTAAAATTTGCCTTCCGATTATTTAGTTTCTTCCATATTTTGATATATTATTTTGTCAATTAGTTTTAATTCTCAGAATTGTAAATGTTAGGTTATTAATTTCTATTGTCCCTAATTTATTAAAGCTTCTTTTCTTTTTACTAGTTTTTGTAACAAGTAGTTTAAGGGTTGTTTAAAAAAGTTGATTTTATTTTAAGGGAATTTCGTGTTTATATCACGCTGCATCTTAGTAGAAGCTACAAGGGTAAAAAAATGATGTAGAATAAAATTCACTAACACATTTCAGATGTAACAATGATCCTCAACGTAAAGTGCTGCTATTCGCAATAACATATTATTTAGTTCTTATAGAGCTATAGCTAAATATACAAATGTGTCAATATGCTAGTCATACACACTATCGATGTTAAAGATCAGGATTTTTAGAAACACTGCTTTAGAATCTAAACGTATTTTGTCACATTGTAGTATTGATATACTAAAGAACAAAGAGCTGACATTAAAAGAAAAATTGGCCTTCGTTAAGAACTATATCTTTTCATAATTTCATAGCCTGCTGCTGCCAACCGAAATTTTGTGAAACATTTTTTTCATATTAATTCCTGAACAAAAAATTGTTCAAACACTAACCTGAACTAATAATTTTCCAGACGAATATAAAAAAAAATTTCGAGGATGAAATGGATTTACTAATCTTGCAGTACGTCTTGAGTCTTTTATTTTTTAAAATTAATAACCAGTCCATTATTTATATTTTTTTTTATTTAAAAATAAAAAAATCTTAATTGAAAGTACTACATCTTAATTTTTATCTAAACGCTACAAGTTTTTCAAATGAGATTACTGCCTTTACTGGATGTTGCTGTCTTTCTGTGATTATTTTGATTCAACAAGGAACTTATGAAGAAAGTACCAAAATATTTGCATACCAATGGAACCAAAAAAGTCGATAAAAATTGCGTACGCCCAAGACCGAAAATTGACAAACGCGTCATCGTCATGGTAACGGAGGCAACCAACATTGCCTAAGCCGGAACAATCAATTTGCCGTACTGTTTGAGAAACCGACAGTTTTCTGGATGAACGAGTAAAAATCATTTTGTTTTTGTAAAAATTATTAAAAAAAAAAACATAAACTACACAGCTTAATAAAACAGATTATTATATTCTTCTTTACTGATATTTACGCCATTCTGGGAAAATCGATTAATGTTCTTTATTCTGCATTCTTTGTACAAATTAATATTGGGCGTAAAATCTTGTAATTATTCATAGTAGAAATAAAAATATTCCGTACTGTGGCCATTTTTATTAACTATAAAATATACAAATCATTATTATAGCGACTTAATTTATCGATATTTGTATTTAGTATAGAGAAGCACTAAAATCAATCCCCGCAAGGCAGTTTTAACTTCGTTGTAGTTTGATTTTTTTAACTATGTTTCTTTTAGAGTTATCGCTAATGAGTCGCTTTTTCGATTGATATGGCGCAACTGTGTACACCCATAAGGATGATCGTATATAGTGCAGACCACTCACCAAACAAACTGCTTATAGTCGTTCGTTTGACTAGTACATTTAAGCGGAGCAAATGCTCCACTTCTAGCTACATCCTTTTGCATAGCAATGAAAGAGCTTCCCAAAAGCTCGGCCCATTGTGTCGCTCTAACAAGCTCAAATACTGTGATTAGTATACAAAACTCAAATTCGATTATTGATGGAATACTTTTTTTCACGTTTGAAAGTCTGCTCTGCTTGATTTGGGACCCGAATTTCACCAGCAACCTTAATTCAGAACCTGGTATTAAACTTGTGATTTTAGCCTATTCTCTTATGGTAAGTGTTCAATGAATGTAGCTTGGTTAATTCTTCCCAGAGCGATGCATACCAGAAATATCCATAGCGCTAATACATCACATTCGTATGGGATTCGGCTTGGCACTCGTAATATTAATCGTCTGCAAAAACTTTTTTGTATGGAACAAACTGCTCTCTAGTCAATACATGGTCAGATACTACTATTGGAACAGTTGAGGAAACCAACTTGTTGGCTGGACCTTTTCCTTTACATTCTACTGTCGATTTCCAAGGAAAACACCACCAAATATTCCTATATGCAGTGAAAGATATCCGACATTATCTTTAGACGGCGTATCATAAAAAATAATGAAGCTAGACACTAAAAAAGCTTCTGGCCTGATGAAATACCTGCCATAATACTCAAAAAAAGCGCAAGCGAACTAACCCCAATTTTTTGTAGACCTTACAACCCATTCTACAGAAAGGGAATAATTCCTTCTTGCTGGAAATAGGCTACGTTCAGTCGATACCCAAAAAGGCAAAAAGACCTTACCAAGTAACTACCGACTAGTCGCTCTGCTTTCAACAATATCGAAAGTTTTGGAAAAAGCATCAGCATCTTCTAAGATATCTAGGATTCAATATTATTAGCGACCATCAGTATGGTCTTCATAAGCAAAAACCAACAGAAGATCTTCTAACTTATATAATACATGTTTGGAACAACGCAATTGAACATTTTGGAAAATCTCAATCGAGCTGCACTATGACCCTGTTGGGCGTGATGGATTGTTTTTACTAATCTACGCTCTTATGGTATGTCTGAAAAGCTTTATTTATGGCTCTTATCTTTCCTTGCAGTCGATGAATTTATTTCTAATACCTTCATTATGTACGCCAGTGTGCCCCCTCTTTGTCATTTACATTAACAATTGCCGGAAAGGACCAAGAATCCAATCAGCAGCTTTATAGATGACAGTACGCTTATTTCTTTATTCACTTTGAATGCTCAGACT